>JAUIMM010000156.1:0-1200000 GCA_031769625.1 Taudactylus pleione | reverse complement strand
AGTTGAGCAATTGTGAGGCATCTATTTCGCAAACTAGAGAATCTAATGTACTTGTCTTCTTGCACAGTTGTGCACCGGGGCCTCCCACTTCTCTTTCTACTCTGGTTAGAGCCTGTTTGTGCTGTTCTCTGAAGGGAGTAGTACACACCGTTGTAGGAAATGTTCAGTTTCTTGGCAATTTCTTGCATGGAATAGCCTTAATTTCTAAGAACAAGAATAGACTGTCGAGTTTCACATTAAAGTTCTCCTTTTCTGGCCATTCGGAGAATATAATCGAACCCACAAATGTGATGCTCCACATACTCAACTAGCTGAAAGGAAGGCCAGTTTTATTGGGGGTTTTCTAATCATCCATTAGTCTTCTAACGCACTTAGCAAACACAATGTACCATTAGAACACTGTAATGATGGCTGCTGGAAATGGGCCTCTATACACCTATGTAGATATTCCTTTAAAAACCAGACATTTGCAGCTAATATAGTCATTTGCCACATTAACAATGTATAGAGTGTATTTCTGATTAATTTAATGTTCTCTTCATTGAAAAAAGCAGTGCTTTTCTTTCAAAAATAAGTAAATTTCTAAGTGACCCCAAACTTTTGAACGATAGTGTGTGTATATATATATATATATATATATTTATATAAACAACGAATAATGGCGGCACTCCACGACTGGTACTCAAGAAATAACAAACGTTTAATTCAGAGATCCAACGTTTCGGGCATCAGTACTTCGTCTGGGATACAAAGACGAAGGGCTGATGGCAGAAACGTTGGATCTCTGAATTAAAACGTTTGTTATTTCTTGAGTACCAGTCGTGGAGTGCCGCCATTATTCGTTGTTTAAACCGGACCTGGTGGTCCATGGAGGGCAACCACGCCATTCTACATGCTAAATTTAGTGAGTGCCGGAATTGAGCTAATATATATATACATATATATAAAAATTGTTCCCTGATCTAAATTGGATTACCACGCATGTTTATGTGATGACCTAAATTGTGGCTGTGGCACGTGCACATCAAACCTAATGACGGGAGAGAAGAGGAACTGGTCGGGATGGGGTGGTGACAGAGAGACAAGAGGGGACAGAGAAGAGGGGGTACAGGGTGAGCTGCTAAGGGGGCGGGGCCTAAGAGGTGACGCAGCAGATGCCGGGTCTCTCTCTCTCTATATATATATATATTTAGCTAACACTCAGCTGTGGCATTTATAATGCAGTCTATATGAACCATAGTCTTCGCTGTTAGAAATTCACATTCAAATTAAAGCATGCTTGCCTAATTTTGAAAAAAGCATTTCAAGGAGATTGTGAAAGCACCACCTATGAGCGTGGTGTTAAAGTGGACTGTACTGCTACACATGAGAGGCGTGTCATAAAATTGGTTTACATCCAAATGTAAATGAGCCCCAGAGCAGTTAGAAAGATCTAGTTGATGATGACAACACACTGATACTTTTCAGAAAATGCATGCAGCCATAAGGATCATTATGCATTATAACCAATGCAGGTTAATGATACTAAAGATCAGGGCCGCCATCAGGGGGGGGACTGCCGGAACTATAGTCCCGGGCCCGGACTGAAAGGGGGCCCGGGTAGCAGCGGAAGCAGTGTAGTGGACATGTGCCGGCGGTATTTTCAATTTGGAGCTTTCCGCAAGCTGATCGGAGCTTGAGGACCGGCAGCCAATCAGGAGCGGCCGCAGCTGCAGCTCCTGATTGGCTGCCGGTCTGCAAGCTCTGATTGGCTTGCGACCAGTGCTATATTCAAAATGTGTTGCCTGCCCCCCGGGTCCCACTCTCTCTGTCCGGGTAAATGTACGCGGCATGGCTGGAGCAGGAGCAGCAGGGAGAGGCTGTGCAAGGAAGACAGCAGCCGGGGAGGGAGGGAGCAGCAGCTGTGGGCGGAGATGCTATTTACAGCCGCCGCGTGTGGTGCAGAGGAAGGACGGCAGGAGCAGGAGAGGCTGGAGACTGACCAGGTACATAGACTCCAGCTCTCACACCCTGCTCTCACACTCACACCCTCACACTGCTCTCACACCCTCCCCCTGCTATCACACCCTCAACCTGCTCTCACACTCACACCCTGCTCTCACACCCTCACCCTGCTCTCACACTCACACCCTCACACTACACTCACACTCACACACTGCTCTCACACTCACACCCTCACCCTGCTCTCACACTCTCACACTCACACCCTCACACTACTCTCACACTCACACCCTGCTCTCACACTCACACCCTCCCCCTGCTCTCACACACTCCCCCTGCTCTCACACTCACACCCTCACCCTGCTCTCACACCCTCAACCTGTTCTCACACACTCACCCTCACCCTGCTCTCACACTCACACCCTCACCCTGCTCTCACACCCTCACCCTGCTCTCACACCCTCAACCTGCTCTCACACGCTCACCCTCACCCTGCTCTCACACTCACACCCTGCTCTCACACCCTCACCCTGCTCTCACTCACACCCTCACCCTGCTCTCACCCTCACCCTGCTTTCACACCCTCAACCTGCTCTCACACACTCACCCTCACCCTGCTCTCACACCCTCACCCTGCTCTCACTCACACCCTGCTCTCACACTCACACCCTCACCCTGCTCTCACACCCTCACCCTGCTCTCACCCTCACCCTGCTTTCACACCCTCAACCTGCTCTCACACAGTCACCCTCACCCTGCTCTCACCCTCACCCTGCTTTCATACCCTCAACCTGCTCTCACACACTCACCCTCACCCTGCTCTCACACTCTCACACTGCTCTCACACCCTCCCCCTGCTCTCACACACTCACCCTCACCCTGCTCTCACCCTCACCCTGCTTTCACACCCTCACCCTGCTCTCACATACTCACCCTCACCCTGCTCTCACACTCACACCCTCACACTGCTCTCACACCCTCACCCTGCTCTCACTCACACCCTGCTCTCACACTCACACCCTCACCCTGCACTCACACCCTCACCTTGCTCTCACACTCACACCCTCACCCTGCTCTCACACTCTGCTCTCACACTCACAGCCTGCTCTCACAATCACACCCTCACCCTGCTCTTGCTCTCACACACTCACCCTGCTCTCGCTCTCACACCCTCAGCCTGCTCTCACACTCACCCTCCCCCTGCTCTCACACCCTCCCCCTGCTCTCACACACTCACCCTCACCCTGCTCTCACCCTCACCCTGCTTTCACACCCTCACCCTGCTCTCACACACTCACCCTCACCCTGCTCTCACACTCACACCCTCACACTGCTCTCACACCCTCCCCCTGCTATCACACCCTCAACCTGCTCTCACACTCACACCCTCACACTACACTCACACCCTGCTCTCACACTCACACCCTCACCCTGCTCTCACACCCTCACCCTGCTCTCACCCTCACCCTGCTCTCACACTCACACCCTCACACTACTCTCACACTCACACCCTGCTCTCACACTCACACCCTCACACTACTCTCACACTCACACCCTGCTCTCACACTCACACCCTCCCCCTGCTCTCACACCCTCCCCCTGCTCTCACACTCACACCCTCACCCTGCTCTCACACTCACACTGTGCTCTCACACCCTCCCCCTGCTCTCACACCCTCAACCTGTTCTCACACACTCACCCTCACCCTGCTCTCACACTCACACCCTCACCCTGCTCTCACACTCTCACCCTGCTCTCACACCCTCACCCTGCTCTCACACACTCACCCTCACCCTGCTCTCACACTCACACCCTGCTCTCACACCCTCACCCTGCTCTCACTCACACCCTGCTCTCACACTCACACCCTGCACTCACACCCTCACCCTGCTCTCACACCCTCGCCCTGCTCTCACACTCACACCCTGCTCTCACACCCTCAACCTGCTCTCACACACTCACCCTCACCCTGCTCTCACACTCACACCCTGCTCTCACACCCTCACCCTGCTCTCACACCCTCACCCTGCTCTCACACTCACACCCTCACCCTGCTCTCACACCCTCACCTTGCTCTCACACTCACACCCTCACCCTGCTCTCACACCCTCACCCTGTCCCACACTCACAGCCTGCTCTCACAATCACACCCTCACCCTGCTCTTGCTCTCACACACTCACCCTGCTCTCGCTCTCACACCCTCAGCCTGCTCTCACACTCACACCCTCACACTGCTCTCACACCCTCAACCTGCTCTCACACACTCACACCCTGCTCTCACACACTCACACCCTGCTCTCACACCCTCACCCTGCTCTCACACTCAAACCCTCACCCTGCTCTCGCTCTGACATCCTCACCCTGCTCTCACACCCTCCCCCTGCTCTCACACCCTCAACCTGCTCTCACACACTCACACTCACACCCTGCTCTCACACTCACACCCTGCTCTCACACTCAAACCCTCACCCTGCTCTCACACACTCACACCCTGCTCTCACACCCTCACCCTGCTCTCACACTCACACCCTGCTCTCACACTCAAACCCTCACCCAGCTCTCGCTTTCACACCCTCAACCTGTTCTCACACACTCACCCTCACCCTGCTCTCCCCTCACACCCTGCTCTCACACCCTCACCCTGCTCTCACACTCACCCTCACCCTGCTCTCACACTCACACCCTGCTCTCACACCCTCACCCTGCTCTCATACCCTCAGCCTGCTCTCACACTCACACCCTCACCCTGCTCTCATACTCACACCCTCACACTACTCTCACACTCACACCCTGCTCTCACACCCTCAGCCTGCTCTCACACTCACACCCTCAGCCTGCTCTCACACTCACACCCTCACCCTGCTCTCACTCACACCCTCACCCTGCTCTCACACTCACACCCTGCTCTCACACTCACACCCTGCTCTCACACCCTCACCCTGCTCTCACACCCTCAGCCTGCTCTCACACTCACACCCTCACACTGCTCTCACACCCTCCCCCTGCTCTCACACCCTCAACCTGCTCTCACACCCTCAACCTGCTCTCACACTCACCCTCACACTGCTCTCACACTCACACCCTGCTCTCACACTCAAACCCTCACCCTGCTCTCGCTCTCACACCCTCACCCTGCTCTCACACCCTCACCCTGCTCTCACACCTTTACCCTCACCATCATGCTGTTCACCCACATTATCCACAGTGACACCCACCTCTGACAAACTGCCCCCCCCCCACCTAAGGGGAGGGGCCCTGCCTATTTTGTCAGTCTCGGGCCCCATCAATACTGATGGCAGCCCTGCTAATGATCCTATATAAATGTATATATAATATATATATATATATTTAATATAACAGCTTCATAATGGGGTAAGGTGCAATCAGGGAGATTGCTAGACTCTTCAGGTACTACTATTTCAGTGAGTCTTCCTGACAATCAGGGAGAGTTGTCAAGAATGGATTGAAGCAGGTATAATGTCAATACACGTTAAATAATCCACACAGTATGTAATTATATATTATTATAGCATCATGACACTTTCTGGATATGTTCCTTTTCAGAACATACATAATTACTGCAGTGAGGTTTGTGGATGTGTTCAGAGAACACTGTAGGTGTGACTTCGATTGCAATAGAGATTACGCACGCAGTATCACTGTGAAGATATGCTAATCCACTGCGATCGCTATGCCATCACAGCACAACACAAGGACGCCCACCTTACCTTACACACATCCGTAATACTTAGCAAGACTGCAAAACCATCGGTATCATCGAGTACCATCGCAGCCTCACACACACTTGCACAAGCTCTGACCTTACTTAGTAATTGCTAACATCATCGCACGCAGTGAGTACACAAGCAGCATATGGCATTGCAGTAGATAATTTATGCATGCCCCTGTAACGGCGTTCAAACACACTGGCACGCCTGCATTTCGCCAACAACCCCTCCATCACCACCCCCAAATGGTTCTTCCTGTCAATAATTCTGCGATGGATCTGCGTAGTCACTGCAATCGCAGACCCGATCGCGGTGGAGTGTTCGCACACTGTGATGCATATGCAAAATGCAACAATCGTCCGATTGCGTGCGTAATCGCATTTGCGATCCTTGCTGAATCAGGCCCTTATTGCTCTAACCCATTTCTTCTACTACATCATTACAATATCTACTCTGGGTTGTCATCACTAGTTTAGAATAAATAACAAAAAAATTTACATGCTCTCCTCCGTTTCCATGATTCAACAGTATCCCTACTTTAATCTAAATGTACTTCTATATATACCTGAGTGAATATTTTTTCAGTTACCGTACATAAGAATTTCCTATTATTAACAGGGTAAATGTTTCTTACAAGATGTATTTATTTCACTTGCTAGTTAAACTCTTGTTGTTTACTGTTACTTGGTTTGACTCAATTATTTTTTGAACTACGATATAAAATTAATTACTTCATACTCAATCATTCAATTAAAACATTTCCAAAAAGAAATGTTCCAGCGTATTGGATAACAGGCAATTTGCATTTCAGCTTACAGACCGCTTACAGTATACTAAATGCTGCACTACCACCGCCCCCTTCCCAGAGCCCAAGGGGCTGTTTCATGTAGCTGCTTTTCCTGAGGTCCTGTGTTTCATAGGTGGGTGTGAGTGAGATGGCCAATGAGAAACCACAATCCTAGACATTGTGGCATCTGGTTAGTCCTTTCATTCAATCCCCTTCTGCAATCATTTTTGTTGAATGAAACATTCACAACTTTAAGTGTTAACGCAGTTTGAAGTTGTACATTTCTCTGTACATATTTGTTTCACATCCATGTAAAATCGTCGGGCATTAGTCAAATCAGTGACTTTACTGTCGGCAAACAATGATAGAACTAAACATTAAAATATAAATATAAAAAAACAAAAAATTTTTTATTGCCATTTAAGTTCTTTTCTGCCCCATACCTGCAATTTTCATATATAAAAGTGTGCTCAGTGTAATCGGTATTATCATGACATTCCACTGCAAGATGTTTTCAATAGGAAATTATCGTACCACTGCCTGCCCCACAATTATTACACCATCTTACGCAGATGTGATACTGGAAAAAATATATGAGATGTCAGTTAGTTGAACTGCTATGACATCACAAGCTCTGCCAATGTACAAATGGAGCAATTAAGGGGCCTATTCATCATAACTAAAAATTCGATGGAGCTAATTATGTAGAACTCGCATGGAGTTCTACCTAATTACCAGAGGAATTCATCATTCCTCCTCTCCATCAGTATCTATTCCGAAAAGCTGTCATTTTTGCGATGACAGATTTTCGGGAAATAGATACTTTTTCCTCTCTACACTAACTTACCGCATCTGTAATCAGTGCTGCGCATGCGCCGTTACATTCACAAAAGCAGCGCATGTGCAGCACTGCCTACAGCTGCGGTAATTCTGTGTGTCCCCCGACTCCCCCCCCCTCTTCCCCTCACCTACCTGTCCTCCACCTACCTGGCTGCTGCTGCAGCCGCAGACCCCGACTTCCCGTCTGAAGAGGAGAAAACAGTAGAGTTTAAAAAATATATATATACTGTTACTGTATATATATATATGTGTATATATATTTTATTTTTTTTAAACTTTACTGTGTCCTGCCAAGAGAACACAGTAGGAGCAGCAGCCGGAGTCGGACGAGGGATTGACGGAGAGAGCTGGGGGAGGACCTGCCCGGCTGAAAGCAGGTAAGTATCACCCGCTATACGCCACCTTTCGGAATTTGAGGAAGAGCCAATTTCTACATCCCTGTACTATGGGGAGTGTGGAAATTAACGCAGGCGGACTTAACCAGGAGATATCAGTGATATTGCCTGTGTTAATGAATACTAAAATAACGGTAATTAAGGAAAATATCCTTAAACCATTATTTTAGTGTTGATGAATAGGCCCCTAATTCAGATATACAGTACTAAACAAAGTTAAACCAATGAGAACAATGTGACAAAATAATGTAGCTTATACCCCTTTCAGACATCTAGAGATTCCCGGGAATTTGGCCTGCCTCAGCCAAATTCCCTGGTAGCCGTGTCTGTCTGAAAGGTACCTACCCGGGAACACGTTCCCGGGTAGCCGCCCCTGCAATCGACCAGGGTTTTTCCCGGGACTTAAGTCCCGGGAAATTACCCTGCTTCTGTCTGAATGGTGCTACCCGGGAATTTACTACTCCCGGGCAGCACCAAGCAGCTTTTACATGTAGTTGACAGCGCAGAGCGTCCTATAGGACGCTCAGTGCTGCTGCTTTGAGCTGACAGCGCAGAGCGTCCCATAGGACGCACAGCGCTGCTGCTTTGAGTTGGCAGCGCAGAGCATCCTATAGGACGCTCAGCGCTGCTGCTTTGAGTTGGCAGCGCAGAGCATCCTATAGAACGCTCAGCGCTGCTGCTCACCACCCCCAGCGCCGGCCAGCTGTGCCGAAGCAGGCCGCCCGCACTCCCGCTGGACCACCAGGGAATTAAAACCAATTTTAAAAAAATTATGATAATAATAATAATAATAATAATAATAAAAAAAAAAAAATCTGCATTATGATTGGCCAGCTTCCGGCTGCTGAATGATGACATCATCATCATCATCAGCCAGAGAGGGGATAGGCTAGGAGGAGCAGACGGCAGAGGAGAGGCAGGTAAGCAGAAAAACCCTGCTCTTGTCTGAAAGGGGTCTGCCTGGGAATTTCCCGGGTAGACACTGTAGTGTGAAAGGGGGGTCTCGAACAAATACCCGGGAATTTGCACAGGCGAAATTCCCGGGTCTGAGCAGGAAATTTCCCGGGTTGTATATCTGAAAGAGGTATTAGATTCTCCAATTAATCCTTAGGAAAACCAAATAGAGATTTGTCCACCGTTGTCTTACGGTTACCCACCATGTGTTCGCTGTATTGTTGTACATACTGTATAAAGTATATAGATGACAAAACAGTAACACTCTGTACTAAGACTCATATACTGTAAGCGGTACATGTTGTAAGATGACCTTTAAGGACACAAATAAGAAGTAGCGATTACCACTGTTCTTTCTGGACCTGGAGGACAAGTCTTTTATTCTATTACACCCTCTTCACCCCAGATCTAATTTATTATTAAGGGCTTTCTTTCAGCAGGCGTCTTGGAAATGCAATCAACGGGTATAGATGTTTATCGGACAGATAAATAGTCTTATCACAGTCTACCATCTGTAGGACAATAGTGTAGACAGAATGACGACACTTCTCTGTAACTCTATGACTGCCAAGGAGGACATATATTAAATAAATAAGCAACATGTTTCGAACCCCCACTGGTAGACAAAAGGTAAAGCTGAGTTTTGGACTAAAAGACAAATCCAACAATAAAGCCTGCTGAATTAAATACAGTTAATATTGACAAAAGCTGTATTCTGTGATTACTTCATGGAACATCTTTCTTAATGCTTCTGCAAAGTCCTCATCAATATAAACTGCAACATACCAGGCTGGCAGAGGACTAAGGAAGTGTCTTTAAAATATAAAGCTCTGAAATGAAACTGGACAAGGACCGAAAAATATTAAACGTATATGCGTCTAAATGAACACAATCAGTAATCCTTGACATTTTATAGACATTTCCATCATTGTTTTTCTTTATTCAATGTAGCGACAGCTATAGGAAGAGTGATGATGCTCTAGCAGTAGCCATTTGTTCTGGAAACAGTCTCTTGCTATGCAGGGCCATCTACAGACATTCACATGATACCCATTTGAGGGACAGAAAAGACCAAACAATTGAGTCAGAGCTAGAGATAGACTAATACTGGGTACCAGGGACATTAATAGAGAAGAGGGTCCGTGTGCAGTCTTGGTCTCTGGCCCCCTCCTCTCTACCCCATGGCCGTCAGCGCACTGAGTGCAGCAGTAGACTCTGGGCATTAGTAAACTCTAGCACTGTGCCAGAGTCTACTGCGCATTTTCCCAGCAATTTCCCTACTGTGCCGGAAAAATAACCAACTCTCCATTTTGCTGGCGATTTGTACGGTGCTGCTACCACCTACGCGGGACCTTGGGTAGGAAAGTATTGAATAAATTGATGCAGGGTGTGCAGTGTGGGGCCCCCTGGACCCAGAGGCCTGTGTGTGCACCGCACACCTTGCACCCATTATAGATACGCCCTGCTGGGTACACACTATCCAATTATCAGGCCGTTCAGCTGATAATTGGCTGATCGGGCCAATAATTGCATAGTGTTTATGCATAGTGTGTATGCAGTAGTGTTTGAAGCTGATAAATCAGATTTGGGGAACGACATTGTGTGTGCATAAATTGCTCAGCGTGTACAGGTGCACACCGTTCCAATTATCACCCCGTTGGATTTGAGTATTTAAAGTTGCTAAAGTGTATACTTGGCTTAAAAAAGGAGTCGGATAGCAAAGAATAATAAAATATATGTCCCCTCCCCTGTCATGCTATTTTACGCCTTCGACTCTCCTGTCCCTCAGTCTCTCTATCCCAGGGCCATAGGGGTGTGCGAGCAATGACGTCGCACAGAGGCCTGTGGGCAGCACAGTTGCTGCCTCATGTCCCCTGCATCTGGCTAGCAGGGTGCCTAGACATGCACACCGCAGCAAGTACAGCCCCCCAGAACATCGTGAGGATGCACCAGGTAGTGCTGTAGTTCCCACCTCTGGCGGTCCTGCTTCCTCGGCATAACGTCTTGCACTCAGGGGGTATGGCCAGCACAGGTTGCAACAAAGCCCTGTTATGGCTCTGATCTCCCCTATCCCTCTTTCATTCACTTTTCTGCCACCCCTGCCTGTTATTTTTACTTTTAAACATTACCGCCTCCCCCAAGGGCCAGGCAGTCTGCATACAGTAGCTGTGAGATCAGCAACCTGTAACCAGATGGCTGCAAACTGTTGGTAATGCATGCCGTGAGTTCTGGTCTTTCCGTCATCTCCTGAGAGAAGATCGGAGGTATGCGTGCACATTCATTGTGTCAGCGGTATTTAAGCGTGCTTAAGGCTGTGTACTGGGGACAAGGGCATATAGGAAAGGTTTTTTTTCTAATGAGATCTCAGCTGCAAGCAAAGGTGTCATACACATTAAGTTCAGTGTGCACGTAAACAAAATGACAATTTAAAGCATACTCCAATTTTATAATGGAGGTGTCACAGTCTAAGCAACAGTCTACTTATACCTCTGAACATGTATTAATGCAAGTTCACTATGAAAGGGAGAGTCACAGCCATATGTTTTCAAAGTCATGGGATTTAGAGCATATTTTGTGAATACATTTTCCCTTTTTATGGAGACTTTTGGACCACCATGTAGAATAAATACACTCTAGCTATACACTGTATACACACTTGATTGCATACATACTGTATATTAACATCACTTGTGCATTAAAATTAGGGATTTTGGCCTAGAAACATCGGACTTCCTGTTGTTTTTAGTACCAAAATCTGATCCGTAAGTGCAGGGCATTAACTAGAGTGGTGCGATCAGTGCCATGGCACAGGGCACCGCAGGGCAGGATGGCGCTGTTTGGGCCTGTCACTTTTCCTGTTTATTATCATTCTCACTTGTAGCTTCCTCTTCTTTTATCCCCAGCACATCTCCTGGCCTCCCCTATCTCTTCCCTGGCCCTTCCCCATTCGGGTGTTATCTCCCTATTTAAAAAATAGGGGGGGGGGGGGGGTACCAATACTCTTTCTGACACAGGTCACCAAAAAGTCTAGTTATGGCTCTGCTTAAGTGCAGCCTGTATGAGAGAGACAGGGATGGAAACGACACAGAAGAAGGATATTCCAATGCCAGTCAGAGACTAATTAGCCGTGAAAAGCAGAGGTCGGTGAAAAGCACAATGATTTTGCCTCATTCGCCTGTTTTGACGCAATATTTTCGCCATGCGCGTCCCCGCTTATCTCCATATTCAATTTCAAAACAGGCAAAAATGCGGATAAGTGAATGTATTTAATAACGAAACTAGCGAAAAGGACAGCATATTTTGGAGAAACCAGTCTGTGCCCCAAAAAAGCCTCACTGACCCAGGAAATCAATATAGAAGAGTATTAATAGCCCAAATAATAGTATTTAGTGATCTTAAAATGAGTCAAATGCCTGTTATACGCATGTTTGCATGTGTGGAAAAATGATATAATGCAATGGTTTTTTTTTTTAGAAAAATAAGTACCGCAGTTAAATTTGGGGTACATGTAAATGGGTACTAGTATATTTTGGTGTCTAAGTGAAGATTTAGAACATCTCAAAAATACAGCTGCTGCAGCTTCCTGCAATCTTACAAACTACTGTCTCAACCTTATAGCCCCAAAATACCTAGCCCCCTACTTTTCACTCATTTTCCCACTCTTTTGTAAATTTTCGCTACAAAAATGACGTCTTTTTTTGGGGGGGTGAATTGTTATTATGATAATTTTTTTTCTTTACTAATTAGTGTCCAGAGGGTTCTGAACCAACTCCCCACATTTGTACCCCAAAATATGGATTTTGCACTTTTTTTCTCCTGCCTTTTGCTGGTTTTTTCGCCTGTTTTTGCCTGTGGAGTTTTTGCCTAGGCAAAAACTCCTGGGAATTGAATACGGAGATACTTTAAAGAGAGGCGAAAAGTGCAAATCGGCGAAAACTTTTCACCGTTCTCGGCTTTTCACCTCTAATTGAATCAGACCTAAAGGGGTATATTAACTAAAGTGCGAGATTTTAGAAGTGGAGATGTTGGCCATAGCAACCAATCAGATTCTTAACACTTAACTAGCACCTTCTAGAAGATAACAGCTAGAATCTGATTGGTTGCTTTGGGCAACATCTCCACTTCTAAAAACTCTCACGTTAGTAAATATACCTTAATGCTATACTTATTTTACTCTCTCCTGTGATACAATGGGGTCTAGTCATTATCACTTGATTTCTACAAAAGAAGGTGAAAATTAACATTTTCTCCTGCCTTTGTAGAAATTAAGTTTTGGGGCCATTCATCACAGATATTCCTGCTTACCTGTCTCTCCAATGTGGCCTGCTGTTCCCACTAGAATGGGGACCTAAATTCATCAAGCTCCAAAAATATAATATTTTTGCAGCTTGACTGCGAGAGCATTCGCCGTCTTTAGATGGTGTTTTCCGGGGCTCCTTCCGCCAAGGCTTTTGTGCACTTGCGTGAACTCGGCAGTGCTAGTGAATACGTTCGGGGAGACAGCTGATTTTCGGATTAGCTGTCTCTGCACGAAACAATGATGATTTGCTCCAGTGCTCGCCGTAAGTAGGAATGTTAATTATCGGGGTCCTAACCCGATACTTAACATAATGAATAGTCCCCCATTTCTCCTTATCCCAAGTCCCACAACACTCTTCCCCTGGACCCAGTCCCGTGACACCCATCTCATAGAAGCCAGTAGCTGTGGCTGCTTGAGTACCCACAATATATGTGCTACCTCATCTATTAATCATGTCTAAAATGTGCATTTTATTAATTCTATTTTCTGTTAGAACGGTAAAAGCAGCAACCAGGGTGGCAGCTAGTGTTACCCCACTGTGCTGGGAGGGTGGGGGAAAGTTGTGTTAGCTTCAGCACCCATATTAATTATGGGATATTGGAGAGGTAAGTATGAAAGAAAAGTATGGGTGCAGGATGTGCACCGCACAACCTGCACCCATTATAAATACGCCCCTGCCACCGAATGTTCCTCTACACTGCTATCCAGTTTCCCGACACATTCCTCACATGGATTTTTGCATTAAATAAATACAGAACTCCCCAGGATGGCAATTTAGAGTTGAATACCTAATCATAATGTAATCTACATACATGGTATTTAGTAACTACTGACATACAGCACATAGGGGGGGAGATGTATTACAGCGGCACGTTTAGCGAAGCAGGAAGCACTATGAGATGTATGAATATCTCATCGGCCGGAGCGGGGGAATGTTAACTTCCTCTTTTGGCGATCCATGCCTGAGTACACAGCGCATCAGCCTAGTGCTTCTCAGTCCCGGCCGGCTCCACTGAGCATGCACGAGATCTCGCAAGTATCGCGAGAACCCACGTGCAGCCCTGGAGCCGGAAGCTCCCGCAGCTGTGGGGATAGGACATCGGGAGGCTGTAGCTATTGATAGCCACAGCTGCAGCGGGCGGAATGGTCAGGTGAACTGACCGTTCATACATTGCCCAGGCTATCAGCGCTGCTATTTTGTAGATAGCAGCGCCGATAATGACAGGGGCGCATACATCGGGGAGAAGCGGTATCAGCGCACATAATGTGCCCTGATACCGCTTCAACGCTTCATATATCTCCCCCAGGATGCCATCAACAAAGTATAGGTCTAGAAGAATGTAGTGCTATATAGATTAGGAGAGAAAAGAAGACTCTTTTCTGGGGGCACTCACTATATATGTGAAAGTATAAAAAATAACCTTTAATAAGTATAGTACTAAAATAAGTATAAACACACAAGACAAACACACATAATTTAGACAGTGGTTGTCAATACAGAGAACCTCACAACACATATGCTCATAAAAATATGAGAAAGTATATTGATAGTAACTAAAACTGGATGAAGGCGAATATTAGAGAAAAGGTTCAATATAGTCTATAATATATTCTGAAAAGAAATTAAAATCGGAGTAGCCATAGATGTGTGAAAAAAACACAAATATGGTCAAAAAGATACCAAATGGTTTAAATATGGAGCACATAGGCAAACGCAGGGGGGGTTTCCGTCTGCCTGGAAACCCCCCTCCTCAGCCCACACCATGACCACAATAGAAATAGTAATATAATAGAAATAGTAATATAATAGATTGTTACTAGTGCTGCATGTTCTGCTCAGTATCCACCTGTGGATCTTGTAACAGATATCAGCCAGTAATAATTAACCTTTGCACTACTAGAAGATATGGAAAACATGCACTGTTATAGAGCCCAATACCGTATATACAGTATGTCCAGGGCAGTGCTAGGTTCTTCTGCTGCTCCTCCAGGCTCCCGGACTTGCTCCAACAGTCTGGAATGGTGCCTACATCTAAAATAAATACGTTCAGCTCAGGCAGGATGGCCCTGCTGCCGCATCTAATGGCTTACTGTGATCACTGGTCCTGTATATGCTGGAATTATTATTATTTTTTTTTTTAAACCAATAATTTTTTATTAAATTTTTGAATATACAATAAATGTACATTATATAAACATTGTAAACATTACAATAAAAATAATACATAAAAAAAATGTGTGTGGTTTCTCTTCGCATCATCCGAATATCATGTATACTATGGAATTATTACACACAATACACTTTGTATGACGCTTATTAAAGCTGGTTAAGTACTAATTCTGCCCTCTTCATTGACTGGCCACACTCGCTCTAAAATTAAGCATTTGGAAACCCCCCTCTGGAAATCCTGCGTTTGCCACTGGAGCACTCCCCCATCTGATGCGCAAACAGGATTTCCCCTGCACATCAACTATGCCAGACCAGTGACCGGTAGCTCGGACCACCATCCTGCTCCGCTCACAGAATCCGGGAGACTGGGTACCGCCCCACCTGATGTGCACACGGGATCTGCCCTGCACACGACTGTTGATCGGCAGCAGGGATTACCCGCTCTCCATGGCCGTATCCCTGAATCACCGCTGTGAGTCTCACGTGCAGTGCTGAGAGCAGGAGGTGGGAATACCTCCCAGAACGCAAGTATTACATAACGCTATCACTCTCACCCGCTCAGGACTCAGTAATTATTAGTCGCTGAGCAGGGTTTACTAGGCATCTCCTAATAAGTAGAATTTATATAGGCACTGCATTTACTTAGGTTAACGGGGATACCCCCTTTTTTCTATAACAGGTGTACCAATTATCAGTTCCCCTTTTTTTGTTTACATTTTGTATTTTTGGCTTTGGGATTATACATGGACTTGTATTCCAGATAACAGTTCAGTTCCACCTTCTCATTTTCAATCAAGCCAATCACATTTTATGTGCTATATCTATTTTTTCTTTTTCGCACTCTCTCATCAGCTGAGACTCTTCTTTTCTCTCCTAATCTATATACTTATTTGCCCTGACTCGGGGGAGCACCGCCAACTCTAAAACCTTACCCACCGATTGTTTTGGTGATAAAAAACTTTGTAGTTGGTTTCTAGAATTTCTATGTACTACATCACTCTTAGGTTAATTGGAACATAATAGGGTGGGTACATCTTATATATTTTCCCATTCTAGATTTGTCCTTTGCGAAACTCCACCCATTATATTCTATAAAGAATGTAGTGCTGTAAAGGGAGTACTGTGTACATAATGCAAGTGATTTCAATGTTTCTAACATCAGTATGTTTTACGGCACACTTCAATATGTTCCACTCTACTCTGCCAATAACCTGGTGCTCCTGAAGATCCTCGGTATTCAAACATACATTACGATTCACCATATGTAACTTTCCAGTAATTGTGTAGTTTAATGCATTAAGTTTATAAAACTGATTTTTCATATTTGATTTATGTTTTATGACAAAGAATGGTGCTTTATAACAGACAAAACTTCTTGAAAAAAGAAAATGTAAAAAAATCTTAGGCTTAGGCCATTGCAATCTCCACTTTAAGCACTAGAGGGAGCTTCGTATAGCAATACTATAAAATAAATGCAGAGCACCTAATTAAGGTACAGAATTGACATACTGGTTAATACTGTGCTTCACTTCAATAGCAGCATCCATATTTACTTGAACACATGGCTACTTTGTACAATTTATTTGCATGTATGCAAATCAAATACTGTTTTTTCCCAAAATTTCCAATTTTGCTTTGCTCACTATACAAATGAAGTATTTAGGATGGACAGGCAACAATTATAATCAAATGTAACCTTTTCAGAGCCAGAAGGACCAACAGAATAACCAGACAGTGATGAAGACGATTTTCAGACCTGCGCAATTGTACATAACAATACAGTTACATATCTCCCAACAGTCCCACTTTAAGCAGGACAGTCCTGATTTTGGAGGACTGTCACACCGTCCCACGATCTGCAGGTACGGCCACAAAGTGCCACTGCTACTCCCCACTGTTTAGCTTTAGAGACCTCTGAATGTTCTGAGGTAAAAGGAAGATTATTTTGGGAAAACTTTATTTTAGGCTGGAGCTCAACTATAATATTTTTAATTTAGCTTTGCTACACAATATTACCTCTACGATGAACATTTAACAGTTAAAATGTTAATCATATTAGAAAAGCATCCTGACAGTTGCAATAAGGAATATATGGATCCTTTCTTTCATGTCTAGTTTTAATTGTTCCATTACCATATCACTTATCTTAAAGCTGAGTGAAAGCACGGTCTCCTTTCTTGAAAATAGAGAGAAATCCTTGAGTAATATCTGAAGATTAAGGGCCTGATTCAGAGATGTACACTAACCCAATGGTTATCTCCGATTCTTAGAGGACTGCGTATGTTTACTGTGCATATGTAGCCCTCCATCTGCAAGTCCGCTCGCAGTGCCTCCCAGACGCAGCCTGAATGACAGGCTGCAGCGTTTGGGAGGCTGAGCGGGGCGTTCCTGTGCAGTGTTCCCTGAAATGGGGCATGTTGCGATGGTGATCCCAGGCGGCAACCTTGGTCACAGAGCTGGGATCACAGATGCAGCAAGGCCTCACGGGAAATCCCAATCGCATCACTCTTTTGCCCTTTGTCCAAAGCATGCTGTCACTCAGGTATGGAGGGGTGACACTCCCCAGGCCAACCTCATGTTGGTAAGAAGGGCAAGACTGGAATGTATAAGACCCCATAATTTTACTATTATTTGTTTGTTGGATCATTTGCTGGCAGTCCTAATGGACTATACATAAATCTGCCAGTCTCCCACCACATGTAATCTTCGCAGACAAATAAATAACCCCGCAGCTGTACAATACACATCAAGGGTCATTCAAAGGTCACCATGATGGTAATTAAAATATACTCAATAAGCCCAAAAAAGGGTTACATGTTGCCTAATATCTTGTGATTCATTACATAATCACGATAGTGTCCATTGCACATCATGTAGGGGTAATCTGTTTTCTGTTCCCACAACACAAATAAACTGTAGTCAATATATTTTTTTATTTCTTGGCCAATCAAAAAACAGCCATTAAAAATATTGGCTCAAACAGTATTAATTAAAAAATTATCTTACTTCATATAGGGTGTTTTCTTTCATCTTTAGTCGATTGCCTTTGCCTTTGATTCACTACTTCACATTTCTTTGTTCATAATTAATAAACCCACTGCAATGCCATGTTAAGCAAGGTCTATTAAGAATATACTCAATTTATGAGTGACATCTCTGTGTGCCTTTAAATGAAACATAAATATGAAATCTATAAAAATTCTCCAACTGAAGCATAAAGAAAATGCTAAAGCAAACTTGAGCTGGAATTTAAAATGTACTTAAACCCTGCACAATGTTAAAATTGCTGATCCAACACCCTTTTAGGATGCCAGTTTTCAGAAATAACCAATTCGCCAGCAGTGGTTAATACATTTAAGTAGAAATTTGGCTTGTGGCCACATATATCTTCATTGATTTATAGTTTCTGTGTAAATGCCCATATCAGTAAACTGGTTGTGGACTACATAAAACTTATACCCAGCACCAACTGCTTGTGTGTCCCGCTCCTACCCACTGCCTCTTGGAGTAGACTAAATTCCATTGAAATATTTGCATGGCATAAAAACATGATGGGTACTTGGCAGCTCACTACGGCCAATACTTCCATTTCTAGCAATCCCTCCTCCTTTTTTTGGTTGCTATTGATTCTGGCTATTTCAGTATGCTGAGGCTTGCATGTTGTGACACTTTAATCTGTGTGAACTAGTGTTTCTCAGTTGCCAAAGGGAACAGCCAACTGCTTAATTTTAGCACAGAAAATAAAATAATGGGGGATTTCCAACAACCTTGGACTTTTATAGTGGGGGAGAAGCTGTGCTTATTAAATGCGGCCTGCATGAACAGTATCCTGAATATTGCATTACTAACTGCTCTTCCTCCGCTTTTATTTTTAGATTTAGTTATTTTTAGATGCTCACTTGCTTTGTTTTATTTTTACAATTCATAATTGCATACTTATTAAATATTTTTGGGACACTGAGAAAGCACTTCTGCACCATCAATATCTACATTATTTTGGTTAGTGACTTGCTATTACCTCTGCATGGTGAGCACAGCATGGTATGCTAGTATGAAAAGTTGTGTAGGAGTTATTAGGTGTATTGATTATACCCAAAGTGGAGTACAGAATTAAATATAGCAACATGACAGGTCTACAAGAAGTCCGTCACGTCATTGCACGGTTATTCCCCCTTCTCAGACTAAATACATTTTCATGCCTTGCAGCACTTTGAATACTATTTATCTGTATTTTTGTTGTTAGAGTGTGATAGCTTGTGGATTCTACAATATCTGAGTATGTTAGCAGCCTTAGGGTGCATATGCACTTGATGTTCTCCCTTTCAGTAACCGAGAAAGGCATGAACAGAAGATTTCCTTTTCCTTCAGTTATCGCATTGTGTCCATCACTCACTCGCTGTATTAATACACAATAGCCAGAATTCCTAATACTCCTATAGAGAGTCCCTTTGGGCTGCTTTCCATGATGTGATTCTCTCTTGTGATACATATTTAATGTATCTGATTGTTTGTGCTCATGAATGGAAGACTAGGGTTACAGAAAGGCTGAATCCCAGGGCAACAATTTTTATACAGAACAAATAAAGAACGTACAAGCCTAATATCTGCAATGTGGATCTTGTACATTTGTTACCCTAAATGTGATGGTAAATGATAAATGGAACAGCTCAGTGGCGTCACAAGGGGGGTGCGGTGGGTGCGGGCCGCAACGGGTGTCACCCTCCAAGGGGGTGACACCAAAATCCGACTCATCCCCCCCTCCCCCCCGCTCAGCAGGTCCTGCACTGCAGCGAGACGCCAGGCTGGAGAGGCGCACTCCCTGCAGCAGCTGCCTGCTGAGACAGTTTTGCTTCTGCCGGCTGCCGCTGCGCCTGTCACACTGAGACAGCCAGCGGCAGCCTTCTATACAGTAAGTGCGGCTGAGCTCCTCATGCAGTCCCCTCCATGTGGGGCGGGCGTGCAAGCGCTAGAGGACAGGGGGCTGATTACTGATCAGCCTGGCTGAAGCCGCTGGGGTGGATGGATGGCAGCTGAGCTTCTCCTCCTCGCTGCTGTCTGACAGATCGTCACGCTGGGAACAAGCAGGGGCAGTCTACAAAACATATTTCCAGTGTTCAAGTGTATTCAGACACTGTTGATTACACTTGAATACTGACAAGTAGTTTGTACACGGTCCCTGCTTCTTGCCAGCGTGACCCTCTGACCTCTCAGTCAGCGAGGCACAGCGTATACAGTAGGTGTAATGGGATGTAAATAATTCAATGAGGGAGGAGGGGGGGGCATTACCTGTCATTGTGTGTGTGTGTTTGTTATGTTAGACCTGTGCCTGCAGGGGCTGTGTTGTCCCTGTCCTTTATTTCCTACTCCATACCCCTAACCATAACCCCTAACCCTCCCTCCCCAATGCCTAAACCTAACCTTCCCCTCCCCGCACCCTAAACCTCCCCCTAGTGCCTATCCCAAACCCCACCAGTGCCTAACCCTCCCCCTCTCCATACCCCTAACCACCCTAACCATAACCCCTAACCCTCCCTCCCCAGTGCCTAAACCTAACCTCCTCCTCCCTGCACCCTAACCCTCCCCTCCTAGTGCCTAACCCTAACCTCCCCCTCCCCGCACCCCCTAACACTCTCTCCTAGCGAATAACCATAACCCTCTCACCTCTAGTGCATAACCCTAACCCTCCCCTCCTAGTGTCTAACCCTAACCTCCCCCTCCCCACACCTTAATACTCTCCCCTAGTGCCTATCCCTAATCCTCTCCCCTAGTGCTTAACCCTAACCCTTTCACCTCTAGTGCATAACCCTATCCATCCCCACCTAGTGCCTAACCCTCTCCCCTGGTGCCTAAACCTAACCTCCCCTCCCTAAACCTAATGCCAGGTACACACTAGAAGATATGTACATATCGGGCATATCAGCCAGTGTGTACCCGCTATGTCACTGACGAGGGTTGCTCCCACGTTTCGTCAGCGACATTGCCCATCAGACCTAGGGGGATGATATACTTATTCAATGGGGGAGGGTGTATTTGTTTTTAACTTGAGGAGGTAATACTGTCTATGCTGGGGATGGTGATTAATGTATGTGCATGGGTATAATTATTGTGTTTCTGTGTGTATAAGGGGTGTATTCATATTATGTGTTATATGTGGGTCAATGATGGTCTCTGCATTATCTGGCATTCACTGTGACTCTCTACATTATCTGGCGGTTACTATGACGCTCTCTGTATTATCTGGCGGTCACTGCAATCTACGGGGCACCACTATTGGGGGCATTGTGTAAGTGTGATTGCTGGACTGGTATTTGGGGAGAGTTCGTGGAGCTGCATATCAATTTTTTTTTTTTGGAGAGGGGGTGTCACCATGAGTTATAGCACCGGGTGACACCAGCCCTAGTGACGCCTCTGGAACAGCTACACTAAATATTATATATATCTCAAACCAGCACAGCCAGACAGTTATAAAAAAAATATACTGTAGTATGGTTACATGTTACCAAGTAAATATGCATTTCTACTTCAGGGTCCATAGGGTATCCACAGGATACCTTGGGTATAGGTGTGACGTCAGTCGCAGGGCACCAAAGAGTTAAGCTTTCAGCCTCCCAGGATGCACTAGGTCCCCCTCCTATACCCCGCCCCCGGGCCAAAGCACCCCAGTTTAGTTTGGTGCCCGGCCGGAGTCGGGTGCACCTGTTGGAGTGGGGGCTAGAAGAGCCCCTGAAGCTTTTTCTTCATGCAGCTGTGGCTGCACATCTGGATGAACAGCATGGACAGTCAGTCCTGACGTCCATGCTGTCTTCCCTACACCCCGCCGGTACCAGAACGCCGGTACTGATCCGGGGATGCTGGTGGGCGTCTGGGGTCACAGCTAGCGGTGACCCCAGATGCTCCGGACCATGGCCGGATTCAAGGGGGACAGAGGTAAGCAGCGGGGTCCCGCGGTGGGTCCCCGCTGATCACATGGTCCTAAGTCCCCAGGCAGGGGGCTCCCTGGGGACTGGCTGCAGCGTGGAGCCAGGCGACCAACCTGCGCTTCCACTACCCCCTGGGACAGCGGACCGCAGCAGAGCGGTAGCGCTGCGGCGTCCCAGGGGTTAAATGCATGCCAGGGGAGCGCGCCTTCCCTGTCTCACAGCCGGCGCCTCCCCCGCTGCACACAGCCCTCTCTGCATGCTGCCGACTGGTCCTGTGGCAGCGCTCCTCCCCCAGGCCAGCCTCCTCTCTGCTCCTCGGCGGCCATCTTCTCCAGAACGCATGGTGAACGCTGCTGGAAGCGCTGGACGGAAGCATCGTGGTCTGGGTCCCCCCGCATACCTCTCCTCCGCTGTGGCTCAGGTCTGTGTATGCAGCGCTGTGTCCTACCAGGCCCTGTGTCTGTGTAGTTGAGTAATCAGCGCTGTTAGTGCAGGAATTGTTATTTCTCTGCATTGTATGTGACTGTGCTAGCGCTGCTGCCTGTAACTTTTCTTCTCTAAACTGTCAGCTTTATTACTGTCCCTGTTCTTCTGCTAAAGCCCTTGCGGTGCGGTGCTGCAGGGTGGTCTCTCGCCTATTTAATACTTAATTGGTGAGAGAGGTCACATACGTGGTGCCATCATGTCTGAAAGTGATTTTCCCCTCCGGCTACAGTGTACCACGTGCAAAGTACCGTTAGCGGAGGGGGAGGGTAGCGCGGAGGGCCTTTGCCGGCAGTGTTTGTCCATGGCGCGGCCTATTACGGTTACAGCACCGGTACAGGAGCCGCCCTGGGCTTGTTTCGCTCAGGCGTTAACAGCTTTAGTGGGCCAGTTAGCTCCGCAGCCCGCGTTTACTCCGAGGGGTTTGTCCCAGCAGTCTGTGGTGTCGTCACCCATGCAGGGGTTCCCACGACAATTGGTGGTACCCCACAGTCTCCCTATTTCCCCGCTCCCGGGTTCTCAGGAGCCAGCGTGGGTTAACTCCCTGACGAGTTCTGTACAGCACTTGTCGGATGTGTTGCAAGGGGAGTCTGTGATGCGGCCTCATAAAAGGCCGGTGGCGTCTCTGTCCGCTCCTTATGAGGATGACGAAGGGACGTCTGATGATGGGGAGATTCTGGATCCTTACGATCAGGAACCTCTCCATACTAAGGACGCTGATGCTAAGTCCAAAGTATATATTCCTGGACTTATTCGGGCGGTCCGCACAGCCTTGGTGATTGAGGACGAAGTTCCCCCAGCGGCTAAATCTAAGTATGCCTTTTTCAAAGATGTGAAGGGCGATGCCACAGTCTTTCCTCTTTCCGGTCAGTTGGTGGACCATTTAGAGGAGGCGTGGAAACAACCTGGCAAAAGATACCAGCCGCAGAGACGCCTGGCGGTGGCTTATCCGTTCGCGGATAATTATTTTGCTAAGTGGGAATCCCCTCCACAGGTGGATTCTCACGTGACCCGTCTTGTCCGTAGTGCCACATTGCCGATGCCATCCATGTCCTCCCTTAAGGATGCTACGGACCGCAAGGTAGAAATCTGCCTGAAGTCCGCTTATTCCCTTGCAGGGGGGGCAGCACGGCCGGCTATGGCCATTTGCTGGGTTGCCAGAGTGATGGAGCGCTGGGCGGATTCATTAGAGGCTTCTTTTGAATCCGACTGTCCGGCCGAACAGGCGGAGTTGATTGGCAATCTCCGTGATTCGGCCACCTACATCAACGAGGCGGCTCTAGACATTAGTACTCTGGTGTCTAGAATTTCATCAGCAGCGGTAGCTGCTCGTCGCACCTTGTGGCTGCGATCCTGGAAGGCGGACGCAGATTCCAAGAAAGGTCTGGAAGCGTTGCCGTTTACCGGAGAAGTTCTCTTCGGTCCGGATCTGGATAAGATTGTGGCCACGCTGGCGGCAGCCAAATCTGCTTGTCTCCCGTCGGCCGCTGCTCCTTCTGGTTCGGGACCATCGTCCTTTCGGTCATCTAGGGCCCAGGGCAGGCCCAAACCACAGTCGTTTCCTCGACAGGCTGGCTCTAAGAAATCGGTCAAGCCCCGGAAGCAGGCATGGAGTACCAGACGTCCGGCCCCCAAGCCAGATGACAAGCCTGCGGCCTGACGGTCCGGGCCTCCCTTTGGGGGATCCCAGGGTGGGAGGCCGCCTGCTACAGTTCGCCCAGTGTTGGTCGACCACTACGACAGACACTTGGGTTCTGGAGGTGGTTTCCCACGGATACGCCCTCTCCTTCCGGCACAGACCCCCGGCTCGCTTCTTCACCACGGGTCTCCCATCAGACCGGAACAAGGCTACGGAGCTGCGGAAGGTATTGCACACTATGCTCCAGGCTGGAGTTATAGTGGCTGTTCCATTCTCCCAGAGGGGCCAGGGTTTCTATTCAAATCTATTTTTGGTACAGAAACCCAATGGGTCATATCGTCCGATTCTCAACCTCAAAGCACTCAACAAGTCTTTGCGGGTCCCGAAGTTTCGGATGGAGACCCTACGGTCCATCATTCTGGCGCTGGAACCTGGGGACTACTTGGTGTCATTGGACATACAGGACGCTTACCTGCATGTCCCTATTCTTTGGCGCCATCAACAGTTCCTCAGGTTTGCAATCCGCAGCGACCACTTCCAGTTTCGGGCGTTACCTTTTGGCCTGGCAACAGCACCACGTGTTTTCACCAAGGTGATGGCGGTCATGGCGGCTTCTCTGCGGCTGCAGGGAGTCCGCATGTTGCCGTATTTGGACGACCTGTTATTGGTGGCAGGATCTCCAGAGCTCCTGTTACGCCACTTGGACCTGACCATTGCACTGCTGCAACGGCACGGCTGGCTAATCAACTGGCAGAAGTCCACTCTAATCCCGTCTCGGAGGATTCTGCATCTTGGAGCCTTATTGGACTCGGGACAGCAAAGGATCTTCGTGACGGAGGACAAGATCTCTGCTTTACAGTCAAGGGTGCGCAGTTGCCTGCACAGCCGCCGGGTGTCCTTACACTCGGCGATGAGGTTACTGGGCTCCATGGTGTCGGTGTTCGACATGGTGGAATACGCCCAGTTTCACTCCAGACCTCTGCAGCACCTGATCCTGTCCAAGTGGAACGGGCTGCCTCAGTCTTTGAAGTCCCAGACGATTGTGCTCACCCAGGAGGTTCGCCTGTCCCTTGCGTGGTGGTTACAGACGACCCACCTCAACAAGGGACGTCCGTTCTGGGTTCCAAATTGGGTCCTGTTGACAACGGACGCCAGTCTTCGGGGCTGGGGAGCAGTTTTGGGTCCACACTTGTTCCAGGGCAGGTGGACGCCGACAGAAGCGGAGCTTCCAATAAATATCTTGGAACTCCGTGCGGTCTTCAATGCTCTCCAGCAGGCACAGCGGTTTCTCCAGGGTCGCCCGGTGCAGGTCCAGTCGGACAACGCTACCACCGTGGCCTACATAAACAGGCAAGGAGGAACTCGCAGTCGGGCGGCTCTCGTAGAGGTCTCTCGGATCCTGGTTTGGGCGGAGCGCAATCTTCCGGCCATATCAGCGGTCTTCATCCCGGGAGTGCTAAATTGGGAGGCGGACTTTCTAAGTCGCCAGGACGTTCATCCGGGGGAATGGTCCCTGCACCCGGACGTTTTTCAACTACTGGTGGACAGGTGGGGTCTTCCAGAAATCGACCTCATGGCGTCCCGGCACAACAACAAGTTGCCGGTGTACGGGTCTTGCACAAGAGACGAAGGGGCGTCTCTGGTGGATGCTCTGTCCGTCCGGTGGACGTTCCGGTTCGCATACCTGTTCCCTCCGGTCTCCCTTCTTCCACGGGTAATCCGGAAATTCAAACAGGAAGGAGGGACGCTCCTGTTGATAGCTCCCGCGTGGCCCAGACGGCACTGGTTCTCAGACCTTCAGGGTCTGTCCGTGGACAGTCCTCTGCGGTTGCCGCTACGACCGGACCTTCTGTCTCAGGGTCCTTGCCTTCACCCGGACCTGACTCGGCTGTCTTTGACGGCGTGGCTGTTGAGACGGCCATGCTGAGGTCCCGGGGGTTTTCCAGCTCTGTGGTGCGTACCATGTTACGAGCTCGGAAACCGTCTTCCGCGAGGATATACCATCGCGTGTGGCATACGTTCTTCCAGTGGTGTCGACCGAGAGGTTATGCACCGCGGGAGTTTCGTCTGTCTCGGATTCTCGCCTTCCTGCAAGCGGGACTAGATCATGGGCTTCGCCTTGCTTCTTTGAAGGTACAGGTTTCGGCCCTATCTGTCTGGTTTCACCGTAGGATTGCTACAATCCCGGATGTGCGCACCTTTATGCAGGGTGTTCTCCGCATTCAGCCGCCCTTTGTTCCACCTGTGGCGCCTTGGGATTTGGCTGTGGTCCTGAGGGCTCTCCAAGGACCGCCGTTTGAACCACTGGGCTCAGTGGATCTTAAATGGCTAACAGCTAAGACTGTTTTCCTTCTGGCCATTGCTTCGGCCAGACGTGTTTCTGAGTTAGGGGCTCTTTCTTGTAGACCCCCTTTCTTGGTTTTTTATGGGAACAGGGCAGTGCTCCGCACTCGGCCCGAGTTTCTTCCCAAAGTTGTTTCCCAGTTTCATGTTAACGAGGAAATCGTTGTTCCGGCCTTTAACTCACCGGGTCTTTCCGTGGGTGAGGCCTCTTTGGATGTTGTGCGGGCCTTAAGGACTTATGTTGACCGCACTTCTTCGTTTAGGAAGTCGGACGCTTTGTTTGTCCTCTATGGCTTCCGTAAAAAGGGTTGGCCTGCTTCAAAGCAAACTTTGGCAGCCTGGATCCGTATGGCTATTTCTGAAGCTTATCTTCATGAAGGCCTACCGGTCCCTCCTTCTCTGAAGGCTCATTCCACTAGGTCTGTGGGTCCTTCGTGGGCAGCTCGACGTGGTGCCTCGGCAGTTCAGATCTGCAAGGCTGCTACGTGGTCTTCTGTCCATACCTTTGTGAGGTATTACAGGTTTGACACCTTCGCCTCTCAGGATGCTTCCTTCGGGCGGCGGATTCTCCTTTCTGCACAGGAGCGTCCCCACCCTTAAAGGATACTGCTTTGGGACATCCCCAAGGTATCCTGTGGATACCCTATGGACCCTGAAGTAGAAAATATGAGATATGGTAAGAACTTACCCTTGTTATCTCTATTTCTACGAAGTCCATAGGGTTCCACAGGACTCCCGCCCTGTCGCACCTGTGCTGCAGATGGGCTTTGCTCTGGTCACCGGTTTTCCGTCTCCCTCTGGTGAGAATGTGATTCTTGTATGTGTCCAGATCTTTGTTCTCTCTCTTCCTTCTCCTCCTCCGGCCTATGGCTTGGTAACTAACTGAGGTGCCTTGGCCCGGGGGCGGGGTATAGGAGGGGGACCTAGTGCATCCTGGGAGGCTGAAAGCTTAACTCTTTGGTGCCCTGCGACTGACGTCACACCTATACCCAA
This sequence comes from Taudactylus pleione, assembly GCA_031769625.1. Lineage (NCBI taxonomy): Eukaryota > Metazoa > Chordata > Amphibia > Anura > Myobatrachidae > Taudactylus > Taudactylus pleione. The sequence continues at coordinate 1,172,506 of JAUIMM010000156.1, read as the reverse complement.
GGTATCCTGTGGAACCCTATGGACTTCGTAGAAATAGAGATAACAAGGGTAAGTTCTTACCATATCTCATATTTTTTTTATTATTTTTTTTCAACAGTTTGGCAATTCTGGGTTGGCATGTATGCCACAGAAACTAATTTCATCCCATCCATTTTATACAAGGTCAGGGGAGTTCGGAGAGGATAAACACAGGGAGAAGCAGCGAATGACAGTGAGAGGCGGTGGGTGGCAGGAGGAGGCAGTGGAGGGCTGAAGGAGGCAGTGAGTGACAGGGAGAAACAGAGGGTGACTGGGGACATGGAGGGTGGCAGGTGGAGGCAGTCCAGAGCAAGGTGATATGAACTGCGTGGTTGGCAAGACTGAGGCGGCTGGCAGGCAGGGGACCTCAAACACAGACTGAGACAGTCAGAGTGTGATTAAACATGCTGGGGGCCTGGGCCCACATCAAAGCACCATGGCTGGCTTGGCTTGGGCTGCAAGATAACTGTACTGTGCAGGCAGGGGCAGGGCGGCTCCTCCTATCCAGACGTTATCCATCATCCCCTGCAGCAAGAGCAGAACCGCATCGCCCTCAGCAACCAGCCAGTTCCAGTCACTCAGGAGGAGCTGGGGATAGATGTGGAGAGGCCCCCTACCCTCCAACTCCTTCTCTGGCCGGACCAACCTTATGCTGTTAGTCACGGGAGCGGCGGTGTGGCAGCATACTAATGAGTCAGTTTGATTCAATATAAAGCTGCCATCTGTGGGCCCCTTCATAACGGCGGACCCTGATGCAATTCTTAACCGCCACTAGTTCCACCCCCGGGTCTGCCAGAAAAATTCCAGATCAGCAGGAGAAAGGACAGTGCCCAGTTAGCATTCTGGGGTGGAAAGTTGATGAAATTGCAGAATATGTTTACAAAGTTAGGACTCCATGACAAATATTAAAATATCATATAATGATATTCAGTAAGCAAATTGCAGGCCAGGACAAGGGGTAGACAAATGGGGCATTTGCCTTGGTACAGTTGGTCTAAATAGGGAAGCATTAATATTTTATTGGCTACTGAATTTCAAGTTTATTTTTAAAAGTATTGTACTGTAACTAAGCACTCTTGAGAGGCTCCAGTACTTTCTATAGGGAGACTCTTCTCCCTGGTACACTCCCTGTAATGTCCATAGGAAGCTCGCATGGAAATTGAGTTCATCGCACTTCACACATTGACTGCCTACACAACTGCACCAAGTAGACAGGTGACATGAGGTGCATTGCTGAGGCGAAGACTTTGTTCTCAAGACAGCTGCCACCATTGACTGATGTGCAATCTTCCCAATTATATCAACATTTTCTGTCATAGGACAGGACAGGACTTCAATGCAAGTCAAACCAATGTCAGGAGGAGGAGTCAGCGTACACCTGGTGCTGGAGCACAGACGACAGTTTAGTACACTAACCACAAGGGATTGAGCTATACAGTTACTAGAGGTGACTACTATCAGCCCACCAAAATGGGGGGGTTCTCTCTAGCCCAGGGCGCTAAACAGTCTAGTTATGATCCTGCTTTAGAACAAGATATACCTGGTGAAGCATACCTACAAACCATACCAATTTGGGCAGGACAGTCCAGTTATGCCAGTTAAACCATACTTGCCCACCCTCCCGGGACCCACCCGCACCCTCGGAGAGTAAGCACTTCTCCCTGATTCCGCCCACTTCCTAGTGAAGTGGGCAGAATGGAGGGAATATTCCCGGGGTTCGGCGGGTCCATGAGTAGGGGGTGGGTCCTAATTACGTGTTTCTATGAGAATTGCATAATTTGGCCCCACCCCCCATTTAAATACGCAGTGTTTGCTGGAAATTGCCGTGATGGTTGGGGCTTAATGACACAAGCCCGGGGAGGAAAACTTAGAAGTCTGCAAGTATGAGTTATACTGATACTTATATATCTATAGATAAACTATTCTCTTCAAAGTAAAATTTAAAGAAGAATATATGAATGTTTTTTCCATGAAGAAAGTTTTTCAGTCAAGGCATGCTCATACTGTTATATGCAACTGTTGTATGCAATCGTAGAACCTTGTGAATTTGTAATAGCCAAAAGTGAATACATTTTGGATAAAAGTACAAACATGTCCATATTTATTTAGTAAAACACAGGGGTTAAGTGAAGGATTTTGACAGGAGAAGGAGGGATACAAATTTTATATTTCACCAAATAATAATATTCTACACTAGCAGTTGTAACTAGGGATGTGCGCCGGACCATTTTTGCTGGATTTGGATTTGGTTCTAATTCGTCATCCGGCTTTGGATTTGGATTTGCCAAACTGCGGTGACTGGCTTTGGATCTGGATTTTTTTTACAAAAATTGACAAAAAAAAGGTAAAATCACATAAATTGGTCCTTTTTTTCTTCTTAGAGTATCATTAACCTCAATAACATTAATTTCCAGTCCTTTATAGTCAATTTAGACCACCTCACAGCTTCTAATATTGTTTTAAATATTATTGGCCAAAGGTTGCAGTGAGCTGACTGGTTACTAAGCGACAAAGCAGCGGCACAGCGGCACAGACAAAACAATTTAAAGCACATCTATGAAACATTGCCACACAGCAGTGGCAGAAATGAAAAGTAGTGCACCCACCCAGTGGGGTACGGCCAGCAGAATCACAGTACTTGTTACATAGTGGGCTACGGCAAGAAAAAGCAGCGCTGTATGACAATAAATGTATAGCAATTTAATATACGTATAAATCTTAAAACACAAGCTAATTTAATGAACACATGTATTTTATGGATAAAATAAAAATAACAATTAAAACAGCAGTGAGCGATAATATGCTCTGGAACTCTGTTTGGAAATAGATCCTATAGCACTGTTGAATGTATGGCAGTCCAGCTTAGCACACCAATGCTGAGTATAGTTACCTACTAGATAGAAAAGTCCACAATGTCCTTTAATTAGCGATGGTTCCACACTGAGGTTGTCCAACGCAGATGACTGGACCTGGTGTTGTTATAGTGGGTGATGATAATTAGCGATGGTCCAACACAGATGACCAGACCCAATATTGTAATGGGTGATAATAATGGTCAGAGTCCAAAGTTGCTGCCACACGGTTTAGCAGTACCAATAGTCCAATAGTGCTTGATATTAGATCCAAGTGTCCAGGGTAACACTTGGATCTAATATCAAGCACTATTGGCACTGCTAAACCTTGTGGAAGCAACTTTGGACTCTGACCATTATTATCACCCATTACAATATTGGGTCTGGTCATCTGTGTTGGATTACTTCAGTGTGGGACCATCGCTAATTATCATCACCCACTATAACAACACCAGGTCCAGTCATCTGCGTTGGACAACCTCAGTGTGGGACCATCGCTAATTAAAGGACATTGTGGACTTTTCTATCTAGTGGGTAACTATACTCAGCATTGGTGTGCTAAGCTGGACTGCCATACATTCAACAGTGCTATAGAATCTATTTCCAAACAGAGTTCCAGGGCATATTATCGCTCACTGCTGTTTTAATTGTTATTTTTATTTTATCCATAAAATACATGTGTTCATTAAATTAGCTTGTGTTTTAAGATTTATACGTATATTAAATTGCTATACATTTATTGTCATACAGCGCTGCTTTTACTTGTTGTTTTTTCTATTTATTGGAGATTGACTGTCTCCACACTGCAGCAGCTGGGATTAACATCTCTTGTCAGCGCCCTCTATATTTATTTATAGATATAGTGGGCTACGGCCCTAGGAGTCACAGTGCACAATCTTATTCACATTACACCGCACATAGGCCCTGATTCACATTACACCATAAAGTAGTGTCTCTTATTTTTGTTACGACACACAGCAGTGCCCCTTTTACACAATGCCCACAGTAGTGACCCTTTTACACAATGCCCACAATAGTGACCCTTATACACAAAGCCCACATTAGTAATGCCCATTATACAATGCCCACAGTAGTAGCGCCACTTATACAATGCCCCCAGCAGTGGTGTCCCTTACACAATGGCCCCAGTAGTGGTGCCCCCTATGCAGCCCCCTTAGTAGTAGTAGGGCCCTCTATGCAGTGCCCCCAGTAGTGTGCCCCCCATCAGCATGCCCCCCAGTAGTATGCCCCCCATTAGCAGTGCCCCCATTAGCAGGCCCCCAGTAGTAGTGCCCCCATTAGCAGGCCCCCAGTAGTAGTGCCCCCATTAGCATGCCCCAAGTAGTATGCCCCCCAGTAGCATTGCCCCAGTAGTAGTGCCCCCATTAACATGCCCCCAGTAGTAGTGCCCCAGTTAACATGCCCCCAGTAGTAATATGCCCCCCTTAGCAGGCCCTCTGTAGTAGTATGCCCCCCTTAGCAGGCCCCCAGTAGTAGTATGCCCCCATTAGCAATATGCCCCCCCTTAGCAGGCCCCCAGTAGTAATATGCCCCCCACTAGCAGGCCCCCAGTAGTAATATGCCCCCCCATAGCAGGCCCCCAGTAGTAATATGCCCCCCACTAGCAGGCCCCCAGTAGTAATATGCCCCCCTTAGCAGGCCCTCAGTAGTAATATGCCCCCCACTAGCAGGCCCCCAGTAGTAATATGCCCCCCCTTAGCAGGTCCCCAGTAGTAATATGCCCCCCCTTAGCAGGTCCCCAGTATTAATATGCCCCCCCTTGGCAGGCCCCCAGTAGTAATATGCCCCCCCTTGGCAGGCCCCCAGTAGTAACATGCCCCCCCGTGGCAGGCCCCTAGTAGTAATATGCCCCCACATAGCAGGCCCCCAGTAGTAATATGCCCCCCACTTAGCAGGCCCCCAGTAGTAATATGCCCCCACTTAGCAGGCCCCCAGTAGTAATATGCCCCCCACTAGCAGGCCCTAGTAGTAGTAGTGCCCCCACATAGCAGGCCCCCAATAGTAGTATAACCCCCATTAGCAGGCCCCCACTTAGCAGGTCCCCAGTAGTAATATGCCCCCCACTAGCAGGCCCAAAGTAGTAGTATGCCCCCCAGTAATGCCCCCTTACACACACGCATGAAAAAAAAAAAAAAACTTACCTGAATCCCCGCTCCCGACGTCATCCGCTCTGCTCTGCTATCACGCGCTGAGGAGGGAGCCGGAAGACGGAGCTCATGAGTGAGCTCCAACCGACTCCCTCTGTACAGCAGCCAATGAGAGTCTGCCTGACTCTCATTGGCTGCTATTACAAAAACTAACAGCTGCCGCTGGCGGCTGTGTGTTTGTATATAAAGAAAAAGGGAGCGCAAATAGAAATCATGTACATTTAATAAAATAGGTATGAGTAAAAAGTAAAAATCACATATAGAAAGACATGAGTATCACAAATAAAGTGCACATTAGTATGAGGTTCCAACGGTGCCTCAGACAGTTAAGTGAATGAAGACAGCAGCATTAATATACCATGTAATTGGTATCAGTAATACAGAAGTATTACAAGTTGTAGCGAGTGACCTATAAGGGAACATATAATATCCAGTCACATGAAAAAATGGGGGGTGTAGTTCGATTTTCAGAAAAATTGATTGGTTTTGGGAAGTTCCATGAACCAGTGCTATCCTGACTGATGTCCTTGCACTGTGATAGTGTTTATGTCCCAAATGATGCAGTCGTTATCAAGGGTTAACCCAAATATGCATACTGACTTGAAATGATGAATAAATGGTTGAACCAGTACTTAGCTGATATATGATGGTGACCGTACCGGTCTAAGTAAAATCGGTCTGTGTCCCTCCTGGTCCCGTCCTCTCGTGTGTGGCAGGCAGTGTCCGGAATGCCGCTCTGAGGTGGCCGTGTGGAACGAAGACAGCGGTCAAAAGGCAATGCTCCGTCTGAGCTCAAACCCATTGAGCGGAAACTCAATGCAATGTAATAGGCGGAAAAGTTTCTCCAATGAACAGCAGGTGAAAAGAAGTGCAAAATCTTTATTTTGTGGTGCAAACATGGGGAAACGACCCAGGACCCTTGGGAAAGTCCCCCAAAGGACAAATCTGTGAACTAGCGAAATAGACTTCTTGGGGGTCTGCAAGGATGGGTCAGGTGTTTTTAGGATTGCAGGTGCATGCCCCGCAGGTGCATATTTGACGTTTTTAAAAGTTCACTTTAGAGACAAAAAAATATGCTAGTACCCATTTTCAAGTACCCCAAAATTGACTGGAGTACTTGTTTTCACCTAAAAATACTGCTTTACCATTCTTCACCACTTATGCAAAGACGCTAATAAGAAGAAATTTAAACTACTTAAGTACCCCAAACACTTTTATTAGGGCTATTAGTACACATCTACATTGATTCCCTATGTTAGTGCATCTTTTTTTGGGGTACAGACTGGTTTCCCCTATTCTGACAGTACTTTCCGCCTGTTCGGCATTCGCCGGTTTCAGTTTTCACCTGTTTAGGAATTGAAGAGGGCAAAAAGCGGGGAAGCGAGCGTGAACTTTTTGTCTCTGAAACAGACGAAGGAGGCGGAAAGTCGGACAGGCGAAACTTTTCTCACTTTTCGTCTCTAATTGAATACGGGTCTGAATCGAAAAAGAATTTAATTCTCCCATAGAGAATTCCTAAGAGGGGGACATGGTGTTTAAGGGGCTACACCTCAAAAGCTGTTGGACGTACCAAGCTGAAATTTGGCATGGACGGGTAGAACTGTCACTCGGTGCTGCATGACAAATTTCAGGGCAAAAAAATTAAAAATGAGTAATTAGGAGTAATCTAAAGTTCCAACTGTCAGTTTTTTCTGCCACTTTCAGTTAGGACCACTTTTCTGCTGTAGTCTATGGGGAATTTTTGGGAAGGCATAAGTCAGGGTACAGGACGAAGTTAGACTTGGGGTTTGTTTTATTAGATAGCTATTTTTCCAGGGTAGGGCCTCTTGAGGTTCAGGTACTTGAGAACATTACAGTTTTGAAACTATTACCTCACAAATGACCCATTATATAGATAGGGAGCTTCAACTTGTTGCGTAGCCTCAGTAGGTGCCTCCAGCAGGGGGTGTACTGTGGCTTCACCTGGGTGCACAAAGATGGCTGTCCTTTGCGGCCGTTAGCGGCTGTGGGACCTGGCTGCGGTAGTAGGCATTAGCGGCAGCTGGGACCCGGCTTAGGTGCCAGCGTTAGAGGGACCCGGCAGCAGTACTGGCGTTAGCGGCGGCAGAAACCAGGCCTAGGTGCTGCTGCTGCGGGACCCGGTGGCGGTGCTGTGTTGGCGGCAGGCCTGGATCCAAGCCATTCTGCAGAGTTCGGCAGCAGTGCCCATGAAATTCACACAAGATCTATCGTGCGCGATCTAATTATTTGCATATTTATTGGATCATGTGCGATGCCAGACAGATGCAGGCTCGGATCAGGGAGATCCGTGATACCTGCATCTGTGTGTAGAAAAAATAAACACAGATGCATAGAAGGGATCAGTGAGAAAAAAAAAAGGTGCCCCCCCCAAAAAAAAGAAAAGAAAAAGAACAACCAGCCCCTGGCGTTGGAGACCCAGTACTGGTTGTGCCAAATACAGGGGACAAACGACATAGGGGTCCCCTGTATTAAGCACAACCAAGACCAGGCTTTTCAAAGCCAGCCATGGTTTCCAAAATACAGGGGACAAACGATGTAGGGGTCCCCTGTATTTAGAGCAACCAGCACTGGGCTCTGATCCAGTCCTGGAAATACAGGGCACAAAACTGCGTAGGGTTCCCCTGTAAATTCAAGAACTAGCACTGAACTTTTTCTAGCGGGGGGTAATGCCACAGCCTTGGGAGCCCATTCACTGGGTCCCCGGCCAAAGCATTACCCCTGACCACTAGTCAGCCCAACCCGGGATCCCTGGGGAGTTGGGGACCCCCCCCAATAAAGGTAAAATTAAGTTTATTAAAACATGCACACACGCATGTACACTCACTATCTCACATACTCACTTATGTATCCCTGAAGCTAAAACACATCTACTTCTCCAAGTAGATAATTCATAGGGTACCTGTAAAAAAATACTCACCTACTCTTATGCATGTATCACGTCCTCTTCATTCCATGTAGGCATCCATAGGGCTTGGCAAAACAACAAACCGAATAACGCGAACCACCGGACATTAGTACTATCCTCTAAGGACAGTACTACCGGAATGACGGCACAGCGGTGGGTGCTGAGCACTCATTGGCTGAGAAAGGTGAGTCTTTCACCTCTTAGCCAATGAGCGGTTCCCACCATTGACTTCAATAGTGAGTACCACAAAAGTAACTTAAGGTTACTTTCATGCCCATTTAAAAAAATGGCGCCTTTGCGACATGTTTGAAATTCAAAGATGGCCACCGCAAGCCAATCATGGCTCGAGACGTCATCTCCCCGCCCACTCCGCTGGCTTATATAAGCCAGCGCGAGGCAGTGGCATGGCAATCCGCCGGAGAGAGCAGTGAAGAGCTCCCGAAGAAAGAAGACACCAGAAGTCCTAGTGGGCGGCGGCCATGAAAAATAGCTTACAGGCTACCGTCCACTAGGTGAATAGGACACCAGAAGCCCTGGGAGGTGGCAGCCATGCAAAAGAGCTAAATGGCTGCCACCCTCCAGGTGAGACCCAGGAGTGATGAAGCTGAGCGACCATTGCTCAGGGAAACGCATTGAGACACAGATCACACTTATTTCCGGACTCCAGTGCTACTTTGGATTACATTGGACTATTTCTCTTTACCTTGGAACTGTATGCAGCCTTTTGGAGGATACCTTATATTTGTGCTTCAACACCATCCCTGATGGTCTGGATGCCAGAGGATTTCCCCAGGAACTACTCATCCATTATTGGTGAAGTTCTGCTGCCCTGATACAATTTACCATTTCAATGAGAATCAGTCCCAATACCATTGACTGTAGCTATCATTTAACCAGGAGCGGATTAAGTGGATCTCTATAATCTATGTACTTTATTGCACCTAGGTTTGTGCTTTTATCAGCTCATTCAGAGCAAATCATTCATGTTATATATATATATTTTTATTGATGTATTAAAACCATTTTTTTTTAATCTGGATTAACTGTCTATCAGTGTTATATTATATCTGGTTTAAGCGCTGGTGTTCTACCTATTTATGAAGACAACGGAAGCCCTGGTGCGTTGGCACCGCCAAGTGAAGATGCTGGAAGTCCTGGGGGCGGCAGTGGCCCCGTAAAACAGCTTAAAGGCCGCAGGTGAAAATGCAGTAAATTAAACTTTTAAAATATTAAAGTGTATTGTTTTTATTTTAATATTTTCTTTACAGGTGGTCTACAGGTGCCAGCGGGCTCCTAATGCCCTGCATGCTGGTACTTGTGGTTCTCCAAGTACCAACATGCGGGGGGAGGCTTGCTGGGACCTGTGGTTCACCTGCAAAGGACAATATTTTTAAATACTACACTTTACACAATCAACCCGGCACACACCACTCAGGGGTGCCGGGGATAACCCTGGGATATCAGCCTAGGATGCCCTGGAGAGGGGGACCCCTTTATTGGGAAGGTCCCCAACTCCACAGAGATCCCTGGCCTGAGCTGACTAGCGGTCAGGGGAAATGCTTTGGCCGTGGGACCCAGTGAAAGGGTTCCCCTGGCTGTGGCTTTACTCCCTCACTAGAAAGGGTCCGGTGCTGCACTGATCCGTGCAGGCATCTGTGTTTTGATGCATGCAGGGATACTAAGTGAGTATGTGAGAAAGTCGGTGTGCATGTATGTGTTAATAAACTTGTATATTCACGGTGTGTGTAATGTCTTTCTTTTATATTTATTTTGCAGTGGAACTACAGGTACCAGCAGGCCCGTAATGCCCTGCATGCTGATACGTGTTGTTCTCCAAGTATCAGCATGTGTCGGAGGTTTGCTGGGACCTGCAATTCTCCTGCAAAAGACAATATTATTTCATCTTTATTTGCACTACACTATACACTATCAACTCGGGACCCACCACTCCAGGGGTGCTAGGGATAGCCCAAGGCTATCAGCCTAGTCCTGGGGTGCCCTGGAGAAGGGATCCCTTTATTGGAGGGTCCACACCTCCCCAGCAATCCCCAGCCACGGTTAACGGTCAGGAGTAATGCTTTGGCCGGGGGACCCGGTGAAAGGGCTCCCCTGGCTGTGGCATTACTCCCACGCTAGAAAGGGTCTGTGCTGGTTATGGTTAATACAGGGGACCCCTACACTTTTTGTCCCCTGTATTTCCAAAACCAGGACCGGCTCAGCTTAGCCCAGTGCTGGTTGTGCTAAATACATCTACCCCTACGTCTTTTGTTCCCTGTATTTTGGCAACCAGGACTGGCTCTGAAAACCCCGGGGCTGGTTATGCTAAATATAGGGGACCCCTATGTAGTTTGACCCCTATATTTTCACAACCAGGACCGGCTGTGAAAATCCTGGGTGTGGCTGTGCTTTGGGGGTGGCACGCCATTTAAAAAAAAAAAATTCCCGTTTCATTTTTTTAACACTGATCCTTCCATGCATCTGTGTCTTATTGATTTTTTTTTCTCAAGTGCATGCTGCACATATAGCACTGATCCATACGTGCACCTCTGAATCATTTTTTTTACACAGATGCCTGCATCACGGATCTCACTGATCCGTTCATGCAGAAAGCTATCTTTATATCTTGCACGATAGTTCTTATGTCAAAATGTGCTGTTTAAGCACCATACTGTGTCCTGGAGTGCCGGGGAGAGTTCAAGGGAAATCGTTCACGATATCGTATCATGAGCACATCATTCCGTGTGTAGGGGCCTTAAGAAGCAGTTCAGGGCTGGGACCATCAGCGCCAGTGAGCCCCTCTGTCCCCCGCTGCTGCCCCTCTGCACTGCCCCACTGCTGCCACTACTCCGCACTCCCGCACCTATGCACTGCCCCACTGCTGCTACTTCCCCGCACGCCTGCAGCGTGCCCCCGCAGCCATCTCTCCCTCTGCACCCTCGAAAAACCTCCTTTGTGCTGTCCCCTTCACAACCAGCGTTAGTGTACCATTATGTTGCCCTTCTCCCCTGCAGGTGACCCAGTTTGCTGCTCCAGTCCCTGATGGTTAATAAATTATAAAAAAAGCAATGAATTTCCATAGACAAAAAACCTTACTATTTCACATTCTTAGACATGATCTGAAATTTCCCTAAACATACTAAATTTCTGACACTCAAACTTAAAAAACCAACTGCGCAAGCAGCACACTTCAATAAGATCCAGAGGTAAGTTTTTATTGATCCAGAGGTATGTCCTTTATTGCCTGCACTGTAGCCTAGTTTGAAAAAAAAGAGATTTTTACCTTTGAATCTATGTGCAATATATGTTTTATATATATGTTTTGTACTGCCTTTTGGATGTGGATTTTAATAGCTTTTTATACATACTTTTGTATCTTCATGTATATTCTTAGGAATCGGTATGATTTACCGCCGGACTCCTGGACGACAAGGATGAAAATCCAGATCGTCCCCAGGTAAATATTCACTAACCTATTCTACCCCCTAACCCTCCTTTAGGGGTGCCTAACCCTAACCTTCCCCCCAGTGCCTAACCCTAATCCCCCCTCTAAGTGCCTAAGCCTAACTCCCCCTTCCCCGCCGCTTAAACCTGTCCCCCCAGGGGGGAGCTAACCCTAAATCTCCCCCGGGGGTGCCTAACCCTCCCTCCCCCTAGCCTAACCCTAACCTCCCGGTGGGGGGGGGGTACCTAACCCTAAGTCCCCCCTGGGAGTCCCTAACCTAACCCTCCCCCTCCCCCCTACGGCTGCCGCGCTCGGTGCCCGGCATCACTTCGATTGGGCGTCGGTAAAATGACAGGCGTCTAGATTTAGACACCTGTCATTTAACCCTCGCTGGGATTAAGCAGTCGGGAAGATGGCTGTCGGGATTAGGTCCGCCGGCTTCCCGGCTGCATACCATATTCTTACCATTGTGTGGACTTATTTTTTTAACAACCTTGGATGTTCTTTGTATCAATAAATTGTTTTTGGATGTACCTCCTGGACCAGAGTGATATTGATTGTAGACACGTATAGGATTTTGGTACATTCGAAATAACAGTTAAAGATATCTTGATGTGCGGACCTCACAATATTGAAACCGTAATTTACATCCATTGAATGATGATCTATTGTCACGTGGGGTGAGGGATGGTCCATGTAAAGATACCTTTATGAGATTATCACGGTGCTCCTTTCTGTGAGTAGGGTATGCTCCACCACAAGTAAATCCCTTATAGTCTGGGGTTTCCTGTCATGTGTGATAAATCAAGGGATGACCGCAAGGCAGTGATGCAATATATGTTATCTTTCTTTTTATTTAAAAAATCATGTTGAGTGTAACAATAACAACTAAGAACTTGATCCAGGAACTTATTGAGAAAGAAGTGCATGAGGACGCATTCCTGACCCAAGGGACATTCTTTAACTAACAACATAAGTATTTTGTTGTGTGATAGCGCCTATTTATGCATCTCCTGTTCCAATTCTTTGTGTGACTCTATTTATGTGTAAAGGTGTGGTGATATCCTTTTAGGACCGGGAGATCCTGTATGGCTGCTTGCTTGCGCAGTTTAGTTTGTGAATAACCACTGTCTAATTGCACTGTGTTCCTTGCGCAATACAGATGTGGTATGCCATCACACCCTGTGGTTAACTGCAGATTCAGTACTCTGTCACTCACAAAATGGTGGAGCTGCTAATTCCCAGAATTGTGTGCTCATTGGAATACACACATGCAGTCTATGCAACTGAGGTCTGAGCAGTTATGTGGCACATCCCACTCAATGCCCACAATCTTCCCAATCGGTCACCACAACAATCCCACTGGGTTGCAACAACCTTCTCACTCCATACATCCACCTCATTCAGAATACACATTCAGCTCCCTAATTGCTAAAACTATCATACTCTGTCTATACTTGTACACACGTCCATTAAGGTGTCAGCCTTAATGATCGGAATTTCATTGCTTTTTTAAGTTTGAGAGGCAAGAATTCAGGTTTTGTGAAATTTCAGAGCATGTCTAAGAAGCCTTAATTGGACATGTGAGACCTAAGCGGCATACACACGTAAAGATTATCTGTCAAACCAACCAACTAGTTGATTGGTTGGAAAGAAAATCCGGTAAGGTATGAAAGCAAATGACAATCAGCAATTTGCTCCCAAACGCCAGAAAATGGACAAAAACTGTTGTTTGAACAAATAGTTTAGATCAAACATTTAACAAACTAGTCTGACCGACCATTTTCGTCTGTTTTCTGGCATTTAGGAGCTAATTGCTGATCATCATTTACTCCCATACGTTACCAGATTTTCATTCCAACCAATCAACTAGGTTTGACAGATAATGTTTATGTGTGTACCCAGCTGAAGTTTTTTTTTCTATGGAATATATATAGATAGAATTTAATCATTCCCTTCGGTCCCTGCCTCAATGGATCTTACCATCTAAGTTATCTACCACAACACATAGAGACATTAGTGTCCATTTTTGTTAGCTGCCAATCAACCTACCAATATATTTATGGGTGGTGAAAAGAAATTAAAGCACCTGAAGATAATCCACACAAACACAGGGAGATCATACAACCTCACGCAAATAGGGTTCAATATTGCACAGCATGAAATTACAAAATATAGTCAAACCTGACACTGTTAAATGGAGGGAAATACTGGTGTAGCATCAAAAAGATATTTTCTTTCCCTTATTCACATGAATGAACCATTTTCTGACATAAACTGTATTGCTGCTCTTTGTGATCACTGTGTGTCGCCACATCCACTGTGGTACATGGAAAGCAATTATGGAAGCCAATCTTCATCAACCAGATGGACGGAGGCTGTATGTTGTGTATAAGGGTTATTGGTATGCATGCAAAGATTCCTGTAACACAAGGACAGTGGCTGCTAGTTGTGTTGTATGAAGATCTGTATGCATCTCCTGCTCTCCCTCCTGCCGCCGGGATGCTGAGTTTCTACCATTAACCTTACTGAATGAAACATCAGTTGTTTTCATACATTAAATTTTGGTGCAGTACTGTTGTATTTGCATTCTTTATTGTTTATTCTATCATAAAACAGATAGATGTGTATCTGAACAATATGGTGGGTAGGCCCATAACCTTGGCCATGATTATGCTAAAAACCTCTATTGATTGTAAAATTTTATTGCATTTATATATTATCAATAATTTGGAATTGTGCACCTGAGTTTTGTCTGTTTCTGTGCCTGCAATTAGTCTCATCAGGTAGCACCTCCCATTATATATATTTAGGGTATGCAGTCCAGGAACCTTTCCTATATACTCCATTTAGTGTATCTGAACAGGCTTGGTAGTGGAAAGGGGTGGGTGGCAAACCCTCACCAAGCCATGTGGTCAATTTTGAAGCTTTGAGATTCTGGAAATGTAATACTTGAATGTGTTCAGCTCATTCAAGAACCAATATTGATGGTTTCACATGTGTAATTAGGCCTGTGAAAGTTCTTACTGTATATTCAGAATAGAGAGCTTTGCAGGGCCTGAACATAGAGGGAATATGGCACCCTAAATTATGCTTGAGGATGAAGCTTGTTTCATTGTGATGGCCACACTTGCACTACTCTCTCGGAATGTCTTGGAGAGTACACAACTATCATGCATGCCATCCATTTCTGCAGTGAAGTGTGTGGGCCGTGATGTTCCAAGTTGATTTGAATCTCATCATCATGGTCCTGCCTCCCACTAAAAAATACCATGTGTCCAGAGGCGGATTTACCGCTAGGCAACGCAGGCGCATGTTTAGGGCCAGGCGGGGTCCAGGTGCCCCCGACAGGGATGTATAATTGAGCAGGGCAGAGGGCATTTTCTTTCTACCAGGCTCCAGCAGGCTGGATGGGCCGGAGCTTAGCCCCCCTCCCGCACATCAATTTCATAGAGCACCACCCTGTCTACTCTAGTATCTTCTCCTCTCCTGCACTGTGTGCACATGACACAAGGGGAGTGAGGGGCAGAGAACACAGACAGGAAGACAGGGAGGTGCTCTGCGCGCTGCTGAATAAAATGTAAGGTGCCTGGCAGGGCCTTTACTGTTTGGGGGAGGAGGGAGGGGGGCTAGGAGAGGTGTTGATCTTTAAAAATGTGTCAGGGAGTAATGAATACACCTGTGCACCTGCTGAGTGACCTGTGTGGGGTCCTGAGGACAGAGTTTGAGAACCACTGCTGTAGACTATAGAAGTGCTTTACAGAGAATATTTCATGAATAATTTGATGAATATTTTATGAAAAGAGTATATAGATAGGTAGATATTATATACACATGAGATAGATAGACAAATGGCTTTAATCAAATAAATAAATGCATCCACATACTCCTTTCATAAATTAATGTGTGTATACACAGATGTTATTATATATATACATTTCAGGATGACACACACACTAGACATACCATAATTATTTTTAGTGGATAAACATTTAACTGTACAACAGTGTAGGTGAATAAAATAGCTGACATTTTTCTGTCAGAAATGTATATATCAGTGAGGCGGTGATGTGCTGTCAGTGAGGCGGGAATGTGCTACTGTCAGTGAGGTGGTGATGTGCTGCTGTCAGTGATGCGGTGATGTCCTGCTGTCAGTGAGACAGGAATGTGCTGCTGTCAGTGAGACAGGAATGTGCTGCTGTCAGTGAGGCGGGGATGTGCTGCTGTCAGTGAGGCGGGGATGTGCTGCTGTCAGTGAGGCGGTGATGTGCTGCTACCAGTGAGGCGGTGATGTGCTGCTGTCAGTGAGGTGGTGATGTGCTGCTGTCAGTGAGGCGGTGATGTGCTGTCAGTGAGGCAGTGATGTGCTGTCAGTGAGGTGGTGATGTGCTGTCAGTGAGGTGGTGATGTGCTGTCAGTGAGGCGGTGATGTGCTGCTGTCAGTGAGGCAGTGATGTGCTGCTGTCAGTGAGGCAGTGATGTGCTGCTGTCAGTGAGGCAGTGATGTGCTGTCAGTGAGGCGGTGATGTGCTGCTGTCAGTGAGGCGGTGATGTGCTGCTGTCAGTGAGGCGGTGATGTGCTGCTGTCAGTGAGGCGGTGATGTGCTGCTGTCAGTGAGGCGGTGATGTGCTGCTATCAGTGAGGCGGTGATGTGCTGCTGTCAGTGAGGTGGTGATGTGCTGCTGTCAGTGAGGTGGTGATGTGCTGTCAGTGAGGCGGTGATGTGCTGCTGTCAGTGAGGCGGTGATGTGCTGTCAGTGAGGTGGTGATGTGCTGCTGCCAGTGAGGTGATGATGTGCTGTCAGTGAGGCGATGATGTACTGCTGTCAGTGATGTGCTGCTGTCAGTGAGGCGGTGATGTGCTGCTGTCAGTGATGTGCTGCGGTCAGTGAGGCGATGATGTGCTGCTGTCAGTGAGGTGGTGATGTGCTGCTGTCAGTGATGTGCTGCGGTCAGTGAGGCGATGATGTGCTGCGGTGATGTGCTGCTGTCAGTGAGGTGGTGATGTGCTGCTGTCAGTGAGGCGGTGATGTGCTGCTGTCAGTGATGTGCTGCGGTCAGTGAGGCGATGATGTGCTGCGGTGATGTGCTGCTGTCAGTGAGGTGGTGATGTGCTGCTGTCAGTGAGGCGGTGATGTGCTGCTGTCAGTGATGTGCTGCGGTCAGTGAGGCGATGATGTGCTGCGATGATGTGCTGCTGTCAGTGAGGCGGTGATGTGCTCTCAGTGAGGTGGTGATGTGCTGCTGTCAGTGATGTGCTGTGGTCAGTGAGGCGATGATGTACTGCTGTCAGTGATGTGCTGCTGTCAGTGAGGCGGTGATGTGCTGTCAGTGAGGCGGTGATGTGCTTCTGTCAGTGAGGCGGTGATGTGCTGCTGTCAGTGAGGCGGTGATATGCTGCTGTCAGTGAGGCGGTGATGTGCTTCTGTCAGTGAGGCGGTGATGTGCTGCTGTCAGTGAGGCGGTGATGTGCTGCTGTCAGTGAGGCGGTGATATGCTGCTGTCAGTGAGGTGGTGATGTGCTGCTGTCAGTGAGGTGGTGATGTGCTGCTGCCAGTGAGGCGGTGATATGCTGTCAGTGAGGCAGTGATGTGCTGTCAGTGAGGCAGTGATGTGTTGTCAGTGAGGTGGTGATATGCTGTCAGTGAGGTGGTGATGTGCTGTCAGTGAGGTGGTGATGTGCTGCTGTCAGTGAGGTGGTGATGTGCTGCTGTCAGTGATGTGCTGCGGTCAGTGAGGCGATGATGTGCTGCGGTGATGTGCTGCATGTCAGTTAAGTCGGTGATGTGCTGCTGTCAGTGAGGCGGTGATGTGCTGCTGTCAGTGATGCGGTGATGTGCTGCTGTCAGTGAGGCGGTGATGTGCTGCTGTCAGTGAGGCGGTGATGTGCTGCTGTCAGTGATGTGCTGCGGTCAGTGAGACTTATGATGTGCTGCGATGATGTGCTACTGTCAGTGAGACGGTGATGTGCTGCTGTCAGTGATGCGGTGATGTGCTGCTGTCATTGAGGCAGTGATGTGCTGCTGTCAGTGACGCAGTGATGTGCTGCTGTCAGTGATGTGCTGTGGTCAGTGAGGCGATGATGTGCTGCGATGATGTGCTGCTGTCAGTGAGGAGGTGATGTGCTGCTGCCAGTGAGGCGGTGATGTGCTGCTGTCAGTGAGGCGGTGATGTGCTGCTGCCAGTGAGGAGGTGATGTGCTGCTGTCAGTGAGGCGGTGATGTGCTGCTGTCAGTGAGGCGGTGATGTGCTGCTGTCAGTGAGGCAGTGATGTGCTGCTGTCAGTGAGGCGGTGATGTGCTGCTGTCAGTGAGGCGGTGATGTGCTGCTGTCAGTGAGGTGGTGATGTGCTGCTGTCAGTGAGACGGTGATGTGCTGCTGTCAGTGAGGCGGTGATGTGTTGCTGTCAGTGATGCGGTGATGTGCTGCTGTCAGTGAGACGGTGATGTGCTGCTGTCAGTGAGGCGGTGATGTGCTGCTGTCAGTGAGGCGGTGATGTGCTGCTGTCAGTGATGCGATGATGTGCTGCTGTCAGTGAGGCGGTGATGTTCTGCTGTCAGTGAGGCGGTGATGTGCTGCTGTCAGTGAGGCGGTGATGTGCTGCTGTCAGTGATGCGGTGATGTGCTGCTGTCAGTGAGACGGTGATGTGCTGCTGTCAGTGAGGCGGTGATGTGTTGCTGTCAGTGAGGCGGTGATGTGCTGCTGTCAGTGAGGCGGTGATGTGCTGCTGTCAGTGAGACGGTGATGTGCTGCTGTCAGTGAGACGGTGATGTGCTGCTGTCAGTGAGGCGGTGATGTGTTGCTGTCAGTGAGGCGGTGATGTGCTGCTGTCAGTGATGCGGTGATGTGCTGCTGCAAGTGATGCGGTGGTATGCTGCTGTCAGTGAGGCGGTGATGTGCTGCTGTCAGTGAGGCGGTGATGTGCTGCTGTCAGTGAGGCGGTGATGTGCTGCTGTCAGTGAGGCGGTGATGTGCTGCTGTCAGTGAGGTAGTTATGGATTGTTTGAGAAAGTGGGTCCCCAAATCGGTGTCTTGTTTAGGGCCCCGTGAGGTCCAAATTCGCCTCTGCATGTGTCACAGCATTTTGCAGCTCCTTCGATCTCCCCCTCTCCCTGAAAAGTCGGCAACTGTGATATACAGCATGAAAAAAAGTGTTCGTATTGTTAAACATGCAGGAAATAGTAATGAATTTTTTATGTGGTTAAAAACAATGTAAGATTCAACAAAACCAAACCAGAAATTACCTTAGCACAAAAAAGGTAGTGCATGCATTAGAAGCCAAGCCCCCCGCAGCATACTACACGGAGCAAAGCAGTAAGACGTAAAGGGAAGTCTGAATCATTAATAGCTGAACCGCAGCTTCAGAGTAGTGTGTTCATTAAGTAAAGAGCACCAATTATGCTAATTGTTTCATCAGATGAGGGGAGAGCTTTCTGGAGGAGCAAGAAGAATATACTTTTAGCAACAAATTCCATTAGCATCTCAGAAATAATGGAGGAACATTAACCCAATCAGCACGGTTGAGAACTTCAAGGTAGATTTGTTGTCAAGACAAGAATTTTTAACTGTAGTATGAACAATGTCTTCGAAATAGTTAAAAATATGTATTAATTCCTTTATTTTAGCGTTAAAAGGAACTCTACTTCCACATATGAATTCTGCCTCTATGTCACATAAATGGGACTGTCATAAGGAAATCACAAAGAAATGTAACCAAGTGCTCTATATATGCGTACGTTCTTACTGTTGCAGCAGTTACGTCAAATAGCCCCTCTCGGCGCGCCAGGTACCGTGTGACTCGGCCATGCCAAGCGTTTTTTTCACTCAAAATGTGCATCATATTTGCTTAAGTAAAACAACTTGGAGCAACAAAACTACATTTCTAGATTACACTGATCATATTGATGTGCAACATCAGGCACGGCGACACAGGGGTGCAAAGGGTACCCCCGTTCCGGGCCCCATGGTTCAGAGGGGCCCCGAGGTTCAGTGGCACACATTTGGGCCATGGCGCCTAATAGTCCGGGCCGGCATCACATCTGGCAAAAGAAATAAAAAATGATTAAGCTGCCCCAACACCCCCTTAGTCCAGTCCGCATAGTGTGCATGCTAATGATGTTGCAGTGTGCAACGTCAGAATGCATGACACTGCGCTGGACGCTGGCGCCTCTTCGCCGCCGCGACCCAGGAAAATTAAGAGGAGAGGAGCACTGCACTGCAGCAGTTGAGCAGGAACAAGAAGTGATTGACGCCCGCAGCAATGACAGGCCTGCAGCATAACAACAGCTTCAAGCTGCAGGCTTGCAGCACCACTTCTTCCTATACAGTCACCTCCCTCCCTGGCTGGCAATCCCAGGCATGAGCTAGCCCAGAGTGACTGACACTGACTGGGCCGCATAGCAGCCAGTGGTAAGTAAAGTGACAGCCTATTTTTACTTTATTTAATTCTGATCATATGGATGCAAAAGGCTGCCACTCTATTGTTGTATTTCTATAGTGCATGGGTGCCTAAAGAAGAATACAGGTGATATCCAACAAGGTTGCTGTGGCACTTTTTTTTGTGCAGCTGAACAAGCCCTGAGTGCCACAGCAACCCTGTTGGAGATATACATATATGGGTGTGTATGAATGTATATATATATATATATATATATATATATATACAGTAATAGGATTGGGGTAGGTGGTCCCTCTCCTGGAGTAGATGGAAACTTCCTAACACACAGCAGCCAGGAATCAGCACACCAGTCCAGGTTTTCGTACAAGCTAGCCGTAGCTAATTTTTATTGTGCAGTATAAAAACAAAAATAATGAAAATAAATCCTAGCTCATCTGGGCACTAACTAAACAACAGATTCCCTCTCTCCAAAATGGCAGGGCCTATTGCCCTCACCACAAACATAGGCATATGCACTTAAGTACTTAAGATAAGTATAACACAGTGTCTCTGAACAAGCCTGCCTGCTTGCTCTCCCCAGGTGTGAGACCCTGAGTCATACCCTGACACAGGTTATATGAGCCTCTTCCAGGTACAATCACTAATCAGCCTGCTCTCAGGCTGAAAGGCCCAAACACCTGAAATAGCCCTGTGGATGGAGCCCCCCCCTTCTCTTCTCACATCCACACCCCGGGACCCTTTATCCGGCTTTTACTAAAAGCCCAAAACCAACAACAAGCACAGACATTTCCTGGAGGTATCAAAACATGTGTCAAGAATCTGGGTTACACATATATGCCATCCAGCACTTTTCCAGTGCTTCTATTACAATATGTGTATATGTTTGTACATATACACACATGCTGCTGGTCAGCAAGCTGGATGGTTGATACGTGGTGACTTGTCTTGACAAAGACCCATAAGGGGTCGAAATGTCGACTGCTACACTGACATGGTGATGTGAACTTTCTATATTAATTCATGTACCGGTAAATGCGGGGGGTTGGGGAAGGGGGCCCACACTGTACCGGGCCCCAAAATTTCTGTTGCCGGCCCTGTGTGCGACTGAGTGCAGTATTCACCCACGATAAAGTTCCAAACGCCGGACTTTGCGCCTACGTCTTTTGGCAGCGGAAACTTGTTGTGCGCATCCCCGCTATTCGCCGTATTCAATTCCTAAAGACGCTAAAACGGCGACACGCGAAGTCAATACACGCGTAAAGTGGTGTCAGAATTGGGGAAATCAGCCTGAACCCCCCAAAAATGCAAAAACATTGGGGATCAATGTAGTAGTGGCTGATTAGTCCTAATAAAACTGTATGGGGTACTTAAGTTGGTACAATTGCCTCTAATTAGTGTCTTTGCACAAGTGGTGAAGAATGGCATAAAGCAGTATTTTTTTGAGAAAATAAGTAGTCCTGGCATGTTTGTGGTACCTGAAAATGGGTGCAAGCATTTTTGAATGTCTCTAAAGTTAAGTTTTAGTAAAAGTGAATTTCCTCTGCAATCCCAAAAACACTTGGCCCCTCCTTAGAGCACCCCCAGAACCTTATTTCGCTAGTTTTTGAATTTGTCCACCCAGTTTGTGCTTTTTCGCCCCCAAAAGTGAAAGTACTTTTTTGGGGTGTTCTTAAGTTTATTTTTCTGGAATGTTTTTGTGCAGATGTCCTTTGGGGGGCTGTCCCGAGGGTTCTGAGTGGTTTCCCCACCTTTGCACCCCAAAATAAAAATTTGCACTTCATTTCTCCTGCTATTCAGAGGCGAATCTTTTTCGCGTATTACATTGCATTGACTTTCCGCGTACGCGAAAAGCGGGTGGAATTGAATACGGAGATAAGTTTCCGACAAGCAAAAAGATGCAACCGGCAATACTTTTTCGCGGGTCTTGGCTTTTTGCGTCTAATTGAATACAGGCCTATGTCTGAATCTGTGTAAAAGGGCTCCGATGCAAGCACCTGCGGCTTTTCATTTTGTCAGGTTTTACTGTGCTTAAGCTGCAGCTTTATACGTGTGTAAAACCAATTTCTTTGCCATTAAAGTTACAGCATGGCGTTTCCGGTACACTGAACAGCTTTCCGCTATGTCTGTGACGTGATTAAGATGCCTAATTTAAATAAAAATCCGATAAGCTACTCCTCCCGGAGCATCTCAGATGCGCCAAGCTTCTAGCGCTATATGGTGTTCGGACAACCACTAATTGAGGACACAGCTGTAAGTCAGTGTTTATCAAACTAGGTCTGCATTGAACCCCAAAAGTGCATGTTTTCCACATCATCTAGCTAGAGCACAGGTGTGTTAATTGCCTAATACAATAGATCTATAAGTTCTGCTAATTATTCCTTAGGATACCTTGGAAACATGCACTACTAGTGTTCCAGTTGGACAGTTTGAGAAACACTGCTCTAATGGGTACTGTACATTTACTAAAATTAGAGTTTTTAGAAGTAGAGATGTTGCCCATAGCAACCAATCAGATTCTACTTAACATTTAACTAGCACCTTCTAGAAGATAATAGCTAGAATCTGATTGGTTGCTATGGGCAACATCTCCACTTCTAAAAACTCTCACTTTAGTAAATTTACCCTTAAGTGTAACTTAACTTTTTGATCTTAGGCTTTTTATACATTGCTGTTAATAAAAGGATTCTCACTTGTTTTACTGCTAATAAAATTAATTTAAATATAAAACTATAAACTGTTGTTCCTTGTGTGCCACTGCACACTACTGTCAGTACCATATGTTAGTGTTGGGTTGCATTCCACAGGTAAACACATTCAGACTGCTTCCAGAATGTGACATTCTGTAAGTCTACAAGCACTACAGGATGAGTCTCCCATATCCAAAATGCTTGAGACCAGGGGTATTTTGGATATTGGAATATTGCGTATTTTGGAATATTTGCATACCGTAATGAAATATCTTGGGAATGGGACCCAAATCTAAACACAGAATGCATGTATGTGTTATATACACTTTATTCACACAGTCTGCAGGTAAATTTTATACAATATTTTCAATAATTTTGTGGCTCAAACAAAGATTGTGTACATACATTAAATTAATTTATGTTTCATATACACCTTATACACACAGCCTGTAGTAATTTTGTGCTTTATTTATTTTAATTTTGTGCCTTAAGCAAAGTTTGTGTACATTGAACCATCAAAAAAGCAAAGGTTTCACTGTCTCAGTTATGCTAAAAAAAAAATCGGTATTTTGGAATATTTGGATATGGGAGACTCAACCTGTATTAATTAATGCTTGTCAGACACATTATTTTTGTATGTTTTTTTTACAGGAATAAAAAAAAAACCAGAACAGTCAGTGGGTGCGTGGCTTTGCAGTTCATGTTGAGGTAGCACCTAAGCATACACAGGCCTATATTTAGGCAAAGACAATTAGCCTGTTTGATGATTTATTACCAAATCATAGCCACCAACATAAATATTTTTAATAATATTAGTAGACATGATTTAATTCATACATGCTTTGCTCCTGCCCTATTAGAAGCTGCCTAGGAAATGCAAAATGTTACTAGTAAATGGTCACAGGTCTTACTCATGGTTAATGAAATTTACCATATTGGTATGCAATGGTTTTGTGAAACAGGGGCACTATGTGCGGTGTAATGTACTACTGTGTGGCGTAATTTGAATTTGTGGATACTATTTTGGGACCTCGTCCCATTCTTTTGAGACCATGACCCTTATTTGCTGCCCTTTTTTTTATCCCAGTAATGATGACCCTTATGCAGTGCCCAGCGTAGTGGCCAGAGTAGTGGTGCCCCTTATGCAGTACCCCCTTTACAATGCCCCCAGTAGTAGTGCCCCCAGTACTAATTTCCCCCATAGCAGTGCCCCCAGTGGTAATATCCACAGTAGTAGTGCCCCTTACACAAAAAATACAATTAAAAATACAAATACAATACTTACCTTAAGCCCCACTCCTGTGCCTGCTGCCGTCCGGTCCGACTGCTCCTCGGTGAACTCCAGCCTCCGGCTGCCGCTGTAGGGAAGGAGCCAGGTGCCCGCAGGTAACAAAATCGCAGCAGGCGCGCGGCAAATGGAGCCTCCCTGAAGCGTGGGGCTTCTAAAAATGATTATTATTAGCTGAATAGAATTATTATTATATGTATAAATAAAATAAAATATGTAAAGTGTAAAGAAATTAATGAAATAAAATTATTTAAATAATTTTGTTGCTGGTAGCATTAGAAAATGTTGGTAACCTCAATCACATGGCAGCACACAGTAAAGAATAAAGCAAAGACAGGGCTCTGATTACACGTTAGCAAAATATTACCCTTAACTGGCATATCAGTTTCACATTCCTATCAATTTCAGAAATGTTTTAGTAAAGCTTTGTAGAGTTGTTTCCAGAATACTTTGGGCAAATATTTCTGAAAAACTGCAGTACACACACAACCATCAACATTAAAACCTGCCTAATATTGTGTAGGTTCCCCAACATCATCAGCTATGTCCACTATGTGGAGTGCTCCACAAGACATCTGAAGGTGTCCTGTGGTATCTGGCACCGAGACCATAGCAGCAAATCCTTTAGGAACTGTTAGTTGCGAGCTGGGGCCTCCATGGCTTGGACTTGTTTTTTCAGCACATCCCACAAATGCTTGATTGGACTGAGATCTTGGGAATTTGGAGGCAACACATTCAAATCTTTGTCATGTTCCTCAAACCATTCCTGAACAATTTTTGCAGTTTGCCAGCGAGCATTATATTGCTTTAAGAGGCTAATGCCACCAAGGAATACTGTTGCCATGAATGGGTTTATTTGGTATACAACAATGTTTAGGTAGGTGATACGTGTCAAAGTAACAAACAGATGAATGCCAGAATCCAAGGTTTCCCAGCAGAACATTGCCCAGTGCATCACCCTGCTTCCGCCGGCTTGCCTTCTTTCCATAGTGCATCCTGGTGCCATCTTTTCCCCTGGTAAATGACGCACATGCACCCAGCCACCCACATGATGTAAAAGAAAACAAGATTCATCAGACCAGGCCACCTTGTTCCATAGCTCCATGGTCCAGTTCTGACGCTCACTTGCCTATTGTGGACGCTCTTGGCGGTGGGCAGGGGTCAGTATGGGCATTCTGACTAGTCTGCAGCTACACAGCCTCATAAGCAGCAAGCTGTGATGCACTGTGTATTCTCACACCTTTCTGTCACAGGCAGCATAAACTTTTGCTGCAATTTGTGCTACAGTAGCTCGTCTGTGGAATCGGACCAGACAGGCTAGCCTTTGCTCCCCACATGCATCAATTAGCATTGGGACTCCATTACCCGGTTGCTGGATAATGGATTTATCTTCCTTGGACCACTATCGGTAGGCACTCACCACTGCATACTGGGAAGACCTTGCGTTTTGGAGATTTTCTGACCCAGTCATCTAGCCATCATAATATGGCCTCTGTCAAAGTTGCTCAGATCCTTACGCTTGCCCATTTTTCCTGCTTTCAACACATCAGCTTCAAGAACTGAGTGTTCACTTGCTGCCCAATATACCCCACCTCTTGTCAGGTGCCATTGTAATGAGATAATCAATGCTATTCGCTTTATCTGCCAGTGGTTTTAATGTTATGGCTGGTGTGTATATATATTCATTACATTTCTATTTATTACACACAGTAGTTGCAACCAGAGGCATCACTAGAGTTGGTGTAACCCGGTGTGGTAACTCATAGTGCCCCTCACCCCATTGACCACCTCCTGTATCACACCGTACGGAATCCTTAGTAATGTTTCCCCACTATTTAATCAACTTCTCCCAGGTCACATTTTGAAAAAATTTGCAACCCCTCACTGTGCGCACTGCAATTCTGCATTTTTAAATGGATCTCGCATTACTTAGGTATACACATTAATGCAAAACATGTGAGTTTAATGACAAAAATGCATTTTCAGGCTCACAATTAATTGAATTCCCCTAATTGAGGTAAAAAAAAAATATATTTTTTTTTTGTTGACTTAAGCTGGGTACATACTAGACGATTTTGCGTTCGATCCGGCATACCGGACCACCATATCATTCATGTCAGCGCATATCGGGCAGTGTGTATGCCCGATATGCGCGCACCCAACAGCTACGTCTTCTGGTCAACCCTGATGGAGGTCCGTCCAGCAAATATCGCTAGCTATTCCATGCTGCCGAATGCCGCATGGCATCCCGCATCGGCAAGTGTGTATCTACTTGCCGATGCACAGTCACCATCGCCAGAGATATCGGGCTGGACACATCATCTAGGGTGTACCCAGCTTTAGTCAAATATATAGCTTTTGTCAAATATATTTCTTTTTTCTAAAATAATACTGGATTAATATTGATATTAACCATTTGTTTGTTACAAACAAATGGTAATTTTAATACAATTCACTTTTACTTCAGGAAAAAAAAATATATTCCATTAAATTACAGTATAGTATACATGATAAACTGTAAGTGCTATTACTAACTTTTAATACACACTTATCACTAGCAGGCAGCCCAAAACGGCTGACAGCTGAGCCAGCCAGGGTCCAGGTCCGGGATTGACAGAAGACTGAGAATAGCACTGTGTGCGTACTTGAATGCAGGTCCTCCTTTCTTGGCAGTGCTCAGTCTCCTCCCACTTTTCCCTCCCAGAATGACAAGCGGAGCCAGAATGCATGATGACGTCATACGGCGTGACATCAACGTGGCCAGCGTCCTGAGAGGGCAGAGCTTATATCCCCTTCTTGCTATTATCCTGGAAGTGATGTGAGTGAGGGCATAAGTGCAGTTAATGCCCATGAAGGCCAGCTAAACAAGTAAGTTGTCCCCACTTAAACAAGAAAGTTGTCCCCTCGTGGGCTCACTGCACTCACCACCCTTTGGGCATGGTTATATTCCCCCTCTATGCCCACTTGGATGGTAAGGAATGACGCTGGACATTTGCTGATGACATGAGGGTCCACTTCGTAAAGGGGATTTAGACACTACCGTCCTGAGAGGCTACAGGAGTATGTACGGACCTCCGGCGTCCAGGGCCAGTGGGCTTGATTGCAAGTGAGTCAGTCCAGCTCATGAAGTCGACAGGGGTGCAGCCGTGGCGCTTGGTGCTGGGGAAGGTGGGTGTGGATGTGAGTGCGGCTCCTTTTGGTGTCACCCCCTTGAAGGCTGGCACCCCCCTAGTGACGCCACTGGTTGCATTGCTATTATACCAACCATTTCACATTCCAGAATACATTCTGTTGCTATGTTTTACAGATCCTTTTTCGGGAGTGCCAGTTCACATAATCGTCTCCTATTTTCTCTCTCTCTCAAGCGGTGTAACTTTTTTCTTTAGAGCCCATTGAATGCATCACAGTTGGTAGAGAGAGACGCCGTGAGAGTGCAAGAACCTACAAGTGGTTGGGATGGAACTACCCCAGAGAGAGCCAGTTTGTGCCGTTTTGCACCTAAAGTATCCTCACGGGTGTTTTGAAATTTCCCTTTTAGCTCCATTGTGAACATTTCATGCAGCTATCAGTATTAATGCTTGATCCATACTTTGGTTTGTTTGGTCACAGCTGCTCCATTTCTACTTTATATGCAGCACTCGGAGCATGTGCAGCGATAAGAGAATGAGGCTTGTTCTATTTAATATTTCATGTTGTTTTGCAGTTAGAAGCTTTATCTGGCTGAGGGAAAACAAACAAACCTGTCTTAATATATATATATATATATATATATATACTGATCCTACAATATTACTCTGTTACTCTGTATGTTTGTATAAAAGTAGTATGTACAGAACAACAATAGAGCCTGCGAGAAAGACAGACACAGTAATAGAGAGGAAACACAAAAGGCAGAAAAAGAAGAAATTTATGTGAGAAAAAAAGGAAAGTTTGCAGTATATAAGAGCCTGTGCTCAGTAGGCAATGCTGACATCATTAAGAAATCTGGGTGGCAGATTAAAATATTACATGGATATGAATAATAATATGAGATATGGTAAGAACTTACCCTTGTTATCTCTATTTCTACGAAGTCCATAGGGTTCCACAGGATACCTTGGGGTATAGGTGTGACGTCAGTCGCAGGGCACCAAAGAGTTAAGCTTTCAGCCTCCCAGGATGCACTAGGTCCCCCTCCTATACCCCGCCCCCGAGCCAAGGCACCTCAGTTAGTTACCAAGCCATAGGCCGGAGGAGGAGAAGGAAGAGAGAGAACAAAGATCTGGACACATACAAGAATCACATTCTCACCAGAGGGAGACGGAAAACCGGTGACCAGAGCAAAGCCCATCTGCAGCACAGGTGCGACAGGGCGGGAGTCCTGTGGAACCCTATGGACTTCGTAGAAATAGAGATAACAAGGGTAAGTTCTTACCATATCTCATATTTTCTACTTCAGGGTCCATAGGGTATCCACAGGATACCTTGGGGATGTCCCAAAGCAGTATCCTTTAAGGGTGGGGACGCTCCTGTGCAGAAAGGAGAATCCGCCGCCCGAAGGAAGCATCCTGAGAGGCGAAGGTGTCAAACCTGTAATACCTCACGAAGGTATGGACAGAAGACCACGTAGCAGCCTTGCAGATCTGAACTGCCGAGGCACCACGTCGAGCTGCCCACGAAGGACCCACAGACCTAGTGGAATGAGCCTTCAGAGAAGGAGGGACCGGTAGGCCTTCATGAAGATAAGCTTCAGAAATAGCCATACGGATCCAGGCTGCCAAAGTTTGCTTTGAAGCAGGCCAACCCTTTTTACGGAAGCCAAAGAGGACAAACAAAGCGTCCGACTTCCTAAACGAAGAAGTGCGGTCAACATAAGACCTTAAGGCCCGCACAACATCCAAAGAGGCCTCACCCACGGAAAGACCCGGTGAGTTAAAGGCCGGAACAACTATTTCCTCGTTAATATGAAACTGGGAAACAACTTTGGGAAGAAACTCGGGCCGAGTGCGGAGCACTGCCCTGTTCCCATAAAAAACCAAGAAAGGGGGTCTACAAGAAAGAGCCCCTAACTCAGAAACACGTCTGGCCGAAGCAATGGCCAGAAGGAAAACAGTCTTAGCTGTTAGCCATTTAAGATCCACTGAGCCCAGTGGTTCAAACGGCGGTCCTTGGAGAGCCCTCAGGACCACAGCCAAATCCCAAGGCGCCACAGGTGGAACAAAGGGCGGCTGAATGCGGAGAACACCCTGCATAAAGGTGCGCACATCCGGGATTGTAGCAATCCTACGGTGAAACCAGACAGATAGGGCCGAAACCTGTACCTTCAAAGAAGCAAGGCGAAGCCCATGATCTAGTCCCGCTTGCAGGAAGGCGAGAATCCGAGACAGACGAAACTCCCGCGGTGCATAACCTCTCGGTCGACACCACTGGAAGAACGTATGCCACACGCGATGGTATATCCTCGCGGAAGACGGTTTCCGAGCTCGTAACATGGTACGCACCACAGAGCTGGAAAACCCCCGGGACCTCAGCATGGCCGTCTCAACAGCCACGCCGTCAAAGACAGCCGAGTTAGGTCCGGGTGAAGGCAAGGACCCTGAGACAGAAGGTCCGGTCGTAGCGGCAACCGCAGAGGAATGTCCACGGACAGACCCTGAAGGTCTGAGAACCAGTGCCATCTGGGCCACGCGGGAGCTATCAACAGGAGCGTCCCTCCTTCCTGTTTGAATTTCCGGATTACCCGTGGAAGAAGGGAGACCGGAGGGAACAGGTATGCGAACCGGAACGTCCACCGGACGGACAGAGCATCCACCAGAGACGCCCCTTCGTCTCTTGTGCGAGACCCGTACACCGGCAACTTGTTGTTGTGCCGGGACGCCATGAGGTCGATTTCTGGAAGACCCCACCTGTCCACCAGTAGTTGAAAAACGTCCGGGTGCAGGGACCATTCCCCCGGATGAACGTCCTGGCGACTTAGAAAGTCCGCCTCCCAATTGAGCACTCCCGGGATGAAAACCGCTGATATGGCCGGAAGATTGCGCTCCGCCCAAACCAGGATCCGAGAGACCTCTACGAGAGCCGCCCGACTGCGAGTTCCTCCTTGCCTGTTTATGTAGGCCACGGTGGTAGCGTTGTCCGACTGGACCTGCACCGGGCGACCCTGGAGAAACCGCTGTGCCTGCTGGAGAGCATTGAAGACCGCACGGAGTTCCAAGATATTTATTGGAAGCTCCGCTTCTGTCGGCGTCCACCTGCCCTGGAACAAGTGTGGACCCGAAACTGCTCCCCAGCCCCGAAGACTGGCGTCCGTTGTCAACAGGACCCAATTTGGAACCCAGAACGGACGTCCCTTGTTGAGGTGGGTCGTCTGTAACCACCACGTAAGGGACAGGCGAACCTCCTGGGTGAGCACAATCGTCTGGGACTTCAGAGACTGAGTCAGCCCGTTCCACTTGGACAGGATCAGGTGCTGCAGAGGTCTGGAGTGAAACTGGGCGTATTCCACCATGTCGAACACCGACACCATGGAGCCCAGTAACCTCATCGCCGAGTGTAAGGACACCCGGCGGCTGTGCAGACAACTGCGCACCCTTGACTGTAAAGCAGAGATCTTGTCCTCCGTCACGAAGATCCTTTGCTGTCCCGAGTCCAATAAGGCTCCAAGATGCAGAATCCTCCGAGACGGGATTAGAGTGGACTTCTGCCAGTTGATTAGCCAGCCGTGCCGTTGCAGCAGTGCAATGGTCAGGTCCAAGTGGCGTAACAGGAGCTCTGGAGATCCTGCCACCAATAACAGGTCGTCCAAATACGGCAACATGCGGACTCCCTGCAGCCGCAGAGAAGCCGCCATGACCGCCATCACCTTGGTGAAAACACGTGGTGCTGTTGCCAGGCCAAAAGGTAACGCCCGAAACTGGAAGTGGTCGCTGCTGATTGCAAACCTGAGGAACTGTTGATGGCGCCAAAGAATAGGGACATGCAGGTAAGCGTCCTGTATGTCCAATGACACCAAGTAGTCCCCAGGTTCCAGCGCCAGAATGATGGACCGTAGGGTCTCCATCCGAAACTTCGGGACCCGCAAAGACTTGTTGAGTGCTTTGAGGTTGAGAATCGGACGATATGACCCATTGGGTTTCTGTACCAAAAATAGATTTGAATAGAAACCCTGGCCCCTCTGGGAGAATGGAACCGCCACTATAACTCCAGCCTGGAGCATAGTGTGCAATACCTTCCGCAGCTCCGTAGCCTTGTTCCGGTCTGATGGGAGACCCGTGGTGAAGAAGCGAGCCGGGGGTCTGTGCCGGAAGGAGAGGGCGTATCCGTGGGAAACCAC
Source organism: Taudactylus pleione (assembly GCA_031769625.1). Lineage (NCBI taxonomy): Eukaryota > Metazoa > Chordata > Amphibia > Anura > Myobatrachidae > Taudactylus > Taudactylus pleione. The sequence goes on along the minus strand of JAUIMM010000156.1, from coordinate 1,141,413 downwards.
CTCCAGAACCCAAGTGTCTGTCGTAGTAGTCGACCAACACTGGGCGAACTGTAGCAGGCGGCCTCCCACCCTGGGATCCCCCAAAGGGAGGCCCGGACCGTCAGGCCGCAGGCTTGCCATCTGGCTTGGGGGCCGGACGTCTGGTACTCCATGCCTGCTTCCGGGGCTTGACCGATTTCTTAGGGCCAGCCTGTCGAGGAAACGACTGTGGTTTGGGCCTGCCCTGGGCCCTAGATGACCGAAAGGACGATGGTCCCGAACCAGAAGGAGCAGCGGCCGACGGGAGACAGGCAGATTTGGCTGCCGCCAGCGTGGCCACAATCTTATCAAGATCCGGACCGAAGAGAACTTCTCCGGTAAACGGCAACGCTTCCAGACCTTTCTTGGAATCTGCGTCCGCCTTCCAGGATCGCAGCCACAAGGTGTGACGAGCAGCTACCGCTGCTGAAGAAATTCTAGACACCAGAGTACTAATGTCTAGAGCCGCCTCGTTGATGTAGGTGGCCGAATCACGGAGATTGCCAATCAACTCCGCCTGATCGGCCGGACAGTCGGATTCAAAAGAAGCCTCTAATGAATCCGCCCAGCGCTCCATCGCTCTGGCAACCCAGCAAATGGCCATAGCCGGCCGTGCTGCCCCCCCTGCAAGGGAATAAGCGGACTTCAGGCAGATTTCTACCTTGCGGTCCGTAGCATCCTTAAGGGAGGACATGGATGGCATCGGCAATGTGGCACTACGGACAAGACGGGTCACGTGAGAATCCACCTGTGGAGGGGATTCCCACTTCGCAAAATAATTATCCGCGAACGGATAAGCCACCGCCAGGCGTCTCTGCGGCTGGTATCTTTTGCCAGGTTGTTTCCACGCCTCCTCTAAATGGTCCACCAACTGACCCGAAAGAGGAAAGACTGTGGCATCGCCCTTCACATCTTTGAAAAAGGCATACTTAGATTTAGCCGCTGGGGGAACTTCGTCCTCAATCACCAAGGCTGTGCGGACCGCCCGAATAAGTCCAGGAATATATACTTTGGACTTAGCATCAGCGTCCTTAGTATGGAGAGGTTCCTGATCGTAAGGATCTAGAATCTCCCCATCATCAGACGTCCCTTCGTCATCCTCATAAGGAGCGGACAGAGACGCCACCGGCCTTTTATGAGACCGCATCACAGACTCCCCTTGCAACACATCCGACAAGTGCTGTACAGAACTCGTCAGGGAGTTAACCCACGCTGGCTCCTGAGAACCCGGGAGCGGGGAAATAGAGAGACTGTGGGGTACCACCAATTGTCGTGGGAACCCCTGCATGGGTGACGACACCACAGACTGCTGGGACAAACCCATCGGAGTAAACGCGGGCTGCGGAGCTAACTGGCCCACTAAAGCTGTTAACGCCTGAGCGAAACAAGCCCAGGGCGGCTCCTGTACCGGTGCTGTAACCGTAATAGGCCGCGCCATGGACAAACACTGCCGGCAAAGGCCCTCCGCGCTACCCTCCCCCTCCGCTAACGGTACTTTGCACGTGGTACACTGTAGCCGGAGGGGAAAATCACTTTCAGACATGATGGCACCACGTATGTGACCTCTCTCACCAATTAAGTATTAAATAGGCGAGAGACCACCCTGCAGCACCGCACCGCAAGGGCTTTAGCAGAAAGAACAGGGACAGTAATAAAGCTGACAGTTTAGAGAGAAAAGATTACAGGCAGCAGCGCTAGCACAGTCACATACAATGCAGAAAAATAACAATTCCTGCACTAACAGCGCTGATCACTCAACTACACAGACACAGGGCCTGGTAGGACACAGCGCTGCATACACAGACCTGACCACAGCGGAGGAGAGGTATGCGGGGGGACCCAGACCACGATGCTTCCTTCCAGCGCTTCCAGCAGCGTTCACCATGCGTTCTGGAGAAGATGGCCGCCGAGGAGCAGAGAGGAGGCTGGCCTGGGGGAGGAGCGCTGCCACAGGACCAGTCGGCAGCATGCAGAGAGGGCTGTGTGCAGCGGGGGAGGCGCCGGCTGTGAGACAGGGAAGGCGCGCTCCCCTGGCATGCATTTAACCCCTGGGACGCCGCAGCGCTACCGCTCTGCTGCGGTCCGCTGTCCCAGGGGGTAGTGGAAGCGCAGGTTGGTCGCCTGGCTCCACGCTGCAGCCAGTCCCCAGGGAGCCCCCTGCCTGGGGACTTAGGACCATGTGATCAGCGGGGACCCACCGCGGGACCCCGCTGCTTACCTCTGTCCCCCTTGAATCCGGCCATGGTCCGGAGCATCTGGGGTCACCGCTAGCTGTGACCCCAGACGCCCACCAGCATCCCCGGATCAGTACCGGCGTTCTGGTACCGGCGGGGTGTAGGGAAGACAGCATGGACGTCAGGACTGACTGTCCATGCTGTTCATCCAGTTGTGCAGCCACAGCTGCATGAAGAATAAGCTTCAGGGGCTCTTCTAGCCCCCACTCCAACAGGTGCACCCGACTCCGGCCGGGCACCAAACTAAACTGAGGTGCCTTGGCTCGGGGGCGGGGTATAGGAGGGGGACCTAGTGCATCCTGGGAGGCTGAAAGCTTAACTCTTTGGTGCCCTGCGACTGACGTCACACCTATACCCCAAGGTATCCTGTGGATACCCTATGGACCCTGAAGTAGAAATAGAGGCTCACTCTATCTCATCAGTCTGTCACTTTTAAATTCTGCCAATTTAATTCCATTGACAAATGATGTTGGAATAATGTAAAAGCTATCTCAGCATTCACTACTGGGCATGTAGCTGGACTGCAAGTGTGTATGTGACTCATACTTTTCCAAGGATGAGAGAGCAGCTCAACATCTGACAAATCTGTTCCGCTCCAACTGTACAGAAATTCCCTATGACAGCAGGTGCAGAAGGTATGGACTGTCTTCTCTGTAGAAGGGCATTAGTGATGATGGGCTTTTTTTTTTTTTAATGACGGTGATATTGGAAATGTGATTCCAGATTGGGGGAAACCCCTGAGACATTTCCAGCCTACACAGAGCTAGTGCAATGGATCCTGCAGTTCTACAAATTCTAAGTTTTACTTTATGATTTAAAGAATCTTTAATTCCCGACAATATTTTCAGATATGAGCCATGAGGAGTGAAAACGTTCTGTGTATTGCTGGGCACACACTATAACGATATATATTGCTCGTACAGCTGGCAAACAATATAGCGTTCAGTGCATCTACTCATGTGTACACATGATAAATCTGGGAATGACAATTTTCACAGATATAGCATATTGGGCATGCAGCACGGCAGAAGCAATATATCTAGCAGCTATGTCGTGCACATCTGCCGGTGTGTAAGGATGACCAACCGATCGGTTATGTTGGCTGCAGGAACCGCAGACAATGACACCACAACTGGGGCAGGCAAATTTAAATGCCTAGTTGTAATGTCTGGCCAGACATATTGAGCGTCCAGTTGCCAAGTGTGTATTCTTACCAAATCGGTCGCTCGGTCGGCGGGGTGGTTGTATAGGTGTGTACGATGATGGCCTGACATACACATGCAGCTCTTGTTAAAACATACAAAATGCAATAAAATTGCTATACCACAATATTATTATTATCCTTTATTTATATGGCGCCACAAGGGTTCCGCAGCGCCTTACAAAGTACAGAAACAAATGAGCACACAAGACAGTTATTAACAGTACAGACAATGCAGGACAAGTACATGATTTATAAACAATGCTGCATAACACCTAAATAAGCAGCAGGGTGTCAGTAACCAGGTTTTAGGGGCCATTGTATATGATAGTAAGAGTAAGGCAAGAAGAAGCACGTGAGGGAAGAGGGCCCTGCTCGTGAGAGCTTACATTCTTACAATACTTATGGATCCCCTATGTATTAAAGAGGGTCCAGAGTAGGTATCGGAGATATCCGCTGCGGACCAGCGACACAGCTTCCCTTATAGGATTCTGTGGGGCTACAATGTGTATGTATTCAGCAAGCTCCGAAAAGCTTAATTTTACAGAGCTCCTGCCAGAAAGGCAACGCCAGTTTATAGAAGCTTGTGGGCTTCCTTTCGCAAGAAACCCTAAAGAAGGATTCCCCCCCCCCCCCCCCACGGCTTGCGCAAGTGTAGGCCAATGGCTGAGCATGCACAAGAAGGCTCATGGATCATAAGCTTGAAATGCTTCTCATCGCCAAGACAGCTGTTGTCGGAAGACCTGTCCTGATAGGCAAGTACAAAAATCCCAGTATGCAGGAGAATGAGGGCAGGATGTATCAGAGTTTTCTTGCGAAAATTGATAAATCCCATCCAAAGTATTGCTCCATTATGGACAGCTCCTCCCAATCCTTCAGTACAAGGCATTTCAATTGCTGTAATATCGCTGGCCCTTCCCATCCTTGCCTACTCTCCTGAGATTTTTTTCTGGAAACTCTCAAATGCTGGTGTGCTCTCTTGGCTGGGCTGTGATGATATGATTCGTTGTGAATTGTGTCATCATGCAAATCTCGCTGCAAATTGTTGCATTTTTCAGAAAGTGTGGGCTGCGATGATGCATCACGCCTCCCACAAAGTCAGCAACTGTGGCATTGTCCCTCTGTATGAGTAAACTCATTAGTTTTCTACACAAGCTTGAAATGCTGTCAGTCACTGTCTGCCTTATATGGCATCCTGAAGTCGTGGAATGAAAGTGAGTGTTGAACATACCTAGCCAAGCATAAACATTTTTTTTTTTGCAGGTATATTAAGTGAAGCGCAGAAGCACGCGTTTCATAAATTAATGTGAAATATAGGCTTTACATGCTCTTTAAGCAACCCATTAGTCTGTAAAATTCATATGTATACCCACATTGGTTTGTCTATATGATTATTGCTATTAACAAAAGATTTCTCACAGCATTAATTGTAAAACACTCTACAATGCGGGTATCAGTTGTGCAGGTCCTATTAAACTGAAGCATAAATTATAAATCAGGATTATATATTTCAGCAGAAAGCAAATCTTGAAAACAGCAGCTTAGGATGGTGAAAGGCTCTTCACAAATTTGGGTCATGTACTAGGCCTCACAAGGACATTTTTTGTTGTTTGTAACTGAACTAATCTTTCTATAGATGTCCTTCCTAGAAGAGGTCTGCAACTCTCTGCAGCTTTATGTATCCCTGAAGTAGTTGGGTTATTTTCTCTTTCTGTGCTATGCCTGCCTGTAATTGGTGTGCTTATTATGTCTAAAGCTCTGTTGACATTTAGAAGCAAAGGGCTCCGTTCTGTGTGCTGCAAGCTTTGTGAATAAAACCAGGCATGGGGTGGCAAAGCAGAGTGCCAGGTGCCAGCGGGGCACCGGATTCCACTGAAAAGCATGCTGTTGTGCGCTGAGCAGCGGGAGCCCCCAAACCTCTTTTGAAGAAGGAGAACCCCTTTCAAATCACAAGCCCTCCCCTCCTGTGTTAGACTAATTGTTAAAGCTTTGCTCTTTTAGAACAAAACTAAACAGTGTTTTTATCGCACTGAAAGCAATCTATATAACTTCTCCCATTTTATTTTTAAATGTATGTCAGTAATGTTTGTTAACAAAATGTCAAGATAGATTAAACTGCAAAAGTGATGTTGTGCATTGCATTCACTGTAAAGCACTGTTAATTTTGACAAGGATTTTAAATGTATTATTAGTCTTAGTCACTTATACCTCTTTTCCACCAAAAACCCAGGTCCGACCTGGGTTTTTGGACATGGTTCCAACCCTGGTCAGACCCAGGTCAGACCCATTTACACTGCACCTTTCATCTGGGTTACTCCCATGTCAGCCCTGTTGCTAAACCTGTGAGGTCATTAAAAGTGGGAGGTGACTGCTCCACAGCCACCAATCAGCTCATTTTAGGCATGATCCAGGTCAGATAACCGTTTACACTGCACCATTACCCGGGTCCATCCCTGGTAGCTACCTGGGTTGGATTGCAGGGTCACTTGACCCAGGTTATTTTTCAGGGACCCTTTTACACTGAGCTGCGACCTGGGTAGACCCGCTCTGGTGTAAAAGGGGTATAATTTAACATTGTAGTTGGTTTAAAGTCACATTTTAGGCTTATGTTGCTTTGTTTTAGTTAAGATTTAGTCAGTGGACCTCAGTTTTCATTTTAGTCTAATTTTAGTCATAAGTTTTGCAAAACAGTTTAATGATACTGTAATGGATTTTACTGAAGAACTGAATTTTCTTAGAACTTGAAGTCAGCATACTGTACCTTTACCTATGTGTTTAGTAGGCTCAGTAGACTGAGGGGGTCATTCAGACCCGCTCGCGAGCGCAGGACGCTCGCAAGCGGGTCGATGGTGCCGAATTATGCATGCGCACGACGGAGGGAGCTCCGTCGTGCGCATGCGCGAGACCTGAATAACGACGGCCAAGCCGTCGTTATGGGTCTCGCACCAAAGGGGGCGTGCTGTCGATGGTGAGTGACAGCACGCCCCCTTTGGTGGGCATTCCGGGGGCGTGGCTGCCAGATGGAGGCGTTCCCATGGGAACGCCTACCGTCTGAGTCAGGCCCCACTGACATCACTAGTGATGTCAGTGGGAGTGATTTTGGCTCTGATAGAGCCAAAATCACTCCAGGGCTTGTGGTCACCGAGACCCTACCGCAGGGTCTCGTCGCAAGCCCGATGGTAGCGATGGTCTTGACCATCGCTACCATCATCATGGACGCTCGCTATAGCTGTGGGTGGTAACCCACAGCTATGCGAGCGTCCATGAGTCCGCTCCAAGTTGAGGGAGGAGGGCCCTGATTCAGAGCGAGCGCTCTGGTCAGAGCGTCCAGCTCTGAATCAGGCCCTGAGTGAGAATGTGTTACATACAGACTTACGGACCATAATTATTTCTGCAAATATCTATTATCACTTACTTGTTCATTAAAAATGTAAATTAACCCTACCTAAATAGAAAGTAGTGTATGTAGTAACCAGTGTTAATTTTGACAAGGATTGTAAATTCAGTTTTATTCTTAGGGCCTCATTCAGACCCACTCGCAAGCGGCTGTCCGCTCGCAAGTGGGTCGATGGTGTGCACTGCGCATGCGCACGACGGAGGGAGCTCCGTCGTGCGCATGCGCCAGACGCGACGAGCGAAGGACTTTCCTTCGCTCGTTGTGTCTGATCAAAGGGGGCGTGCTGTCGATGTTGATTGACAGCACGCCCCCTTTGGTGGGCGTGCCTGCCAGACGGAGGCGTTCCCAAGGGAACGCCTACCGTCAGAAGCCGGCCCCACTGACATCACTAGTGATGTCAGTGGGAGTGATTTTGGCTCTGATAGAGCCAAAATCACTTCAGGGCTTGTGGTCGAAAACCCCGACCACAGGCTTCTGGTCGCACTGGCGATGGTCAAGACCATCGCGACCATCATCCTGCACGCTCGTATGTGCTGTGGGTGGTGACCCACAGCTATACGAGCGTCCAGGAGGACGCTCCATTTTTATGGAGGACGGCCCTCATTCAGAGCGAGCGCTCTGCTCAGAGCGTCCGGCTCTGAATGAGGGCCTTAGTCGCTTATTTAAAAGTGAACACATATTTTGTCATAATTTCCGTTAAAATGTATATAACTTTTAGTCAAAATGTTTGCCAACAAAATTAACATCCACCCGTTCATCACAACCAACCCCCACTCAAGCCGCTTCGTCACCCCCTCTCCCACCCGTGCAAAAATAAAAATAAATAAACCACACTGACCGACCTCTTTAGGCTACCAGCTGCCAGGGAGCTGCGGCAACCATTGTAACATGAGCAATAAGCCATAATAAATACTTACATAGTATGGATATCAACATTGAACTAACATTGTCAGGGCAAGGAAGATTCACTTCACTACTGTCACTGACTATTACTAATTACTGAATATTTCCTAGCAGTAACCTCATTTATGCACAAGATAACAAAATATATTGTATATTAGCGGTTGTCTTAAGGGTATCTCTGTTAGGGATGGACTGTAGCTACGTACGATGGTGGTTTAATAAGTAAGGTAACAAGACCTATCACGTGTGTAATGTTCTCTATTTCATTCTAATTTCCCAGCAGGCCAGAGTAGGTAGGCCACTGCTTTCGCTCATGGGTATCAGACTGCGCCTCATATTAGTCATACTGTCCCAACAAAAGTTGTAACATTGAAGTGCTTAGTGTGATCAGATTTCTGCCCATATTATACTTACCTCTCTGGAGTCCAACGTCGCGCCGGTGTCAGCGCTGTAAATACGCCTGGAAAATGGCTATTTTGCGCATTCGCAGCAAAGGAAATTTGGCCGCCACGACCATTTTCCCGGTGACCTGGGCATGCGCTATCGACTCTAGTGCCCAGAATCTATCAGTGCGTCGCTGGCCACGCTGCGCTCAGTGCACTGCCGGTCGCCAGACTGAGAGGAGGGGGCCCGTGACGGAGACTGCACACGGTCCCCCTTCTCTCTTGAAACGCCCCTGGCACATCAGCAGCTGAAATTCATTGCCAACTTGTCGAGGTGAACGGTGATAATGTCATGTCATGAAAACAGGTTTGTGTTTTGTGTACTGTCTTTGATAACAGCAGAACAGACTTTCAAGATGAGCAGTGATCAGGCCGGCCATAGAGCAATGTTTTAGTATTATTAGATTGTAGTAAGAATTGCACTAAACATATAAGATATGCCTGAAGGTGTTTGTGGTATACAATGATGAGTGAATGGTATTTTGAATATGCAAGGAATAACTAATTAATACACATTTTTCACTATTTCGATCTGACCTATGGTTATACTGACACCTGTGGTAACAGCATATGTTTGCTGGTACAGGCATCAATTATAACCATGCCCGCAGTATGTTGAGAGTACTCAGACTCACCAGGAACGTGAGAAAATGCTCTATGTGCGCTTGTACAAACTTACCACACCTGGTATGTATTTTTGAGATATATTTTTGCTTAGAATTACAATTACACCATGAATGAGCCCCCTCAAAAGCTGGTTTTCTGTATACACTTTAAATTCACAATAGAGTAGTCTACAGCAACTTTTCTACTGCAAATTTATAGTGCTCTTTTCAGACAAGCAATCTTCTTTTTTACCACATGAGCTTCTTCCATTTGAAATGGTCTATAACTTACAAGCTGAATAGGGTGCTTATACTCCAATACAAAAGTACATACAGAAGGACATTAACAAAGAAAATTAGGTCAACATTCTGTGAAATTTACCTGTAATACTGTGTGTGGTGTAACGCCACACTGCAACGCAAGTGTTAAGGGGGGCGTCCACTAGACGATTTTAGCAGGCGTTTGAACAATAACGATATCGTTCAATCGTTTAAAAATCGTTTGCAGTAATTGTTTCTAACGATGAACGATGCGCACTCCCGCTGCTCGTTTGATCGTCTCCTCCATCGACTGAACATGCAGGTCAATTTCACTTGGTCGCTTTCATATCGCTTGGAGATCGCTTACAAATCGTTTACACATAGTTCACGCTGAACGATCAAACGATGAAACACTCCCTGACACTCCCAAACCCACTATAGCTGAAAGCTGTCAATCACAGATTGAAACGACATTGTTTATCATTAGATCGTTTGCAAATCTTTGCAAATCGTTTGCAAAATCGTTCAGAGTGGAAGATCAAATTTCAAGGGAAAATTCAAGGGAAATAGATAGGGGGAGTGTGGTGGTATAGAGCAGTGGTTCTCAAACTCGGTCCTCAGGACCCCACACAGGTCACGTTTTGCAGGTCACCCAGCACTTGCACAGGTGTATTCATTACTCACTGACACATTTTAAGAGATCCACAGGTGGAGCTAACTATTTTCCTGATTCTGTGAGGAGATCTGAGAACCTGTGGTATAGAGTATGGTGAAGCCGCATCTGTGTAATCTGGGCTGTGCGCTGTTTGCAGCCCATTTACACAGGCTGCTTTTACACCACTGTATATGTTATAAAATAGAAAGTACAAGAGGTTGCTATCCTCATACTTACAAATGTATTCCGATTATCTATTGCGCTCACAATTTCATTTTGCACTACAGCTATTAATCAAATGACAGTTCTGAAACTATTATGCTAGCATGGTAATGCCAGCACAGCAATATTCAAATGTAATTTTCTTGTTGTATTATTGATTACCAGGGCATAAAGATATGTCCAATGTAAGCATAGTATTTATATGAGTTCCAGTAAAATGTCCAAGCGAATAATAACTTTGGCATTGAGTTAATAGTGCATCATAATAAGCCTTAGAGAGTATTGTTCATTAAATAGCGTATTGGCAGCATCAATTTTATAGAAATATTATTCATTATATTACCAAAGTCAGATCAATAAAATAATGATTTGATGTAGGTATTAAACATTCAGGGCCTTGCTCAGGTTTAGGAGCAAAAACAAATAAACAAAGAAAAAAAAAAAGCAAAGACAAAAAATCTACTGTATGTTCTGGTTCTCAGAGAGATCATATTGGCTAATACATACGGCTAATTTATATAACATGATGTCACAGCTAACAGAGTAGTCACGTGCAGATACAGTAGTTACACTCATGGTATTACAGTTGATAGGGTAGTTATTTCTATTAAACTTTTATCATCACAAACAGTGTGTACAGTGTGACTGAGTTGCTTCCATGTTATGAAGGAATTCAGCGTTTTATTGAACTCTCCCATTGCAACACGAGATGTAAATAAAAAAAGGGTTGTTGTATGGCGTGGGCTTTCTTTGTAAACTAAAATGTGCTTAAGACATTCCTACAAATATTTTTGGACAGATAAAAGAATTCTTCATACATTTTAACAATAGGCGTTGATGGCTTTGTAAAATGTAGAGTGAATTGTAACTAAAGTTATATATTATATAGGGTATTAAAAGAAGGAGATGCAGTTATTATGTAGACATTTACAATGTCAACAATCATAATGCAAACACCACATGTTGACAACATTGTTGACATCATCTGCAGAATGTCAACATGTTCACAATGACGACATCTGGAATGTCGACATTCTGCACATTGTCACCATTAGGGTAAGGCAGCAGGGAGTGGGGAGTAAGGCTGCAGCAGTGGAGGGTAAGGCTGCGGCAATAGATGGTTAGGCACTAGGGGGAGACTTAGGAATAGGCTATGGGAGAGAAGATTAGGGTTAGGCAGTAGTAGAAGGTATAGGGGTTAGTAATACTGGGACTGCCGCAGGAACAGCCAAAAGTTACCATCACCTAACTTCTAGACCTGAAAGACACTGCTAGGGCTGCTGGACCTGACAAACCAGGGAAGATACCGCTATACCACCAGGAACATTTTGATGGCATTCTAGTCATGTCAACATTTCATCAGTGTCGACATGATTAATTGAAATGGACAATGTCCACATGCTGCATGTTGACATAACATATGTTTGAACCATCTCAAGGATTGTCTTTATGTCTATGCAATATTGGATTTTAAATTATGGTGTGCAAATGAAATGCCTAAATTTTAATAAATCCAGTCAAACATGGTATTGTAAGTAAATATTTTAAGGGAGTATCTTCTGTGAAGCTTCTGTTCTTAAAAAATATTATTATTATTATTGGTAATTTGTAAGATGTCTCAGGTAGACACAATGTATGCAAACATGAAAACAAAGAGTGGGTAGTGTCCCGCTCATGAGAGAGCTTACAATCTAATGGGAAAAGAGCACAGCTGAGACACGTAGGAGAGGGAGTTGCTCAGAGTGGACATTGAGGCAGTTATGTGGGTGTAGCAGAGTGAGTATCATCGATGGGGGAAGGATAAACTGCAATAAAGAGATTGGGTTTCAGAGAGCATTTAAAGATTTGAATGCTGTGGGGATTTTGAACTGACACACTGGCCCGTATTCAAATTGAGCGGATCCGCGATACTTTTCCGCCTCCTGGACTTTTAGCCTACATTGCGTGTTTTGCAGGTGGTAAAGTACCACGCCCGTGCAGTGTGGCCTTCCTGACCCCAGGGCCCGTATGTTCCGAACATCCTGCACCCATTATAGATACGCCAGTGGATAGATTGATTAGCTGGCCACAACACATGAGTAAGTTACAGTAGTCAATAATGGAGATGATGAAAGAATGGATTTGAGTTTTCGTTACAGGGCTGGGAGAGAAACATTCCCCCATGCACTGGGGGAAAGGGAAAGGTTCAAGAGGGAGTGTTGTAGCAGGGAGGTGATAAGATGTGTGCAGAGTCCTCATCATTGGATACTAGGGAGAACAAGCGGAGGATGGATTGGGAAGCATAGGAGAAAGTCTGTGGGGTGAGCAGAAATTGGAATGAGGAGATATCTTGTCCAATGGTTTCGATTTTGTCTTTGAATTATTTAGTAATGTCATAGGTTGTGAATGAGGAAATTATTAAATATTCTGTAGCAAAATATGAATAAATGTTGGAGTTCCACTTCATTGCACAACATTATTTAACTTAAGAAAAAAAAATTGGTATCCTACTTGTATTTCTTTTCCAGCTGCTTATTTTTTTAAAATAATCCTATCTTGTAAAAAAAAAAAAAAAAAAAAAAAAAAAGAGAAAAATTGTGTTTTCTACAGAGTTATATCTTGTAACAGACCTCATATCAGCTGTGAGCCAAAGTGTCTTTCTACTGTATGTCAGAGCTATAAAATATGGATATGTCTCAAAGGACTTGTATTCCTTACAGGTTTTAAACGTATGTGGTAATTTTACTTCCACTGTATTAGATGAGACATGATTACTTCCGAACGTATTCTTCGTTAATGGGATATAGTATACTGACCATATTATTAAGACTTGTTTTTAAAGGATGTTCTCAAGTAAAATAGTGAACAAATGACTGTCTACAGAAGTGTTATTTTTCATGAAGCGCAACAGATTATACCAGTGACAATACTGCCGGAATATTTGCAATGTCATCTTCAAATCAAATATAATATGACATTGGGTAAAGTAGGCAAAAAGATCGCAACACAACCATTCAGGCTCAATAATACATGGAGATTAGGATACTTGTGTTGGTGTAAAATCTGTGTTTAGCAAATAACTACAACTTTCTTCTGAATAAAAGAGACTTTGATTCCACAAAAAAAAACTAATTAATTTCTATTCATGCTATATCATGCTATGGAAATTCTTATTAGGAACCCAATTTCTTTATGTCATGCGAGCAGATCACCCACAAGTTGCACATTGTTTGTGTTAAAGGAAAGAATTTGAAGATTACTTTATGTACTGTAGCATCTGGGGTTTGATTTATATATATCGACATGCATATGGTGAGTTACATAGATTAGACACACTATACAAACTCAAAATCAGAGAATAGAAGCATATCACTATTAAGACTTATTTAAAAATTATATAAGCACTGTACAGACCACAAAACTATTTCAGAAGAATTCATGTGATCATGACTGTAACCATTAATATTCTACATAAATACAACAGAATTACATTTAAATACACTGTACATTTTAGTTGCATTGTTTAGAAATATATATATATTATCTTTTATTTAGCATTTATTGCTTTTCATCAGCTGACATCATCTCCTCAATCATCTGTGCACTGTTGATACTACACTTGGGTGAGATTTTTTAGAAACTTTACTTATAATTTATTACTTTACGACCAATTCTGACTTATGATCGGCATACTTGGTTTGCTCATATTTATGATGGAGTTTTTAGAAAGGACCATTACATTGGAAAGGTACCTATTACATGTGTAACTATATCATTTTTCTGCATTGTGTATTTCCAACACATAGAGGGTGGTATTCAATTAGCCTCGAACATGCAATTGGCTTCGAAGTCCACCCGACGCCAGTATTTATCGGGGGTTTTATTTTTATATTTTTCGGGGAATTATCCTCGAAAAGTGACGTGTTTTCGCTGCTGCAATAGTGAAAACGCATAGGTCTGAGAACCTATCACGGATCCTATGTGTTTTCACCCCCCAAAAATCCTATTTGTTCAAAACGGGGATTATCGATGAAAAGTCCCCGTTTTTCGCCCTGGAATATATATTGGGAATAATTGGATATCCCCCAGAGTGTGTAGAAGGATGTTAGAATGAAACATTATAAGAAATGACATAGAGATACTTAATGATGTAATAGGTAAAATGTTAGACATATCAGATGTTCATATTAAGGGGGATATCCACTACGCAACTTTAAAGTCTGAACGTCCAGACCTTTATGTCGCCGAGCTGCGGTGCCCACACTGAACGGCGTTCACTGAACGTCATTCAGTGAAGGAGCCCGACCTAATATCCCTGAACATGCCGAACCTGACGAGTGTCGTCAGGTTGACGGGCAGGTTCAGATGACAGTCGGGGCCGGCAAGGAGCCAGCGTGCACGCGCATCGCTGGTCCTTGCCAACTATCCATTACCCGACTTTGTGAACAATGCGACCAAAACCTCCTGGTTTTGGTCGGATTGTTCATAAAGTCAAGTAATGGATAGTCCCCTTTAGAAACTAATTGTTTGCGGTACACAGAGTTGCCTCAGTAACATTTGATCAGCAAAGAAGCAGTTGAAGATAGGGAGATTACAGCACAGGATATAAAGAAAGCTGATAGGATTTACTTAGATAAAGAAAGATAGCAGAGTCTGAGAGAGTTTATGGGACATATTTCTAAAAGAGTTTTTGCAGAAATTCCTCCAAAAATTGTAGTTTTCAGAAGATTTTGCATTAGCTAAGTATTCCACAAGTGTATTAAGAAGGTACCTCTGCAGATATCTCCAATATCTGTCGCAGTATTCCTATATGCAAAAGCGGTCCTTATACATTACGATGCACTGCACAGCTTTAGCGACAAGATGCATCCAAAATGTTGCCCTTCAAAATGAATGTGCCCTTCGTAGTGATCAGCACCCTGCCCAAAAAAATCCTAGCGTGAGCAATAATGGCACACAATATAGAGTAAAGAATACACATAGGGTACTATTCATTAAGCCAGTGGTTCCCAAACTTTAAGGCTCCTCAAGGCACCCAACAAAATAGGAAGAAATAAGCGCTCCTCCTCTGAGGTATAAAGATGAGTCAATAAGTAGACTACTGTGTATATAAATATATAAGTCAGTAATAAGTCCTGGAAATCCGAGCACTGTTAGAGTTGATAATAAATTCCAAAAACAGTGAAAACTGGTTTCTTAAAAAATATATATCCTTCAATTATCACTCAGTGACATTGTAGTCTTTTAACTAATGCTGCTGTGGTGCCAGGAAGAGGTATTTTGGTACGTTCCCTATGACCCTCAGAAGTGACAGCACATCCCTTTGGCCTCTGCTGCTGTAGCCCAGTGTGTGACAGGTGAAAGGGGTAATGTCTGACACTGAAGGGGTGTATCCAGGAGGGTGCTGAAATAAGGAGATTAATTGAAGAATTTTTTCAAGAAACCAGTTTTCACTGTTTTTGGAATCTATTATCAACTCTAACACTGAAATAAGGAAATTAATTGAAGGATATATATTTTTTAAGAAACCAGTTTTCAGTGTTTTTGGAATTTATTATCAACTCTAACAGTGCTCGGATTTCCAGGACTTATTACTGACATATATTTATATACACAGTATTCTACTTATTGACTCATCTTTATACCTCAGAGGAGGAGCGCTTATTTCTTCCTATTTTGTTGTATGTTATATAGCGTGTGACGTGTGTAGGTCACAGAGATTTAGTTATGCTGCACCTCAGAAAATTTGTAGCGCGGGTAGAAATGTATTTTTTCCTCAAGGCACCCATTTCAGTTCAGGTTTTAAGGATATCCATGCTTAAGCACAGGTGTTTAATTAGTACCTCAGTCCGTTTGATTACACCATCTGTGCACAAGCATGGATAACCTAAAAACCTGGACTGTTAGGATGCCTTGACCACAGAGTTTTGGAAACCTTGCATTAAGCACTTTCGCTTGGCACTGCTAACTTTGTATCCAACTCGCTGTGAGTAGCAGCGATGGATATTAGAGCACCAGATCAATTAACAAAATCCGAAATACAACTGTCTCCGCGATCGCGAATACTGCTACTACGGCAGCAGTGAAAGATACCACTGTTGAGTCTGACTCGGCCTTGTTAGTGCGCATGCGTGAACTGGCAATTACCAGCGTACTGCAAAGGGATCCGAACAGGGGTGGTGGATCCCGAAAGCATCCACTTTCACAACCCGGTCTTCCCGTTATGCCAAGTACGCAGCTGCAAACGGCGCCAAACTGTAAGGGCGCAGCCGGCATCACAATGCCGCTGCGCCACTTTTGGGGGAAGACTGCAGTCTCGGCTCCTGACTCAACGGGGAAGCTCGCAGAGGCCTGCCCGCTCCTATCACTACTCCCTCCAGCGGCGCTCGCCGCGTCCGAAACAAACTTTGTTGAACATACCCGCCGGCAGCAGCCAGCGGGCCATCCCCTATGCTCAATAAAGTTTGTTTTGGACGCGGCGCGCGTGATGACGTCACGCGCCGCTGGCGGGAGTAGCAATAGGAGCGGGTGGGCCCGGCGGTGTGAAGTGGTGACCGGGCTGCGGGAGTCTGGATGTACATGAAGTTGAAGGGGGCAGAAGAAGATGGAGGCTGGGCCAGAGGAAGGTGATGAGCACTGGGGGGCAGAAGGTGACAGGTCACAGAGGCAGGGGAAGGGAGCAGAGGATAATGAGGGAGGCTAGAGGCAGAGGAAGGTGATGGGGCAGGAAGCAGAGGCAAGTGAAGCGGGCAGAGGATGATGAGAGAGGCAGAGGAAGAGGTGATGGGGGTAGGAGCAGAGGAAGGAAGCTGGGGCAGAAGCAGATGAAGGAAGCTGGGGCAGAGGAAGGTGATGGGGCAGAAGATGAAGGAGGCTGGGCAGAGGAAGGAGATGGGGGCTGGGGTAGAAGGTGATGGGCTGGAAGCAGAGGAAGGGGATGGTGCAAGGTGAAGGGGGCAGGGGAAGATGAGGGAGGCAGAGGAAGGTGATGGGGGCAGGAGGTGACAGGGGCTGGAAGAAGAGAAAGGTGATGGCTCCTGGTGACGGAGGAAGGTGATGGGGGCTGTGGACGGAGGAAGGTGAAGGGAGGCTTCTGAGCTGAGGATGGTGACGAGAGACTGAATTTGAGGAAGGTGATGTGGGGCTGACGACTAAGGATGGTTGGCTGCAGACACCATTCCTCTTACCCCTGAGGCATCCACAGCACTGTCATCAAGAAGACCTTGCTCAAAAGACAGAAGACAAGAACTACAGCCTGAGAGACAGTGTGGTAAGTCATAGTGTATTTTCACTTTATTTAAAGGCTGGCATATATTTCAGTTATATATATAAAATCTATTCTGGTAAATAGGCGGCACTCCAGAGACTTCTACCTCCGTGAACAAACGTTTATGTTCAATGTTTCGGGGTTACATTCCCTTCATCAGGATACACACACGGGATGGGAGGCGGGGGAGGGGCAAAACATGTTCTTGCACCTGGTCCCACCACTCTCTAGTTCCGACACTGGGGGGAGGCATTACATGTATGTGGCATAATGCAATATAAAGGGCACTACATGTGTGGCATAAAATATTAGGGCATTACATGTGTGTGGCATAATACATTATAAAGGGCATTTCATGTGTGTGGCATAATGTATTAGGGCATTACTGATGTCACCCCCTCCCTGTTACCAACTGCTGTCACTCTCTCCCTGCTGTCACCATCTCTCTGTCACCCAGTGCTATCACCCTCTCCATGTCGTCATCCTCTCCCTGTCACCCACTGCTGTCACCCTCTCCATGTCGTCACCCTCTCCATGTCGTCACCCTCTCCATGTCGTCACCCACTGCTGTCACCCTCTCCCTGTTACCAACTGCTGTCACCCTCTACCATTCGTCAATCATTGCTGTCACCCTCACCCACTGCTTTCACCCTCTCCATCACCCAGTGCTATCACTCTCTCCCTGTCATCGCCCTCTCCATCATCACCCTCCCTGTTACCGACTGATATCACTCTCTCCCTGTCACACAGTGCTGTCACCCTCTCCCTGTCGTCACCCACTGCTTTCACCCTCTCCATCACCCAGTGCTATCACTCTCTCCCTGTTGTCACCCTCTCCAACATCACCCTCCCTGTTACCGACTGATGTCACTCTCTCCCTGTCACCCAGTGCTGTCACCCTCTCCCTGTCGTCACCCACTGCTTTCACCCTCTCCATCACCCAGTGCTATCACTCTCTCCCTGTCGTCACCCTCTCTATCATCACCCTCCCTGTTACCGACTGATGTCACTCTCTCCCTGTCACCCAGTGCCGTCATCCTCTCACAGCCACCAAGTGCTGTCACCCACTCCCTGAATATGTATCTTTGGGTATAATTGTAGCTTAGCACCCAGGGTGGTCCTGCTGTATAAGGACTTCATACATATTCATGTGGGGCCTATGTGTTTTTTTTTGCAAAGCATAAAAGCATAATTATTTTCACGTGGGGGCTAATGTGTTTTTTTTTATGCGTAGCCTATGGGGGTTATTCAATTAGATGTAGGGTTTCCCCCGTGACTAATTACCGTAAAAAAAATCCCCGCTGTGCGGGGAAAAGCTGTGCAAATAAATAGCCTTTTCTGTCGCCGAAAAATCGGGATTATTTCATAAGAAGCTCCAAAATGTATATGCGCTTACCAAAAAAATTAGGCTTGGGCCGGCCCTACCTCCATCCAATAGAAAAGAGTGGAAGTCCGGGAACCAAGCCATCTGAAGATGGTGAAGGTTCCTGCTGTCAAGTTCTGAAAATGTTGTATTTTTGCAGTTTGATGAATTTAGGTCCCCATATGGAATCTGTATGGGGACGCCGGGCCAGATCGGAACTGAAAGGTAAGGGATATCTCCTGCATTACCTTTATAATGATTGACCCCGATACTAAATTTCTGCAAAAGTAGTTGAAAATGTTAAATTTCATCTACATTTAATTAAGGGTTAATGAATATACCCCATAGTAATCTATAAGAGACTACCCTTATGAGTAAAGCTGCACAACATATGGAGATTGTATTCAAAAGTGAGAGTCAGTGCCTTAAATTCCAGTATATTCAGTATCATAACAGAGCTGTGACACTTAAGATGTAATTGTGTATTACGTACTAGAGGACCTATGGTCTTGAATACACACTCATTAGGACTGTTAAGCACTGTATCCTTAATAATAAAGATTCAGGCTGATAACAGTGATTATATATACCATTAGAAATATACTTAATTTCAGCTTCAATTGTGATTATATAATAAACCAACTTATTTCTAATTATTGCTAGGGTAATGGTCATATTGTATTGACTGCTGTTAAAATATTGCGTATTTAAGGATACTGCATATTCCCGGAACCCATATACCACTGCCATCCCCTTGGTCCACCACACCAATGCTGGTCACTTCATATACTACATTTTGTTTTCTGTCTATAATTTATGCTGTATTTTTATTACACAATAAAGTTTACAGACCTTGAAAATGACTAATTACCCTATTCCAGCATTGTTAAACACCTGGATAGTTATATAAAGGCTATATCTCTGCAAGGTCAGAGCCTCTGGCCTATTCACCATTTTACTTTCAATACGAATCCTTTCAGAGGAGAATGAAGAAACTAATCACTTGTACATTACTGTGATGGCATTGGGGTAAAACCTTTATTTGTAATGTACTACTTTCTGATTATCTACTGTTAAAGCTACTGTTTGGAACATGTTATTTTGGAAATATTTGCATAGCGTTGTTTTTTTCTGTAGGTTTACATTAATAATTTATTTAAGATTTGTCTTTTAAGCTTTGCTAACCTTTTCATCGCTTATACTTGAAAACAAAAAGGTAAATTGAATTTGTATTACTAATTGGTTTATATATTTATATTGTTGCACATTACAGGCAAACTGTTTTGCATTTGGATAATAAAATCTAGCGTAAAAAGTCTGAAATAGCCTGGTGCAAATTCTGATTCTTGTGGATTTATACAACAACAAATATAGGACTTGTACAACTTGAAAAATAAAAAATAAGATTTTTAGCAATTCTCTAAATGAAGTACCTCGTCCTTTTACCATGAGAATCGGAAAAGTTTCTCTTTCATCACAGTGAGGAAAAACAAAAGCCTAATATTAAAGTAAAAATATAGGACATTTTTGAGCAAAATTTTCTACCTAGTTAATGGGCGCCCCTTAAAGCACGCATTTCAGTGATCAGTTCTGTAAATGCACTATCCAAGAGTTTTTAAACAGCAGTTTTATAATGTAAATAAATATAAAAATTAAAATACATGGGCTTCCGTCAAAAAGGAGTGATCTATGCTCACTCCAATATCTTACTGGAAAGTTATGAACAGAATAGTTTTGTAGTTACACCCCTAAGATTAAAAAAAAGGCTTTTCTGCAGCCCGCAAACCTATTCTGTCTGACACTCTTGAGGTCACCAAGAAGGGAATATCTGGCCCCCCTTCTGTGTGCTAACAAATGAACGTTTGCTCCACTGCTCAGGTTTGGTAGTGCTGGCTATTGTAGTAGTGGCCCAGGCTGTATGACTTGAGCTTAAGCCAGGCAATTAGCAAGCAGAGCTCCTATAATAGCATGGAATACCTTTAGTGCAGAATCAGTGTACTGTCTGAACATGGGACTAATTTCTAACTGGATACTGATATGTCGGCTCAAGAAGGTGACCTCCCTGGTAGATACAGTTTCTAGTGCCAGCTAGTGAATACTAGAGAATTCATGTAATACTCCAAAGTGAAGCCAAGTAAGCTGAAAAATAAGTCTTAATTTGCATAAACACACTCACATTGTACAGGTTGAGTCTCCCATATCCAAATATTCTGAAATACGGAATATTCCAAAATACAGAATTGTTTTTGCATGACTCAGATTTTGAAACCTTTGATTTTTGGTGGCTCAATGTAGAAAAACTTTGTTTAACGCATAAAATTATTAAAAATATTGTAGAAAATTACCTTCAGGCGCTGTGCATAAGGTGTATATGAAACATAAATTAATTTAATTTCTGTACACAAACTTTGTTTGAGCAACAACATTTTTTTAAATATTGCAGAAAATTACCTGCAGGCTGTGTGTATAAGATGTATATAAATCATAAATGCTTTCTCTGTGTTTATATTTGGGTCCCATTCCCAATATATTTCATTATGGTATGCAAATATTCCAAACTACGGAATATTCCGATATCCAAAATAACCCTGGTACCAAGCACTTTGGATATGGGAGACTCAACCTCTATATGCCACAAAATGTGTGCTGTAGCTCTAATACTTTCAATTAACTGCCATAATTTTTAAGTTTCCTGCTATAGTTTTGTCCAACCCTCTCTAATGGTACGAAAAGTAGAGATGAGCGGTTTGGTTTTGGCTCGGATCTTTACAGAACGAAGATCAAAACGAGGCAAAACTTAATCTTTTATGGACATCTCAGCACCGACGTTTTACCTCGTTCCGAGATCCAAACTTGGAAGATCTGAGCCAAATCCGTACTGCTCATCTCTAACAAAAACATGTTTGGAAACTTACTGCAATAGGCCTTGCACCCACCTTCCTTCTCTTGTGTTCTAAAGCTTGGGGCAGCCTTGTAGACCAGTGGTTCCCAAACTGTGCGCTGTGGCACCCTGGGGTGCCTTTGGAGACTTGCAGGGGTGAATCAGGTTTGTGGTCCAGCACCAAATCAAATTCTTTATGGTCAATGTAATGTAAATATTTGAACAAAGAGAAGCACAAACCTGTTCAATACCACATAACTGAACCTAAGGATGACAGGTAAGCTCCTCTAAGGAACAATTTACTTCACTTTAATAACAAACTTAAACTTAGGGGTGCCGTGAAAACAATGCTGATACTCTAGGGTGCCATAATTCAAAAAAGTTTGGGAACCACTGTTCTAGACTATTACTAACTTGTAGGAGTACACTGCGCAGGGTAAATGATCCCACGTATGTTCAAAAGTTACGCTGGGTGCACACAATATGATGTAATAAACGGTGTGACGGACATTCCAATTTCACTAAATCCCAGAACACACAATAAAGAGACTACACACAATGCAATCTTCTGAAAGATGGCACAATATATCATGTCTGAGGATTGTATACTTTCTTTTCTCCTCTACACACTATGCAATCATTGTGTACATTAATGGCAATTCAGGTGATGTCTTCAGAGGAAAGACTGGACCAATATATCTTGTGATTGTTCAATTGTGTGTACACACTATACCATGTGCACCACATTGTTCATTGCATCGTCCCATCGGATGTGCAGCACAGCAGTTGGGACGATGCTATGAACGACGACAGTGAACGATGGATTGGGCATACACAGTGTACAATGTGTATGATATATCATTCCAATCCATGTCAGAACAATATATTGAACGATAGATTGTATAGTGTGTACTCCACTTTAGAGGGTACAATCTATGGCTCATTCCGTGAAAATGCGGCACCCAGTACAGTAAATTGTTATTATAGTTTCCTATTTAGAATTACATAATTTATTTGGTTTTGTTTTGTAATTGACACGACCCTGTCTTTTTACCATTTGAACGATTTCCCTTCTGCTCCAGAAACCTATGTCTGCACTTACACATCCACATTAATCTTAGATATAAACGAAATAAAACGCATGAAACTTTATGACACAATCTATGACCTTGCACACCCTGTAGTCTTTGAAAGGTTTAATATGCTGTATAGACGAGCTGTACTGAAATAATTTAGAGCCTTGGCTGTACAGTTCTACGTTTGTCATGGGATATCTTGGGTTAATGTGGAATAACTGGAAGGAAAAAGAATGAAAAGGACCAATGTTCAGGTGTCTAATTTTAAATACTTCAGGAAAACCTCAATGACTCAGTGGACAGACAGTTTTTTTTCGTTATGATTCACTGATGCCTAGATAAACATCTCGTCTATAACACAAGACACCTTTGCTATGTCTGCTTCATATTTTAGCAAGTTGTCTTCCCAATAATACAGTGCCGGGTCCTCAGGGGACACCATCTGCTCCCGCCAAGAGTGTAGGCTGATCAACCTTCTGCCATCAAAGACTTTTTGTCATTACAAAAAGGTGATTGGTGTAGTTTCATCGTTTTAAATAAGTATTTAGATTAGTACTTTTTGAAGTCAACAATTTTGTTATTGGGAGTTGGTAAAAGTTTGTCGGAAACTTACCAGCACTCGACCTGTTAATGTTTGAGCTGAAATCATTACACCAGCCCAGTCTTTTACAGATGTCATCCATCCCACCTCGGCGGCCACGGCCAAGACGTCTTCTTTCTCATCGGTCGGCTTGTAGTCCCCATCAGTTACTTGGGTGCTGACTGTGTTTGCGACTTTCTGTACCTCCTGTGGGAGAGGACATAAATACACTTTGAGACTGAAGTAAAATAAATAGTCATATTATAACTCTCTTATATAAGTTATATCCCAACAATCAAATCACTTTGCACAAGTTGTCTGCTAATTAGCCACAATGATATATTTGCTAAATAGCCAAAGTTTATTAAAATAATTACATTAACAATGGCAAAAGTGTGGACCAGCTGTCAACATGTGTAGAACATTTCTTAAGATACAAGTCTTTAACCTGTGCACAACCAATAAGATAGGAAACCTACAGCTAAGATTATTACTACTTTTAAAAGCTACTTTAAATCAAATAGTTTGAGCCCATGTCAGTACCCTTGATCTGGGTCACATTGTTGTCCTGAAAGTATGGGGCAATAGACCCAGATCTCTGTTTTGTGGCAGAAGGAGCTTTCCCCAGGTATACTGATTATGCTAAATGTAATCAAGAACTTTGCTCTTCATGCATCAAACCCACACCAGATAAATAGGTAAGCCTTTGAGGGGGAAGGGGGACCTTCTAAAAGTAAGTGATGTATTACTACAGCTACTGTAGTGGTACATTACGTATAAAATTTTGCCCTCCTTACAGATCAGCACCCTGCACCTAGAGTGAACACTAGTACTACATCTGAGGTCTCTCTTTAATAAGAACAGTTCCTTCTACAAGCACCTTCTTAATAGCAATGTAAACTTACAGCACTAGCACATGTATATTTTAAACAAATATACCTTGCAGATTCAAACACCCAGGCAAACATTCCTAGAATCAGAATAGAACAGCATGTGTACCAAACACACTGTACAGTTTTGCATGGTTTCGTACAAATCATTTGGAAGAAAAAAAAACAACGAATTTTATCATATTTCCATGAGGAAAAGTAGAACATTTATAGTAGGTGTTGAGGGTAAAGCAGTAAACAAACATCCAGGCGAGTTATAAACTATGTATTATATAAGGATTATTAGGATTATTGAAAGACAGCCTCTAGGAGAATCTAGCAGCCAACAGATGAAGTAGTTCTATACACATTCTTCCTCACATACTACAAAACGTATTTGTTGTACGTGATCATTCACTATATATCAAGAAGTCTGTGCAGGTCATCACATTTATTACACTCTAATATTTATACACTAATGTGCAAATAGCATAAGGGTATATCCAGAGTTCAGACACTGATTATTTTTTTTTTATAGCATATTTGAATCACTTTGACATTCCTAAAATGCACCTCAGTCACTTAAAAAGAACCTAAATATACAAACAAAAAAACAGCCAATCAATGATAAGCTTTTTTTGAAAATACCAGATAGAAGCCTGGTAAATAAGGACACTTTTGGTTATGGCAAAGCTAAAGCAAGGATATATATATAAGGTGAATTGTCCAGTGAATGAATGGTTAAGGGAATTCTCATATTTAAGGCGTATGTAGAAGATACAACATAAAAACTATTTTGAGACATGTGCCATCATTATTACCATGTATACTTTTAAAATACAATTTTAGTTTAAAGACTGACGGAATAGTTACAATTTTATAACCAAAAAAACAGGAGAGGTGTAGAAATTACCAGTGAATGAGTGCACAATGCTAGCAAATGAACATACAAGTCCAATAAATGAATAATATAACTTACATCAATAAAACTAAGTCAACAGAGCTAATCTCAGATTGTATACACTAAAATTTAAGATTACTCTATTAAACATGAAAATGTTCATTCACTGGTAGTGTTCATTCACTGGCTGAGTCATCCTATATAATTTACAAATGCTATATATGTTTTTTTTGGCCGAAACATCATGGCAGACACACTATTGCAACAAATGGTTTTCAGTATAGAGTATAAATAATTACACACTTTCTGATCAATAAGAACAGCAAAATTGCAATTGCAAAATAATGGCGTAATCCATAAAGCATGCAAAGATGCAAAAAAACCACAGAAGAAATGTCAATGGCGCATACAAAACAGGTTAAAAAAAAAAAGTACAGAAAGCAGCTTGTAAATGCAAAAGCTTTATAAGCATTATATTAAAATATTTCTATGCATGGGCTATGAACAGGCCCTTGGTAGCATCTCTCCTTGCTGTACACTCATTGAATAACCATCACATAATGTTATCTGAAAAACAATTGCTAAAAATAATGGGAAAGTTGTTGCATGGCCGAGTACTTTTACTTTAGTGGAACGCCAATTTATATTGCTAAGTGAGCCTTCAGGGCTTGCAGCGAATGAGATTTATAACAGCCCAGTGGCTCTTTGTCATTACATCCCTCACTTCCACATGAAGGTTAGCAAAGCACCATGAATTAGCCAGAGCCTAATTTTCTCACATCTCATTTCTCTGTGATAATAAATGATAAAGAAGACCAAAGAGAACACTTTCTAATTTTATATTCAATTGAGAATTTCTTTATCTTCTTTGTCCACTGGGAACAAAGGGATGCTCATGCTTTCAAACAAATGTGAAACTCAAGTCCACTAACAAGGATCAACACGAAGTTGTCAAATACTGCCATAGCTGTCAACTGACCCTAATTGCCAAAGTCAAAACCAAGTGTAAAATATTTACCTACCATCTGCTCAATACGATGCTAGTAAGTACAGTTATTCTGTATGCAATTATCATTATACTTTCTTTGACAAACTTTTTTACTTTATTGAAGCATGTCGCAAAAAGTGTACATCGTACAATCATAACAAGACAATGTAGCTCAGGTAAACAGTGCTAACCGGCAAGTTAAAGAAACATCGTCAGGTGTATAAAACACAGACACAAACCTAAATTAAAAGAACAAAAATGAATAAATAATAAAATCAGTAATAACCTCAAATATACATGCTACAATATTTTTTTCTTGAAATAATTTACATTAAAAATAAAATAAAATTACTAATAAGGTTGAATCTCGACTAGTAAGCCAGAGGTCACCTTGGTAACAGTACAACACAAGAAAATAGCTACATACCGTATAGAACGAAACCATATAAGAATGGCAAAAATAATAACAACGAACAAGGGCTACAAAAACAGACAGCGATGAGGAGGTATTAAAACAATGCCAAACTGTAACAAGTATCAGAATCATACAGAAACTGAGCAGCCATTTGGGGAACAGTTGTTTCTGTCTTTAAAAGGCATGGGGTTTTATTTGTTAATATATTGTGTTTTATATGGTATTCTAGTAACAAGACGAGGCACGTAATTACCTCTCTCTCTCTCCTGGGCTAAACAGTGGACTTTGTAGTGCACCCTCAAATGAATAGAGAGCAGAAACCCCGACTGGTAAGCCAGGGTCACCTTGGGAATAGTAGAGCAGAAGAAAATTGCGAGAACACATACAGTATAAGAAGAAATAGTAGAAGAATAGTAGAAACAATAACAGAGAATAATTGCTTCAAAGACAGTCAGCAATAGGGAGGTACATCAGAAGATCAAATTCTAGCCTATGTCGTAAACATAGACAAAACAAGTAGCCATTTGGGTGACTGCAACAAAATAATCTTAAAAGATAAGTATTTTATTTTCATCAATGATCCTTGATTTAATTTGATTATACAGTAAGTGGATGGTATCTTGTTGTTTGCGTGACCGTCTATAAATTTGGCAATAGTGAGACAAGGTCTGCAATTATATCCTTCTCTCTCCTAAGCTAAACAATGCACCAAACCCATACTGTAGAGACAAGGCTGTAATTAAAGTAGGGCTGAGGAAGTCAAAAGAGTCTGACCTGGAACATAGTTGAAAGCCCCATAAATTACTGTACTATTAAGGTGTGGAGGTGTTAGCAAGGACATCAACCTTTTCAGTACAAGCTCACACAGAAGTAGCAAGGATGAGTAATGATCATGGCAGGGGTAAAATAGAATCCTCTAACTCACTGATTTACTGAGCTAGTGCATCTTAACGGGTTTCGGGGTCAGACAAAGGCAGGGCAAGGTCAAGAGAAGACAATAATTGTTCAAACCGTTTATCTAACACTTTCGTAATGATGTTCAGTAGCACTGCAGCTACTTCGATGACAGACATTATATAAAACAGGAGTGGCCACCACAACCTAGCCAGGGCATTATTATTATTATTATCATCCTTTATTTATATGGCGCCACAAGTGTTCCGCAGCGCCTTACATAGTACATAGAACTAAAAGGTGAACAGGAAACAAGTAACTTACAGTACATTACAGTGCAGGACAAGGACACGATTTATATATACATTGCTGCAATAGCGATTAAAGAACTCACAATAAGCAGCCGGGAGTTGGCAGTCACGTGTTAGGTGCCCTTATGGGGAGTAAAGAGTAGAAGAAAATGTAAAGAGAAGCACATGAGGTAAGAGGTCCCTGCTTGTGAGAGCTTACATTCTAAAGGGGAGGGGCAGACAGACAAGTGTGACACAAAAGGGGAAGATAGGGAGTAAAGAGCATGAGGTGGGTTAGGATGAGAGCTGGAAGGCCTTGATGAAGTAGTGGGTCTTGAGAGCCCATTTGAAGATTTGTAGAGAGGTGGAGAGTCTGATGGGGAGAGGAAGAGCAGCACGGGCAAAATCTTGGATGTTGGAGTGGGAGGAAGTAATCAGTTGGCAAGAGAGGCAGCATGCATTTGTTGAGCGAAGTGGACGGGCGGGAGTGTGAAGGGAGAGAAGGTCAGAAATGTATGCGGGAGAGGATTTGGTGAGGGCTTTGTAGGCGAGTGTAAGAACCTTGAATTGGCATCTGAAGGGGAAGGTGAGCCAGTGTAGGGCTTGTAGGAGAGGGGAAGCAGATGTAGAACATCTAGAGAGGAAGATGAGCCGAGCAGCAGCATTGAGAACCGATTGTAGTGGAGAGAGGTGAGAGACTGGGAGGCCAGCTAGGAGAAGGTTACAGTAGTCCAATCTGGAGATGACCAGTGAGTGGATGAGGGTTTTAGTGGCATCCTGGGTGAGGAAGGGTCTAATCCTGGAGATATTTTTTAGGTGGAAACGGCAGGACTGCAAGAGGTGCTGAATGTGTGGTTTAAAGGAGAGGGAGGAGTCTAGGATAACTCCAAGACAGCGCACTGTGGGGCTAGAGGAGATAGTTGTGCCATCAATGGATAATGAAATTGTGGGGAGTGATGTAGTGGAAGAGGGTGGGAAGATGATCAGCTCAGTCTTAGACATGTTAAGTTTAAGAAAGCGCTGGGACATCCATGAAGAGACAGCAGAGAGACAGTTGGAGATACGGGTAAGGAGCGAGGGGGAGATCTCAGGGGTGGAAAGGTAAATTTGAGTGTCATCAGCATAGAGATGATATTGGAGGTCAAACGAGTTAATGAGTTCACCTAAAGAGGACATATATAGGGAGAAAAGGAGAGCTCCAAGAACAGAACCTTGGGGAACTCCTACTGTTAGTGGAAGTGGGGAGGAGGAGGAGTCATGAGAGGAAACAGAGAATGAACGATCAGAGAGGTAGGAGGAAAGCCAGGAGAGGGCAGTGCCACATAAACCGAGAGAGTAAAGGATTTGCCGGAGGAGAGAGTGGTCTACAGTGTCAAATGCAGCAGAGAGGTCAAGGAGAATGAGCAGAAGTGATGAGGTGGGGGGGAATATACAGACTTATTAGGAAACTTGTCTATACACCACCCCCCCCCCCTTCAAAGAAAAATTAAGAGACACCCTCAAATATCCTTTTAGGAAACCAAGAACCACTATTCGCTCAGAGAGAGCCCAAGTCCCTAACCATAGAGGAGGAAATTATTAAACAGTATAGAGAAATTACAGAGAGTAATCACAGCTTGTATATGTTATTGGTTGAAAATAATATGAGATATGGTAAGAACTTACCCTTGTTATCTCTATTTCTACGAAGTCCATAGGGTTCCACAGGATACCTTGGGGTATAGGTGTGACGTCAGTCGCAGGGCACCAAAGAGTTAAGCTTTCAGCCTCCCAGGATGCACTAGGTCCCCCTCCTATACCCCACCCCCGGGCCAAGGCACCTCAGTTAGTTACCAAGCCATAGGCCGGAGGAGGAGAAGGAAGAGAGAGAACAAAGATCTGGACACATACAAGAATCACATTCTCACCAGAGGGAGACGGAAAACCGGTGACCAGAGCAAAGCCCATCTGCAGCACAGGTGCGACAGGGCGGGAGTCCTGTGGAACCCTATGGACTTCGTAGAAATAGAGATAACAAGGGTAAGTTCTTACCATATCTCATATTTTCTACTTCAGGGTCCATAGGGTATCCACAGGATACCTTGGGGATGTCCCAAAGCAGTATCCTTTAAGGGTGGGGACGCTCCTGTGCAGAAAGGAGAATCCGCCGCCCGAAGGAAGCATCCTGAGAGGCGAAGGTGTCAAACCTGTAATACCTCACGAAGGTATGGACAGAAGACCACGTAGCAGCCTTGCAGATCTGAACTGCCGAGGCACCACGTCGAGCTGCCCACGAAGGACCCACAGACCTAGTGGAATGAGCCTTCAGAGAAGGAGGGACCGGTAGGCCTTCATGAAGATAAGCTTCAGAAATAGCCATATGGATCCAGGCTGCCAAAGTTTGCTTTGAAGCAGGCCAACCCTTTTTACAGAAGCCATAGAGGACAACAAAGCGTCCGACTTCCTAAACAAAGAAGTGCGGTCAACAGAAGTCCTTAAGGCCCGCACAACATCCAAAGAGGCCTCACCCACGGAAAGACCCGGTGAGTTAAAGGCCGGAACAACTATTTCCTCGTTAACATGAAACTGGGAAACAACTTTGGGAAGAAACTCGGTGCGTTAAAGGCCGGAACAACTATTTCCTCGTTAACATGAAACTGGGAAACAACTTTGGGAAGAAACTCGGGCCGAGTGCGGAGCACTGCCCTGTTCCCATGAAAAACCAAGAAAGGGGGTCTACAAGAAAGAGCCCCTAACTCAGAAACACGTCTGGCTGAAGCAACGGCCAGAAGGAAAACAGTCTTAGCTGTTAGCCATTTAATATCCACTGAGCCCAGTGGTTCAAACGGCGGTCCTTGGAGAGCCCTCAGGACCACAGCCAAATCCCAAGGCGCCACAGGTGGAACAAAGGGCGGCTGAATACGGAGAACACCTTGCATAAAGGTGCGCACATCCGGGATTGTAGCAATCCTACGGTGAAACCAGACAGATAGGGCCGAAACCTGTACCTTCAAAGAAGCAAGGCGAAGCCCATGATCTAGTCCCGCTTGCAGGAAGGCGAGAATCCGAGACAGACGAAACTCCCGCGGTGCATAACCTCTCGGTCGACACCACTGGAAGAACGTATGCCACACGCGATGGTATATCCTCGCGGAAGACGGTTTCCGAGCTCGTAACATGGTACGCACCACAGAGCTGGCAAACCCCCAGGACCTCAGCATGGCCGTCTCAACAGCCACGCCGCCAAAGACAGCCGAGTCAGGTCCGGGTGAAGACAAGGACCCTGAGACAGAAGGTCCGGTCGTAGCGGCAACCGCAGAGGACTGTCCACGGACAGACCCTGAAGGTCTGAGAACCAGTGCCGTCTGGGCCACGCGGGAGCTATCAACAGGAGCGTCCCTCCTTCCTGTTTGAATTTCCGGATTACCCGTGGAAGAAGGGAGACCGGAGGGAACAGGTATGCGAACCTGAACATCCACCGGACGGACAGAGCATCCACCAGAGACGCCCCTTCGTCTCTTGTGCGAGACCCGTACACCGGCAACTTGTTGTTGTGCCGGGACGCCATGAGGTCGATTTCTGGAAGACCCCACCTGTCCACCAGTAGTTGAAAAACGTCCGGGTGCAGGGACCATTCCCCTGGATGAACGTCCTGGCGACTTAGAAAGTCCGCCTCCCAATTTAGCACTCCCGGGATGAAGACCGCTGATATGGCCGGAAGATTGCGCTCCGCCCAAACCAGGATCCGAGAGACCTCTACGAGAGCCGCCCGACTGCGAGTTCCTCCTTGCCTGTTTATGTAGGCCACGGTGGTAGCATTGTCCGACTGGACCTGCACCGGGTGACCCTGGAGAAACCGCTGTGCCTGCAGGAGAGCATTGAAGACCGCCTGGAGTTCCAAGATATTGATTGGAAGCTCCGCTTCTGTCGGTGTCCACCTGCCCTGGAACAAGTGTGGACCCGAAACTGCTCCCCAGCCCCGAAGACTGGCGTCCGTTGTCAACAGGACCCAATTTGAAACCCAGAACGGACGTCCCTTGTTGAGGTGGGTCGTCTTTAACCACCACGCAAGGGACAGGCGAACCTCCGGGGTGAGCACAATCGTCTGGAACTTCAGAGACTGAGGCAGCCCGTTCCACTTGGACAGGATCAGGTGCTGCAGAGGTCTAGAGTGAAACTGGGCGTATTCCACCATGTCGAACACCGACACCATGGAGCCCAGTAACCTCATCGCCGAGTGTAAGGACACCCGGCGGCTGTGCAGACAACTGCGCACCCTTGACTGTAAAGCAGAGATCTTGTCCTCCGTCACGAAGATCCTTTGCTGTCCCGAGTCCAATAAGGCTCCAAGATGCAGAATCCTCCGAGACGGGATTAGAGTGGACTTCTGCCAGTTGATTAGCCAGCCGTGCCGTTGCAGCAGTGCAATGGTCAGGTCCAAGTGGTGTAACAGGAGCTCTGGAGATCCTGCCACCAATAACAGGTCGTCCAAGTACGGCAACATGCGGACTCCTTGCAGCCGCAGAGAAGCCGCCATGACCGCCATAGCGTCCTGTATGTCCAATGACACCATGTAGTCCCCAGGTTCCAGCGCCAGAATGATGGACCGTAGGGTCTCCATCCGAAACTTCGGGACCCGCAAAGACTTGTTGAGTGCTTTGAGGTTGAGAATCGGACGATATGACCCATTGGGTTTCTGTACCAAAAATAGATTTGAATAGAAACCCTGGCCCCTCTGGGAGAATGGAACAGGCACTATAACTCCAGCCTGGAGCATAGTGTGCAATACCTTCCGCAGCTCCGTAGCCTTGTTCCGGTCTGATGGTAGACCCGTGGTGAAGAATCGAGCCGGGGGTCTGTGCCGGAAGGAGAGGGCGTACCCGTGAGAGACCACCTCCAGAACCCAAGTGTCTGTCGTAGTGAACGACCAACACCGGGAGAACTGCAGCAGGCGGCCTCCCACCCTGGGATCCCCCAAGGGGAGACCCGGACCGTCAGGCTGCAGGCTTGTCATCTGGCTTGGGGGCCGGACGTCTGGTACTCCATGCCTGTTTCCGGGGCTTGACCGATTTCTTAGGGCCAGCCTGTCTAGGAAACGACTGTGGTTTGGGCCTGCCCTGGGCCCTAGATGACCGAAAGGACGATGGTCCAGAACCAGAAGGAGCAGCGGCCGACGGGAGACAAGCAGATTTGGCTGCCGCCAGCGTGGCCACAATCTTATCCAGATCCGGACCGAAGAGAACTTCTCCGGTAAACGGCAACGCTTCCAGACCTTTCTTGGATCTGCGTCCGCCTTCCAGGATCGCAGCCACAAGGTGCGACGAGCAGCTACCGCTGCTGAAGAAATTCTAGACACCAGAGTACTAATGTCTAGAGCCGCCTCGTTGATGTAGGTGGCCGAATCACGGAGATTGCCAATCAACTCCGCTTGTTCGGCCGGACAGTCGGATTCAAAAGAAGCCTCTAATGAATCCGCCCAGCGCTCCATCGCTCTGGCAAACCAGCAAATGGCCATAGCTGGCCGTGCTGCCCCCCCTGCAAGGGAACAAGCGGACTTCAGGCAGATTTCTACCTTGCGGTCCGTAGCATCCTTAAGGGAGGACATGGATGGCATCGGCAATGTGGCACTACGGACAAGACGGGTCACGTGAGAATCCACCTGTGGAGGGGATTCACACTTAGCAAAATAATTATCCGCGAACGGATAAGCCACCGCCAGGCGTCTCTGCGGCTGGTATCTTTTGCCAGGTTGTTTCCACGCCTCCTCTAAATGGTCCACCAACTGACCCGAAAGAGGAAAGACTGTGGCATCGCCCTTCACATCTTTGAAAAAGACATACTTAGATTTAGCCGCTGGGGGAACTTCGTCCTCAGTCACCAAGGCTGTGCGGACCGCCCGAATAAGTCCAGGAATATATACTTTGGACTTAGCATCAGCGTCCTTAGTATGGAGAGGTTCCTGATCGTAAGGATCCAGAATCTCCCCATCATCAGACGTCCCTTCGTCATCCTCATAAGGAGCGGACAGAGACGCCACCGGCCTTTTATGAGGCCGCATCACAGACTCCCCTTGCAACACATCCGACAAGTGCTGTAAAGAACTCGTCAGGGAGTTAACCCACGCTGGCTCCTGAGAACCCGGGAGCGGGGAAATAGGGAGACTGTGGGGTACCACCAATTGTCGTGGGAACCCCTGCATGGGTGACGACACCACAGACTGCTGGGACAAACCCATCGGAGTAAACGCGGGCTGCGGAGCTAACTGGCCCACTAAAGCTGTTAACGCCTGAGCGAAACAAGCCCAGGGCGGCTCCTGTACCGGTGCTGTAACCGTAATAGGCCGCGCCATGGACAAACACTGCCGGCAAAGGCCCTCCGCGCTACCCTCCCCCTCCGCTAACGGTACTTTGCACGTGGTACACTGTAGCCGGAGGGGAAAATCACTTTCAGACATGATGGCACCACGTATGTGACCTCTCTCACCAATTAAGTATTAAATAGGCGAGAGACCACCCTGCAGCACCGCACCGCAAGGGCTTTAGCAGAAAGAACAGGGACAGTAATAAAGCTGACAGTTTAGAGAAGAATAGTTACAGGCAGCGCTAGCACAGTCACATACAATGCAGAGAAATAACAATTCCTGCACTAACAGCGCTGATCACTCAACTACACAGACACAGGGCCTGGTAGGACACAGCGCTGCATACACAGACCTGAGCCACAGCGGAGGAGAGGTATGCGGGGGGACCCAGACCACGATGCTTCCTTCCAGACTTCCAGCAGCGTTCACCATGCGTTGCAGAGAAGATGGCCGCCGAGGAGCAGAGAGAAGCTGGCCTGGGGGAGGAGCGCTGACACAGGACCAGTCAGCACAGTGCAGAGAGGGCTGTGTGCAGCGGGGGAGGCGCCGGCTGTGAGACAGGGAAGGCGCGCTCCCCTGGCATGCATTTAACCCCTGGGACGCCGCAGCGCTACCGCTCTGCTGCGGTCCGCTGTCCCAGGGGGTAGTGGAAGCGCAGGTTGGTCGCCTGGCTCCACGCTGCAGCCAGTCCCCAGGGAGCCCCCTGCCTGGGGACTTAGGACCATGTGATCAGCGGGGACCCACCGCGGGACCCCGCTGCTTACCTCTGTCCCCCTTGAATCCGGCCATGGTCCGGAGCATCTGGGGTCACCGCTAGCTGTGACCCCAGACGCCCACCAGCATCCCCGGATCAGTACCGGCGTTCTGGTACCGGCGGGGTGTAGGGAAGACAGCATGGACGTCAGGACTGACTGTCCATGCTGTTCATCCAGATGTGCAGCCACAGCTGCATGAAGAATAAGCTTCAGGGGCTCTTCTAGCCCCCACTCCAACAGGTGCACCCGACTCCGGCCGGGCACCAAACTAAACTGAGGTGCCTTGGCCCGGGGGCGGGGTATAGGAGGGGGACCTAGTGCATCCTGGGAGGCTGAAAGCTTAACTCTTTGGTGCCCTGCGACTGACGTCACACCTATACCCCAAGGTATCCTGTGGATACCCTATGGACCCTGAAGTAGAAATTACACAATAAATGTAACAAGATGGTGTGGATGGGTGACAGGTAAAATAGAGACTTTATTAAAGCACAATTAGGACTTTGGAACACACTGTACCATCACGGCAAATACACCCAGTAAACAGCTTTGCGGTGAGATTAACTACAAGATTAGGCAAAGAGTAAAGGGTAAAGAAAAAGCAGAGGTTGCTAAATAATTTGTCTTGTCAAAATGATGTCTAGGATTAAAAGCAGGCATGTGGCACCAAGTGTCAGCACTATCCCGAGGGAACCAAAACAATGTTCATTCCGGATGCTAGCAGGCAAACAGCAATAGTCAA
The DNA here is from genome assembly GCA_031769625.1 of Taudactylus pleione. Classification (NCBI taxonomy): domain Eukaryota; kingdom Metazoa; phylum Chordata; class Amphibia; order Anura; family Myobatrachidae; genus Taudactylus; species Taudactylus pleione. The sequence continues at coordinate 1,106,137 of JAUIMM010000156.1, read as the reverse complement.
CAAAATCAAGTCTGCAGTCCATAAATAAAACCAAAGTAAATATACTCTATGGTCGGACAGGCCTGAGTCACTCACTCCAGATCCTCCTATGGAGCTCTAAAGTCAGGCAACTCAGATACCGTATGTGAGCCCTGACACTAAATTTCAAGGATCCCACTCAGATCAGAAATCAAATGTCTGCATGTTCAATGTAGAAACAGGCAGGCCCACGAGGTGTCTATAAGTTGACCAGTAATGACTGGAGAGTTTATGGCAGCCACCGCAATAGGAAAAGGATATAAGTCAGACTAGAGCATTCCATCAATTATGCCCCATCCACCAGAAGTCCTCACTATTATTATCTTGGCTTTATACCATAACTTAATAATTAGTGGATAGAACTTGGAAAATGCACTATATATGACATACCGTGCTCAACCTGCTCAATATGAAACTGTCTCTAGGAAGTATTTTAAAATGTCGGCACTAATGCTCCCAGGCACCAACTATTGGAAGTGAGGGGTTTAGTGTATTCTCCCTTGTGGTCCAAGGGTTTTGAATATGGTGAGAAGCCATATCTCTGCACACCTACTATGGCCCATATGGGCTGGATTGTGGGCAAGGAAAAGGGACTACGCACACCAAAAGCCTCCTATTAGTACTTGCAGTCACACCCATCCTCGGATGCATGTGCACCACCAGAAATTATCTTCTTGTACCTAGAGACCAGGGAGCTGCTCAATCTCATAGACCTGAACCTTAGATTACATACAGTAAATCCAATTATGAAGGTTGCAGTCACTCTAAAGAGTTGAGCTCCAGTGTGTGTCAAGCCCAAGGTGTTAATTTCATTTTTAACCGGCTGGCAATAAATATTTTTTCTGTCACTGAAGAACTCATATGCTGTAGAAAGTCTATACAGTATGCCACTTCTTTTTTTATACAAGGTGCAACTTATATAAATTACATTTATTATCTTTCATAAGCAGTTTTGGGCCAGCATACAAGTAGTGAAGATCCACCTAAAAAGCACTCACTGTGTCCTATCCACTTGTCCTACTGTGTTTTCCTTGTGTTTGTCTGTTTTTTAAAAAACATGTATCGGAGGATTCGTATGTATTACCGTAGGAATAGGCAACTCCAGCTGCTGTGGAGTTACACATCCCAGCATGCCCTCCCACAGGTTAGCATGACCTAACCACAAAACTGTGCCAGGGAATGCTGGGATGTCTAGTTTCATACCATCTGGAGTGCCACTGGTTGCCTAACCCTGTTATGTACCATAGTAGTAAGGACACAAGTTCCTTTATCACAGTTCATTAACAGTGCAAGTAAAACAATCACATTTTTATTCAGCAATTAAAATTAAATTAGTCTAGTCACCTGTTAAACTGCTCTATTATTACACTGGGTAACAAGATAAAGGGCTCCTTTGTTCACATGAAATGGGCATTATTATCACTCTATCATCGGGGAATGGGCTAACGCGTATACTGGTTATTAAATAATAAGACAACATTGTAAACCAACTACCAGGCAGCACAGACAGTGTAATGGTTAGCATTACTGCCTCAGAGCACTAAGGTCATGGGTTCAATTTCCACTACGGCCCTAACTGTGTGGAGTTTGTATATTCTCCTTGTGCTTGCGTGGTTTTTCTACAAGTACTTCGGTTTCCTTCCACACTCCAAAAATATACTGGTAGGTCTACTGGCTCCCAACAAAATTAACCCTAGTGTGTATGTGTGTGATAGGGAATATAGATTGTAAGCTCCAGTTGGGCAGAAACTTATGTGAATGGCCAAATATTCTATGTAAAGCACTGCGGAATATGGGCACGGTATATAAGTAGCTGGTAATAATAATTGTATTCATCTGAAAATTTTGCGCTGAGCTACAACCAATTGGTAAAAAGTTTTTATCTCTAGTACAAATCAGGCAATGATGTCTAGTTGCTGTTATATAGAGCAAACTCTGCTATCATTAGTTAACAGTGGCGTAACTAGGGTATTTGGAGCCCAGGGCAAATGTAAAAATGGAGCCCCCCCTATGTGCGCGCGCGTGTAAAAAAAATGGGCGTGGCCACTTGAAAATGGGGCGTGTCAACATGACACACCCCTTTATCGTCACTCTGAGCATTCCTTTCCATATGCACCTTAATCCCAGTAGTGTCCCTTATACAGTACCCTCAGTATGCAATGTCCCCCTTTGTGGTCCCTCTTATGCAGGCCCATAGTAGTGCCCCTTATACAGTACCCCCAATAGTGGTCCCCCTTATGCAGCCCCCAAATAGTTCCCCTTATACAGTACCCCCAGTATGCAATGCCCCCAGTAGTGGTTCCCCTTGTGCAGCCCCTCATTAGTTCCCCTTATTCAGTACCCCAGTAGTGGTCTCCCTTATACAGTGCTCCTTTATATAGTGTCCCCAGCAGTAGTCCCACTCTTATGCAGGCCCCCAGCAGTGATCCCCCCTATCCAGTGCCCCTTATAGTTTTCCTCCCTATTTAGTGCCCCTAGTGTTCCCCCAATGCAGTGCCCCTAGTAGTAAGCCCCTTATATAGTGCCCCCAGCAGTAGTCCCCCCCCTTATGCAGTGCCCCCAGTAGTGATCCCCCTTATGCAGGCCCCCAGCAGTGATCCCCCCTATCCAGTGCCCCTTATACAGTGCCCCCTGTAGTTTTCCTCCCTATTTAGTGCCCCCAGTAATAGTCCCCTAGTAGTAAGGCCCTTATATAGTGCCCCCAGTAGTAGTTCCAACCCCTTCCCGATGCAGTGCCCCAATAGTAGTCCCCCCCCAGTTGTAGTCCCCAGTAGTGCCCCACCCTCAGTAGTGGTCCCCCCAGTAATGGTCCCCCCCAGCAATGGTGCCCCCAGTAGTGCTCCCCCCCTGTAATGGTGCCCCCAGTAGTGCTCCCCCCTGTAATGGTGCCCCCCCGATGTGCAAACACACAACACAAGTAAAAAAAAAAAAAAAAATACACTTACCTGAATCCACGCTCCGGCTCCCGCCACTGCTCACGGCGCCGCACGTCAGTCCTCCCGGGCTGGCGCGCTCTGCATTATGGGAGAGACGTCATTACAATGTAAGAGGTGGGAGGGGGGGTCCTCCTGAACTGGCTGAGTGGAACCTCGGCTGCGGTGCCGGTGGACTCGGACACTTACCTCCTGACTCCCAGACTCTCACCTTCAGGCCGCCGAGGGCGCTCCCGTCGACGGTCCTGGAACACAGGTCGGACGCAGACAGTCGCGAACTGGGTTTCCACTCCTGGCCCTGGAAAAGAACAAGGTGCTGAGGCGGGGTGACCTCCACTGGGATCAGTGGATGGTCATCATTGGCACTTTAGGCCTCAGACTGGCTACACCTACGTGCCAAGCACAAGGGTGTACCCCGAACGAAAACGCCCGACAGGGAAAAGGGAAGTTGGGTGACACACAACACAAACAGCAAACAAAACAATTACGCTCACCGAAAATAATCTTGTCCCTTTGCTGGACGAGTCCTGATCTCAGCACCTGTAGATGAACACAACAGCAAGAGCCCCGCCCAGGACCCGATACAATAACAGATGCCTTACCACTTCCTACCTTTAATGGGGGCCTGACTGTGGAAGATACAGCGACTTACCAACAGCCTACCTTTAATGGGGGCCTGACTGAGGGGGAGAAGGTCCTGGTCCCAGCCCGGTCTACCTTTGATGGGGGCTGACCGCCTGACCAATTTTCACGATGCTTCTAGGGCCTTCTGCCCTTGCGTACCTGTGGCCTAGCCTGACTGTCCCTTGTCCAAGGCCTAGCGCCGAACTACAAAGATCACGGCCTAACGCCGACAGCAACAACTCCTATGGCCTAACACAGACTCACAGTGACCACGGCCTGGTGCCGAATTAACATACCCCACGGCCTAGCGCCGACTTACCATGAGACACGGCCTAGCACCGAATTACCATGCGACACGGCCTAGCGCCGAATTACAATGAGACACGGCCTACCGCCGAATTACAATGACCCACGGCCTAGCGCCGAATTACAATGAGACACGGCCTAGCGCCGAATTACAATGACCCACGGCCTAGCGCCGAATTACAATGACCCACGGCCTAGCGCCGAACTACAGTGAGACACCGCCTAGCGCCGAATTACAATGACCCACGGCCTAGCGCCGAACCCTGGTGGTCTAGGGAGGTGTGAGGGACTTACCAGTCCCGGGGCCTCCGCGGAGCCGAGCCTGGCCCAGCCTCCGCGTGGTCTTCACCGGAGGTGGAACAACGTCCGCCACCTCCGGGCTTCCTGCAGTCTTCACCTGGGCAGCAGTGGCCGGGGCTAGCTCTTTTGCGTCGCACACTGCTGCCCCAGGGCCTCCGGTGCCTTCTCCGTCTTCACTCCTGGTGGGCGCCGGTCTGCAGCTCTTCGCCCGGCGGGCGGCGGCCTGGGTGAGCTCTTTTTCGATGGCCGCCGCCCTGCGGGACTTCCGTCGTCTTCCTTCTCCTATCTTCGGGAGCTCTTCACCGCTCCGTCCCGGCCGTCGCACTTCCCGTCCCCTCCTCGCGCCAGCTAATTCAAGCCGACGCCAGGGGGCGGGGTGATGACGCGGCGAGCTACGATTGGCTCGCCGTGGCCATCCCCTGCTGGCTGCCGATCTGTGAGCCCTGATTGGTTCACAGTCGGCGCCACATTCAAAGGGGCACGTGCTGATTGGCTGAGTCTGAATCCACCAAGATTCAGACTTGCCATCATGCCCGTGGAGTAGCGGCGGCAATCCGCCGCTACCTCCACGCCCGCTGCGCCGGATGGGGGGTGGGATCACGACCGATCCTGGCCCGCCGGCCAGCTTGCAGATGGGCCCCGCCACACGCTCGAACGGGGCTGGGATCTCTCCAGATCCCACCCCACTCTGATGCCCGGGGCTCCCGCTGCCCCAAGGCACCCCCACCATCCAGGCGTGGAGGGTGAGGATGCCTAGTAGCAGGGTGAGTGACCGCACTGGAACACTCAGCCCTGCTACAACATCATGACATCTCTCCCATTACCCACTGCAAGAGCCGGCTCTTGCAGTGGGAACTAAACAGTCAATGAGAGTCTGTCTGACTCTCATTGGCTGCTGGTTAACACACACATCGCTGCCGCACTGGCGGCGATGTGTGTGTTACTGCACAGCCTGAGACCGCCCGCCTCCCACCCTCCTCCTGGCGCTATTGGGTAAGCGCTCAGGAGGAGGGAAGTGCAGCAAAGGACGGCGCTGGGCGCAGGGATGGCCTAGCGCCGGTCCTTTGTAAATGTGTAGCGCTGAACACACACACTGCGGTCGGCGCTACACTGCCTAACTAGGGCGGGTCGGTACCCTGGCCGGCGGCGCCCCCCCGCACCGCTGGTCATACGGCGCCCAGGGCACACACCCTGCTAGATCCCCCTTAGTTACGCCACTGTTAATGAGCCCTATTCCATGAAAATCACTAACTGATCATTAATAATTATATTTTTGACATTTTGTAACAATTTTTCATAAAAATACAAGAAATTCATAACTAATAAAAAAATATTTCTTACTTATATGTAAATTTACAGCACAATTAACAAGTGCATTTAAAAGAGGTCATTATAAATTTTTGTTGGTTAAAAGAGCTTCTATCAACAAAATTATACAGATGTGGTTTGTGCTAATCTTGATATATATATATTTCTTTAGAGCGTGTAAAATAAATGAGGTTAATGTGGAGCAGCAGGTTTGTGCAGAGATGGAGAAATAAACAGCATGGTAATGAGATCCAGTCCAGGTTTTCCTGGGGTCAGTTGTAAGCCACAAAGCAAGGCTAATTAGCAGCACCTGTTATCTGCCTTTAAAAGTTCTGTCAGTGCAAATCCACAATGATCCTGACGGTGAATTAGTCGCACAAGTTATAGGCTTGGGGGTGACTAGTGTTAGGAATCCTGGACCTGAGGGTCCACTAAAAGAACTGTGGTGGTGTATGGAAGGTACCTGCTGTAACATATTGCCTATGAACACTGCACTGACCTGTATATCTGCCTGTGGTGAGAAAATAAACTTATGTCGGATTTTACTCCGGTCTATGTGATTCTTGTTACAATATATACTAATATGCCGATTAATTTAATAAAAATGCTTGCTAAATGTGATAAACAGTCGGCATTTTTTGAACAGAACATTAAATATATAAAACTGCAAATAACCTGCTAATAGGAAAATGTATATTTAGAACTCTTTATAAAGAGACGCTTGTGCACACAACTCACTGATTTATTGTACATGGAATCGGTATGTATTACCATCGAACTTAAGCCCTGGTGGATGAAAATATGAGATATGGTAAGAACTTACCCTTGTTATCTCTATTTCTACGAAGTCCATAGGGTTCCACAGGATACCTTGGGGTATAGGTGTGACGTCAGTCGCAGGGCACCAAAGAGTTAAGCTTTCAGCCTCCCAGGATGCACTAGGTCCCCCTCCTATACCCCGCCCCCGGGCCAAGGCACCTCAGTTAGTTACCAAGCCATAGGCCGGAGGAGGAGAAGGAAGAGAGATAACAAAGATCTGGACACATACAAGAATCACATTCTCACCAGAGGGAGACGGAAAACCGGTGACCAGAGCAAAGCCCATCTGCAGCACAGGTGCGACAGGGCGGGAGTCCTGTGGAACCCTATGGACTTCGTAGAAATAGAGATAACAAGGGTAAGTTCTTACCATATCTCATATTTTCTACTTCAGGGTCCATAGGGTATCCACAGGATACCTTGGGGATGTCCCAAAGCAGTATCCTTTAAGGGTGGGGACGCTCCAGTGCTGAAAGGAGAATCCGCCGCCCGAAGGAAGCATCCTGAGAGGCGAAGGTGTCAAACCTGTTATACCTCACGAAGGTATGGACAGAAGACCACGTAGCAGCCTTGCAGATCTGAACTGCCGAGGCACCACGTCGAGCTGCCCACGAAGGACCCACAGACCTAGTGGAATGAGCCTTCAGAGAAGGAGGGACCGGTAGGCCTTCATGAAGATAAGCTTCACAAATAGCCATACGGATCCAGGCTGCCAAAGTTTGCTTTGAAGCAGGCCAACCCTTTTTATGGAAGCCATAGAGGACAAACAAAGCGTCCGACATCCTAAACGAAGAAGTGCGGTCAACATAAGTCCTTAAGGCCCGCACAACATCCAAAGAGGCCTCACCCACGGAAAGACCCAGTGAGTTAAAGGCCGGAACAACGATTTCCTCGTTAACATGAAACTGGGAAACAACTTTGGGAAGAAACTCGGGCCGAGTGCGGAGCACTGCCCTGTTCCCATGAAAAACCAAGAAAGGGGGTCTACAAGAAAGAGCCCCTAACTCAGAAACACGTCTGGCCGAAGCAATGGCCAGAAGGAAAACAGTCTTAGCTGTTAGCCATTTAATATCCACTGAGCCCAGTGGTTCAAACGGCGGTCCTTGGAGAGCCCTCAGGACCACAGCCAAATCCCAAGGCGCCACAGGTGGAACAAAGGGCGGCTGAATACGGAGAACACCTTGCATAAAGGTGCGCACATCCGGGATTGTAGCAATCCTACGGTGAAACCAGACAGATAGGGCAGAAACCTGTACCTTCAAAGAAGCAAGGCGAAGCCCATGATCTAGTCCCGCTTGCAGGAAGGCGAGAATCCGAGACAGACGAAACTCCCGCGGTGCATAACCTCTCGGTCGACACCACTGGAAGAACGTATGCCACACGCGATGGTATATCCTCGCGGAAGACGGTTTCCGAGCTCGTAACATGGTACGCACCACAGAGCTGGAAAACCCCCGGGACCTCAGCATGGCCGTCTCAACAGCCACGCCGTCAAAGACAGCCGAGTCAGGTCCGGGTGAAGGCAAGGACCCTGAGACAGAAGGTCCGGTCGTAGCGGCAACCGCAGAGGACTGTCCACGGACAGACCCTGAAGGTCTGAGAACCAGTGCCGTCTGGGCCACGCGGGAGCTATCAACAGGAGCGTCCCTCCTTCCTGTTTGAATTTCCGGATTACCCGTGGAAGAAGGGAGACCGGAGGGAACAGGTATGCGAACCGGAACGTCCACCGGACGGACAGAGCATCCACCAGAGACGCCCCTTCGACTCTTGTGCGAGACCCGTACACCGGCAACTTGTTGTGCCGGGACGCCATGAGGTCGATTTCTGGAAGACCCCACCTGTCCACCAGTAGTTGAAAAACGTCCGGGTGCAGGGACCATTCCCCTGGATGAACGTCCTGACGACTTAGAAAGTCCGCCTCCCAATTTAGCACTCCCGGGATGAAGACCGCTGATATGGCCGGAAGATTGCGCTCCGCCCAAACCAGGATCCGAGAGACCTCTACGAGAGCCGCCCGACTGCGAGTTCCTCCTTGCCTGTTTATGTAGGCCACGGTGGTAGCGTTGTCCGACTGGACCTGCACCGGGTGACCCTGGAGAAACCGCTGTGCCTGCAGGAGAGCATTGAAGACCGCACGGAGTTCCAAGATATTTATTGGAAGCTCCGCTTCTGTCGGCGTCCACCTGCCCTGGAACAACTGTGGACCCGAAACTGCTCCCCAGCCCCGAAGACTGGCGTCCGTTGTCAACAGGACCCAATTTGGAACCCAGAACGGACGTCCCTTGTTGAGGTGGGTCGTCTGTAACCACCACGCAAGGGACAGGCGAACCTCCGGGGTGAGCACAATCGTCTGGAACTTCAGAGACTGAGGCAGCTCGTTCCACTTGGACAGGATCAGGTGCTGCAGAGGTCTGGAGTGAAACTGGGCGTATTCCACCATGTCGAACACCGACACCATGGAGCCCAGTAACCTCATCGCCGAGTGTAAGGACACCCGGCGGGTGTGCAGACAACTGCGCACCCTTGACTGTAAAGCAGAGATCTTGTCCTCCGTCATGAAGATCCTTTGCTGTCCCGAGTCCAATAAGGCTCCAAGATGCAGAATCCTCCGAGACGGGATTAGAGTGGACTTCTGCCAGTTGATTAGCCAGCCGTGCCGTTGCAGCAGTGCAATGGTCAGGTCCAAGTGGTGTAACAGGAGCTCTGGAGATCCTGCCACCAATAACAGGTCGTCCAAGTACGGCAACATGCGGACTCCTTGCAGCCGCAGAGAAGCCGCCATGACCGCCATCACCTTGGTGAAAACACGTGGTGCTGTCGCCAGGATAAAAGGTAACGCCCGAAACTGGAAGTGGTCGCTGCGGATTGCAAACCGAAGGAACTCTTGATGGCGCAAAAGAATAGGGACATGCAGGTAAGCGTCCTGTATGTCCAATGACACCATGTAGTCCCCAGGTTCCAGCGCCAGAATGATGGACCGTAGGGTCTCCATCCGAAACTTCGGGACCCGCAAAGACTTGTTGAGTGCTTTGAGGTTGAGAATCGGACGATATGACCCATTGGGTTTCTGTACCAAAAATAGATTTGAATAGAAACCCTGGCCCCTCTGGGAGAATGGAACAGGCACTATAACTCCAGCCTGGAGCATAGTGTGCAATACCTTCCGCAGATCCGTAGCCTTGTTCCGGTCTGATGGTAGACCCGTGGTGAAGAATCGAGCCGGGGGTTTGTGCCGGAAGGAGAGGGCGTACCCGTGGGAGACCACCTCCAGAACCCAAGTGTCTGTCGTAGTGAACGACCAACACCGGGAGAACTGCAGCAGGCGGCCTCCCACCCTGGGATCCCCCAAAGGGAGGCCCGGACCGTCAGGCCGCAGGCTTGTCATCTGGCTTGGGGGCCGGACGTCTGGTACTCCATGCCTGTTTCCGGGGCTTGACCGATTTCTTAGGGCCAGCCTGTCGAGGAAACGACTGTGGTTTGGGCCTGCCCTGGGCCCTAGATGACCGAAAGGACGATGGTCCAGAACCAGAAGGAGCAGCGGCCGACGGGAGACAAGCAGATTTGGCTGCCGCCAGCGTGGCCACAATCTTATCCAGATCCGGACCGAAGAGAACTTCTCCGGTAAACGGCAACGCTTCCAGACCTTTCTTGGAATCTGCATCCGCCTTCCAGGATCGCAGCCACAAGGTGCGACGAGCAGCTACCGCTGCTGAAGAAATTCTAGACACCAGAGTACTAATGTCTAGAGCCGCCTCGTTGATGTAGGTGGCCGAATCACGGAGATTGCCAATCAACTCCGCCTGTTCGGCCGGACAGTCGGATTCAAAAGAAGCCTCTAATGAATCCGCCCATCGCTCCATCGCTCTGGCATCCCAGCAAATGGCCATAGCCGGCCGTGCTGTCCCCCCTGCAAGGGAATAAGCGGACTTCAGGCAGATTTCTACCTTGCGGTCCATAGCATCCTTAAGGGAGGACATGGATGGCATCGGCAATGTGGCACTTCGGACAAGACGGGTCACGTGAGAATCCACCTGTGGAGGGGATTCCCACTTAGCAAAATAATTATCCGCGAACGGATAAGCCACCGCCAGGCGTCTCTGTGGCTGGTATCTTTTGCCAGGTTGTTTCCACGCCTCCTCTAAATGGTCCACCAACTGACCCGAAAGAGGAAAGACTGTGGCATCGCCCTTCACATCTTTGAAAAAGGCATACTTAGATTTAGCCGCTGGGGGAACTTCGTCCTCAATCACCAAGGCTGTGCGGACCGCCCGAATAAGTCCAGGAATATATACTTTGGACTTAGCATCAGCGTCCTTAGTATGGAGAGGTTCCTGATCGTAAGGATCCAGAATCTCCCCATCATCAGACGTCCCTTCGTCATCCTCATAAGGAGCGGACAGGGACGCCACCGGCCTTTTATGAGGCCGCATCACAGACTCCCCTTGCAACACATCCGACAAGTGCTGTACAGAACTCGTCAGGGAGTTAACCCATGCTGGCTCCTGAGAACCCGGGAGCGGGGAAATAGGGAGACTGTGGGGTACCACCAATTGTCGTGGGAACCCCTGCATGGGTGACGACACCACAGACTGCTGGGACAAACCCATCGGAGTAAACGCGGGCTGCGGAGCTAACTGGCCCACTAAAGCTGTTAACGCCTGAGCGAAACAAGCCCAGGGCGGCTCCTGTATCGGTGCTGTAACCGTAATAGGCCGCGCCATGGACAAACACTGCCGGCAAAGGCCCTCCGCGCTACCCTCCCCCTCCGCTAACGGTACTTTGCACGTGGTACACTGTAGCCGGAGGGGAAAATCACTTTCAGACATGATGGCACCACGTATGTGACCTCTCTCACCAATTAAGTATTAAATAGGCGAGAGACCACCCTGCAGCACCGCACCGCAAGGGCTTTAGCAGAAAGAACAGGGACAGTAATAAAGCTGACAGTTTTGAGAAGATAAAGTTACAGGCAGCAGCGCTAGCACAGTCACATACAATGCAGAGAAATAACAATTCCTGCACTAACAGCGCTGATCACTCAACTACACAGACACAGGGCCTGGTAGGACACAGCACTGCATACACAGACCTGAGCCACAGCGGAGGAGAGGTATGCGGGGGGACCCAGACCACGATGCTTCCTTCCAGGCTTCCAGCAGCGTTCACCATGCGTTGCAGAGAAGATGGCCGCCGAGGAGCAGAGAGAAGCTGGCCTGGGGGAGGAGCGCTGACACAGGACCAGTCAGCACAGTGCAGAGAGGGCTGTGTGCAGCGGGGGAGGCGCCGGCTGTGAGACAGGGAAGGCGCGCTCCCCTGGCATGCATTTAACCCCTGGGACGCCGCAGCGCTACCGCTCTGCTGCGGTCCGCTGTCCCAGGGGGTAGTGGAAAACGCAGGTTCAGTACCTGGCTCCTCGCTGCAGCCAGTCCCCAGGGAGCCCCCTGCCTGGGGACTTAGGACCATGTGACCAGCGGGGACCCACCGCGGGACCCCGCTGCTTACCTTTGTCCCCCTTGGATCCGGCCATGGTCCGGAACATCTGGGGTCACCGCTAGCTGTGACCCCAGATGCTCACCAGCATCCCCGGATCGGTACCGGCGTTCTGGTACCGGCGGGGGTGTAGGGAAGACAGCATGGACGTCAGGACTGACTGTCCATGCTGTACATCCAGATGTGCAGCCACAGCTGCACTGAAGAAAGCTTCAGGGGCTCTTCTAGCCCCCACTCCGACAGGTGCACCCGACGCCGGCCGGGCACCAAACTAAACTGAGGTGCCTTGGCCCGGGGACGGGGTATAGGAGGGGGACCTAGTGCATCCTGGGAGGCTGAAAGCTTAACTCTTTGGTGCCCTGCGACTGACGTCACACCTATACCCCAAGGTATCCTGTGGATACCCTATGGACCCTGAAGTAGAAATACAGACGCCCGAAGGCCGGCAGATGAAGATCCCTAACCCATCCTTAGGGGTGCCTAACTTCCTCCCTTAGTGCCTAACCTCCCCCCAGGGGTGCCTGAAACCTAACCCCCCCTCCCCGCGCCCTAAACCTCCCGACGCCCGGCTTACCTACGTTCGGTAAGCCGGGCTTCAGGATTTCGTCGTGGGGCTCATGATAGGCGTCGGTATTTAGGCGCTTATCATTAGTCCCATGCCAGGCTTTCACTGTCGGGAAGCCGACCGCCGGCTTCCTGACTACATCCCATTATACATGCTCCTTTTTCTCTTTTAAGACATATATTAGAGCAGGACTCTGACAGTGCCAGTCAGGTACACCACAGTGTTGCTCTTGCTACAGAATGATTTTGATCACCATCCTTTTGAAAGACAAATTTCCTCCGCGGTGTGAGCATTTTGACAGGGGGTATCAGGATTTGTTCAGGAACAGGCAGGGCCGGCTCTAGGGCTAATTGCGCTCTGTGTCGGCTGAGTGCTTTGCGCTCCAAAATTGGGGTGTGGCCTAATTAACATAGGCCATGCCTCCTTATGTGACATTATCTGAGGGGCATGCCCGCATGGCACGCCTCCAAATAATGTCAGGCTGGAGGGAGCCTCACTAGCTGGGCTTCCCCCAGCCCTCTCACGGCACTGAATGGATGCCACGCGCATCATCCATTCAGATTCCGAGGTCCCAGCACCACCGCACAGCTGCGGCGGTAGGGGTCCCCAACCCCCCAATTGGCCACCTACCGGTCCCGCTGAAATTGGGATGCTGGGGAAGGGTGTGCCCTCTATGGGTGGTGCCCCTGTTCGACCACTCAGGTCAGAGCCGGCCCTAGGTATAGGCATTCTAAGCAAATGCCTAGGGCATCTGGAATGCCTAAGGGCATTCCACGGCTCTGCATCTCCCCCATGCGCTGCTGCCATGATCAGAGCTTAGCTCTGATCGGGCAGCACAGCGGTCAGCCCGGCCAGTGAGGTGACTGTGGTGTCATTGACAGCAAGGTCGGAGGAAACGAGGAAGATGGCCGCGGGACCTACATGATGCGATGTGGTCACTGACCTGTGTGCTCTGCAGCAGCCAATTATAATCACCCCAGCCTCCACAACCAATCAGCTGCGGGCAGAGTCTACTTGTCCAATCGCTGCCCGAGCTTTCCCCACCCCCGCCTCCTACCCATTGGGCGTCCGTCGCTTGGATATTACCGCAAGCTTGCGCTGGTGATTGAATGAGCACGGCCATTGTCCCCTGCGCTGCCTCTCCTTTGAGCCAGCTCTATGAGGGGATCTCAGCTAAGCCTATGTGTCCCGTAGCTGCCTTCTTTATGATGATCGCCACTCCGGCACCACACTCCCCATGAACGGCTGCTTCTAAGTATGTACACACTTTATTATTGTTTAAAGGGAATATGACTTCCTGTGTTACAAAGTTTTATACTGTATAAACTTGTTCCCAAATGAAATAGAAAGAAAAAGGCTATCACTCTCTAAACAAGTTTGACATAAAATCTGTTTAATATAATGTTTCAGCAGGGGATATCTGCCTGTGTGACCTGCAGCTGCTTGTAATCGGCCCTGCAGTGTCTGGCAAACCTTATCCCAGTTTCCCCTATGCTTTGGAATGACAACAGTGACTATACCTGGATGCAATGCCTGCTCTCCGCAGCTCCTCGCACTACTATTTCTGGCTATGTAGCTGAATGTCCGTATCACTGGCGGAGGCTCCTCACGCTGCAGCGCTGCTGTAACCCAGAGCATAACACTGAGGGATATGGACTAATTTCGTGCTTTACATCCCTCTGCCAGGGACTTCTCTCATCACTGGCCCCGTACTGTGTTGTCCCGGGACCCGCCTCCAGCTCCTGTCCCTACACCGGCTGCACACTACATGCCCTTCCTCTACTAATTAGCCCCTCCCTGCCCCCAGTGCTGCTAGCTCCTAACACCCTCCTATCCCTAGTACTGCTTTCCCTTACCCCCTCGACCCCAACTTCTCCCTGCCTCTATCTCAAGCTCTGCCCCAACTGCTGCTTGGCCTTAGCTATCTTTACCCCAAATACTGCCTTCCCCAGCACTGTCCCATCTGCTACCTGCCATTATCCTATATAATATGTAATGGGACCCAGAAACCGTGGAGTAGGACCCCAATTTTTAAAAATGAGGGGTCCTCGGGGACCCATAAATGTTTTCGCACAGTGGACCCGGGTGCCTTCCGTGGTTGTGGTGCATAAAATAGAAAAAACAGCGGCACTCCGGGAATTTTAAGTATACAAATGATTTGTATTTATAGCATGTGAAGCCGATGTTTCGGGGCCGCATCACCCCTTTGTCAAGGTATACAAGGTGTATATATATATATATATATATATATATAAATTTAATATCTCTGCTTGCTAGGGGGCACAGCCAAAATCTTGCCTAGGGCACCAAATTAGCTGGGGACGGCTCTGACTCAGGTCGAAACACCCCTAGAGCCGGCCCTGGTAACAGGTATCTGCCCATCAACGTGACATGATCTTGACTAGATCGCCAGTCAGCACCATTAGAAAACATCCCATAACATGCTGCTACCACTGCCATACTTGGTGACATTATGCCGCACAGTAATGTGTAAGGAGCATTACTGTGGCATAATCTGTAAAGGGCATTACTGTGGCATAATGTGTTGTAATGGGCATTACTGTGTGGCAAAAATCTGTGACAGAAAAGAGAGGTCAAGTATCGGGAAGAAAACATTAAACTTTATTGTTGTTTTTCTTAATAAAAACCTTTCAAAAAATTGCATATAAGACTTTTACTTGCGGCCCACACAATCTTGATTATTTGTCCCAATTGAGATTTTGAGTTTGAACTGCCTGACCTATGCATTTCCTTGTAGACTACAAACAGATCTTAAAATATCTATTGAAAGTCCTTGAAAATTAGTTGACTGTATTCAATGATTTCATGATAACATTTGCTATAGCAAGAGTTCTGTTACAATCTGGAACAGAATAGTCAACATCACAAAAGTCGCATTTGGAGGAAGGGATGATGAATTGATGAACAGAGAGATTGAATCAAAAACCTTGTAACATTAACAACCGTGAGTATAAACAAGGACACAGTAATAAGATCTAGGACAGCAGACAAGAATACACACAGGAGGGTATATTTACAAAGCTTCTCAGCTGGTTTGACCGCAAAATTTAAAATGGCATTAATATTAAGTGCTAAACACGAGGTATTAGTGCCGCTTTTAATTTTTAGGCAAAAGCTGCTGCTTTATAAATATAACCCATTGTGTTTTTTCTTCTCTGCAAGAGAGACTTGATCTATTAGAATGGGAAAGGCTATACATGTAAAATTAAACACATGAATAATTCCCCTGTTTGACATTCTTGGAATTGTGTAAAATTATAGTATAATTGAATCTTTCTTTTTTTTCTTAATGTGAAAATAAGATGATCATCTAGATAAGAGATAAGCAACCTGACACATTCCAGGGGTGCACATGTGACCATTTAACCTTCAAAGGGGCTGCACCATAAAAATGTATTTATCAGGCATGTATCTAGCAATTCAGTCTCACTTCCAGTTGACCAGATTTTCTTGCAGTTTCTGAAAGCTAGGTGTATGGCTGGAGTGAGCACAGAGCTATTCTGCAGAGGGGATCCAGTCAGTCAACCTATGCACATGCTTTTTTTATGTACCCTATGATGGAAAACACCTGTTCACATGTGTAAGTGGAATACAAAGTAGCCAACAACTTTGCAGCACACTGGTGCACAGTGCAGTCGGGTCTTGCCTAAACATTTCTGAACTAAACAGTCCCAATTTTGGCAGGATTGTATCAATGCAAAGATTGAGAAAGGCGCAGAGCTTTGTTCTAGTGGGAGTTCTTCGGCAGACAGGATGGTGGTTTGGGTAGATCAGGGCTGGGGGTTTACTTAGTCCTGAATTTGCATTTTCAAATGTTGGCAGTTATTTTTTCATTTGTGTTAATGGAGTAAATAGGAATTACAATCAAGTTAAGCTTCAACCAAACATTCAATAAAAGCTGGGGTCATGGTGAAGCTCAGTAGAACAGCGGCCTACAGTCAACAACAAATATAAAGCAGGGAGGCCAGTTGCCCATCACTGATCTAAATAGTGATTACAAACTACCAGCTTTATTACACTTAGGGGAAGATTTATCAAACCTTCTGCATATGTCCACATGTAGCTTTTTGCAAAGGCATATGCTTAAAGTGGTCCTGGAGAGGTGGTGGAACTCATCTCCCTTGCTGTCTACTCCCCCTCCCCCCCCTTTCACCTTTATGCTGATTTCTCTGAAATGAAAGACCTCTGAAGAAATTGAGACTCCCTAGGCAGACAGAGAGTAGCTCTCTGTCTGTGGGACGTCTGTGCAGGTGTGCAGGGACTTGGTGGAGGTGGAACTAGTTCCACCTACCTTTAGAGGTGATGGAACTCAGTTCCACCTTGTTCTTGCCCACTTTAACCCCTGGGCATATCCCTTGCAGTACTGTGGTCTGGTGCCTCGATACATAATAATGACAGCACCACGTATATGCTGTGATTGGCTGATTGCGTATTGACCCCTCCAACTAAATCATCAGCTATAATATAGAAGTAGTTGCAGCCACCTAATCGCGTTACTTAACTGACATTAAGTTCAATCAGCGGATAAGTACCTGCACCGGAAGATTCGACCAGCAGGGTTTGCCCTGCGAGTTAAACTACAGAGGTGGGTTTTTCCTCGCAGCTTCAGGAGCACTGATTTAGTAATTTACATAGAATTAATTACCTAGCACACGTTAACACCTGGTTTACCGTACAGAGAAAATGCTACTTAATCGAATAGCTTTTCTCCACATGGCGCTGGCAATTAGCCAGGGGGCTGATTAATTACCCCCTAATTGTTGGATTAATTCAGGAAATGTTTCTATTAATTACAATTTATATGGAGCATACAACTTTCGCATTTATTAACAACCACCGGGACACTGTCCTGTCTTGTGTATATGCCACTTGATTACATTATTATATTATGTACAAAGAGGGTAAATAGTAATAAAAGTATCAAAGCACATCACTTCGCAATAATGGACTGCAGGTATGCTTGTAGACCTGACATTCTGGCATGAAGACTACTGTTTCTGAGACGCAGTTTACTCAACATATGCTCAAAAGTATATATATTTTGTGCATGTGTCTTTGCCTACGTACATACAGAATGCAAATGAACCCCAATATGAATAAAAATGACACCTGCCGATTTTATTGCCTGTGCCCATGGAGATGATTACAATTCTCCGTCTCTTTGATCACGGTCAGCACCTCCGACCATAGTAACAACATTCCCTGCTTGCCTGTCAATTGCTCCTACAGTCTTACAATTTTATTGTAGGAATAAATACACGGTGGAGAGACATTTGTGACTCCCACAGCAATCCCAAATCAATAACGCCCAAAGGTAAATATTGACTTTGTAGCATAGATTACAGGCTCCTACTACACTTTATTTAAAAGCATAAAACATAAACAAAAACTCTATTTCAAAGAATTTGTCACTGAAAGTAAAACAGACATTGACAATTTTTTATTTTGAATGCCTTAGGATAAAATAATGCAGCTCCCTTTATGCTCCCCCTTCAAAAAAAAAGTGTGTGTATGGGGGAATGCACAGTATTGTAGATTGTACACTATATAGAATACCTGGTATACTATCTGGTCGGCCATGACGTAGTGATGGTGGGTAGACCCGCAGGTGCACTACACAACAGCAAATGTGTAGGATAGATAGGTTACCCAGGTTACATTAGTGGTTTCTATATTGCTCCTTTTGGTCATATTAGAACACCATATAGGTATGTGTTTGATTTTAAATGATATATTGCTGTGTTAATATATTGCTATTTATGCTGCTTATATGTTATTACCATAGGATGGTCATTGCTGGACCATTTATTTAAGGGAAATTGCTTATCATATTGACCTTTGGGTCAGGCTAATATATGATTTTTGATTGTTATACTTCTGATCCAGCACATCAATTAATAATATGGATTATTCGATGTTTTGTTTGCTTGCTGTCAGTGTAATGAGTATGTAAAGGACTACAGTAGTTCTGGTCTATTTTTAACAAATATATCAATAAAGGTTATGTTTTGTAGAGTGCCCCAAGCTGAGAGCATTTTTTTCCTTTCCTACCTGCTTACTATTATTATATAACCTGTAATGGGCACATCTACTCATGTAATATCTCTTATCCCTGTAAGTGCGTTGATTATTTGATAACGTGGGGACACCAATACCCACTTTACATCAGTCTCAGTACCAGTGCTTGGGATCTCTTCCCTTCTCTTTTCCCTTGATTATCACATTTTGGTATACCCAATTCCCTTGCATCTCTTATGGTTTTTGGTCCAAAAAAACCCAAATAAAAACAGATTGATGTAGAACATTGACCAATGTACATATGTTTAATTATTCCACTTTTACATTAGTTCCAACACAGTGCTTACAAAAAGTGTGGGTGGGATTGCAGTAGGAAACTGTTATGAGTTTTTGATCTAAATGCTTTAATATAACACATTTAACAGAGTGTGTGTGAAGAGCTAAAATAGAGGAGGCGGATAGGAATAAGCCCTTTTGTCAAGGGATATGCAATGTGTCCTCACTGCCCCCACTGCCAAGGAGCAGCATCTGTAGGAGAGGTTGGCACACATATGTCCCTGCTAGATCACAGGCTTTTTTGTCATCCAGAAAAGCAGCCTTGATGCTGCAGAAATTAAAGTGGAAACAAAATAGAGTTGATCAACGGTGAAACATACTTGTCTACTTTTGAAAAAGCATTTCAGGGAGATTGTGAAAGCAGCACCTATGAGCGCAGCAGTAAAGCGGACGTGTACTACTACACGTGAGAGGTGTGCCATAAGACTGACTTACATCCAAATGTAAATCAGCCCCAAAACAGATAGTAAGATCTATTTGTTAATGAAATCACACTGATACTTTTCAGAAATTGCATGTAGCCATAGGGATCATTGTGCCTTATAACCAGTGCAGGGAGATTAAACTAATGATCCAATTTGAATGTATATAGCTCTGTTTTTTTGTATATAACAGCTTCATGATGGGGGGTAATGTGCAATCAGGGAGGTTGCTAGACTGTTCAGGGAGTCAGGGAGATTGCTACTACTTCAGGGAGTCTTTCTGACAATCAGGAAGCATTGGCAAGTATGAGGTGAACGCGGCGGCCATTTTCCCGGTGACTCGCGCATGCGCAGTACTGCTGTCCCTGGGAAATAGGCGCGGATGCCATTTTCCAGGAGACCTGCTCATGCGCAGTGGATTCTGCACCGCCAGGAAGAGGAGGGGACCCACGCTGAGTCTGCACACAGATCCCCTCCTCTCTTAAAACGCTCCTGTGCCCTGCACTTCGTTGGGAGATGCCAGTTACCGCACCTTAAGCTGGGTGTGTAGTCGTGGTTACGAGGCATTCTCCGTATTACGTGTCAGCTGAGATGCTGCTATCGCACGTGGTAAGCCAGAAAAAAGCATCATGGGCCTGGTTTAGACGGATTTCTGCTCACACCGCAGGAGGGTGTGAGCAGAAATCCTCATGTCAGGAGTTTACAGCACTTCCCGGCCCAGGTGTGAAAATATACTATGTTATTTTTTTTCTACTAAAAGTGCCTCTATTCAGAATAGCCAATATTTTGATTTTGCTAACCATCCATGGTATCATAAACACATCACTGTTATGTGGGGGCGTCTTAAGAGAGGAGGGGGCCCGTGTGCATTCCCCGGCAAGGGCCCCCTCCCTCCTCTCACCCCAATGGCCGGCAGCCGACTGACGCAGCTGGCCGGCCACCACATCAGTAGACTCTGGGTACTAGAGCGTGCCCAGAATCTACTGCGTATCCGCAGATCGCCGGGGAAATGGCACGGCCGCCATTTTCCCGGCTATTCCCTCACAGTGCATGAGCAAAATGCTGGAAAAATGGCCGCGCCGGCTACTTTCCAGCGTTTTGAGCAGCGCTGAGACCCGGCGCGGGACCTCGGAGAGGTAAGTTTTAAATAAAATGGGTGCAGGGTGTGCGGTGCGGGCCTCCCTGGACCCTGCACCTATTATAGATGCACCCCTACTGTTATGTCTGTTTATGTTAATCTGGTATGCCATGTGCCACTCAATACCACTATGTTAGACCGTGCAATAAAGCTGAGGCGGCCCAATTGTAGTTTTTGCATTCTAGTTGGCTTTAGATGTTTGAGGTTTTAGTTACACCTCTAACTTCTCCTTTAAAGCTTTGTATAGTACATGTACAGTAATAAAATTACTGTATTTGTTGGTATCTCGCTGTCACATTTCAGTGGATTGCGGCTGACGTACACAGACTAAAAAATAAAAACTCATCAAATTGTTTCCGACCACATTTCAGTCTATTCCAAGCCAACTGTATTGACCACCATACCACAGCACATACTGCTGAATCAATAGAGAAACACATGTTCATTATCTGCTGGCCAACCAAACAAAACGTTCCTGCTAGGTATCAGGTTAAACCTTCAAATTACTTCTAAAAATATCACTATATCCTGGTGCCTTCATACTTTGTAGTATAAGCATAACTAAATTAGAGATCGGCATCTTTGTTGTTTTTAATGGCTCCGTGGTTACAAATTTCCAGATACACTTCACATGGTGTATATGTAAATATGTAAATGCAAATACAGGTGAAATGTACCGTATATCCTAAAACAGGGGTTCTCAACTCCAAACCTCAAATACCAGCTAAAGGTCATGCTTTGTGGATTTCTTTAATCTATTTTGCTAGGTCAGTAAATATCCAACCTACTTCCACAGACAGAAATCCTCAAAACTCAAACTGTTGGGAAAACATGAGGGTCGAGGTTGAGAACCACTGTCCTAAACCATACTACATTTATTAAAATTTATTATATGCTGACTTTTTGGACTCCTCTCAGACATTTCTAAAAGGTATGTGTGCGGGAAGGAAGGTATGATGATGCGACACACGATATCCAGGCTTGTTGAAAACCTGTCTGCCTTTTCCGGGAGGAGGCAGCCAGCTCGGCACAGCGTGGGGGGAGGGGGACGACGACGTGGTTTTATGGGCAGGGCGTTCGCGTCATCATGTATCAGTCATCGCTAGACAATGCCGAGATTACATCGTGTACATTATGCGGGCGGGTGACGCCGACCGGGAGACTTGACAACTCTTCTGGGAGGCCGAGAGCGACACCCGATTTCTGGGAGGCTCACGCCCATTTCAGGAGAGTACGCAAGTATGACGCTATACCACCACACCCACTGTGAAACAACGCTGTTGCATTATGATGCATCTGTTGGCGAGACCATTTACAAAAAAAGGAGAGATGAGATCTGAGTAGGTGGCCTACTCTCCTGGCAGCTAAAGAGGACTTCCCAAAATTTGGGAGTTTCAGACATTTTGGTAGAGTAGGCAAGTATGAATAATATAGGGAAAACACACTAGATCCATATTACAGTGGCTAATAACAGTCCCAGCTTATACTCTTAAGACAGGGGGACCTACCCCCACTCCTACTGCTGGGGCCTTTAGCAAGACAAATGTAGTATGTCTAATAAGAATATATTATTAATAGATGAGTATAACACTCCTTGGAAATATAAAATATGGTATAACATGTCTTTAATTTAAATGAATACAGTAATGTAAATGTTGCATGTTGTAAAAAATAGTTTAGTTTTAAGAGTATACCCAATAAGGGTGATATGACACCATAGTAAAAAAAAATGCGGATATCATATAAATAAACAGCATTAATCTTATTAGTATGATTTGTATTTTACTAGGGCTTGTGCATGGTACTTATTCAATGTTCAACTTCTGCTTGTACGGGGGGTCCCCAGTTATGAAGTGGTCAGGGACAAGAGAGCCAGCGGCCAATGATTGGAATGCTAGCAACAGCGGGAGAGTAGTGTGCCGATTATGTGGGCGCCAAGAAGCAGTCCATACTTATGACTGTATGAGAGTTGTGATACATGTCACTGTATATCTGTGGCTTCTTGCTTACTTCCATACACTTCCAGAGTTTGATAGTGGAAGAAGGGTCCACAGTAGTAGTGATTTCAGGTTGTTCTTAAAAAAAACACATCTCTATATGAAACACCCGTTCTAAATGAAACACTTTAAACAGGACGATCTTGATTTGGGAGCTGTCCTTCCACCCCCAAATAGGACAGCTCTTGTCTGATCGGCAGTTGGTGGAAGTATGTTCCTTTCACTGTTGCAGAATTGAATGGTGCATTGGTGCATGCTTGATGTACAAAAGGTATTTTAGGGGAGGGGAACAGGTGGGTGTGTATTGGGGCACAATACAACATGTTGGCAGTGCTGGTCATGCCCCAGTGGTACATGGTAATACTATTTTTTAATGCATGCATGCCAGCATTTGTCCAGATTTCCCATAAATAAATGTTGGGAGGTATGTGTGAAACGAAGACATCAAACTAATAGAAAGTTTTGCTAAACACGTCTATATTTAACTTGTTAATCCAAGAGAAAAGTTTCAGCATATTTAAATTGGATTACAGCAATATAAAGTGAGTACAATGCATGCAGTGTCAGTTTAGTCCAGGAAAAAGCATTGCACACAAATTGATACCATTTAATGGCCAACAATTTCCATAGAAGTTACAGGCTTCTCGTGCTGAAGGAAGATCCATTGTGTTCAAAAATCTTTTACTCCTATAGAATTAGTTAGGACATTAAATGGAATCTATGTAAAACATTTATTGTTTACCACAACTGAATTGATCATACAGATAATGTACAAATATATGACACTATTAAAATATTGCACGCTCTGATTAACCATGGTAATTTTTTTTAAAAGAATACATTTTGCAGTGTTTTGGGCCATTTAGGATATATCAAGTTCCATGAGAAATCAATTTAACTTCTATTTTTATTTTGGTTACTTAACCAAACTTAATTCAGTATGCCAGGAAAGTAATAAGGAGGTTCTTAGATACAAAACTGGATTATAGCCGTAGCTGCCCACTCCCCACACCCAAACGGCAGCAGCAGGGCCGGTGCAAGGTTTCTTGGCACCCTAGGCATTTCTTCAGCCTTGCGCCCCCCCACCCTCGGATAGTTACACAAGCCCTTATACAGTGCCCCCAGTAGTGGCCCCCTATGCAGTGCTCCCAGTAGTGGTCCCCCTATGCAGTGCCCCTTATATAATGCCCCCAGTAGTAGTCCCAATTTGTAGTAGTCCTCCTCCGTGCAGTGCCCCTTATATAGTGCCCCAGTACTAGTCCCCCCCTGTGTAGTGCCCCCAGTAGCAGCCTCCCCCCCAGCAGTGCCCCCACTAGTAGCCTCCCCCCAGCAATGCCCCCAGTAGTAGCCTCCCCCCAGCAATGCCTCCAGTAGTAATATTGCCCCCAATAGTAGCCTACCCCCCAGTAGTGCCCCCAGTAGTAATAGTGCACCCAATAAGTAGCCTCCCCCAGCAGTGACCCCAGTAGTAGCCTCCACCCAGCAGTAGTCGTGCCCACAGTAGTAGCCTCACACCAGCAATGCCCCCATAGTAATCGTGCCCCCAGTAGTAGCCTCCCCCCAGCAGTGCCCCCAGTAGTGATCTCTCCCCCCAGCAGTGCCCCCAGTAGTGATCTAACACCCCCAGCAGTGCCCCCAGTAGTGATCTCCCCCCCAAGCAGTACCCCCAGTAGTGATCTCCCCCTCAGCAGTAATCCCAGCCAATCACACAAGTGCAAAAAAAAAACTTCACTTACCTTAATCCCCGCTCCAGCGTCCGCTCCTCTGTCCCACGGGCGGGCCGCTATGCATGATGGGAGAGACGTCATGATGTCTCTCCCATCAGCCACTGTGGGAGCCGGAAGAGGACCTCATGAGTGAGCTCCAGCCCGGCTTCGGCAGTGGGCGCAGCAGCCGATGAGAGTCTGTCTGACTCTCATCGGCTGCTGAAACAAACACATGGCTGGCGACTGTGTGTTTGTTCCTGGCAGCGTAGTGCGGACGGCACTTATGTGCCGTCCACACTACCGCCCTGCAGGGCCGGCGCTCTTAGGCAAATGCCTAAGTTTGCCTAGTGGTAGCGGCCCTGGGCAGCAGACTGTCAATGACTGACAGTCTACTGCCGCTCTACGTCCAATCATGCAGGACCTGTTCTGCACATGCACAGAACAGGTCCTGCGCCCGAGCATATTCCAGACTAATTAGTCCCTAAAGCTGGGCATCCACTATACAATTTTCTGTCAGATATTTGTCCAATCTGGCTGGTTGGAATGAAAACCTGGTAATGTATGGGAGCAAATGACAATCGTCCATGTGCTCAAAAGCACTGGAAAATAGCCAAAAATGGTTGTTCAGACAAATTGGTTAAAACACACAAATTTAACCAATTTGAAAATTTTTTGTTTTTTCCTTTTTCAGTGTTTAAAACCATATGATCGTCTGTCATTTGCTCCCATACATTACCAGGTTTTCATTCCAACCAGCCAGATATCTGACAGAAAATTGTATAGTGGATGGACAGCTTAAGTGTATAATGTCTATCACTTTAGTATTGGTGACTTTTTGATTTTAAATATTTTACAACTCTTGCTGCACCAGGAGCATGAATAATAAGTTCCTGCTCTTTTTGACCTAGGACCCAAGTAAAGTTTACACCAACTAATTACCCTCCCTGTCACACAGTCACTGTCACCCTTGACTTGGCGCAGCTGGGCGTAACTGATATCACTGATAAGACCAAACAACATAAACTGAAGGCAGTCAATGTTCTGGTTGTCTGACCTGTGCATTGCTAAAGCTTCATATGACAATGCAATGTAGTTTTAGTGGCAGGGTCCCCTGCTCAAATTTTTCCATTCCTGCTTAGAAAATATTAGCTGTTTCATCCATGAGAGTTACTGTACATTAAATTTTAATTAAAAAAAAATACCGCACAAAACGTATATTTCATATTCTATTTAGAATTAATCAGTATGAATCATTCTCCAATATTTAAGGCAGCACAAATTGCAAAACATGCTCTCTGTTTCAGTTTATATTTATATGTTTAATGTTTACACTCTAAAGGGAGGAAGGGGAAACAAAGGCACATGATTTGCTCGTTTGAGAGTGTGTTGATTTGGAAAACATTCTTAATGAAGAAAATAAAAATGGAAAAGTAGCGAGGATGGGTAAAGCTCTAGAGAAATCCTGCAGCTGTGCTTAAGATGAAGAGATTTGGTTACCAACAGGCCAAGGATAAACATAGCATACAGGGGGCGATGTATCAAGCCTTGGAGAGCTATAAAGTAGAGCAGATTCCCAATGTAACCAATTAGTTTCTGTCAGTTAAATACAGTGCTAGAGAGTGACAATTAGAAGCTGATTGGTTGCTTTGCACAACTTCACTGCCACTTTCTCTCTCTCCAAGGCTTGATATAATTCCAAACAGTTGGGAAAATAGAGGTAAAGTTTTCTGTAATTGAACTGTATTAGTCATACTTCTCTGTTTACTTTGCTTATATTAGAGCTGCTTAATTGTGTGTATTCGCAGATGACAGAGTTACAGGGATAGAAACACCTGGCTGCTTGGTTGTCATGGACAGCTTCTAGCTGCAGTAGGGAAGGCAGTACAATCAAGCATTCAAGAGGGCTCCTTTATCCTTAGTGCCAAATATAGGTGTAGTTACACTGTTCTGCTAAGGTACCAGACTACTCTTTGTATCACTGCCTGCTGTTCAGTGGCGTAAGTTCATCCCAGATGCCCGGAGGCAAGTTATAATTTGGTGCCCCCTGTCACAGCCGCTGACACTGTAATGTAGCATTTTGCATGCAGATACACCCGCCAGGAAGGAGTGAGACAGGGAGTTATGGGTGAGGAGGGCACCGGACGTGTCGCACTGATAAAAGAAACTGATGAGGAGCGGCGACACTAATGAGTAGGCACAGGTTATAGACAGACGGAGGTGGCAGCTGATGGTCTGACATGGAGCTCTCCACTAGTGTATGGTGGCTTCTCAGGTGCCAGGAAGAGGTGCCATGTATTGGGCAGCCATGATGGTACTCTCCGGGTACACAGCTACAGCCCTAAGTGGGGTGAATAGATTGTAGACAATGGAGGAGGTGCCCCTTCAGTGCTGGAGCCCGGCGGCAGGCACCTCCATTGTCTCCCATAGTTCTGCCGCTGATGCCGTTAGGTATATACACACATCTTTGAACGATATGAACAATAACGTTCAACAATAAATAGTTCATATCGTTCCGTGTGTATGCAGTGAACGACCAACGATGCGTGCTCCCGCTGGACGATAACGATATCTTTGGTCGTCCGTACATGCAGGCCAATTTGGATGATATCATTAAGAATTGCCTGTTCAGAGATGTGGCAGGATCTTTCAAAGATGTCTTTCAGTGTGTACACCCAATATCGTTTGTCCTGCACTACAGGAAAATCGTTCAGCGATATTGTTAGTTGTGCAGATTGTCCCGTGTGTACCCAGCATTAACCTCCATTCTGGACTAGCACCACTCTCTGAATTGCTCCAAGTCTGGAAAGCTGGATTGGCTAATGGCTATTGATTGGTGGAAATCAGAAAAAAAAGTGAGCAGGTTTAGCAGGCGTGACAAATAAAATCAGGATAGTGATGGAGAATTCGGGGTAGGGAAAACTATAATTTATTTTAAGTAAAGCTCAGCTTTAGGTAGTGATGGAGCATCAATACTATAATGGTGAACATGTGTTTAATGGAACAATACACTATGGAAGACAAAAGGTAGAGGGTAAGCAGATTCATTTCAGTATTGTCAGCATTGAACTGATATTAAAAAACATAACATAAATTTTAATTTAGAGTAGTGTACAGTATAAATCGGAATAGGACATACAGTGTATGAAAATAAAAACTCATGACATTACAATTACATTCTCAAGTAGTAAAATTAATTAGAAGTAGTTATTGATTATTGCTGAAAAACAGCATAACCTAGGCTTGGATTTAGCTTCTTCTTTTGTAGCTAGATGCTGTCCAACTGGTGGCCTTATGAAACCACAACAATACATATGACCTGATTGGTTGGAAGTGCATTTGGGTGAAAGTACCTTAGACATAAACCTGGCACATTTAAAGATGGTGCAGAGCTTGTGTCTTGAAATGTATTTGTTTTTAAATAAATGATAGGGAGAAGGGTACAGAGCCAATCATCATTCGTTCACATGCATCAATAGAACACCAGACCATACAAGAGAGTTGCTATGAACGCTACAGATGGGATGGGTACGGGATGCTGGCGCACGGGATCCCGACAGTCAATTTCCTGATGCCGGCATCCCAACAAGGTTAGGATACAGATACCTGTCGGTAGGTATCCTAACCATTTTCCTACCCCCTCCCCGTACCCTGAACCTAACCTCCTAGTGCCTAATGGTGTATACACACGGTCAGATTTGAATGAACGATTGAACGATTTTTACAACGATTTGAACGATTTCATGAATGATTAACGATTTCTGACAGTATTAAAATGAATGAAATCGTCAAAATCTGACTGCAAACACAGACAATGTCAGAGATCGTTATCTGACATGTGGGAACGCGCATCGTTGCCGATGCATGCCTTACATGTCAAAGATATGAACGATTGAACGATTTTTACAATCGTTATCATATCTGACAACAAATCTGACTGTGTGTATGCAGAATAACCCTAACCCCCTCAGTGCCTAACACTAACCCTCCCCCTAGTGCCTAACGCTAAACCCTAGCCCTCCCTCTAACCCCGCTACGTAAGGTTGGGATGCCGGTGCCGGGATTCTGGCGCCTGTATTCT
Organism: Taudactylus pleione; assembly: GCA_031769625.1. NCBI lineage: Eukaryota > Metazoa > Chordata > Amphibia > Anura > Myobatrachidae > Taudactylus > Taudactylus pleione. The sequence goes on along the minus strand of JAUIMM010000156.1, from coordinate 1,078,058 downwards.
AAGTGCTGGCATCCCGGGATATTGACCGCATCCCTTACAGACTGTAACCTAAAACTTATCCACAACCAGCAATTACTGGTTTCTGCTGTACAGTATAGACAAAACTGCTGTGGGGTCTATCTAAAGGCAAAAGAGAAGGGCTTGTTATACTATTTTTACATTCAGTATTTTAGAGTGTATGTTTTGGTTGCATATTCATCGAACTTCCTTGAGTTCCTCTGATACACTGAAACATTTCTTTTGTATTGCCTCTCTCTTCCACTGGTAGACAATAATGTTTTGAGAATATTATATTACATAATAATGAGCTCCCATTATCAAGTACTAGTCAATAATGAATATCCCAGATTCCCAGTTAATATGAAGTGAACAATCTTGACTTGGATATGTAAAACCCTAATAAATATGTTGTATGCACCAAAATACAAAGCATTAATCAGTAGTGACCCATTCCCCAGGTCATAAAAGCCTAGCAGGCAAGATATTCTACCAAAACCTACATGCTATAAAAAGGCAAAAAACTTGGCAGCTATGACTGTGCAAAGCTGTAACACACTGTAAACTATATATGCCAGATACTGGAGAATGAAAGGAGAAGCCCAGGAGCTGGAAGCAATAAACTAGGTAAAAGCAATTAACACCTAACCACATTACTTCATACAATGCCATTTGTTGGTGTCCCTCTGAGCTATCACAGCATCAGTAGGCTGCTCAATGATAATAGCTGTTACCCTGAAATGTTGTCAGAGGTTAATGCAATTGAATATAGTTTTGCTATGCTGAAAATGAGAGTGCATCAACAAACTAAAATGAAATAATTCTGCTTCCTGTTTTCACAGAGTGAATTTAATGTACATCTAGCAAAGATTGGAAGAAATTGCAATTGAAATCCTACACTGTAAAGGGACTTACAACCTGTCATGAACAGGATGTTAGAAAAGATATGACTCACTTTACAACCCTACATCCCAGACTTGTGACATAGGTGCAGTAGGTTACAACAACCTCTACAAGACAATTTCCAAATTGTTTGCCTAGCTCTAACATTATGTCATGGTCAGTTTTCTCTTTCTTTCTGGCAGATCGCGTGACCAGAGCAACACTTCACTATGTCAAACTATTAGTTTGGGCTTGCACACTTAAAATCTATCACATGCGTCTCTTAATGCTATAAAGACCAATTCTGCTCGGTGACAATTCTAGAGCGTTTATTCTTATTTAGAAGCAATCAATCACATATCCCAATAAGAGCATAAGCAGCAATGTATCCAATGAAGTTGTGCTGTACATGTCACTCAAATGTCAAAAAGGTTTTCAGTACTAAAATACAGCAAAAAATAAAATCAAAATAAATCTTGGCCACATTTCCAAATAAAGCAAAATGGTGATGACATTAGAAAATTAAAAACTAGACATTAGAGGGCAGATTCAATTAAACGCGAGCTGCAAACTGCGCATTTTCCAGCCACTTATGATAGATGATTTATGCTCACATCTCCATAGGCTATGAACAGAAACTACTTGTCACGATCAGGGCTGACAGGCTGCCGAGATCGCGGTCCTTCCCGCTCCGGGCACTCTGGTGTGGGGCATCCGGCGGGGGTGCAGGGTCCTGGAGAGCGGCGCTGGGTACTGTGAGCCTCTGCAGACTAAGGGCTACCATCTGGAGGCAGGTGAGAGGGGCTGAGACTGGCAGCGCTTCCGTGCTGTGACCACTGGGCGCGGCCATCTTGGATTTGGGTCACATGTCTGATTTGGGCCAATCAGGTTACAGCCTGGGCTGGGGAGGCTAGCAGCCAATCCTGCACTACCTGAGGGTACTAAAGGGCTGTCAAGAGGCTCTTTAGTTGCCAGTGCAACGTCTATCACAGCGTATGCTGTGAGCTAGTTCTATGTGCTCCCTTGCTCCCTAAAGTGCCATAGCTCCAGTGTGTCCTTACAGTTTCACCTCTCAGCCTTGGTGCGTCCTGCTCCTGTTACTGCCCGTCTCCTGTTTCCCGCTACCTGCTATTTGTCCAGCCGACCCAGACTTCTGAGTACCGCCAGCGTCTCCCAGCTTTATCTCAACCTACGTGTGAACCTTTTCCTTCATGAGTCACACCCCCTTAAGACTGGCTGCTTTCCAGTACCAGCAAATGAACCCTCACTTGCCATCCGACTCCACTCTGGGTCCAGGGGCACGCCAAGCCGTGACACTACTGTAGCTACTGTCAGTTAATACGCGTAGCCACTGGAACCTGTTTAAGCAGCTAACGCACTTAATTGAATCTGCCTCTAGAAATGTGGTAAGTAATGACCTTGTTACATTAATAAGTTATTTTTGTCCTTATCCAATCTCACTATAACCATTTTTAATTATTATACTAATAACAATACATCAATAAAATAATAATAAATAATGATGTGCAATGAACTTGCACACACAGGCCCTGATTCAGAGCTGGACACTCTGACAGAGCGCTCGCTCTGAATCAGGGCCGTCCTTCCTGATTTTAGAGCGGCCTCCTGGCCGCTCGCATAGCTGTGGGTGACCACCCACAGCTATAGCGAGCGGCCAAAAAGATGGTCGCGATGGCCCTGGAGTGCTTTTGGCTCCATCACAGCCAAAAGCACTCCCACTGACATCACTTGTGATGTCAGTGGGGCCGGCCCCAGACGGTAGGCGTTCCCATGGGAACGCCTCCGTCTGGCCAGCCACGCCCCCAGCACGCCCACCAAAGGGGGCGTGCTGTCACTCACCATCGACAGCATGCCCCCTTTGTAGCGAGACCCATAGCAACGGCTTGCCCGTCGCTATCTGGGTCTCGCGCATGTGCACGACGGAGCCGGGTCCGTCGTGCGTATGCGCATTGGCCCAACATCGACCTGCTTAGGAATGCTCAGCGCTCGCGAGCGGGTCTGAATCAGGCCCACTGTCACAACAGGCAATCTTCTGGCTACCGCGAGGTTGTGGGCAGCGGTGGCCGGGACACACTAGCACAGCAACCAGTTGCACTGTCACGGTGCTCACAGTGTCTTCCCTGGAGCCCGGTCCCAGTGCGGCTGTGTAAACACAAAAAGTAGATGGGCGGGTGGTTGGCAGTGCTGTGCTGCGGCAGCGCAATGAACGCAGGTCCCTTACCTCCTCCACAGCAGCTAGCTAGACTGTAATTGTTGGTGCAATAAGCACTCAGCAGCAGCATGAGAGACTGGTAAGTGATTGTGGAGACTGCACACTAGCCGGGGTGCTATAGTTGAGGGAGTCAATACTAATCATCAACTCCCAGTGCACACTTAAATGGGATATTTTTTTTATTATTTACAATAGAGGGGACCATACAGTGATATATGAGGGGAGGGTGACACAGCTTCTAGCACACATTGATATGTGGTATTATTATATAGAGGAGAGGGAATTATAGTGATATGAGGGGTAATAACACAGCTCCCAGCATACACTATATGTGCTATTATTTTATAGAGGAGAGAAATCTGCACAATAATATACGACACATCCTGCACTGCTGCAACAGGAATGAGACACCAGCCCACACAGGAACTGGACAGCTGTGACTGTTACCCACAACCACCAGGACCTGCATTCCGCAGTATCCAACCCCGATATCCCAATATTCCCAGCGCCCCAACCCTGAGTAACAATTCATATGCCCATGGGCAATGCTAGACATGCCTTTTGGGCAGAGCATGGCTTACCCCCTCGGTGGCACATACTACCACCGACTATAATCTCCCTGAAACTAATTTCCAAAAGTAGGCAAGTATGCTTTAGATATCTCCCAAAGCATTAGATTTTTGTGGCATCTCAAGAGTAACAGATTGTCATAGGGGAACAAAATGGCTACTGAAAGCCATGTTTCATTTCAGTGCTTTTCTGAGTGTATCAGGCATTAGATTGTACAAGGAATGTGTAAACAAGACACGTTATATATCCCCAGGGTGTTGGCTTTCAGTATCTGCGCATGCGCTATATTGTTTTAGATTTTCTTAACAATATTTACCCAATTGTATAGTTGGAAGTAGGTTTATATCCTTATTTGTTAGTTGTTTCCGAGCCCGAAGGAAAGAAAGTTAGAACATTGCATCATATCGGGACCCTCGCGAGGAGACTGCGGTGCTCCCATACCTTTCTCTTCAAATTCCAGCTCTTGTCAGAGAGTGCGGCTCCTGGAATGAACAAGCTTGGGCATTTTAATGTAAACCCAGCTAAGTGCATTGTTTATGTTTGCTTTCCTACACTCTTTGATACTTTTTACAATAAATAATCTTAGCTTAAATGTCTGTCTCAGAGGTTTGATTAACTATGTATCCAAAGAACCTGGTTCCATCGGGAACACAGATTCACATGACGGCACCTCAGATTCTTGGGCCAACTCCCACAGTCCCAGACTTATGTAATTTTTTCAATTGATAGATACCACAGTTCTCAATCTATATATGGCTCAGGCCCTGGATCAATTTGAGCAGGATCTCCATTTGCATACAACTGGTACTATACAATTACCTATACTATTAGTATACAATAAAAGAAATAAATGTAGTGTTGTATCACTTGGTGACTCGAGGTACTTTTTATATACATAGATTTGCTTCATATTTTCACTACTACAGTAGTCAGGTCACCTTTGAAAGCACCCTTTAAAAATGATTCTTCCTACAGTTTTTACCAGCCTTAATTCGTAATGTCAACTTGATAGACAGTAATTCATTATTTGCTGATGGAAAAATAATGAGTACGTATTTGAGCATGAATGGCACCCACGTTTGTGCTTAAAGCTGCTTTTCCAGACAGGATGAAATGTAAAATCACCATACCCACCAGAAATGATCCATGTAGCCATTTTTCTTCAGGGCTCTCTCATTTCTCTCACAGCACTGGTCAAACACCGAAGGCCTGATTCGGAGGTGGAAGCAGTGCCGACGTTGGCACAGCTGAGCTATCATTTGCTACTGCGTATGCACAAAAAATCCTGGAAAGCCCTATGGTGCATGCGTACCACTGAGTGTATGCAGCAATCGCTGCTGCATATGGAATCGCTTCCATTTGCGTTAGTGGCAGACAGCTATGGGTGTTCCCGGGAGATGACCGGAAAGCGGCTTTAAGTGATCACAAATAAAGGGCGTGTTATGGAAGTGGCGCTGCACGCTGGGGAGAGGGGTAATGTCAGACCCTCAGCCCGGCGCAAATCCAGGGGGGGCACGATCAGTGTGATCGCTACCCCCCACATGCAGAGGAGACTGCTGCTGCTCAGAAGCAGCAAGTAGACTCCCACTGACAGGAAAAAGGGAAGGGCGGTATTGCACCCAGACCCCTCCAGTAAGCCTGGATCTGGGTAATTAGCACCCGCTCCCCTCCCCTCTCAAGCCCGTTTACAGGGCGCCATAAGTGTCGATGGTGAAGGAGTGTTTGACTCCACCGGCGGATTTGAACTTTTCACAGACCTTGAAAGTGTACGTCTCAGGGCTTGCAAAGTCCGGCACTTGCAATTACATTAGAGAAAATCTGAGATTAGCATTTGCATATTATCGCAGTTGCGAATCAGAAATAAATCACAGCTGCACAAGCATGAATGTCTACCTCTGAATCAGGCCCTGAGTGACACTGTGGAGGGGTGTGTGGCCGCATGGACCAATATGAAGCCACATGCATGGAGTTTGCAGCTCCTTATTTGTCCCTCACATCTCAGTGACCACTTTAGAACAATAGCCCTGATTCAGAGCCGGATGCTCTGACAGAGCGCTCGCTCTGAATCAGGGTGTTATTTGTTTTTAGAACGGCCTCCTGGCCGCTCGCATAGCTGTGGGTAACCACCCACAGCTATAGCGAGCGGCCAGGAAGATGGTCGTGATGGTCAAGACCATCGCGACCTTTGGGCTTGCGACGAGACCCTTGTGGTAGGGTCTCGTTGCCGCAAGCCCCAGAGAGATTTCGGCTCTAACAGAGCCGGAATCTCTCCACTGATCAGTGGGGCCGGCCCAAAACGGTAGGCGTTCACATGGGAACGCCTCCGTTTGGGCAGCCACCCCCCCGGCCCGCCCACCAAAGGGGGCATGCTGTCACTCAACATCGACAGCATGCTCTCTTTGGTACGAGACCTGGAGCGACAGATTGCCTGTCACTCTCCGGGCCTCACGCATGCGCACGACAGAGCTGGCTCCGTCGTGCGCATGCGCTCTGGGCCACCATCGACCCGCTTGCGAGCGCATATCGCTTGCGAGCGGGTCTGAATCAGGCCCTGTGAACGATAACATCAACATCATCGTTAGCTGCACAAGCTGTTATTGGTGGCAGGTCCCGGCCATATTAGGCGACTGGGATACTGCATCATGCCTTGATTCCAGTTCCGGCTCTTGCAGGTAGCTCGATCTCTGGGCCTGATTCAGACCAGCTCGTGAGCGCTGAGCGCTTGCAAGAGGGTTGATGTTGCTCAAGTGCGCATGCGCACGATGGAGGCGGCTCCGTCGTGCGTATGCACGAGACCCGAATAACGACGGCCAAGCCGTTGTTATGGGTCTCGCACCAAAGGGGGCGTGCTGTCGATGGTGACTGACAGCATGCCCCCTTTGTTGGGCGTGCCGGAGGCGTGGCTGCCCAGACGGAGGCGTTCCCATGGGAACGCTTACCGTCTGGGGCCGGCCCCACTGACATCACAAGTGATAGACCCAAAAGCACTCCAGGGCTTGCGGCAGCGAGACCCTACCGCAAGGGTCTCGTCACAAGCCCGATGGTCACGATGGTCTTGACCATCGCGACCATCATTTTGGCCGCTCACTATAGCTGTGGGTGGTCACCCACAGCTATGCGAGCGGCCAGGAGGCCGCTCCAAAAGGTAGGAGGGACGGTCCTGATTCAGAGCGAGCGCTCTGTCAGAGCATCTGGCTCTAAATCAGGGCCTCTGTCTGTGTCTGTCTGCTGCTCATTGCTGCATTCCTGCCTGTCAGTTTGTGAGCAGAAATCAACTGCCTACTATTCTGTGATTAGGGAGCCTTTCTGCAAGGATTGCGCTGATTGGCCCCCACTTCTGATTACAGCCAGCTCCACACTTCCTGCCGGTGATATTGTTTGACTTCCAGAGTATATGTTTGTTCTGTGCTCAGAAGCCTGATTTCTAGCCGGTCTCACCATGTTCGGCAGTTTGTGTGTGCTGAGAGTATTTCTCCTGTGTCCTGTGCCTATCTGCCTGAACATAAGTAGCCTGTGAGTCATCTGCTGTGGTTCCATCTGCTCACGTGCTGGTGACACTTCCCGGAGCAGTGACTTCTGCAGCCGCGGCCTACCCCTCTGCAGCCTACGACATTTCCATACCGCAGTTCAGTCTAGCCGCATCAGTCTTTGTCCAGCCGATTCAAGCCAGCAGTGTTCTCTACCTCGCTGCCTCCAGCCTGTGTTCAAGTAGCGCCTGTGTCCACCTGTCTGCTCAGTCAGTAGCTTGTGGTACCTCGGCCTTCAAGGCTGCACCGTGTTGTTCCTGTCGCACCTAGACCCTGAAGGTTGCACCTCGGAGCTCAAGGCCACACTGTGTGGTTCTTGTTGTACCTCGACTCTCAATGCCGCACCATGTTGTTCCTGTTGCACCTCAGCCCTTAAGGCAACACCTCGTCCCTCAAGGCCGCACTGTAATGTTCTTGTTGTGCCTCGGCCCTCAAGGCTGCAACGTGTTGTTCCTGTCCCACCTCAGCCCTCATGGCCGCACCTCGGCTCTCAAGGCCATTTTGTGTTGTTCATGTCGCACCTTGGCCCTCAGTGATGTACCGTGTTGTTCTTGTCGCACCTCGGCCCAGCAAAGGCTGCACCTTGAACCTAGTCTGTTACTTCAGCGAGTGGCCCAGCCACTTTATAGTGCATTTCTTGTCTGTCCTGTCGTTGACTGTAAAACGGCCCTGCCGCATCAGTTATCTTGCCTGCCTAGTCCTTGTCTGTAAATCCTGCAGTATCACTGTCCAGGTCACTCCTGCACCGCAGTTTGTATTCATTGTCTAGCCCAGTGTTGGCTAACCTTGACACTCCAGCTGTTGTGGAACTATATATCCCAGCATGCTCTGCCACAGTTTTAGCATGTCCTAATAGCAAAACTGTAGCAGTGCATGCTGGGTTATGTAGTTCCATAACAGCTGGAGTGTCAAGGTTAGCCAACACTGGTCTAGCCGCTCCTTGCTTGGTGACCTAGCTGCACCATAGTCCCAAGATTTATCTGAAATCATCACATCTGTTGCTGCTTGTGTATCCTGTCCTTTAAATCTGTACTAGTAAACATCTGCCTGCAGCATTACTCCAGGTAGTTCCAGTAGTGGAAGGACTGCCACTCCTCAGTTCTGCCTTGTTTGTAGTCAGCAGTCCTGCGGTTTCTTGTAGGTTGTGTAAGCCTCTATTGCTGGAGTCTTAAATTCAGGTGGCCACCTAAGTACCGGTGTGAGTATAACTCACTAAGGGAACAACGGGTGGCTGTTATTGGTGGAAGATCCTCTCATTGGCTCTAGAGGTCTTACATAACCATACAAGAACTGTAACAATCTTAATACAAAAGAGAATTGAAACAGCCTAACCCACATTTGGCCAAAGACACTTAAACAAAGATTTTCTTGGATAAATACAGTAGGGTGGCATGCAACTGGATGTGAGTTACACAGTACTGCATCACATTCAATCACATGAAGCTCTATTGGGCGAAGGATGTAAACTTTTTCAGTTTCTTCCAGACAATTCAACTAGTGTTGTTGATTGGGGCTAGTATAATCCTCAATTTATTAGTGGCTTATTCCCAATTATTACTGCTTTTATTAGCATCCCAGCTCAGCATGCACACGGAATTAAGCTGGTAGACAACAGTTATATTTGGCAAACTACGTCTTCAATTTTCATGTATTCCAACCTAATTTAAATTGAGGCCCTCTACCTCCAAGGGCACCATAGCAAATTAAAATAGACTGAGAAATAAATAGAAGCAATTAAATGGGTTAATGAGAAAGAGACTGTGGGGAATGTTCCTTCTATCTTTGGATGGATCAATCTATTACTCTTGTATCTGCAGTTCCTGGCTGCACTTAGGTTACTATACTACAAAGATAAAGCTGTATCTTTTTCATTATAGACAAAGCTAACTTTAGTAAAACATCAGTTAAACTGAGCAGAAAAAAAAGAAAATGTTGTCTCAAAAGGACATTTATTCTACAGGAAAAAAGTGACAAAACCTAGATATATTTTATAGCTATAACCTACTATATGCATACTTGCCTACTTTTGAAGAAGCATTTCAGGACGGCTGTGAAAGCAACACCTATGAGTGCGCATTAAAGAGGTCGTGTATTGCTACATCTGAGAGGTGTGTCATAAAATTGATTTACTTCCAAATGTAAATGAGACCCAAAGCATTTCGTAATATCTACTTTTTGATGAAAAACACACTAATACCACTTTCACACAGAATTTTCCCTAATACCCGGCATTTAAGTACCGGGTCGTTTTACCAGTCCCAGCCCGAACCCCCTTTCAGACAGAAAACCAAATTACCGTGTCAAACATTTCTACCCGGTAATCTGTTGACTGACACGGGTATTTTTCTGTCTGAAACGGTCAACCCGGGTCGAAATTCCCAGGTCTCCGACCCAAGTCTTGGGAATTTCAACCCTGGTTGACCCTTTCAGACAGAAAAAGGATCCGTGTTGGTCAGCAAATTACCGGGTAGATAAGTTTGACCCGATCCCTTGGTTTTCTGTCTGAAAGGGGTATGATACTTTTCAGAAAATGCATGTAACTATAAGGTTCATTGTGCCTTATAACCAATGCAGGAAAATTATACTAATGTTTCCATTTGAATGTATATGTCAATTTTTTTTATATATATACAGTACCAGCCAATAGTTTGGACACACATTCTCATTCAATGGTTTTTGTTTATTTAAATTATTTTCAACATAGTAAATTAATACTGAAGACATCAAAACTATGAAAGAACACATATGGAATTATGTTGTAAACAAAAAAGTGTTAAACAAATCAAAATATATTTTATATTTTGGATTCCTCAAAGTAGCCCACTTTTTCTTGGATGACAGCTTTGCACACTCTTGGCATTCTCTCAATCAGCTTCATGAGGTAGTCTCCTGGAATGGTTTTGAATTAACAGGTGTGCCTTGTCAAGAGTCATCAGTTGTGTTGTGCAGAGGTAGGGTTAGTACATAGTGGACACCACTATTTGACTACTGTTGTAATCCATATTATGGCACCAGGTGAATTGAATACGAAAAGGGGGGTACACTCAGTGCGCAAAATACCTGCTGCCTACTCACTGTTTAGAAAGAATGAGTAACACCACACTCTAACAATAAAGACTGAAAGTAAATGTTCTTAAAGTGAGATGGCGCTGGTACAGAAAAACAATATAGCATCACAGATTCCATGATACAATGTACTCAAACAATGAAAAGATACTCAGTCTCTTAAGAACCGTAGATAAATCCATCAATCCAATTGGTTCTTGCGTAGTTGATAATAGACCCTCAATGTTTTTCATATATCAAAGGACCAAAGGCATGTATGGGAAAAAAAACAATACAAAAAACAAAGCATCACATATGTATATTCATGATGGGTTAGATGACATATAGATGTCCAATGATCTTAATTAGGGTAGCATACCACACTCACATGGCAGAGGATATACACCCTGTATATAAAGGTATCTTTAACATCCCTTTCACCAGTGAATGAAGGACTCAGACGTATGAATGTAGTAATCACACCTCAGTGAACACCATAAAAAAGTGGAGGGCGTACCCAACTCACTTAATCCTGATGATAGAACAAGCCTGTAAAGGTATCTTTTCCAGAAGGAAAAGATACCTTTAGTTGGAGTTGGATCCCCACAAAGGGAGGAAAATGAACAAAGTAGTTCCTTTATAATTATTTTATTGAGTAAAAAAAACTTATAACAGTTCCTGGATGTATGAATCCCAAAAAAATGGACAAGTAAACATAGATGGAAATGAGTTGAATGACCTGAGCTGTGGACTGTAGAAGGTCCGGACCTCCACAGATGGTATACATATCGTTTAAAAGTCCAGTTAGTTCAGGAGAAAGTCCATCCAGTATCAGCTGTGCTCCCACCTGTTTACTTGTCCAGTTTTTGGGGATTCATAAAGTCTACACAGAGTTCAAGAAGCAGACAAATCTCAACATCAACTGTTCAGAGGAGACTGCGTGAATCAGGCCTTCATGGTCGTATTGATGTGAAGAAGCCACTACGGAGGATGAAGAAGATAAATATTTGGGCCAAGAAACACAAGGATTGGACATTAGACCAGTGGAAATCTGTACTTTGGTCTGATGAGTCCAAATTTGAGATTTTTGGTTCCAACTGCCGTGTCTTTGTGAGACGCAGCGAAGGTTAGCGGATGGTTTCTGCATGTGTGGTTCCCACTGTGAAGCATGGAGGAGGAGGTGTGATGGTGTGGGTGCTTTGCTGGTGACACTGTTGTTGATTTATTCAAAATCCAAGGCACACTTAACCAGCATGGCTACCACAGCATTCTGCAGCGCCATGCCATCCCATCTGGTTTGCGCTTACTGGGACCATCATTTGTTTTTCAACAAGATAATGACCGCAAACACACCTCCAGGCTATGTAAGGGCTACTTGACCAAGAAGAATAGTGATGGAGTGCTGCGTCAGATGACCTGGCCTCCACAATCACCCGACCTAAACCCAAATGAACTGGTTTGGGATGAGTTGGACCGCAGAGTGAAGGAAAAGCAGCCAACAAGTGCTCAGCACCTCTGGGAACTCCATCAAGACTGTTGGAAAATCATTCAAGGAGACTACCTCATGAAGCAGATTGAGAGAATGCCAAGAGTGAGCAAAGCTGTCATCCAAGCAAAAGGGGGCTACTTTGAAGAATCTAAAATATAAAACATATTTTGATTTGGTTAACACTTTTTTGTTTACAACATAAATCCTTATGTGTTCTCTCATAGTTTTGATGTCTTCAGTATTAATCTACTATGTTGAAAATAATTTAAATAAACAAAAACCATTGAATGAGAAGGTGTGTCCAAACTTTTGACTGGTACTTTATATAACAGCTTCATAATGGGGGAAATGTGCAATCAGACTCTTCAGGGAGACAGGGAGATTGCTGCTATTTCAGGGAGTCTCCCTGACAATCAGGGAGAGTTGGCAAGCATGACTATACATGAACACAATTTCTCAGTTGATATTAGTATTAAACTTCACGGTTAGCTTTAATAGTTACACACTGAGGTGCAGGGGAAGTGGGTAGGACAAGACCAACCAGCCAGAGCATTAGAGAATTAACCATAACAGCACGACAATTAATAAAAGGAGTGTGCAGCTGGTAACACAACATAGATGGTGTAAGAAAGAAGAGCACGTGGGAATAGATGGAGATTTAGTTAGTGGAAAGTGTCTACAGAATCTGAGCGGTTTCAGAGCTTTTTATTCACATATGAGGAGGCTGAGATACAATATAAAGCAAGGTGGCATGTCTAAGAAAAACTGATTGCTTTATTCCGTCACAAACAATACATGCATTTAAAATCTGGTACCACTTTTTCCACTGGTTTCCTTCAGACTTCATAGGCCAACAGGGAGCTTTCAGAACTGGTATTGATCGGTTGTAATGAGCCCTACTAGTCAATATCATTTACAGCTGAATCCTAGAAGAGAGGAAAGCCTGTCTGCATGTCACAGCCAATGTTATTCCCCCAAGTGCCACAGCTCAGACAGCTACTTCTTATACAAGTGTAAGCAAGTCTGTAGACAGAGTGGCTGGACCACATACCCAACCAGCTAAACTCTAACAGCAGCACAGAGTAACAATGTCAGCCACTTGACATACTGGTGCAAACAAAACAGGTGTCAAACACACTTCTACCCACCTTGGCTGTTTCCTGTAAGTGTGCCAAAAATGTATGAGAAGCAGACATGTCCATTTTCCTGATTATGACAGATAAATAGAATGGAGGACATTGCATCATTATATATTTTTATACAATGAACAGTAATCAGCATAACAAGATCCCCCCCAAAAAAGAAAGCTCCTATGCCCACGTGTTCTATAGCACTAATATACTTTATTTATGAAGTTTACTAGAGAAGCTCAAACTTGTTTTCAAATATTTTTCAAACAGGATCAATGAACTGGCTTTAAAATTCAAATATTCAAGCAAATTCTAAAACTTCAGATAGACTAAAATGTTTCCAGCAAAGTTTGCAGGTTCAACCATGTATCCGCTAGTTCGAACATGTTCAGGCTTAAATCATGCCATAAAAGCGTGAAAAGGCAACAGTGCTAATTTTAACATTTTATACTAATGTTGGGCTGTGAGTTTGACTTTCAAACTGAAAATATGAAATTCATATAATGGACCCAAATCAAACAGGAACAAAAATCTAGATCGCACCAAGAACAGCTAGGATGTCCTCAAATCAAATTTTGTACAGCTTCACATAACTTAAGCATCCCAAATGTTTTACAATATTAAAATATATAGAAAAATTGGATGTGTTCGATAGTAATTTGGAATGTTTGATGGATTTTCTTAGAAGCATAGAGGAAACCTTCACAAACCAGCTTGATAAATATAATTTAGAAAAAAAAAAAAAAACACAGTCCTGATAACCAAGAAAAAAAAAATGAGACACCAGTTTCCATTTTGCTACAATGTGCTAAAAACTATTTAAGTTTCTGTTTTTGAATAAAGGATTGCAAACCAAATTCTGTGGTTGAGCAATATTTGATATATAAAACTCAGAATTGACCTGTTTCTCACAAATATAAGACAAGATCTTTTGAAGGACTGTACAACTGTGGACGGATTCACTAAGAAGCAGAAACATGGGAAATGGAAACATTACCTTATAGCAGAGTCACTACTGAATTTAAAGTAATAGCGAGAAACAAATAAAACTCAATGATTTATTGCATGTTGGAAGGGGTCAATTGATTTTTATCTGCTGTCAAATACAATTTTGACATTATTGAAAATCTCTTGCTAAGGGACACAGAGCAGGAGCTTTGTCAAGAACAATATATGTATATTTATAGCATATTACAGTGCCATAGTCTTCTTTCAAATAACAGATCACATTATGGTGAACTTATTCCTGTCCTGTCTATGAGAAATATACATACAGACTATAATAATAATTTAAATTTAGCTTGCAATATAGAGTGAGCTGTCCCTATTGTCATATCCTTTGGCCACTTTTCGAATCACATTTTCCACCAAAATGATTTACAGTGGTTCCTGGTAAATATGGGGCTGCACTAAAAAAAACATTTGACACAAAGACAATCAATTCCATACATCTGCTTTGGCAAATGCCAATGTCACTGCATTTTAACGCGTTTCACATGTAATTGAGACCATTGCCTCTACTTGCGGTAAGGGAAAGGGGGGCTCCACGGAACTAAATAGAGCAGACAGTGTTCTAAAGATGATGATGTGTCTGCAAGATGCACTCAACCATAAGCACAAGCACAAGTAGACAGATGACTATGGGATCCCTGGACCCAAATAGGTTACATCCCAATATCTGGTTGCTTGCTTTTATTAGCACACCTATAAGAGCATGATTTTTACAGCGAATAAGGGGCCTTAGTATATTCCTATGTTTTATGCAAAATAACAAGAGACAAAACAATGCACAAGGTGTCCAGTACTTTATACAGTCTTTTTAGAAACATTTATCATTCTCTCTTCTCACTCTGAATGCCCCTCATTAATAAGACCATAAATTCTGTCTCATCTCAAACAGTTTTATACATTCTAAGACAGTCGTTTAAAATTGTAATTCCATCCCCATCATTCATCGCCGTCTGAAGCATGGCTGCAGAAAGAAAGTGAGAAAGATTTCCATTTCAGAAGGGAGATATCTGCCGAGAGTGTAACCCATGTTGCCTTCCTGCGGGTGATCCTCCTTTTAACCCATTGCATGCTAGAAAATAATTACAATGCATCACCTCATAATCTTAAGTCTTTTCTGAATGGTGCATTACACCATGTCATGGCTCGAGGTTATCATAATCATCTGTCCTTTATTTAAATTTGCAAAGTAATGAATTAGCACATATTGCAGATCTATTATTATTACTGATTCTCAGGGCCAGCTCTAGGGGTGTTCGACCTGTGCGGTCACCCATAGAGGGCGTACCACTCCCCAACATCCCGATTTCAGCAGGACAGTACTGTCCCGCTGTTCCACCCGTGGGCCGAAGTGGCCCGTGGGTGGTCAAATCGGGACCCCCACCGCCCCAGCTGTGCGGCGGTGCTGGACCCCGGAGACTCTGAATGGATGCTGCGCCAATCAGCTCCCAACTGTCATTTTGCCAGCCAATCAGCTCCCAACTGTCATTTTTCAAACACAGCCTGTGAGATGACATTTGGAAGCTGATTGGCTGGCACCTTATCACTTTCTTATCACTTTTCACTCTGTCTACTAACACTGCTTAGTAAATAGACCCCTTAATTACTTATGATTTATTTATCCATATTAATGCAATATGTGTGCACAATGTATTCTCTTCCCAAACAAGTTGTTTCTATTTCCTATCATTCATTTGTAAAGACAAAGCATTTTAGAGACAGGAATCAATACACTTAAATAACAGTTAACACTGAAATGCTCAATGAATTAAATTGTTTGACTGTAACATAACCTAGATAGAGGGGAGAACACTGGTGTGTTGAGATCCCATGTAGAGGTCACAGTTTAGTTGTAAAGCGCAAATAAATGAAGCAAACAAATAAATTGAATACACTATAGAGATGGCTTGTATAATTTTATATAAAGTATAATCTGCCACATCTTTATTGCCCAGGTCTGCATTATTTTTGTTGCAAGTTAACAAGAACATAAGTTAATTTTAATGAAAGCAATTTAAGACAGAACAGTGTTACCCTTTTTCATCTCTCACTTCGTTATTTTGCATAGATTCTTGTTCCCATATGTCTAGAGACCTTTAAATGTACAGTAAAATGGAGTTTCCTTGAATTGCTTTTGCAGCAAAGAAAACACATTTACAACACAATGTGAGCCTACAGTATGCCCATTTACTTAAATCTGAACTGAGCATGCCCACAAACAAAAGAGCATACACATAGGGGTAAATTTACAAAGAATCGAGTTTGGGAGAGTTTGGGCATTTTTTTTCCACTCGCAAATTTACTAATGTAAAACTCAGGAGAGAAATCTCCTTTGCTATAGGAAAATACTCTGGGAAGTTAGCAAACTCTCTTCACAATCGGCTAAACTCGAGTAACTTTTCACTAGTGAAGATAGGATTCGGGAGTTTATAAACTCTAATGAGAACGAACAATACTCCTGTAAAAATTTGTGAAATCAAGTCACCTGCCTGTGAGCTGTGAGTTTGGCAGAAACATATACAGATCAGTGTGATCCATGTATGTTTCTCCCTGTATATAGTAATAAAAGGATTACATTGAAAAAAAAAATGACATAGGGCCCCCCTCCCAATAAGATTAACCAGCCCCAGACTGCTCAGCCAGTCCTGATTCCTAAAATTACGGGGAACAAAATGTTGCACTGTAATTTAGGAACTAGCACCTGGCTGCAAGGCCAGTCCTGGTTTTAAATATTGGGGGGAAAAAAAATGCGTAGGGGATCCCCCTATATTTAAAACCAGCACTAGACCCAAACCCACCGGGGTGTAATGCCACTGCCAGGAGTCCCTATAACCGGGGCTCCATGGCCAAAGCATTCACAGCCCAAGCCGGTCAGCCCAAGCCCAAGAAGGGGTGCCCCCTTTCCCGAAACCTCAGGCTTGGTCTGAAGCCCTGGGCTCTGGGTACGGGGGTAATAATGTGTTAAATGGTTATAAACTATTGTATTTTAGAGTTGAACTACAGGTGCCAGCATTCCAGCCCTTTTGCACTTGTGGAACTACAAGTGCCAGCAAGCACCTGTACCTCCACTGTAAAATAAATTGTTAAAAAATACACAGTAAAACTTTATTACACACCTACCTACCTCACTCACACATTCTTACATGCTGCCAGCTGGTCTGTCTATTTATTTTACAGTGGAGGTACGGGTGCCAGCCACCTGCTGGCACTTGTAATTCCACAAGTGTAAAAGCGCAGGCATGCTGGCACCTGTAGTACCACTGTAAAATACAATAGTTTTTAACTATAGCATATTATTACCCCCGTACCCACAGCAGAGGGGTGCGGGGAAGAACCCAGAGTTTCAGCCCATTCTGGGGTTTTGGGAAGGGGGGATCCCCTTCTTGGGGGGGTCCCTACTTCTCCTGAGATGCCCGGCTTGGACTGACGGTTTGGGGTGCGAATGCTTTGGCCATGGAGAACCGGATATAGGGTCTCCTGGCTGTGGCATTACAACCCGGTTGGTTTGTGTCTGGTGCTGATTTTAAATATAGGGGGACTCCTACGCATTTCCCCCACAATATTTAAAACTAGGACAGGCCCTGTAGCCAGGTGCTGGTTTCTAAATTATGGGGGAACCCTACACGTTTTGTTCCCTGTAATTTTAGGAACCAGGACTGGCTGTGCAGTCCGGGGCTGATTATGCTTTTGGGGGGGACTCTACATTATTCGTTTTTTACATTTAACCTGTTTTTTACAGCTAGCACAAGCAGCCATCACATATCTCACTGATATGTGCAGACTGCTTGCTCGAGAGGAAACACTGCAATCACGAGTGAGTAATCTCGTTTAAAACTTGCTACTCGGGAGCAGATATCTCGATCTGCTTCACCATCGGCCATCTCACTATAAGCTAAACTCACTTCTTTGTAAATTTGTGAGTTTCAGGAGCCTCAAATCACCCGAGTTTCGGCGATGCTAATCGAGTAAAAAAAAAAAAAACTTGATCAGACTCGATTGTTATTAAATTTACCCCCAGTCTTCTCTGGTTGTGCAGTTCTCTGCAGGTTGTCTTTTACCACTACCCCTCTTCTTTATTTTCCTTTCCTTTTTCTTTTTGTGATTAACTTTATTTGATTCACTATATTTGTTGTGCTACAATATTATCGACACATAAAAATCGGTTGACTATTTAATGTGTTGTTTCAACCATTTATATGGATCAGTGTATCACTTGCACTATGCTGTATATGTTTTGCATTTACTCTTTGAAATACTGTATCTTATGTCAACTATTCTAAATAAAGACATTATTTAGAATTATCGTGTAAAATAAGGGCGTATTTGCATAATTGCAAGTTGCAGCAGACCCTGATGCCTGTCTAGCTACAAGGTGAAAATGAGCTCTGTGTCTGTCCCACTCCAAACATGTGATGCCATTAAGTGGCAATGAGGGGTCAGGGCAGTCGGGACCAAGGAGTTTTTAAGTGACTAGAGTGTTCTAAGAATGCTCTATGGAGCTTACCACCAAGACCAGGGAGAAGAGCAGCATCCTAAAGATGCTCTGGGTGATGCAGCAGCGGCTTCCCATCAGGACTAGACCATACTTGTCTACTCTCCCGGGACTGCCGGGAGCCTCCCGAAAAACGGGTGCCGCTGCAGGCACCCCGCTAGAGTAGGCAAGTCCCCCGGAATGGCAGCCGGCCCCCAGTGGCCGCCGCAAAAGTGGGCAGTCTGTGGGTGCGATGACGCATTTTGCACTGAATAGTGTCATCATAGCCCAGCCCCCTGCTTTATAATCCCCTTAATATCAGCATTATAAAGCATGGGGGGCGGGCCATGCTGACGCCCCCGCCCCGCCTGCCTAAACCTCCCCCCACCCTCCCTGCTGCACCGACCTGGCAGAGTCCTCCTTGAGGGGGCTGCCCAAATGTCGGTAAGTATGGACTAGGGTGACGTCCCAGGCGGATGACGGTCCAGGCCCGGGTGACATTCCAGGTGGCAACTCTCTAGGCTGCAGGGTGTGGGCACCCTGCATGCCAAATACAGGTGACCTGGTGCTACAGTGCTGCCACCCACTAGGCCCGGCAAGGCAGCACTACTCGCTCACCCCTAGTTACAGCCCTGAATTCATATTCTTGCTACCATCATTCGTTCCCAAGAAAGAAGATTATACTTGCTGTATTAATCATTTGTTTTGTTAATTTAAATCAGCTTTTTAAGTTTTCCATTTCGGACACATCCAAATGTGTAAGCCTTGCTATGTTCATCTATGTAGCGTTCTGTTTATGTGAGTGTGTGTATTTATATTTATTACCATTTCTTCTAGTGTACATTCAGGGTATTCAGTTGCTATTTTGAGAATACACTAATAACATAATTTGTTTATGATTGGTACTGTAGTACTAAAGTGCATCAACATGTGCTCTATTCTCCCTCTTGCTTTATACATATTGCATGCAGGTTTGTACTTGACATATAAATAGTAAACAATTCAATAACTGAAATACACATTTGCTCACTCTGATACGGAGAATAGGAATTCCCAACGTGATCCAAGGGCGACTAAATGTTCAGCTTCGCAGGATCTTCTCGATTAAGCACATGTGCCTCAGTAAAAGGATGAGTCATTCTGACAAAACAATCCAGGACAGTGTGAGGATGCCACACAAATATGCACAAACCTTCTATTTCATGAGGATAGCTTTCATTCGTTTTACCAGTGCTGAAAAAATATACAGCTTTATGTATGAAGTATTCATGTATTTTAAATGGTGGATACAAGCAAAACATTGCAACTAGTTCATCATTACAATTTGATTTGTCACAAGCTATGAATATAAGATACAAGATTCCCTGTGTGAACATGGCCATAAGGGAATGGGTATGTAATGTCGGCTATCAGGATGCCTCCTGTCAGAATACCAACAGCGGCATCCCGACAGCAGTGGCGTCCCTCCCCGCTGTGACACCCGGGGAGGGATGCCTCGTGCGCACCTCCAAAAAGGGGCTTGGCCTTGCTGCCCGAACCCGGGCCCGATGTTTATCAATGGGGTGCCGGAGGTGTGGGCAGTGCAGGCTCCATCACTGTGACAGGAGCCGAGTGCTGCACCTAATGCTACAGTGCAGCACCCGGCTCCTGTCACTGAGGGGAAGCCTGCACCTTGGTGTCACCCCTCGGCGGGTGACACCCAGGTGCGGCCTGCACCCCCTTTGTGACCCCACTGCCCAACAGAGGTCTGGTAAGTGTACTACCCTTTCCCTCCCTAACCCTCCCTTCTTGTAGCCTAACCCTCCCAATTCCGCACCCTAACTCCTCTACGCTTCCGAAACCTAACCCTGCCCCCCTCCACGCGGCTAACACTAAGGGCACCCCTGACTTACCTCTTTCGGGCTGGCGTCCTTCACCATTCCGGCGTCGGGATTAAGATAGGCGTCGGTATTGACTAAGATAGGCGTCTGTATTTCGACGCCTATATTAAGTCCCTTGTCAGGATTTCCCTGTCGGTATTGAGACTAGCGACACCAAACCGGTGCTTCTCAGCTCATGCCGAACATCCACAACTTTTTTGCCTTAAAATGAAACTTAGTTGCAATTGAGACTGCACTGATTACTTTGATATGCAACACTTGTATATCTGTGTTCGACTGAGTCTGAATCTGTATCATACTTGCAAACAATGTGACTACCTTCTCTCGGAGGAGGCAGCCTAGACCCGCATTGCAGGGGGGGTGTGACACTAATTTGGGGGCGGATCAGGGGAGTGACTGCACACTTGTGTCATCTCGGCCACGCCCCCGCCACACGATGCCGAGATTACCAGCATTGTACAGCCAGGGACAGGTCCAAGATGACGCGATTCAGCGCGAATCGGCTCCCCCGGACTGCCCTCTTACAAGGGGGAAGCGGACGCCGGCTGGGGGGTGCAGGCTGCCCAGGAGACTTGCCCAATCTTCCGGGGTGCCAGGAGCACCACCCAATTTTCAGGAGGCTCCCGACCATCCTGGAAGAGCAGGCAAGTATGATCTGTATACAAAAAGCTTCTATGCTTCGGGCACAGGGTTTCTTTCACGCCAAGTTCCATTGTGCAAATGCACTTGTAGTGTAGTATTTCTCTATACTTTGTGCTCAACTCACTTGCATAAAACATTCAATGTCAGTGGCGTTTAATGCAATTCGAGTTTCCGAACGGCCATTAGCCAGTCTACAATAATTCATTAAGGCCCTACTTCTGAAGATACAAAATAAATATGACACCATAAATTCATGTATTCCCACTTGGTGCCACATGCAAGCATCATTAACAGTATGTATGATTGCATATATTATTTTACTAAGGCGCATGGGCAGACGTGAAGAACGGCTGTGACCAGTAGACAGAGGTAGCGCGCAATAAGTAAAAGTTGAGCGACAGCATGGCTTAGGTAATAGATCACCATATGTCATAGGAAATACTGTTGAGTGAAGTTAAAGGCTTGTAAGAGAGGGAAAATACACTCTATAGACAGTACAATATTTATGAGTGGACGATGATGCAACACTGGACAACTCATTAACCATTCAGAGTGGCCTCTGAATATTTGTATTAGGAGCACACAGCTGTCCCCACTTCAATCCTATAAAATCAATCAGACGGGATCAGTTAGCTATACACAATGATGAACAGATCACATCAGTCTCAGGGACTGCTAACAGTCCATGCTTTCCAATCTCCTCCCAGGACCCCAGTGAAATAATAGTAGCACCTGAGGACCTTTTAAATCATGTCAGTATGACTGTGCTCCAACTTGGGGAAGGGGAGAACATACACTGTTAGTGGCCAAGGTATGGATTTAAGAAACACTGCTATACTGCACATTGATTGTTGTACTGTAGTTGTGAAGGGGTATAGAATTATCAGTCTATAGAGTTTGAAAACAGTGTGTCCCCCACTTTCTCTTTTCTATCAACTACTAGCAATTAAGGATGGCTGCTCAACATTATTTTCATTAAAGTCCCAACCTTGCAGTTCCAACGTACATCCATAAAATAGAAAGGAGCAACACTTAGCCATGGGGTCGCATTGAAGATATTAGAACATTTCAAAATCCCAGATCTTGGATTAGGGTGATATTACTCCCCAGTATGATTAGGCTTACTGCCTCACATAATTCTTATTGCATTTTATTTTGCAAAAAGAGAGGGAACCTCAAAAACCATCATCATTTTTAGAAAATGTCTACTCGTTTTGTAAAAGAGAACAAGTATCCGGTTCACTATGCTGCATGATTTCGGGCCCTGCTTGTGATAAACAGATGTAAATTAGCGACATATTCTGCTGTTCAATATAAAATGGCACTTTTTAATGGGGCCCATACATCTAGCCGCTATCGCAGCAATTCCTTGTTCTGCCAACACCAGGCTCGGGCGATCGGATACATCTAACATGTTGGGCAATCTCCATTCCCCAATTCTGACCTAAAAATCATCAGAAACGGCAAGTATGGGAATTTTTGCATGTTGACTCCCCCTATTTTCTGATGGCTTGCGGATCGGCAAATCAGATCAGTGTTTGCAGAATGGGGAATCGAGCCATAGATTGTGAATTTTTTGGTATATTAAAAACACAATTTATCAAAAATGTTTCAAAATACTGTCATGTCCTAGTTATTTACCTAGTTTTGGGGGCAAACTTGGACTAAAAGGGCCAAACTGCCCATTCAAACAAATGAATGTACGTATGGACAGCTTTACTCTATTCAAACTAAGATATCTTTTAACAAGTGAAGACAGCCTGTATATTAATATAAATGTTGTGAAAAGGGAGTTAGATCTGTCTCAGATTTCTGTTAACATCACTAGCGTAATATTTAGCTTGTAATGCAGACCTTGTAATTAACACTTGATTATACCTTACAGTCTTTCCAGTAATTTTGCAATAATTGCTGTAAACATTGATATAAATGAGACAAAGTTATTTATGTAGGCAGATCACGATTTGAGAAATGCATCTATTTTAAGTAAAACAATTACATGTTAGATATTCAAAATCACTGTCTAACTCTCAAGTGGTAGAGTTATAGAGAAGGTGGGCACAAAAGGAGACATGGAGTTCATGTTTTATAATTAGGCCCCTAATTAAGATTATGCGGTCTTCCATAAAGGAAATCTTTTGAAGTGAACGTGTCAGTAAGCGAATAAGAAGTAGAGGCCCACAGAGAGAAAAATGACAGCAGAAGGTGGGGTCAGCAGGGAGCAAGCTGGCATCGCCAGGGGACCTGCGCAAATCAGGACAATTACGGATCGTAAATGAATAACATCACAGTTGGTGGTAAAGACTTTATGTATATGAAAATATTTATGTGCTTAAACTTTAAGCAATTATGGCAACCAAATGTAAAAAATGTAGTTACAAAATAAAACAAAATCTCTAGGAATTTATTACATTTTAACTTAGTTAAGTCTGTTTGATTGTACAGTAGGAATGCAGTTATCTAATTGTGTGGATGCTGTGTTGCATCATTTGTGCATTAAACCATGATCTCAGAGTGTAACACTAGCTTTCTTGCCATACTGAAAACCAAGCACCATACTGGCATTCTGCCTAGGCTAAGCCAAATGTTACTTTTGTTCTGATGTGGAGGGCGAATATATCAATACCAGTGGGTGTGAAAAGCTACAGGCTGATATTTTGGAACACATACTTATTGTCTACACTCACCATTTGAGGCTATCCAGCATCATCTGAGACTTGTAAAAATAAATAATTTATGCTATGTGTTCTCATTGCATATACGTTGCTTATAAAATGGATTTATGAAGCCACATTATTTTTTAAATACTTTATTTATACAAAATACCTAATGTATACGATGGGTCAGACTTCCAGACTGCAGTGGTCAGATGTCAATAAATGTTATTTATTTATTTAAATAAGGTGCATTTAATTAGGTTTTGATGACCTTTTTGTCATTATTGTTCACCTTGTTTGTACACAGTTTTGATGAAGTGGGTGTGGATCAACCTGCAGCCAATTAGGTCACTGGAATATTCACAGCAGCATGTTCCACTCTTGTGAATGTGTTATGAAAGGTAGTATTGTGAGAAAGGGAATGAAGGTAAGCAAGGAACTACTTAGTAACACAGAATAAGGAGCAGGATCCCCCAAAGGCTGAGACTATTTTGAAATAAATAATGTTCATAAACTTGGTACTCCTTACACATTATACAGTTGTGTCCACATACGTCTATCCTCCGTGCACTACAAGTCACGCTACACTTAACGCGGGAGCTCCCTGTGACTCGGTAGCACTGAGTATCTTTTAATGCTACTTTTTCCTTCAAATGCATCTTATTCGCAAAGCAGCATGCCTATGTTGTGTGTGTGACTGCGGTTATATCTGCCTGCGAAATGCTACGTTACAGTGTCAGTGGCTGTGACACTGTAACATAGCATTTCGCAGGCAGATACACATGCAGTCTCACACAGAATATAGACATGCCGCATATCACTTTAATCATCAGACTATACCATTCACTGTGAGAATAAGACGCATTTGAAGGGAAAAAGTCACATGAAAAGATGCTCGACGCTAACGAGTTACGCCACGGCATGGCGCGACTAGAAGGGTTGTTTAACACACAAGGAGGCTAGAGACCACATCTGTACTCGTAAATACACAGTTACAAATACGTAACACTCAACTCATGTAAGGAATTTGCTGTTGCACATCTATTACACTTGCACATGCAGCATCGTATACAAGCATACAGGGGGTAATGCAGAGATTGTGAGGCACTGCGCATGCTCAGAAAATGGGTGCACACAAGTACGTGCAATCTTATGCATTTTGCTTCTATACTACTTGACCGAAGGGGCAGATAGTGGTTTGTGAACTGCTATTCTCATGGAGACAAAGTTTAGACCACAGGTTCTCAAACTCGGTCCTCAGAACCCCAGTGCATGTTTTTTAAGGTCGCCTCATCTAATCACTATTGATATAATTATCTTCACCTGTGGCTCTTTTAAAATGTGTCAGTGAGTAATGACTACACATGTGCACCTGCTAAGTGACCTGGAAAACGTGAATTGTCTGGGGTCTTGAGGACAGAGTTTGAGAACCACTGTCCCATCCAGACCTTCATATAAGTAAAAATACCCATTTTTGGAGGCATGACTTTTGCACCTAGTACATGCCAGCTGCACATGCACACTTATGAGGAGTTTATACTTGTTCTGACCTCTAGATCAACAGAATACAGAACTGGAGATAAAGGGAACTTACTATGCCCCAAACCACTGGGGCTTTATTCCAGGGACCACTAGCTGAGGACGTGGTCTATATAGCAAATGCAAATGTAATGTTAGTAACTGTACAGCAGGAGAACACTACTTTTTTGGTCCAAGGCTGCATTGGGAGATAATTTTAATTTGAAGGGACCCCAATAAAAATGAACTCACTTCAACATGTAACATATACCCCTTTCAGACATAAGCCCTGGCAAACACACGGCGCTAATCTGAGTTTTCCAACACGGGTGTAACCAGGGACGGACTGGGGCTACAGATCAGCTCTGGCAGTCCCTCTGCATGCTCACAAAAGGCGTGGCCTCGGCACAAAAGGAGCTTGGTTAACTTTACCGGGGGCGTGTCACGAGTCATGGGGGCCTGGCTTGCAGCACTTCCCCGTCTTTCAGTATTTCGGCTGAGCACAGTCTCAGGAGGCGGAGCTGCTCAGCAAGGTTTTAAGACTGGACCATCAGCCCTTCTGGCATTTGACAGAAGTGCCAGATGGCCAGTCCGGCCCTGGGTGTAACCCAGGTCTCAGCTCGGAGAACCCCTTTCACATATAAGACGTGTCTGCCCTGCCATTGAGTGTGAAGAAATTTAAATTGGACTTTTTTTTTAGCTGCAGCTGATGAGGTCATATGTAACAGCCTCAGACCCATTCAGATATAAGTCAGGTCACTGACCCGGTTTGCAAGTCCCGGGAATAACCCTGATCGATTGCAGGGTCGCAGACCAAGAACTGTCAACCCGGTTCTGATCCTTTAAGACATAAGCAGGACCCAGGTTGACTCTGCGTGCCCCGGTAAATTTCAGGGTTTTTGGCTATGTCTGAAAGGGGTCTGAAGCTGCATACACAAGTAAAGATTTTCTGTCCAACCATCCAACTAATTGACTGGTTGGAATGAAAATCTGGTAAGGTATGAAAGCAAATGACAATCAGCAATTTGCTCCCAAACGCTGGAAAATGGACAAATACTGTTGTTTGAACAAATTGTTTAGAGCAAACATTTAACAAACTTGTCTGACGACCATTTTCATCTGTTTTCTGGCATTTAGGAGCAAATTGCTGATCATCAGTTACTCCCATACGTTACCAGATTTTCATTCCAACCAATCAACTAGTTGGCTGGTTGGACAGAAAATCTTTAGATGTGTATGCACCTTTAGACATATCAGTAATACCACACCTTTCAATATTGCTAAAAAAGTCTCCATGGGGGGCAAAAGTGTGAGCATGTAGTGGGTGTGGTCACGCCCAATAGGAAGTAAAATGTGCCCCTTACCTATAATGTATTTTACATCCCTCACTTATGGGTCATTCCATGGTCACTCATGTTACAAAGAGATAAAGCAAGTATATGCATGGCTATCAGCAGCAAAAATATGTTTATGTGAAATTAATTTTATTTACTGAGTAAATAAGACAGGTCATGTTTTAAAAAACTGTATACATGAATTGCTAATTTTTTGCTACATCACTTTGTAACGTGAGTTACCATGGAATGACACATTTTTCCCCAATCCTCCAATACACTACCCACTTCACTGGTGAAATAGCACATCACTTCTTCAGTAATACATTTCCCTTCTCCCAAGTGTAGCAACACATTCCCCCTCTTCCACTTGTAGCAAGACGTTCTTCCATCACATAGCAATTCACACTTCCATTGCCCCCTGTAACAAATAAAAATCTCCACCTCTGTAGCAACATGTCACCCCCTTCCTTTATGCAGCAACAGTAACGCATAACCCTCATCCTGAAACAACTTTTTCTTCAATTCTGCAGGAACATATTCCCCACCAAACCCTTTAGCAACACATGATCATCCCACTGGAACAATACCATCCCTTCCCCATAGCAGCACACTCTCCACCCTGTAGCAACAGAGATCCCGGTACAATGCAGGACAGATACAAAGTGTACTGGGATGTCATAAGAGATATACTGTGGGTCACGAAATGGAGGTTGCTGTCCATTCATAATTTTAGCCATGATAGGCATTAAAAGTTAGAGTAGGATTAAAAGTGCTTCTGTTTGTTTCTCAAACGGGTTCATCAAATGGGCACAAAAAATTGGCTGTCATTTCTCAAATTTTTGATTAGTTTAAAAAAAATTAAAAAAATAGCCAAATATGAGAAACACATGCTCAAGCCAGTTTTCACGTGACCAAAGTGTATCAACATCATCTGAACTAGACCATGCCAATGGTTTCAAATGTGACTGCGGAATGTAAACTTCAAACAGAGCAGGTAAAATTTTAAAACCACCGGTGCTGCGTCTTGGAACCATGCAGTTGGGAAGGGATAAATATGAGCTGACAATTGCTCTCTATACTGCAGGGAGAGGGGAGAAACATGTACTAGTTCAAAGCACAGAGGCTATTTCTGGCTTATGTGACAAAACTCAATTAGCAGTAAATTAGAGACAGGAGTCGGTCAGGGGTGTCCTTTTTTCAAGCCTCCTTGAAGATCTGAAAAATGAATGTGCTATTTAAGCTGGCAAAGGTGGAGAGAGGGGAAGCTTCAGGCATTTGCTACACCTGGAGTGTGTGAAGACACAGCACCCAACATATTGCATTTATGTTTCTAAATTTAAACCGTTTGGATCTATATTAAGAAAAAGGTCTGTCCTTTAGTTGCTAAATCACCTTCATTCGAATAATAACAAAGAAATAGACAGTATGCATGTAGACTGCTTATATGATACTCATTCTTATCAGGTTATGAAAGTAATCTCATGACCACAAGCTAATAATGTATAGTTAAAAAAACAAACAAACATATACTATATTTGCTGATATAAATGATTATTCACTTTAAATTATTCTGTGTAATATAGTGGTGCTTTACACAATAAATATTCACATTATAATAAAAGTCACATCAAAACAACAGCAGTACAATGGGTGTTTGGGGGTGCTGTTCCCTCAAACTAAAAGAATGTAGCAATTTACAATCAATGGGGGAGATTCAATTCAACGCAAATTGAATAGCGCCGGAAGAGAGCTCCCGGAGCTATTCAATTCAGTGCGCTGTGTGGTCGGAGAATGCCGGTTGTCGCGGTCATTGCGCCTTAACAAGGGTGTTAAGGCGCGGTAACCTGCATTCTCTGACCAAAGTGCCGGGCGCGCGGCTGTTAGCGCCCCGCTATGCAGAAAAACAGGCGCACCCGGCACTTTGGTTGGATTTCTCTTCGCATCCCCAGAGGGGTGCGAGCAGAAATCCTTAGAGCACCCAAACAGTGTGGTGTATTGAATAGCATCGGGAGTCCCTCCCGTCGCTATTCAATATCGCGTTGAATGGAATTCCCCCCAATGATGCTTACATAGATGCCTACCAATATTGTTTTTTTAAATGCTCAGACCCAGATGCTGAGTAATACGCCAGTTTGCATAGGATACCTTGTGTGATTACTCAAAAGGCAAATGCTCATACATGAGTGACTCCAGATCGACACACATTTTACAGATATCAAAAATTATGACCAGAGAGGCGGAACCAGGGATAGAAAGTAGGCAAAGTTCTGTAAGAGCAATTGTTCACTTATATATCAGCAATTATGAGCCTAGATGCCTGCTAGGGGGCACATATTTGTATCTGTTACAGGGCAGGTACAGATACATGCTGACAGTGATAACTTCTCCCAAACTAGGTGCATATACTGCTAATCTGGATACACACCGTATCTCGAGATGTGTAAGGTTCTGCACATGTGCAAAAAAGTTTTATAAAAAAAAGTGTAATAAAATTGGTTTTGTTGTACAGATATTTGAATGTCAAGGCAACTCTATCTACCGTGATTTAGGGGATAGAGCCATGACGAGCTCTGGAGAGTGTGTGCGAGAGAAGCAGTAAGGGTAACACAGATGTGTGGCTTCATTTAATAACAATTATGAGATATTGGAACGGTCTTCAATCAAAATCATTTTGTGCTATTATTAGATAGGTATTTTGTGTGCATATAATTATACTTACAGCACAAAATGGGCCTTTATGGAAAAAAGTACTGGATGACTTCCCTCCAAATCAACCATGTATAAAGTACTATGGGGAGAACAAAGCTTAGGGGCCTCGTGCCCCCATAAATGCATCCCACCCCCCACTGAATCTCATTTCAATATCTTGGTCTGTAAAATGAAATAAAGTTTTAGCATAATTTTGATGAAGCACATTAGTAAGCCCAGCCTGCAATAAGGATCTACCCAACTAGAGATCTGTAACATGCCGTCACAAAACTGCATTTGGACAGAGGAAGCCACATGTTGAAACTCTCCTAACAAGTACAAAGTATTTTGGTTCTCACAGAGAGCCACATGTAAACCAGATATAAAATATATGAAAGAAAAAATAATCAATAAAATATAATAATGAAGTACATCGTATCTATTAACCTACCAGTGTGGCTTTCCCATGCTCTCACCAATCAGAGCCATTCCTCTCTGCTAGTTAATAGCTTACAGGCCGCCTAGACTGCCATTTGTGTTGTGGCTTTACAAGAAACGAGTGTCTGTAGCCCAAATGTTTGCTTTGATTTTTTTTATCTTGCTATTGAATTAAAAGCTGTAACAGTGGATCACTCATGGATCTATGTGTGTAATAAATTGCTGGTATCGGTAGTGCCACATAAAAAATGCTGAAATCTATATTTTACTATGGAGGACCCAAACATAGGAGCAATAGTGCTTTCAGCACGGGGCTATTTTGTCTTCTAGAGTAGAAGGACACTTTTTTGCAGGATGGGTTAACTTTGGGAATTTACAGAAGTGTCCTTGCACATCTTTGTGGCAGTCGCGGCAAACAGCCCCTCTCAGCGCGCTAGGTCCCGTGCAACTCTGCTAGCATCTGGCATATTTTTTTGCAGAAAAACACTATACCGGACAAAAAACACTTTTAATTACGTTAATATCTTGTCAGCTTTCTGTTGACAAAATGTTTTACAGTCTGGAATGGAATAATTAGTAATTTCAGGATTTATTTGTAGTGTCAACAGGACTCTGGGACATAGAAAGCTGTCCCAGTGGTAACCCTTATCACCTCCCAGTCACTTCCACTTATAGTGCTTTCTCAGCTGGGACTCTGCCAGCCTGGGAGATCAGTCTGGAGAGGACTGTCATCAGTCCAGTGATGGAAAGGCAGACAGCTGTCTCCATTCACCGCTACAAAGGGACATTTTCCAAATACAGTTCAAGGGATTCCCCGATGCAGCAGGAGCCTGCAGTCTCACATCTAGCATCCTTAAATATTTCTATTCTTATGTTGGTGATGCGCTACATTCTCTTCATACCCCACCAAACTATTCACTGGACAATTACTTCCCTGAATAATTTAAACACACATAAAGCAATTTAATTGCTTTGCTCTCCTATGGTTTGCAGTCAAAGTCATTCTTCATCAAGGAACAAGTTTACTCACATCTGTGCTCATTTTGGGCTTAAGCATGTGCTTAGATTAGATGGATCATTTCAGTGGAGTCACACAACAGTACACTTTTTAGTCTGGACATGTCTAGGCCTCAGATCAGTATTTCTCAACCCCACTCCTCAGGAACTAAACAGATCACATTTTCCAGGCCACCCAGCAGGAGCAAATTTGTATCAGCAACTACTTTACTACAATTTAATGACTTAACTAATTATTTCCCCCACAAAATGGAAAGAAATTGAATTTTTTTATTTTATTTAATTAACATTAAAATATATTTTTTCAAATGTACTGTAATGGAAATAGAAATGCCTAGGCAACTCTCATCTCCATAGGCCCTATTGTAATACATACTTGCCTAATCTCCCGGGACTGTCGGGAGCCTCCCGAAAATAGTCTGCCGCTCTTGGCCCTCTGCAAGAGTAGCCAAGTCCCCCGGAATGGCCGCCGGCCCCCCACAGGTGAAAGTGGGCGGTCCGGGGTTGCAATGACGCAACTCGCGATGAATCATGTCATTGTAGCCCCTGCTTTATAATGTCGGTAATATAGGCATTATGAAGCGGGGGTGGGGCCACAATGACGCGATCGCGCCGGCAAGTCCCCGCGCCACCCACTTCAGCCGCCCCACACCTCTTGCTGCACCAACTGGGCAGCTCCCTCCCGGAGGGGGGCTGCCAGAATATCGGTAAGTATGTTGTAATAGTACCTCCAAGTCGCCGAGTGGGTACTGTTTACTCAGGTCCGGGCTTGTTGCAGGGGTCTGGGTGAGCTACTGAGGTGGATATTTCTCTCCTTCAATAGTGCTCAGTAGATGGCACAGTATGGTGCAGCAGCTGCTGAGGATATTCACATTAGAAACAAAGAACTTGACGGCAGATAAGAATCACTTGGCCAATCTAGTCTGCCCCTTCATTTATCCTTTTGGCAACTTCAACCCTATTTGCTCCTTACGTCTCTCTTAAGGATATTCTTATGCCTATCCCAAGCGTGTTTAAATTGTTCCACCGTCTTAGCTTCAACCACATCTGATGGGAGGCTATTCCACTTATCCACTACCCTTTCTGTGAAGTAATTTTTCCTCAAATATTCTCTGAGCCTACCACCCTCCAGTTTCAGTGCAGTCCTTGTGTTCTTGTACATCTCTTCCTTTGAAGAATGCTTCCCTCCTGTACCTTGTTAAAGCCCTTCATGTATTTGAAAGTTTCTATCGTGTCCTCATGTTCCCTTCTCTGCTCCAAACTATACATATTAAGATCTTTTAATCTTTCCGGTAAGTAATTTCTGTGCTGTAGGCCACTGTCCCCCTTTGCAGCACAGCTCAGCTCCTCCCCCAGGGTCCTGACTGACCGGGAGCCCATCATGCTATGAGCTGGGAATGATGAGAATGGATCATTGAGACTGAGAGGGAGAGAGTAGAGAGCACTGCAGAGAATATGCGCCAGGGACCACCACTCCTAAAGATACCCAGCTATGTGCTTGCCACACAACACCACCTGCAGCGCTCGGTAGATGGGCCCGGCCATGCCTCCATGATTTTGGTCACGCCCCCTCCAGTACCCGGGCCCTTGATGGCCTCAAGTATCTCTCAACTCTAAGTGGCAATAGAACCTCTAGCAACACTATGGCCTTGAAGTGCAGCGGTGTGCAGGACAGGAGGACTGATGATAGATTTTCTCTGCTGCAGATGACCTCTGCACATGCATAGATCACCTAAACAGTGTTCGAGGTGGGTGGGGGGACACTAAGTTTTGCACAGCATTCTTGGGCGCAATTTTGGCAGTGGTGTCGGCGGTGGTGCCAAGCTGGGATGCGTTCATACGAGTTAAGTGGTTAAATAGCTACAAGTGACCCGGACAACATGAGTGATTCCCTTTTGCTCCCTACCCATCCTCTATTCAAAATATCTAATATGAAGGCAAAGTGGTCCTTTCTTCAGTTGAATATAGCAGTGGTGCAATTAGAAGAGATGGAGCAGCAGTTTCAAGCCCAGACAGGTAGAGGCAGGTCTTCTATGAAAATGTAACAGGAACAAAGGTGCTTCTATTGAGTGGTTACACTGTTACTTAATTACATAAAGGGGGAGATGCATCAAACACAGGGGTCTTCAAACTTGGCCCTCCAGATGCTGTGGAACTACACATCCCAGCATGCACTGCACATAGTTTTAGCATTGCTGTTATATCAAAAAGGTGGCAGTGCATGCTGGGATGTGTAGTTCCACAGCAGCTGGAGGGCCCAAGTTTGAAGACCCCTGATCAAACACTTGAGAGAGATAAAGTAGAAAAGTTGCTCATAGCAACCAGTTAGCTTCTGTCTTTTAACAGACTGTGCTAGATAAATGATAGGTAGTAGATGATTGGATGCTGTGGGAAACTTCTCCATTTTACTGTATGTCTCTCGAAGGTTTGATACATCTCCCCTACAGTCTTGCTGTAGAACACGGTGTATGAATTTATTTCTGTAAACATCTATTAAATAAATAATAGAGAACTTAAAAAAGTAATGTTAGTGAGTGTTTAGCTCATTTAATTTTGGAAGCTTCTTATTACTTCGCTAGAATCATACTTCAAAAATAATATTTAAAAAAAAAAAATTAGCCTTATGCTTTATATTTTGTTAATTATTATACAGTCAAGTGATCATTCTACTATACTCCAAAATAATGTATCCCTTACCTACTTAAATATATACTGTAGCTGCTATTAGAGTATATGTTTAATATTTATATTTGGAAATGGAAGCAATATGGCAACAATTAGCTCACGTTAATCATAATTGCAAATATACAGTTAATTTAATAATGAAAATGCAAGTCTATAAAAATAAACTCTACTTGTATGTAAATCACTTTCTTTTTATAAATAGTCCTTCTACAAGTCGGAAGGTGCTTTCCAAGATATGGTTGTACTGGAATCAGTACGTGCATGGGAGACTGCCTGCAGGAGGGATTGTGGATGGCATTTGAGAGGACCCTGAGGGTGGACTGGCCTTGTTATATTACATTACATGGATATGATTGGCCATGTTTGTGTTTGCAGTTTTCAGTAACGGTTAACTTTACAGTGATTTGTTGCCAAAAGTATCCTATTTTTAATACTTTAAGAAGAATTCATAGTTTTCTGATGTCATTCACCATACTGTTCCATGGAAGTTGACTGTTGTTATGACTATTATCTGTAATTTTTTTATGGGGGGGTGAAGGGGGAGGGGGAGTTTGAGTGTTTACATTTCTAAATAAATATAGACCGATTAAAAAAATAAAATAAAAAAATTAAGTCGTCTGAAAGTTATTCTCAGTCATATATGTACGTAATGTGTTACGCTTTATGACTAACTAATAAACTTAGTACTGGAAAAAAAATGGCACTTAATAATGGCACAGTGCCCACCGAAGAATGCTTTACTGCATGAAGCAAATATACATCTCTCAGGAGTTAGTAACAGGCAACACATCATGCAAGGTCACTCTTGTTTAGTGTGTAACCAGTATATACATTTCATACAAGGAAAACTAAACATATATAAGACATATTTAGAAAAAAAAAAGATATGGAGTATTTAGAGAATAGAGGGAGTCACTAAGTATTCCCTTCCAAATCATAAATTGGATAATTGTTAATTGCATTGCAGACAAATGCATTAGAGACTTGACCCACTTTGCTAGACATACAGAAGCAAATCCAAACAGGTTTTTTTGCTGTCCATTCAGGAGTTATGTTGCAGATGGTGAGGTAGCTTACATATTTCTAATTCTGCTTAATGCAAAGAAAAATTAAATGTTCTATTCCTAGATTTTTTTAATTCTTCACAAGCTGTATTTGTCTGTTCAACTGATAGTGTTGCTTAAACACTTCACTGTTTTTATGTATGTTTCATTTTATCATTCAAATAATAAGTGATAAATGACACACACATAGAACGGTGAAGCTTAATTAAAGAAGAAGGGACAAATCCAGCTTGCCAGGTATCTAGCGCAACAGCCTATCACACTCCAGCCTGTGTGACACAAAGTAACTGTGTTTTGTCAGTGGCGTATCTGCACAATTTGCACCCAGGACTAAAAAGTGTCTGTGCCCATGTGGTGTCTCTCTCCTACACTTACATCCGGTGATGCCATCTTTCGATATCTTCGTAAAGATGGAGAC
This sequence comes from Taudactylus pleione, assembly GCA_031769625.1. Taxonomy (NCBI): domain Eukaryota; kingdom Metazoa; phylum Chordata; class Amphibia; order Anura; family Myobatrachidae; genus Taudactylus; species Taudactylus pleione. Next base: position 1,043,362 of record JAUIMM010000156.1, on the reverse strand, counting down.
TTTTCAAAAACTTGCAAAGACTCTGGGCCTGATTCAGAGCCGGACGCTATTTGCGCTCGCTCGTTCAGAAAAAGGGGCCGGTTATTTAAATTGAGCGCTCGCTCTTTGCGGTCTGTTGACGCTTCTATGTCTGAGCGAGCAAACGAAATATGCACTCGCTATTTTGTAAAGACGCTCTCTGGCCGCTCGCATCATACGTCATCTCCGCTATTTATTAGATTAATCGAGTACATCGAAAGGCATCTGAACTACTCGCAGTGCTTGTGGTAGGATTTTCCTACCGCAATCATGCGAACAGTTCAGGCTAAGAAACAACCAAGTGACGTGGTCGATGACGCTGCTTTGTTAATTATGCACACCCTTAAAACGCCCGTTTTGACCGTTTGGCACGCCTGCGTTCGGATCTCCACTCCCCGTTTTCAAGCACCTTCCCATTACCATCCACAAACGCCTCATCCTGTCACTCAAACTAGCAGGCACTCGCTATTTTGCGAGCGCTCGATTTTTGACCGCACTGACTGGTTGGCGCATGCACATTACGACCCATACGCATGCGCAGATGTGCGAACATCGCTTGGATCGAACGAGCGGCCGCTTACGAGCGGCTCTGAATCAGGCCCTCTGACTCTATGCAAATATAAGAAAAAAAGCGGCTAGAAAGAGCTGCTATTCTAAAACCAGAAGCACAAATTGTCCTTTACTAATCACCCATCCAGCACCATAATGAAATTAAAGGATGAGGGGGTACTGTCTAACAAGAGCACAATTGTTAATTTGCTAATTTATTGCAATTAATGCATTAATATACTGTGCAATGTATAAATAGTCATGTGGGGGAAAAAATGACAAGCACACAATTCCATAGTGACAACCACAAATGTGCATATCACCACCTCTTAAGGGTCACATATACCTACTGTTGAAGTTAAATCAAAATGGAGTCTGTATTGCCTGAATAAAGGAATTACTCAAGGTTTTATGCTAATATATTTGTCAAACATCAGCCCAAGATTCTTATTTGCTTAAAAGGGAAGAACCAACATCATGTTATCTGCTGGATGTCACTCTGACCATGTCACTTAATGTTACCAGGATCCATGTTGATAATTAAGCATCGTACAATCACAGATCACAGACACGTCATCTTTATTAATTACTCTTAATAAGCAAACCCTGTTCCATAATATTATTGTATATTGTCCCAGCCCTTTTCCTTTACATCATCCAATGTAATAGCTGTAATGTAATGTGAATGTACACACCCACCTATTAATTATTCTACAGTTTTATGTAATTATGTGTATAAATGACCCTGTAATTTGTTGTAAAACTCAGAAATCTACTTGACTTCTCATTGTACTTATTCCACGTCAAACTGCACAGAAAAGTGTAGATGTATCTTTAAATAAACCTCATATGCTCTTTATCACAAAACAGACGGTCCAAGAACTTTACTTTAACACTACTTACAGAATTCCTGGCTCCTTACCTTTTCGCTTGGCTCCTATAATTTGAACAGGCCTACAGTAAAGACTATGGGGTTTATTTATCAAATAGTGGAAATTAAATCTCACATCTGTCCATGCCATTGAAACACTGTTACAATACCATGGGCAGCAGAGAAATAACCTGACATAAAATAACCCTGAAAATGAATACAAGGTAGTGACCACATTAATGAAACGAGGACTTATGAAACTCCTATTTCACCTGCCAACTGAGGCATGTTAATTAAATTTTACTTATGAACATGAATAATTAATACACAATACTTACTTTCAAACTAGCTCGGACAAAAAACTTCACTTGTATCTTCGCTACAAAATTGTAGTTATTTTTTGTATCCATCCCATTTATTAGCATGTGTTTTATGACAAGGCACGTTGTCTATTTTATTATGAAAGCAGAATAAAGGGAGAAATTCATAAGAAAGCCTCTGTCTCTCTTTGATCATATGAAAGTTGGGGGAATGAACAATGTAGGAAGGCCGCACAACATTAATGCATGATGTATACCTAAGATACGCTTTAACACATGCTTAGCAAGTGATCTGAATATTAAGTAGACGAAATATGTGCAAGTAAGCATCATGTTATCACAAAGTATGTGTCACAGTGCGCCGGACTCCGGGGTTCCTTTTACCGGGTCCGGCGACACTGGACTGTCAGGCAGTGGGCGAGGAGTTTAGGACGCCCGCTGCCGATGCTTCCGGCTCCCTGTGACAGGCGGCCGCGGCTCTCCTAGGAGCGCCGTCCTGTTCTAGATTTAAAGGGGCAGGTGCGCCAAATGCTAATCACGTTTGGGGTGGAATTTCAAGTCCTCCCTATAAGAGGGAGTCTTTGGCAGCATACAGGTGCCAGAGAATAGGCTCCATACCATACTCCAGCATTCCTGTCATTACCTGTTATCCTGATCTTGACCTTGGCTTGCTTGTGACTCCGATTCGTCTGAACCTTCTGTACTGCATCTGATATCTGGTTCTGACCTCGGCTACTCCCTGTGACCTGCTTACGCCTGCTCCTTGGTACTGTCTCGTCTGTTGGTATTGACCCGGCCTGGTTACTACGTTTATTCTCCTGCACTTCATCCAGTGTTCACCAGCACCTATATAGGGTAACCTAACCTGAGGGCCGCGACCTGTATGTCGGATGCAGTCCATACCTTCTTGTGAGAGTCCCTGGTGAATACTGTCGGCACATTAGACTCCGCGCCTCAGGCTTAGGTCTAGCCAATTCCCTAATACGGGCCGGATCCGTCCGAGACAATATGCATGTGAGGTGATTGTTAAAACCTGCTGCCCATGTGATCTGCATGTTAACATCCAAAATGTAGGCAAGCTGTACTATCCATGCTGTTTCTATGGAGACATATATGATACATAGGGGCTGTGTGTGAATAATTTAGGAAACAAGAACGCAGTTCCCTGTAAAAAGGAGAAAGCAGATATTTTGCAAGCAAAGTGAAGATAACCTTTGCGACTCTCCCTGTTGGCATGAGTCAATCCCTGACAACACTGTTGGTTATTCTCAGGCACAGGCCTTGGAATTCACTATCCTTCATAATGATGCCACAGTCCACAGAACACGAGGCTTAGCTGGAAGGGATTTAAGACACATTTACCAAAGGATAAAATGTGAAGGTTGTATCTCTATTGCTCATTGCATAAATAAATGCAACTAAACATAAATAAAGGAAGGATATGTAATAAGATATAGCTGCAGTGAATTTGTGTACCTTAAGCTTGACAAGCAAATACTATGCAGGAAAATGGACAGATGGGGATAAGGGTGTTTCAACAAGCTTCTAAACAGGCATAATAACAATATGCACTAAATTTAGGAAGCAAGATGGATGATAACTAACTAACACATGAGTAACAGTAAAGGTCTAAAAGACCAAGAAAATTATAAGCTGGTCAATTTGACTAATGTAATGTTTTGTTTTTTTCCTGCAGATACTGAATTGCTATCAAGCATATTACTTTATGATAGTAGTTTATTGGGGCCGGTATATGCCAGTACATCTCTACCCACCTCCCGCTGTATACTTACCCTAATCCTGGGTGGTTCTCTTCCCTCTCCAGCTAAGGTCTATCCATACTTGTCAACTCTCCCTCATTGTCAAGAAGACTCCCTGAAATAGTAGCAATCTCCCTGTGTCCCTGAAGAGCCTAAAAATCTTGCTGATTGCACCTTACCCCCATAATGAAGCTGTTATATAAAAAAATATATATATATACATTCAAATGGGATCATTAGTATCATTTCCCTGCATTAGTTATAAGGCACAATGATCCCTATGCATTTTCTGAAAAGTATTAGTGTGTTATCATCAAAAAATAGATCTTACTAACTGCTTTGGGGCTCATTTACATTTGGATGTAAGTTAGTATTATGACACCTCTCAGATGTAGCAGTACACGCCCACTTTAACGCAGCGCTCATAGATGTTGCTTTTACAATCTCCCTGAAATGCTTTTTCCAAAGTAGGAAAGTATGGGTCTATCCTGCTGCTAGCTGCAGTGGGAACTGTTGGAGAGGATGGGCTATATTAGAGATGGAACAGACCTTAGCGGATTATTATATAGATGTGCATTACGTTATATGGATTTGTAACACTGATAATTAGGACTTCATAATTTCGAAATAAAAAAATATGCATTCTGTATATAAAAGCAGAAAGAGCAACTTTGGCATTACTATAGGAGAACATGCTCTCTCACTGAAGAGTACAAAAAAGTAAATTCTCATCCTCTCACAGTAAAAATGTTCTCCTGTGTGAGATTTCCACAATAATTCTATAGTACTAAAAGTGAGATCATTTGGACAGAAGCTAGTGCCCAGTATTATAGGCATGTTCTCATTTGGTGGTCTAGTGTTGTATCAACTTTTTGCTCTTTTAAAACCTGGTGTAAGGGTAATATGGAAGGTTGGGGTGAAGGACAAGAAGTGAGTAAGAGCTGTTGGGGAGACACTAACTGCAGCTGTTTGTCCAGCAGTTATTTTGTTTATGAATTGTCTGCTTTTCCCCTATTTTCTAGACTCGCAACATTTATTTTCCTACAGTATCCTCTTCAACAAATTCTGCTCTAGCTTTCCACTGTGCACTGTCCACAACAAAGTATTTCTTATGTAATGCTACACAAATACTTTCTAATTGTAGAAAAATCCACTTTCCAGATAATCATTTACCAATCCCTCATGTACTTGTCTATACATAGCATACACATCATTCCTGCCTACTTTTTTGCCTTTCCCATAGAGATGCAAATGACCTCTTTCATTGCAGGGTCAGGTTCTTTACGCCATTAGGGCAGGGCCGCAACTAGGGGGGGGCTGGAGGTGCACGTGCACCGGGTGGGCCGCTGTACCTGGTGCCAGTGACCTCCAGCCCGGTGCTGCAGAGAGGCTCCAAGCCGGACGTCCGCTGGTAATATTTATTACCAGCGGGCGCCCGAACTCCAGCTTCCGGCTCTCCCCACGGGCACTATGGGGGAGACGTCATGACATCTCCCCCATAGTTCCAAGGAGCAGCCGGCGGACCGGACGCTGGATGCAGGAGCGGGGTTCAAGGTATTTTTTTTTTTAATAAGCTGCACTACAGGGGCATTATTATGGGGGCAGGGGCATTACCACAGGGGCATTACTATGGGGGCATAGGCAATAAGGGGCATTAATAATGGGGCATGAGCACTACAGGGGCATTACTATTGGGGCATGGGCACTACAGGGGCATTACCACAGGGGCATTACTGTGGGGGCATGAGCACTACAGGGGCATTACTGTAAGGGCACTACAGGGATATTACTATGGGGGCATGGGCAATACAGGGGCATTACTATGAGAGCATGGGCACTACAGGGGCATTACTATGAAAGCATGGGCACTACAGGGGCATTAATATGGGAGCATGGGCACTACAGGGGCATTACTGTATGGTGGGCACTACAGGGGCATTACTACATTACTATGGGGGTATTAACATATGGGCATTACTATGGGGGCATTACAATATGGGCACTACTGCAGGGGGAATTACATGGGGGGCGCCAAATTACTGTCTTGCCCCTGGTGACAAAAATCCTAGTTTCGGCCCTGATTAGGGTCTGCCCCTCTTGTGGTAAAATGCTCAGTGGATGGGAACAGGGCTAAAACAATGCAATTTGCATACATTTTAGTCCACCCCCTCCCTACGGAATCGTGATTACCATTATTATTTCCCCATCCTGCCCACTTCACTACATGAAGATTGCATAGTGTGTATAGGAGCAACAATCCCTAGACGAAAAATATAATTCCGTCATTTGGAAAACTACATAGTATGTACACTCTATATTGTGTGCTCTGGGATTGTGTAAAATTGGGACAACCGTTTGTTACATCATATAGTGTGTACCCAGTCTTAGGCTAGCTAACTTAAGAGGTTAGAACCACTAGAACAGTTGCCTTTCAATATACAATAGCCTACAGTAGGTAAAGGTTATTGTACTTATATACCTGATTAGCGACCTGCCTTGTCTTTTCATGGGAGCAATTTCATCTAGCCACAGCCCCTGCATCTCATAACAACCTACGCCATCTCGCCACAGCCCCCTGCATCTCACCACAGCCTTCTGCATCTCACCACAGCCCCCTGCATCATACCACAGGCCTCTGCATCTCACCACAACCCGTTTCTCACTCCTGCCTCCTGCATCTCACCAGTGTCACCACAACTCTCCCTACTGCTGTCCTGCAGCTGGCTGGAGCACGGCCACTGGGATGTGCTGGGAAGGGCAGGAGGATCATGGATGAGAGATTAGTATTGCAGCTACCATAAGCATTATCAGCAGCATGTCCCCGGGGCTGGGGCACCCGTGTATATTTACGCAGCCCTCCATGGCTGCCGAACATGACGATGAGCATTACCCTCTTTGCACAATGTACCCTGTATTTCCTGTTGAGTTTCCTCGCCATGGTGCCCTTGTCCAAGAACAGTGCAGATTTCCATGGGATGTTCACCAAGGGCATGTGGCTGAGTGGGAACATCACGCTGGAGAGGGAGCACTTCACAGTGTAGGAGTGGTGGCCGGAGTCCGCCCGCAGTTGGGAGCTGGTTGGCTGGAACGTTATCTCCATCCAAAGTTTAATAAATAGACCCCTTTATCACTGTATTAATACATGCATTGTTGTTTTTCTATGACAAATTTGGCTATTAGCCAGATTTTAGCTTTCAAAAATAAAATGTGGCAGGCAGAACACAGTGAATGAACAAGTCCCACAACCACCTTTCAAAGTGGCCGATCTGTACAGTACCTCTGATGCCTGTTGAAAACAGTCAGTGGGGACCAAGGTGCTGCTGGATAGATTATGCAGGTGTGACAGTGGATAGCCTGGCCCCACACCCCCTTTTCAAAGTGACCAATCTGTACCTGTTGAGAGCTGTCAGCTGGGAGCAGGGTGCTGCTGGATGTAATATGGCTGCAGGTGGGACAGTGTTTGGTCCCACACTCCAACCAAACAAGTGTCCGGTCAGCGCTGCTCTAAAATGCTGCCAGCGCTGATCTAAGGAACACTAGCAGCGCTGTCCTAACTCTGTCAGCGTTGCTCTGTCGGTGCTGCTATAGACACGGTCAGCAGAGACCCTACTGGCAGTGACTGTCGTGCACTGACGCTGGCTGCGTATGACGTCCTATGCGCGGCTTGCGCGCCTTGCTGCAAGGCAAGCTTCCATTGCACTGCCCCACTCATCGTAAGGCGAGCTCCAGTCGCGCTGCTCCATTCATTGCAAGGCGCGCTACAGCTGCGAGCTACTTGGATTGCAGCCGCGAGCCACCCATTGCTCGCGAGCGACAGGTTGGCGACTGCTGCTATACAGCATTAAGCAAGCAGCTGAAAGGGTAAACTTTGCATAGTGCAACAATATATATACAGAATATATATTTTTTAATTTAAGTTCACCCTAACTCCATTTATTTATACAAAATACTTGCATTAGATGTCCCATAAGAACTATATATCTATATACACCTAAATTGTGATAATTTAGGTATTTGGGTATAGTTATTATATAAAAAAAATATCACTACATGTTTTTAGATATCTGTGTCTATCCCCAAACACAGATTCAGCAGGGAGGTATAACTAAATTTTTGGGCCTCATAGCAAAATGTAGTTAGGTGTGCGAATTCACTGCGGAGGCACCCATTCTACTGTTCTCAGCAAGTGAGGCAACCAGCACATGTGAGCATAGCCCCCTACCATATAACAAGGCACATCTCGCTATCATGGACAGAATAACGTTATGGGGACTCCTAAAATCACATATAGAGTATTTAATTGTTCCATGGTTTATACTGCCGTTTCAACACCGGAGGTATGCATGTACCATGAAATTTTTTCACATCATGTTCCTCCCATGTCATATTTCTTAGTAAACCTTGCTCTACTAGTAAAAACCATCCTAGTCCTGCATTATACATTTGATACTCCCCTTCCTTACATGGGAAATGTAGCTAGGGTTCTTCTTCAAAACACTTTAGATTTGAAATAAGCTAGTTATTTCAGCAACAACATAAACAAATGTTCTGTTTGTGTTAATATTTTTGAACTAATGGTTGAAATGTGTACTGTTGGAAAGAATTGGATTATAAATCTTAATTGGTGTGCAAGTTAATTTTGCTCTGTAAAAAAAAAAAAAAAAAAAAAAAAAAATACTTGTGCCCAAAGGACAAGTTTGGATTTTGCGTAAACCGAGAGAATGAAATAATTTATAAGGTACCTCTTATTTAACCAATCTGACTCTAATAATAGTAATAATAATAATAAACACACATTATTCTGTGTGGAGACATTCCTGCCTTAATTTAGCCATGCACCATTTCCAGCTGCTACAGAGTAATTTACATTAAGAACCTAGGAAGAGTTATATAGAGAACAAGCATGCGTTTGGCATGCAGAGCACAGTTCGGACTTAGGGCCTGATTCAGACTTGCTCGCGAGCGCATTGCTTGCATCGCGAGCGATGTTTGGCCCCTGCGCATGTGCCGCCTCCAGCGTACGCATGCGCGGTCTCCAGCGAGCGACGGCAGTTCCGTCGCTCCGGGGCTCACTACAAGACAGGGCGGCTGTTGATGTTGATTGACAGCTCGCCCCGTTTTGTAGGCGGGGAGGGGGGGTGGCTGCACAAACGCAGGCGTTCCCTTAGGAACGCCTGCTGTTTGTGGGCAGCCCTACTGACATCACTCGTGATGTCTGTAGTGGACTTCCTGCTCTATTAGAGCAGGAAGTCCACTAGGGCTTGTTGGAGCCGAGACCCTCCCGCAGGGTCTCACCGCTAGCCCGATGGTCGCGATAATCACGACCATCGTCAGGCCGCTCGCACAAGCTTTACGTGGTCATCCACAGCTGTGCGAGAGGCTGGAGGCCGCGTAAAAAGAAAAGGTACACCCTGATTCAGTGCGAGCGCACGCAAATAGCGTGCGCATCTGAATCAGGCCCTTAGTATGTAATTCATGTGTGTTAAAAATAAGTAATTAAGGCCCTCATTCAGAGCCGCTCGTTAGCGGCAGTACGCTCGTTCCGAGCGATGTTTGCACATCTGCGCATGCGTACGCTTTTTAGTACGCATGCGCGAACCAGTCAGTGCGGCCGAAAATCGTTTGTACGCTATATAGCAAGTGCCTGCTATTTTGAGTGACAGAATGAGGCGTATGTGGGTGGTAACAGGGGAAGGTGCTTGAAAATGGGGAGTGGAGATCCGAACGCAGGCGTGCTTAAAGGTCAAAACGGGCGTTTTATGGGTGTGTATATTTAAAACAGCAGCGTCATTGACCACGTCACTGGGTTATTTTATAGCCAGAACTGCACGCAAATTTGTGGTAGCAAACACCAACCACAAGAATAGCGAGCAGTTCATACGCTGGTCGATGTACTCGATTAATCTAATAAATAGCGGACATGATGTAGGATGCGTGCGGCCAGGGGGCGTTTTTAACAAATAAACGAGCGTATGTTTTGCTCGTTCGTTCAGACTTAGAGGTGTGAACAGACTGCAATGTGCGTACGGATCATTTGAATAGCCACCCCTTGTTTTTAAACGAACGACCGCAAATAGCGAACGGCTCTGAATGAGGGCCTAAGTCGCCAATTGTGTCTCATTTTAGAACATTATAAAGACCATGACAGAACGGATGCAGGAGTAATGTTAGCCACTGTGTTGTTCATACAGTATTACTTTACATAACAGGTTACCAATTCTGCATTATTCATACAATATTGCTTTACATAATACGTAACCAATATAGAATAATAATTTCTACGGATACTTTGTTATTGGGCAAGTAAATCTGCACAAGAGTAATATGTTTAAAGAGCGCACAGAGAGGTATGAAAATAATATACACTGTAAGGAAAAGGCTGTAATTTATTATAGATTAATAGAAAAATATATATATAAATAAAAAATAACAATAAAAGTTAAGCAAAAAATAAGAATCTGTTACTTAAGTGAATTGAGTTAATTAGGTAAAATGAATATCATGTTGGTTATAAGAAAACATATAAAAACAATTGATTAAGAATAAGACTTGTCCTTGCATAAAAATTTAAATAGTTCAACTACAAAATGTTCCCAATGAATAGCAAAATTCCGATAGAAAACAAAAAAATTTGAGGGAATAGCAAAAAAAAATAAAAAAATAAAAGATAAATCGCAATGGATGAAGGAAATGGATGAAGGAGTAGAAGCATGCACGCTCGCCGCCTCACACAAATAAGAAGCTTACCCGGAGGAACACTCAGGACGCTAGACACACCAGGCGTCTGGAAGAGGTAAGCGGCAACATCACGGAGTGGGATCCCGGCACCAGCAAGTGGGGGAACAGCACATTGATCGACACTGCAAGCTGCAGGGATTTAAACAAATGCCCAACAGCTGACTACAAAAGCAGGATTTAAACTAGCACCAAGGAAGACTTTTTTATCATCAAGTTATCTATGAAATAAGTGCGCGCACCAAAAAAGTTTTTTCCTTCATCCATTGCAACTTATTTTATTTTTTTATTTTTATTTGCTATTCCCTGAACTTTTTTAGTTTTCTATCAGAATTTTGCTAATCTTTGGATAAATGTTGTAGTTGGACTATATATATTATTATACAAGGACAAGTCTTATTCTTAATCAATTGTTTTTATACTGTATGTTTTCTTATAAACCACATGATATTAATTTTATTTAATTAACTCAATTCACTTAAGTAACAGATTCTTATTTTTTTTGCATATGCGTCCTCCGACGGTAACCCTCAGAACACATGCACAGTGCATCTCAGAGGCATGTGAAGATTGAAAACATTGGGGGTTTGTGCCCGATGTTTTGAATCTGCCCACCTCTGAATCAGGCCCTGTGTAATAGTACAGTGTACCTGCATAAAATTATATTAGCCCTTCTATATCACACAAATACAATTTAAAATAGGCTTTTAACCTGCAAATAACAGATTCAAATTGCAACTTTTACCCAATAAGTTTTTTTTTTAACAGTTTTGTTTAGAAGAGAGTATGCCATGTGCCTTATTAACGTGTGCCAAAAATAAACAGCTTAAAATTTACAGCATTGCAGAGAAAAACAGATAGGGAAAAACAAAACCTGATACTGTCCTTTGAAAGTAGGTTATTTATCCTTTTTGTTTTATTTAACTTTAACTTTTAAATCTATATAAGCTATATTTGCCTACCCTCCTAGTATATTGGAAGACCTCTAGGACTTCCCGGATTTCTACGGACCCTTAGAAATGACGGACTTGCGCATACATGAGTCTTATATAATCCGGACTCATCCAGGACTCACTGCACATTTATAGATGCTCTGTATAACTCTGATTGGAGTAATATCAGTATATATCGGACATGTTTTTCATATGTGAATACATTCTATTTTGTACTGCTAAAACAGATGCATTTAGGCTCTATATAATAATAAACCACTGGTTTACTTGTCTTGATAAGAAGACTATAAAGTACAATACGGGTAACTGCTTAAAGTACTCACGACTAATGGAGTAGAAGTGGCCATTTTAGGGTCTCAACCAATATTCTATCAGTACATTAGGAAATACAACTTAATAATGACACAAAGGAAGAACAACTCGTCATACAGTCTACAAATGTTCATAGCAAGCGATATTTGCAATATGTCCTGAAAATCATGCAGGTAGGAGTCATTGATCCAGGTGCTTCGATGCCTATGATGTTCCAGTTGCCTATATTTATACTTTGCTCGCATCATATCATCCTGACGGCTGCACAATTTTAAGAATGGTGGAAAGCAACTTCTGACAAAATGGTCACAGCAGCAAGTTAATAATAAATACTGTAATAGCATACCTCCCACCATTAGATTTTTAGGAATTGGTACTCCTCTAGAACCGGAGCATGGATACGTCACCATATGGATGTGGCTAAACCTCAGGAAACTGAAGAGATTTAACCCCTCATGAACTGCCACCAGCACCTGTTCTTGTCACTGTAGTGAGCGGGACATACTGATTGTCAGGAGAGTAGGACCATTCCCAAGAATCAGGACGGTTCAGTCTAAATGAGGACATTTTGGAAATATGGCCCTATTGAAATCAATTTGAAGACAGGAAAAAGAACACTTTCTACCCAAAGCCATGCTGAATGAATGATGGAAGTTGGGTATATTCATATCAACCATCTCTATAGCTATAGTAAGCGTAGATCATTTGCGAATATTTTTGTATTTCTTCTACTCAATTCTGTGAACCTTTACCTTACTTCATGGTACCCGGTCATCAAGGCATTCCAACAGTCCAGGTTTTAAGGATATCCATGCTTGAGCATCGGTGGCAAGGGCAGGTCCTGACCAATTTGGTCCACTAGGAAAGATTTTAGCTCCCCCCCTGCTATATCTGACGACATTTTCAAAGTTGAACTCACCACTATTTCCCTTAAGTGATCAGGGTGAGAGGTATATTTTCATTCCTTGGCAAATGACACAGCTCTGCTATGATCCATGGACTGGATACAGTTGTATCCAGGGGTTGGGTTGCGGGATCCAGACGGTCAGGATGCCGACGGTGAGAATGCTAACAGTGACATCCCGATGGTCAAGATCCCCACAGATATAGGTAAGTATTCTAACCCTTACCCTAACCTTAATCCTCCTCCTAAACCTAACCATAAGCCTCCCCCTAACTCTAATACATACTGCCGGAATGTGTTGAGATTCTGACCATCGGGATGCCGCTGTCAGTACTGTGACCATCTGGATCCTGACTACCTTCCGTATCCAGAGATTTGCTTTATGCTATAGCCATTGACAATGCCAATAAAACAACTCTGCCACAATATGTTTAGAATAAGGTCAGTAAGGCAAACACTGTATAAATCAATAAATTAAAGCAATTTTAAGGCAGCAATAACCTGCGCTAGTTAATAGAGATTGATATAAGTATTATAATATTTACCTGCTCATCAATCTTCTTTTGCAGCTCAACCACATTGTTCTACACGCCCACGGAAGGCTTTTTTAAGTGTTCTGGCTTCCTGGCCTTGATCTTTAGCTGTTTGAGCTCCTGTGGAACTTGCTGAACTACTTGCAGGCAACCCAGCTTTGTAGCAATGGCAGATCCATAAACCACACACCCACTACATTAAGTGATTAATAAGTCGGCGTCGACTGAGAGCTCCGGACCAGGGAGGAGAGGGAATTGCTCATGGTGAGGGGGTGGGTGTGTTATGGGGGGGCGATCCTCTGAATCTGCCACTGCCTTGCAGATGCTTCTTAATGACCATAGTGGCCTCTACCCTGCCCGCCCCTCTGCATCCCCTGTGGAACTAGGTTGCCCTAGGAAAGTTCTTAGGTCGCCTATGCCCAGGGATGGCCCTGCAGTTGGCTTAATTAGTAATTCAGTTAATTTGATTTAACCATCTGAGCTGAAGTATAGAGTACTTTAAAACTTGGAGTGTAAGGGTGCCTTGAGGAGTTTAGAAACCACTGTTTTACTTTATAATAGATCACCAGTTCTTATTTTCTGTCTTATTTAGTTTAGATTTAAGCACAAATCCAAAATCTGAGGTTAATGTACAACACACAATAGTAAATGAATAGCAGGAATATCAGTGGTCTGCCTATGTTACCTACTCAAATAATAATAGAATAAAATATCAGTGATAAATCTCAGATGTATTCCTAAGACTGAAAATCGTCTCTGCCAGATGTGCTGCGCCAGTGTAGATACAAAGAATGGTTGTTAAGCCAGATCTAGTAAATAAATGGACAACGGATAAACTAGGAAGATTGCCAGAACAAAACATCAAGGCAAGCTGGGTCAGAACCATATGGATCAGGAATCGGAGCCAAACCAGCAGACAAAAGGGACGTCAGGAATAAGTTGGGTCAAATGCATTGGAGTCAGTCAAAATGCAATTACAGTACATGCAACTGAATACCGACACCAGGAACACAGGTAGCAAATCGAAAACGCTAGCACTGTGCCTGTGCACATTCTGCCTGATATAGGCATCCATGTACACGTTACTGCCCATCCCATGGTTCTATTGTGTGGCCTGCCAAGAGAAATAAGAAGCTAGCAGTCAGCAGGTGAAGAGGACATGAAAGGGACCCTTTGCAGTGGTGACTGTTGGACTCAATAACAGACAACTGGACACATATTTGTTTAACTGTATTGTACATTATTTTCATTTTGCTTACAAATTGTGGGTTCCAGTACAATTACAGGTTGAGTCTCCCATATCCAAATATTCCGAAATACGGAATTATTTTGGCAGGACTGAGATAATGAAACCTTTGATTTTTGATGGTTCAGTGTACACAAACTTTGTCTAAGGCACAAATTATTAAAAATATTGTATAAAATTACCTTCAGGCTGTGTGTATAAGGTGTATATAACACACAAATGCATTCTGTGTGTATATTGGGGTTCCATTCCCAAGATATTTCATTATGATATGCAATTATTACAAAATACGGAATATTCCGATATCCAAAATACCCCTGGTCCCAAGCATTTTGGTTATGGGAGACTCAACCTATAAATCAAACCAGCATATTCTTAATTTTCTTAAGGGGTACAATTTTCTTGTTGGCAGACATTCACCTACCATAAATTGTGGTAACTGGGTAAGAGCATTTAGCATTTGGTCAGATTAAATCCACATTTTAATGAGAGGGGGTGATTATTCTAGGCCCACTCAATATTGGGCTAATTTGCGGTACAACGTCAAAACTAGCCAGAGTTGTAGCATGTGTGTATACAGTTACTATTTAGGGCATCTGGCATGTACCAGACTGATTCATCAGCCATGATAGCAATTTAACTCAAAATCTGTTCAGTTTGAAGTTTCCAAAAATATCTGCAAATCTAACTGTAAACGTTATTAGTAGTTATTTTATATTATGCAATTGCATTTTGGTTTCACTGGCCCTTTAATACTGTAATCCATTGACTACTATGGTTCTTTAAATCAGAGAGCACCAACACATGTTATTGGGAAGACAGCCAGATTATCAGACCATATATTAAACAAGTTCCGGGCACCTTATCGTCTCATCATCTTTACCAATTGTTTCTTGGATGAAATAGAAAAGCCGATACCTGTCCCAGCTACTTCCTCATCCAATATTTGCTTGGTTTTCAGATGCTGGCTTACATGCTATTAAATTCAAGTTGTGAGAATATTAAACAGAATTGTATTTGTTTGTGGTCACAGTGCATAAAAGCATCACTGAAGTAGACACTAAATTGTGATACTAGTATGAAAAAATGAAACAAGCAAAATAACAAAAACTTGTGCCGAGTCATAACTTCCATAAACTAAAATGTGTAAAGAGCACCGTTTAGTAATTAATACCTTAATGCAAGACCTTGTTTTACCTACTGGTTTAACCGCATTCAAATGATGCATAGTACAGAAAGGAGTCACCCCCTCACTGCATTATGCCCCCTGGCAGTGAAAAGGTTACACTACCTGACCTTTTCTGGAGCTGCCCTTGGCTTCAGGGCAGAGATGTTTGGGAAGACAATGTAACAGCTGAGGGAAAATCCTTGTTTGTTCAGCATGTGAGGGACAAAGGCAAATCCTCCAGCCAAGAGAGGAGAGACATAGGGTGGGGAGGAGGGGGGGGGGGGGGTGACGTGTGTAAGGAGAGAGCAAGTAAAAACAAAAAGTTAAAGACGACAGGTGCATGCACATAAAATGAAGGAGAGGATATGATGCCAAGAGTAAAGATGCAGCATAAATCTACAATTAATAAAATGCAGATAGCAAAGGATAGCAAAAAAAGAAAGTAGGAATAGCAAAAGACAGCAATAGACAACCTGATAAAACTACAGGGACCCACTAAACTTTAAAAGGGCCGCACATTACTCATAATCTCAACAGTCAGTTCAATTAATAAATGTAATCAATAAAAGATACTTCTCTGTAACAGCACATTAGCAGGTCTTTTAAATAAGCATTTCAAGCTGCAACAAACAAATATGACACTGCAAAGCAGCAGGAAGGAGCTGGGGGCTGCAGATGAACGCTTGGAGGGCCTCCTGTTGCCCATCACTGAGGCAAGATATGTACAGATGTGTCCTCACACACTATTGCAGCAGTTGATATGCTACACTTGTAGATCTGTGTGCGACTGAGTTTGAATCTGTACACGAAATATAAAAGCAGCAGCTGCAGCATTTTTCATGCCAAGTTCCATTGTGCTTCGTATGCAGATTCAGTCGCACACAGATATACAAGTGTCGCATCTAAAATATATAATCAGTGCAGTCTTGTGAAGCCGTTTGTCGCATCCGTTTGCAACTAAGACACATTTTCGGGCAAAAAAGGCACTCGGCTCAAGCAGAGTTGCATGGGACCTGAGGGCTCACTCACACCAGGCATCTCACACCACATCAGAGGTACTCAAAAACAAACATATTCAAATGTTATACGGATGGACTATTTTAGCTTCTAGATTAAGAAAATTGCTCTTTGGTATTTTAATAAACAATAGTTGTTGAGATTGCAATAATAGGGCTCCATCCCATTAGCCGCAAAGGGGGCGTGTTGCTGTTGCAACGGTGTAGAAACGCCAGCAACGTCACGGCTCATGGCCCTATCTCTCCCCAGACTGTACGAAGCTATACAGGGCTGTGAATAAAAATCAGTGAGTCTGGAGGTACCTTAAGTGAAGCATAGAGGGAACTCGCAATTGAATTGAACCCAAAGCACTTATGGAGGCAACTGCTTGACAGGACTGTACTATAATATAAAATAGTAGGAACAGGTACATTTAGTAGCCCACCAGGTAGACTGTACTTTAAAAAGGTCCCTGTAATGATCCAGGAGCAATGCATTACAGACCCATATAACATGTATGGTGAACACATACAATAACCGTGGCAAACCATATTAACCCTATCCTATTATTTCAAACAAAATAAAAAGATATATCTCACGAAAACACATAGGGTCCGCGATAAGCTCGAAGACCTATGTGTTTTCGCATATTTTAAGGTGAAAAAACAGCACTTATCGTGGATTATTTTTCAGGACTCATTAGGTCCCGAAAAAAAGCCCCGATAAGTACCGGCGTCGGGCTCATTGGATACCCCCCTAATAGAGTCACGCAGTATATAACCTTCTCATCACTAAAATTTATTTAAAAAGAAATAAACATTAAGTGATAGATACAAAAAAACATACAAAGCCTGCACTCACCTAAAACAACATAGACACTCTAAGCTGTACGCTATATAAAAAAACAGGAATTGTTAGACCATACTGCAATATATGTCAATTTACCAACACACAGCAAACTCTTTGCCACTAGTTAGGACTACACTAGATTACATTTCAGTCTACACAATATAGGCACACCCCTCTTGCAGGGCCGGATTAAGGCTTGTGGGGGCCCTGGGGCAAATAATTTGTGGGGGCCCCCACCAAGCCAAACGGAGCCTACCCCCCTCCCCCTCCACACGAAGCCTACCCCTACCCCTCCTGATTACTCACCATTTGGCTCTGTGTTGTGAATGCAGCACAGTCAGCGCTGCTGCATATTGCGCAGAGCGGCTCCTGAAGCCCAACATCAGTGATCAGCGTCACGGACATGATGTGTCACGTGATGCTGATGAGGGGACTCGGGACCCGCAATGCGCTCTATGCAGCAGCGCCAACTGTGCTGTTGCATTCAGAACACAGATCAGCGGCAGCTCAGGCCCCATCTGGGAACAGGGTCCACATACACATACTGTATATACACATAAACACATACATACACAACATATATACACAAACACATATATACACAAAACACATATACACAACATACAGTATATACACATAAACACATATATACACAAAAACACATACAGTATATACACATATATACACACACACGTAAACACATACATATATATATATATAAACAATAAAACAGTACACATACACTTACAGCTTATGCAGCTGCTGTTCCCTTCATTACGCTCCGCCCCCTTGCGCCGTAATCCTGCGATTTGCGGGTCATATGGGGCGGGGCTTACCATATTGGCTCTGCCCCCACTTCCGCCACGATAGCAGCACTGTTGCAGCAGGGGAGGTTGCTGCGTCAGCGTGAGCTAGTGGTGGGGGTCCTCTGTGTGTGGGGGCCCCCGGGTCGACCGCCCCTATCGCCCCCCCTTAATCCAGCCCTGCCCTCTTGCATCACAGCCAGAGGAGTAGTGTGGAATCATGGCGCCTGGAGAAAGTGCATGTCATAGCGCCCCCTCCCTGTACTGAACTGTGCCATTGGGGTTTGGCAAGCCTGTGGTGGCATACTGAAGTGAAAAGAAAAACAGAAAACAGTGGCAGTATCACACTGGGGCAAGCTTGCCTACTCTCCCAATTTGGCGGAATATCAGGAGCGGCTCCCGGCCCCCCAGAAAGGCAGGCAAGCTCCTGACCCTCCCAATCCCCCTCCTGAGTGAATATAGAAACCCCCGCAGCGGAGGGGGTGGTGATGCGATTCACTATGAATCGCGTAATCGTGGCCCCGCCCCCTGCTTCACAATGCCGTTAATTTCGGCACGGTGAAGAGGGGGCGGGGCCATGATGACGCAATCGTGCAGTCAAGCCCCCGCCCCCAATTCTTCATCATTGCCCGGCAACATCCCCCGCTGTAAGCAGACATTCAGCTCCCTCCTGGAAGGAGGGAGCTGAATGTCGGCAAGTATGCACTGGGGCATGGAGGTACCATTGGGGATCTGAAATACTTCAGTGACATTAAGGGATAGCTGCTTTGGCACTGCTTTATTTATGTATAGCACCTAGGATCTGAATTTTAACTACTTTGAATGTTATTAATCAATAGAGGAGATTGTATTATATATTCTGATCATTTAACTTAAATTGACAGTATACATGTGCTAAAGTGAGATTCCACAGGGTGCACAGCGTATTACTGCAATTGTGGCCCCAAGCACCTTTCACTGGAGTGGGAACACCTATGGGAAGCTCCCTTCTCAGCTATGCTCCTACTTCACAAATATACATTGCACCTATATTAATGTGAGTACTACTAATCATGTTCTGTCTGTCACCATTATTATTATTTCAGATCTCCTAATATTTTTTAAAAGACCTTTCAAATAACACTTTGTGGTCATGCATGGGAACACCTCCATTACTTTAAATAGCAAAGCAGTTACTTTTTTTAAACCCATACCTTATAATTGAAGTTCAGGACCTTACCCAGATGTGCCACTTTTAAGTCCATTGAAGTCCATGAATGCAAGAGGAGAGAAGGAGGGAGGGGATCAAAGAGGAGAGGGGAGAGGAAAGTGCCGATCAGAGAGGGGAGAGGAAAGTGCCGATCAGAGAGGGGAGGTGACAGAGGCCAATAAGAAAGGAGAGGGGAAGGGCAAAGCCAATCAGAAAGGGCCAGTGACAGAAGCCAATAAGAAAAAGAGAGGAGAGGGGTGGTGACAGAAGCCAATAAGGAAGGAGAGGGGAGGGGCAAAGAGTTGATCAGAGAGGGGTGGTGACAGAAGCCAATATGAAAGGAGAGGGGAGGGGCAAAGAGTTGCTCAGAGAGGGGTGGTGACAGAAGCCAATAAAAAAGGAGTGGACAAGGGTAAAGAGCCGATCACAGGGTAGAGAGGGGAGGGAATAAAGAGGTGAGAAGTGAATGTAATCAATCTGACAGGAAAGGTGAGGTGATAGAAGATGATCACAGAGGAGGGAGGGCCGGAGGGGAGGCAATCTGGGCAGCTTGAAGCAGCATGAAATGTAGAAACGGATCTCAGATCCATAACTTATTTAGGATATAGAGACAGCAAATCGAGGTAAAACTAACAGGTGTCTGTCATACTGTGCAGCACCCTATGAATTCAGGAACCCTGGATGGCGCCCTCTGTCCATTTTGGCACCCGGAGCTCATGCTCCACTGGAACCACCCTCACTACACCCCTGATCACAGCCATAGATATATACAAATAAATATGATTATTGATATATTGTTCTGATTAGACACACATAAACACCATAACAATGTTTAGCCCTAGAGAAGTTTCAGGCTCTATGAATATAGCCAAATAACTGTACTCTAACTACAGTACGTACCATCGTGTTCTGTTTCTGTTATTCTAAGTTTATGTGCACTGTTAAATACAGCTAGATGCAAGCAATAGCTCTATGTGCACATGCTTTGGACAGAGTTCACTGGTCACTGACCTCTACTACTTCACTGAGCATTGGATTACAGATGAGCACAGGACTCAATTTCATAGGTGATTAATATCCACTTCAGCGACAGTGAGTGCCAGAGATAGGGTGGCTTAGAGGACACATTCCACACTGTCACATAATGCAATCTATATAATAATCTGGGTTGGCTGTCATGGCTCCCACTGCCGGAGACGGGATCCTATAGGAGAGGAGAGCAGCTGTTGGACTAGTAAATATAGTGGGGACAGGACAGGACCTAGTGGACTGAGGTGATCCGGCAAACTAGTGTATAATATGTAGCGGAAAAGCTCATTTCACATCAGCATGGGCATAACTGCAAATGATATTGTGTTGGTAAAAACATGTAATTTTCCCTTGTACATTTTGTGTGTGGAAAGATGACAAGCCATTTGAAGCGGGGCAAGAGATATTATAGGAAGGTCTGTCTTCCCGAGTCAGCCATAAACCTGTCACAATGTAGATGGCATAAACGATATGTCTGTGGAAATTATAGGACAGCTGGCCAGACCCTTGATAAAACAGTCATTAAGAGCCTTGTGTTCGGTTTGGGAACAGTGATCAAAAAATTGTTGTTTACACAGGGATAAACTCGGTCTCAGCAGGAGTGAATTTCTTCACCTATTGCTAGGCACATTTATGGACCCCAGCCTGCTTCCCAAATTTCAAAGAGAGCTGAACAGTTAATTAAATGATCCCTGCTCATGTGGCCAGGAAACCCTGAGCTACAGCCAGCTGAACAATGCACTCTGAAACATTAATTCTAGTTCTGGATCTGTGTTTTTATGACCCAAGGCCTCATATGGCTCATGTTACCTATTTTTCTAAGTATTTTCTAAGTATTGATAATTGTGTATGCAGGTGAGAGCAGAAGCTCACCTTATGTTTTAGCATTAAATTTTTCTTCTACTGGTGGCAGTTACCAGGTTTAGTGAACCACATGTGCTGAGGTAACCTGTAAAAGTCACGGCCGGCGATTCTCACATTGGCGTATCTGGAGGGTCAGCCCGCAAAACCGTGACACACTAAATGTTGGGGGTCCAACAAGGCTCTGTTCTTAGCCCTCTGATGTTCTCACCGTACACCTCTTCTCTGGTGAATTGGAAACACTCATTTGACTCAGTTACTTCCTCTATGCTGATGATGTGCACATTTTCTCCTCCTCTCCAGACTTCTCTACTGTCTCTTGTGACCAACTCTCTCTCTGCTAGTTCCATGTGGATATGTGCAATACTGTATGTCAAAAGCAGAGTTCATCCTATATTCTCCTGCCAGAATCACCCCCTCAGATCTCCTTCAAGGTCAACACCACCCAAATTTCCTCAATTTTTAAAGCCTACCTCCATGGTGTCACCCTTGAGTTTACAGTTAGGATCACTTAGGGCTCTAATTACTACAATCTGCATTTAAAATATGGTTGTAGTGTGATTTTTTTGCCTAATTTCGCATTGCGAATTTAGGAGATATCACAGGGATTTATCTTGTGATTAAGCTCTGTCCCTGTGAATCCCATCTGCAGTCTTCTCACTGTAGTTTTCTCAAAAAAATACTGTAAGGTGTCCGCGACATGTCTCAGGCTGCTCCCCCACTGGCTCTCAGTCATAAGTGCCCATTATGCAGTGCCCACTGTATTTGTGCCCTTTATACAGTGCCACCTGTAGTTTTCCCCTTTATGCATTGCCCCCCTGTAGTTTAGCTTTGTCCTTATGCAGTGCCCCCTGGCTGAAGTATGCAGTGTGCCCAGGTTTAAAGTGTCCCTTATGCAGTGCCCCCAGGCTGGCCCCTTATGCAGTGCCCCCTGGCTGAAGTAGTGCCCCTATGTAGTGCCCGCAGACTGGTCCCTTATGCAGTGCCCCAGGCTTAAATAGTGCCCCCAGGCTGGCCCCTTATGCAGTGCACCCAGGTTTAAAGTGTCCCTTATGCAGTGCCCCCAGGCCGGCTCCTTTATGCAGTGCACCCAGGTTTAAAGTGTCCCTTATGCAGTGCCCCCAGGCTGGCCCCTTTATGCAGTGTCCCCAGGCTGGCCCCTTTATGCAGTGCCCTCAGACTTAAATAGAGCCCTCAGACTGGTCCTGGCCCCGGCCCCAGCACTTACCTTTACTTGCTGGCCGCTCACCCACTCTCCCGCTCGCCGCTGCCTCACGCTGACTGGATCTAACTAGATCCAGCAGGCGCGCGGGGAAGGCTCTTCACGTCGCGGGTGACGTCATGATATCACCCGCGCAGTGCATCACTGGGAACGCTGGCCTCTGAAGTGATCGGAGGCTTCTTTAGCCTCCAGTCACTTCAGAGGCCAGTGTTCCACAGCGGGGGTCAGCGGGGAAAAGTGCCGGGCGGCAGGTTGTTACTGCCGGGCGATGCGCCCGCAGAAAACAGCCTGGGGAGAACACTGTGTTCTATGCAGCAGCTGACCAGGGTCACAGTGCAGGAGCACGGAGACCACCTTACCGGAGCACCGATCACCGATCCCTGGAAATAGGTAAGTGTTTTTACTTTTTTTTTTTACAATTTTTTTTTTTTAATTACAGTAATCAGCTTGTGGTCTATTTAGATCACAAAGCTGATCACAGGGGGCTGGCTCCCAACTCTGCTCTGTCTGTGAGAGCAGGAGTCAGAGAAACCCTGGATAACGCCGTCTCAAGGTGGCATTATTATCACAGTGCTTCCCCAGTATTTTTTAACACTATATTTTTAGTAAATCACAGGCAGATTGCATTTCCCATTACAAGTATGGGAAATGCGATCTGCATACTATAAATATGCAAATTAAAGGGCATAGAGTAGTTTTCCATGAAAACTACTCTAATTGCCCTTTAATCAATTTATGCGATTCTAAAATAATGTGAAATGGGTGTGAAAACACTATTTTTTACTTAATTTTAGTAAAAATAATATTGATAAATAGGGCCCTAAGTTTTTTTACTTCCACATTCAAAATATTGCTAGTATGCATCCTTTTCTAATCCTAGATGCAATCAAAACTCTTATCCAGTCTATCATCATCGCCCACTTCAGCTACTATACCCTCCTCTTATATGGAATTATCACTGGCGGATCCAGGGGGGGATAAGGGTGATCACCCCCCGTAACACACAGCCCCAGCCCAGGCCCGCCTGCTGATCCTGCAGGCAGTAGTGCAGCAGCCCGGCAGTAATAGGATCAGTCAGGGCAGCCCGGCAGAGGTCGGGCCGCAGGGGTGAGAGGGACTTCGGCACCCGCGGTTGCTGCTTCCCAACTGCTGGCGCCACTGACTGATCCTATTACTGCCTGTATCTCTGTATGAAAGCTCACCCCTGCGGCTGTTCAGAGGCGGTGAGGACTAAGAGCCAGGCACAGGCTTCAGCCGCGGCCCGCACTTACTCACTGTCACAAGCCTCAGCATGGTGCTTTCTGGAGTTAAGTAAGGCGGAGGCTGCACTGTGGCAGTGAGTGCACTACATTCAAGGAGCAATTTGGGGGTTCCTGGCACCGACTGCTCAAAGGAGAGGACTGTCACTGCTCCCTTCGAGTCTGTATTAGCCACCAATGCCAAGCAGCCACATGGAGGAAGCCACAGCACTAAAAACTAGCTATTATCTTCTAGAAGGTGCTAGTTAAATGTTAAGTAGAATCTGATTGGTTGCTATGGGCAACATCTCTTCTAAAACTCACTTCTAAAAACTCTCACTTTAGTACATTTTTAAAGTGTGATGGACATTGATATTGATTGAAATTTTCTATTTGAATTTTCATGTTTGTTTTTTTCATGTGGTAGCCTAAATGTGTTTTTTTTTCTAATGTGGGACCTGTGTGTGTTTTTTCTCTCATGTGGTAGCCTATATGCATACTTGCCAACTCACCCTCATTGTCAGGGAGACTCCTTGAAATAGTAGCAATCTCCCTGTCTCCCTGAAGAGTCTAGCAATCTCCCTGATTGCACCTTAACCCCAGAGATATATACATTCAGAAATTTAACAATGTTTGTGGAAGTGATACCATATGTTGGAACAGTTCTCATAAAGGCTTCAACCTGTCCAAACAAAGCGACATACTATGTTATATCTCCATCAAATATAATGAACAGTGGAGCATCAGAATGGGTAGAAACAGATGACAGGGTTAAATCAGTGTTATGCAACCCGTCGTTCTCAAAGAAGATATGCTTGGGAAACGATTCCTTGCTGGGTGAAGAGTACATTAATTCAAATAAACCTTCCACATCAATAATTTTGATCCCCAGACTCACTGCCTTCTTCCATTCGGATTCATCACCACCACAACTCATGGCGAGGTAGTTGGTTTCTTTGCAAATATTTTTAGTAACTTTGCCCCCAATGCTCTCTATTAAAGACTTAAGTGCTTTCTTCCCAATGAGTCCAGAGACCTTATTGATCACAAATGTCAGACCTTCCAAAAAATTATCAATTCCCTGGGGAGTGTGCTCGATATCCAGAGCTTTAGCCGCAGGACTGATCTTGTCTTCAGAAGAAGGTGATGGATCTGACTGTAAACATGAAGTTTTTTTGGTCCTTAACTTTGAACCTTTTCCTTTCTCTGGCATCACACTGGAAACCTCCTGTTGGGGTATGAAACTAAAAATCCCCTCCTGGAGTGAGGAACTAGAAACCACCTCCTGGGGTACGAGACTTGAAACCCCCACTTGGGATGCAAGACTTGAAACTCTGTCTTGGGGTGAAAAACTTGAGACCCCCTCCTGGGGTGAAAAACTTGAGACCCCTTCCTGGGGTTAGAGACTTGAGACCCCCTTCTGGGGTGAGAGACTTGAGACCCGCTCCTGGGGTATGAAGCTTGAGACCCCCTCCTTGGGTGAAAAACTAGAAACCACCTCCTGGGGTGAGAAACTTGAGACCCCCTCCTGGGGTGAGAGACTTGAAACAGAAGAAATGAAGTCTAATTGTTTCAAAGGCTCTTTTTGAACCACACTGGAAGTTGACATGGATGCATTGAATAACTCACTAAAAACTTTAGGGCAGCGTACCTGTACTGGTACAAAAAACTCAGCCATGACACTAGGATTTGACAAAACAAGTTGCTCCTTTGAGGGTAACAGTTCAATTGTCTCTTCGGGCATTGTGATGTCAGATTCCCTTTTTAGGGATAGCAAGTCTGTCGTCCCTCCAAAACCTACTAAATCACATGCCCTACTGAGACTTCTGATACATTCCCTACTGGTAGTGGAACAGACTTCATCCGGATTGCGACCGCCAGAGGCAATATCCGGGCTGTTACTGGTAGAAATGGAATCCGGTCTGTGACCAGTAGGAACAGAGGACCTCATTCAGAGTCGGTCGTTGCGGCCGCACGGTCGTAAGGTAAAAGGGGCCGAATATGCAAATGAAGTGCTCGCAAGTTGCGTCGTTAAGTTGGGATCGTTAGCTGGACGAGTGAGGGGAGGATGCGGCCGTAAGACTAAAAATACTCCCCCTTCTCGTTCACAATACACGTCATCTCCGGGCATATAAGGAGACCATCGGGAACCATCGGAGCTGGTCGTAGAGCTTAAGGTAGACCATACCCTCTCTTAAGCACTATGATCAAGTCAGTGTAAAATCCTCCCATGTCACATGTGCCATGACACTACTTAGTTAATTATGCACTCCCATAAAACGCCCTTTGCATAGTCAGGCACGCCTGCGTTCGGATCTCCACTCCCCCGTTCACAAGCACCTTCCCCTGTTACTACCCAGAAACACCTCATCCTGTCACTCAAACTAACGACCTGGCCAAGTTGAAGGAGAGAAATTTCTGATCGTAAGCGCTAGTTTGCGCATTGCGAATTTTATGCATGCGCAGTTTAGCGAACATCGGTGGCGTACGACTGAGCGGCCGCAATGACCAACTCTGAATGAGGTCCAGAATGTGATGTGTCTCTGACTTTAGGAGGTTGAAATATTCTCCCAAAATTCACTAGATGAGGGTAGAAGCATCTTGTAACAGGACCCCAATTGAAGACTTGAACTTTCTTTTGCTTGGTGAACATCACCTCCTTGTCTGAAACTGAAGAAACAGGAACCACCAATGGCTGATGGGAAGAACCAAAAGCGCTGATGTTGGCAGTCTCACACTTGCCACTTCTCGGGGGGGCAAAGCACAGTCTTTAAGCAAGTGATCGTCATAACCAGAATATAAGTACAGATGTAGTTCCCGAGGCCGCTGATGTTCAACCTCAGTAAGTTTAGGGCACAGGAAACTTTAATGCCTTACTTTAGTTTGCTTTTAGAGACATGTTAGTCAAGTCAGGAGTGTCGAAGCTGGATAATTGGATTGACAAGATCAGTTTAAAATTGAATCGCGGCGAAGCCATCTTGCGACTGGCCGCAAGACGCCATCTTGGAAATGAGATCGCAAGACGCCATTTTGCGAATGGCTGCCCAAGCGCCATTTTAGATAAACTCACAGTTAAGTACATATGGCGATATTACTATTAGCACCATGCGATTGCATCTTTCATCATTTCTCATATACACAGTAATACGCACAATTACACTGTTAACTAGTCGCATATTAGCGAATGCATTAGACCCCGAATGAAAAACGCTGTTTAGTAGCTAAATGCGCACACATCCGCACCAAGTTAACTAGCGTCTTTATATCAAACCCCGCATACTCACACATTACATATTCACATACAAGGTTTCATAAGCTTTAAGGTATAAGATTTAAGTTGTTCATTTAGTATAAATGCTATGAAATAAAGATTGTTTGGTAACTAAGGTTTTCTACATTCTAAGTAAGCCGTGTTTGGTTTTGTACTGATGCGTACTCTTTACACAGTATTCCGGTGATATCGGTGGGGAGATCGCATCATGCGTTCTTGAGTTATGGACCGCAGACACTTCAAGCAACAAAATGTATATGATATAAAAAAAACTGTTAGGATGTTGCATGTGGCGGGAGGGCAGAGACCCCCAGTTGTTAGAGGCTGGGTGAGTCTATTTGAACCAGCCTGTTAAATGCTCTGTAACAGATGGATCCCCCTTGGGAACCAATAGCATCAGCAACAAACATCCCTATTGTTTTGTCTATTCCTGGAGGGTATAAATATGTGTGCTCCAACACTGGGTCTTTAGTCTTCGTGCTGAATGCTGATAGACGAGGGGTTTCTTGCTGATGCCTAACATCTGGTCCGGAAGCGCTGCGTATGTATACTGTACTTGGGCCTGTATAATTCCTTTGCGCCGAATTGTGTCTGGATCAATAGCGTGTAACTGACTGTACTTTTACTTGAATAATACTTGTGCTTTGGAATCACAGATTCCAGGTCTTAAGTCTTTATTTACTGTATGACTGCGTACGCAAATTAGCGTCATCTTTAGAAGGTATAGGCAGGATATTAGAAGGTATAGGCAGGATATTAGAAGGAGTGTATAGAGGTTTTGATCCAGTATCATTAGGAGTTACACTAGAAAGCTTGGGAATAACTTGAAAAAATTTAGAGAGAAGATTTTGTAATTGTTCTAGGAGCAAGTAGAAACTTGTAAGATGTTTAAAGTCACTGGTATTAGTTAACGGAGAGGCCAGAGGACACTTGAGAGGTTGACTGGTATACTCAGAAAATATTTGTTCAGTAGGGGTAGTTGAAACTTGTGAATGAAACTCTAAGAGAGACAACACAGGAGAATTCACTGGTGGAACTTGTGAAGCGAAGGCAGCGAGAACAGGATGAAAAACCTTTACTTGATTGGAAAGTTCTTGAAGTTGTTGTCTCATGAGTTGCTGATTTGTCTCCCGAGCAAACTTTGAAAACCTGCTTCACCCAGAAACCCAGCGGCTTGCATGGGGCCTGATCAATCTTTCACAACTGGGCACTAAGGACACCTCTGCTGAGGCCAAGAACCGGGGGGTTAGGGTGGTAGAGCAGTAACTGATGGGGGTGACAGTGGAAATGTCTTCCTAATGCGGGCAAACCCATGTTTGGCTAGACCTGCCCAGAGGGGCGCAGAATCGAACCCACTTGGTGGTCTTCACCAGTGACCCCTCCTATTGGGATTTTAGTTTCACCGCACCCAGTGAGCAGGTCGCGGCCCTCTGGACAGGTACCTAGGAGTGGCAGAAGACAGAAATATAATAACACTAGAAGTTTACTGAAAGCTGTGGTACCACTAGAGATTACTAGCAATGGGACAAACTGGGGACTTAGTAGAAATGGGATGGCACTGGAAAACACCGGAAATGGAGTGGTACTGGAAATGAACCAGACGCAGGCTTGCTCTGGAAGACACAGAAGATCCTGACTGACTTGCTGTAAGTTACACAGGGAATGCAGACATAGGGATGCACTGTGAATTGATAAGAGATCCAATTGCAGGCTTGCTCTGTAACTATGTGAGAGGTGAACATGTAACTCAGGAAAATCAGCACGAGAAGGGAAACTCTGAATACTGGTAATCAGCTTACAGCTGAAGCATGTAACACAGGGAGAGAGCTGGACATGTAACTCAGAGAAATCAGCATGAGAACAAATACTTATAACTCAGGGAATTAGTATGAGTAGCTGAACTGCACACTGGAGAGAGAATCGCTGGAAAACACTGGCAGTTGAAAACAATGGGGAGTCTGGAGTTAAGAAGTAGTACTTGAAGTAAAGAGATGAAGTTGATCAGGCCACTTCCTGTTCCTGGAGTCAGACCTAAATACTCCTAGGCAGTTGGCCATTGGAACAGATCATGACCGCAGGATTACCATTGGGAGAGACTAGTCAGGTGATATGGACCAACATGGCTGCGCCCATGCCCGCTACCACGGGAACCAGGACGCTCACACGGAAGTCCTAGCAGACCTCGGGGAGACTACTCAGTCACCACTCACCTCCACTGCCAGCGTCTGAACACTAAAGCCCAAGGATGCCGGTACGGAGATGAGTAGCGGCCGATCCCAGGCCGCATCCTGACAAAAACAGCACTGAAATTGTGTGCGCCCGACGCATGTGCAGAAGGTTCCAGACTGAGAAAAACGTGGGCTTTAGTGGCTGTACCCCCCACAGTGGCAGAAGTTCCACCACTGATCATCGCTACTGTCCCAATCTACACTTTGAGCTTCATCAGTCTTTGCTCTGCCCTTTTCTTACTTAATTGTAAGCTGCTGCATGACCACAGCCCTGATGTATTATGTATCCTCACAGCTATTACATTACGATCATTTAACATAGTAGCAATATTTTACTAACAAAACTTATTGGATTTTGGACTCAACTCTAGAACTTATCTTCAGCAATGCCATAGTGCAGTCTAATGAATAACAAATCACTGTGTGTGAATCTGACATGTTTACTAGAGGTTACTGGATACTAATGAAGATGGGCTTGTTGATGTGCTGCCCAGAAAAAAAATGGTCAGCAGTTATTGGCCCTGATAATTGTTTGTATCTATAACACATCAGTGGTGCAACTATGCAAGACACTTATCTATCACAGTCCTGTTAAGGAAAGAAAGCCTTTTGCATTGGAGATGGCTGAGAATTAAATTATTTACTCATTTTGCATGCCCTATGTCCATGCTGAACATTATGACTACAGCCAAAGGGCCTGATTCAGAGCCGGACGCAATTAGCGCTCGCTCGCCCAGAAAACAGGGGTGGCTATTCAAATCAACCGTTCGCTCTTTGTGGTCTGTTCACGCCTCTAGGTCTGCATGAGCGAACCAAACTTGCGGTCGTTTTTTGAAAAAATACGCCCCCTGGCCGCTCGCATCCTACGTCATGTCCGCTATTTATTAGATTAATCGAGTACATCGACCAGGGTATGAACTGCTCACTATTCTTGGGGTTGGTTTTTCCTACCACAATTTTGCGAGCAGTTCTGACTATAAATCAACCATGTGACGTGGTCAATGACGCTGCTGTTTTAATTATGCACACCCATAAAACGCCCGTTTTGACCTTTAAGCACGCCTGCATTCAGATCTCCACTCCCCGTTTTCAAGCACCTTCCCCCGTTACCACCCACATACGCCTCTTTCTGTCATTCAAATTATCAGGCATTCGCTATTTTGCGAGCACATGAATTTCGACCGCACTGACTGGTTCGCGCATGCGTATAATGATCCGTACGCATGCGCAGTTGGGCAAACATCGCTCGGAGTGAACGAGCGGCCGCTTACGAGCGGCTCTGAATCAGGCCCAAAATTTTTACCCCTTTTCCACTGACCTGAAAATCCCAGGTTATTGCACATGAACACGCAACAACCCAGATTCCAATCGAAACACTGAAGTTCTGTATCTAACCACTAAAATGGTTTTATAACCAAAAACTTTCACTACAGCTCTAATAATTTCCGAATATTCTTTTAAAATGACATGGGCTGTGATGTAAGAGTGATAATTAAGCCGCATACACACTTAACGATATGCTCCATGAGCGATATCATTAAGCGTTTCCCCTGCACTACCGGGCTCAATGTCGTTAATGACATTGAGCATACACACTGAACGATATTGTTAACGATATCATTCAGTGACAGAACCCTCCCTCATGCTCGTACTTGCAGAACCTGACGATATCGCCAGGTTGCCCTGGGAGTACGGGCGATGAAAGACATCGTTAGAGGTCCTTGGGAGCGCGCATCATTAACGATGTCTTGCATACACACTGGATGACATTGAACGTTATGAACAATAACAATATTGTTCATATCGTCCAACTTATCGTCTAGTGTGTATGCGGCATTAGTCGCAGAGGGCCTCATTAAGGTGGACTTCCACTGCTCCCACATCTTAAGATTTGAACTTTTTAATTTTAATTCTGTATGTAATTTGTGTATGTAAACAATTTAAAATAAAAAAAATGTAGTTGCTCATCCATACAGTATATCAATTGTTTAATTTTAATATTGCTAGTATTTTAAAGTACTATAAAATAAACCTTTTTTTTGTATAGAATTTATTAAAATACCGAGAATGAACAGGACAAGCAAAGCACACAAATAAAACTAATTCTAATAGAAGTATAGCAAGGTAGGGAACATGCGCAGGACTTCTAGAAAGGGTTTCCAAATGCTTGATTTTTAGAGTGAGTGTGGTTGTCGTGATTATGTTACGGATCGCAAGATTGCCCTTCCTACTAACATGAGGTTGGCCTGGGTGTGTGGTCCCTCCTTTTCCACCAAAAGAATGTTGTGTTAACAAGCAGGATTTGGGTTTATTTAAATTGACACAGAAAGCCAGAAAGCCAAGGAACGGAGGGGGTAACTTCACATCCAGATATAGATAAATACCGAATCCCACATGTAAAACATGTACAATTCTTCTGAGCCAATCTGATACTGGAAATCGCTCTATCTTCTTGCGTCTCTCCACAAACAGATTCATGAGACTGATATTTGCCTAAGACTATATTTGTATGTAATACTTATTCATTGGTTTTTTTTTTATATATTTTAAGCATTATGGGGTACAGTTACTAAAGTGTGGGTTTATAGAAGTAGAGATGTTGCCCATAGCAACCAGATTATAGATATTACCTTCTATAAGGTGCTAGAAAAGTGTTAAGTATAATCTATAGGCAACATCTCCACTTCTAAAAACCTGCAGTTTAGTAAATATACCCCTATGAGTCTTTCTCATATTAAACTTAATTTACTAAGATTGGGGTCAGTAATTGTTATCAGATGCATTTTGCCTGTGGATTCGGCTTATCCATGCTACATATCTGTAGTACAGGTTATTATTTAGGTAATGATAACCGGAACTTAATTGTGGTTTTAGGAAGGACTTAAGACTTCCTATTTGGAGGGAGTAGCCCCTGAAAATAAACTTACAAGGTGGGTACACACAATATGATATATTATGCAATCTTGGTAGCTTCTACCAATCTGTACGACCATCATATACTGTGTACACCCAATCTGTCATTTATACAGGTCATCCATCGAATTGTCCACTCTGATGTGCTGCCCGCCAGATGGGACAATGTGATGTATGATGTGGTGCACATCGTGTAGTGTGTACAGACATTGGCTGTGATTCAGAGATGTGCGCAATGCCAATATTTATTACGTTGAGCGATTATCGATAAACTGCGCATGTGCCAAGGTGCATTACAGCCGTCGCACACAGCGACTATTTATCTGCAGTGTGTTTGACAGGCAGGGAGCATTTGGAGGAGTGTAAGCAAAAACACAGGCATGTCCGAAACATTTTCAGGGTGTTCGCAGACTGCACTGCAATTCGGTATGCAATAAAAATGGCTTCGGTGTCTAAGTAGGCGCAGCCATTCTGCGCGACCATAGGGTAAATCAAAAGGCCTATTATTGAGGGATCTGCGACTTTGTACACAGATGCTTGTGAAAGTCTCAAATGTAGGCATCTACGAGATTTGCAAATTTGCATACACAGACGCGTCAATCTCTGAATCAGGCCCATAGTGTACAGGATGATTGGTTAATCGTTTGTTTGTAAGTGAAATTGTATGGGCCGCCGCATCGTTCAGGTGTGTACGTAGTTTAAGTGGTGTCAGACAACTTAGTGGTGAGTGGGAGAAATACTGAAGAGTGTAATCATTTCTGTAGACAGAGCAGATGGTTGTTTTGTTTGAGCAACTCTGTGTCAGACCCACATCACGGAGGCTCATGTGAGTGTTGAACTTGACAAAGTTATGAACAGCAGTTGGAGATTGTCAATGACAGTGATTAACCCATGAAGAGGGAATAATTACCATTTAACAAGCTATAGTCTGTCTTGTACAATGTGAGGTGTATGTAATCCTGTAGGGAAGAGAGTCTGACAAAAATAATTTTCTGTACCAAACATATTTATCTAATGCATCATACTTTGTGCCAGCAAGTGGGTCCCTTGTCCTCCGTGGTGCCATCTTCCCAGTGATATTCAGGAAGATGGAGTACTTGCACGATAGAACAAAGGCTCCGGCATAGTGCCAGAGTCTTTGCTTTTACTCCACCATCGTCCTGAAGAGGTCACTGTGAAGATAGCGCCATGGAGAACGGACCTTATTGCTGGCACAAGGTAAGTATACTATGGGTGCAAGGTCCCCTGGACTCACTTATTAAGAATATGCCTATGCTTTTACTGCATGTTGTGGCCGAAGATCTAGTAGAATTGTATTTCATATTACTGCTATCCTGGTCATGATTCAAGCTGCTGGCCAGGGTAGTTCCAGGCAACTGGAAACCCCTTCTGGATTTGCTCATTAAGGGTATAGACAAAATAAATCAAGAGCCAGTCAGTAAAATCAGATCTTTTAAGGAGCCGAGGATTATGAAAGCCATTGTCCAAAATGACTTTAAAAAAATAGGACCAAGAAATCTATTTACAGATGTGTCTCTTTGCATGTTAAACAGTCCATCTAGTCGCGCCATGCCGCAGCGTCTTTTTATGCAACTTTTACCCTTAAAATGCGTCTTATGGCAAAAAAATAGGACGCACAAGCAGCTTATACTGATTAAAATGATATGCAACATGCATATATTCTGTTTGCGACTGCGGCTGTATCTGCATGCAAAATGCTATTTACAGTATCACAGCCGTATATTATTTTAATCAGCATAAGCTGCTTGTGCATCCTATTCACATATAGCTTTCCAAATAAGACGCATTTTAAGGAAAAAAGTCGCTCGGCGCTACCGAATCATACGGTACTCACGCGTTATGTGTAACGTGACTTATAGAGAATGGACAGTAGATGTATACGGACACATCTGTATATCTATATACAGGCTGGTTGCTGAATTGAACACATGGGAGCTCTGTTAACCTTGGGATTACTTATCGCCTACACTGGTTTAAAATCCATTATATTGCATAGTGTATGCACTAATATACTGTTACAAAGAGCTAGAAGCTGTATCAAGTTTTATTGAATGTTGACATCAGTGCTTCACCCCTGTTGAGTCCACAACACTGAAACATGTTGGGTGTTTATATAATCTGCGTCCACAACAGTGCAAGCCGCCTTTATCACAAGCTCGCTTCCTAGCATTAAGGCGACACAAGAAGTGGAAATTTCAATCTGCAGTTTAGTGGTGACAAATTTTTTGACAATGGTGTATGTAAACAAAGATGGTGATTTTTTTTAAAGAAAATACTTTATGAAAAAATGTTTTAATAAATATTTGTAAACTATCAATCATTTTGTATCGGGTACATGTTTTACTACAAGAATTAACACACAAATGATGGCACATCAATAAATCAACTCAGATTTGACTGATTATCACACTCTGTAAAATTGATATCCTCATATTAAGGAAACACTAAATAATCGAAAGACATCACCACAATTTTTAGTTTAGATGGACATTCCTTTGTGTCTGTCAGACCGCTCTCTTGAATAAAAAAGTATGTATATTGTATTTGTTGAAACCTATGCTGTTGGGTTATATTTGAG
Source organism: Taudactylus pleione (assembly GCA_031769625.1). Taxonomy (NCBI): domain Eukaryota; kingdom Metazoa; phylum Chordata; class Amphibia; order Anura; family Myobatrachidae; genus Taudactylus; species Taudactylus pleione. Next base: position 1,008,795 of record JAUIMM010000156.1, on the reverse strand, counting down.
AGGAGCGGCTCAAGTTTCAACTTATTAACAATATACTGTATATACTTAATATAATCCAAGCACAGAAGAGGGATTGTGTTTTTTATATATATATATATATACACACACACCTCACTGAAAGACCGGCTCCAGCAGGAGCCGCGCCCTGTGCGGCGAGGGAGCAAGACTCCCCTAATCTCGAAAAGGGGGAGTGACCTGACTTTCAAAGGTCACACCACCCTAAAGGATGCTATTTGGTTGGCGTGTCCGTATGGCACACCTCCCATTTAACGTCAGGTTCTAGTCCCTGCACTGAATGCGCGTGGCAACCATTCTTGTTCCCGGGGGCCGGGCACAGCTGCGGAGGTGGAGGTGCCCAACATCCTGATCGACCCGCGGGACGAAGGAACAGCAGGGCGGTGCCCGAAAAATGGGACTGTCGAAATTGGGAATGGCTGGGAGGAGTGAGCCCTCTACGGGGTGGCGCCCCTGTTCAACCCCACTAGTCTAACATTCCTCGAGCCGGCCCTGCCACACTGGTAGCTTGGCTCCTCTGATTTGTCATCTATATATCTAGCTATGACCATAAGGAACAAGAAACAAGTATTGATTAGGTTAAATCATAACATTCTAATGACATTTCCAGGTCATTTGTTTTTTACCATGTTAATCCTACTGTATAAAAGAAAATGTTTTATGACTGATTTTGCATTGCAGCCCTGAAGATATTATTTGTTGTTAATAAATTCAGTTACGGCTATTTATTTCAAAAGCATTTTAAAAGTTACCATTGTACAAGTCAAGCAGAGCATGTGCCCTTTGTGTAACCTTGCTGCTGATGACTGCCAATATTACTCACAAATGATAGTTTAACGCACTTTTTTAAACATGTTAGGGATAAATTCTACACAAGGGTCACAGGGTGGCTGAAAGGTGACAAAATGGTAAACTCTATCAAAGCAAGTGGTATATGTCTGAGGGCCTTATTCAGCAAGGAACGCACGGATGCAGACGCACGCACCCGGCAGCTGCGAGAATATGCTAATTAATGCATACGCACGGTAATCACAGCACAAAAATGCAGACGCCCAGCACTACATAATGCCGTCCCTTTACCGTCCGCTAACGTCCATACTGATGCGCAAGGCTGAGAAAACATCGGGAACATCGAGTAACATCAGAGCAGCACGCAGACTAAAGGTAGACCTGACCCTGCCGCAGGAGTTGAGAGACTTCCTGCACACAGAGGGATGCCATGCTGCGTCCGTCATCTCAGTGGCTCATTTATGCACGCCCCTGTAACGGGGTGCGAACGCACTGGCATGCCTGAGTTCGGCCGACCACTCCACGTATTCACCCACAAACGGCACTTCCTGACGATTATTTTCCCTGGGTCTGCGTATTCACTGCGCTCGCTTTTGCAGATGCAGTGAGCGGTTTGCGCACTATGACCCCGGCGCATGCGCAGACTGCGAACTTCGCCCGATTGCGTGCATCTGCATCCGTGCGTTCCTTGCTGAATCAGGCCCTCAGTGACTTAGGCACCATATTACTAATATGTAACAGGAACATGTAGATATTGTCTGTAGATAACGAGGAAGTATAGGTCCAGAATACTCAAGATTCTTTCCAGCATTTTCTCCCCATGCATACTGTGGCATATCCCATCAGATCTAGTGTTACAGGGCTCCTCACAGTGACCGAAGGAGGAGACAGGAATTCAGGTCATCAGAAGGTTATGCATAATGGATGCAGACTGCAGATGATATTGTAACTGCAGCGTGCTGTGCATAATGGATGCAGACTGCAGATGATATTGGAACTGCAGCGTGCTGTGCATAATAGAAGCAGACTGCAGGTGATGTTGGAACTGTATGCTGTGCATAATAGAAGCAGACTGCAGGTGATGTTGGAACTGTATGCTGTGCACAATAGAAACAGGCTGCAGGTGGTGTTGGAACTGTATGCTGTGCATAATAGAAACAGGCTGCAGGTGGTGTTGGAACTGTATGCTGTGCATAATAGAGACAGGCTGCAGGTGGTGTTGGAACTGTATGCTGTGCATAATAGAAACAGGCTGCAGGTGGTGTTGAAACAAAGTACTGTGCTGTGTGACAGTCAGTGTAAACAGGTGACTGGGTCATCCAACCCAGGTCCTGTTTACAGCATAGGAACAGCCTATGCCCGGACTTTGGCTCTACCAGCGCTTGGATATGATGTCATACTGTAGCTTGGAGATGACGTCATATCCAAGCGCCGGCAGAGAAATGTCCGGGTAATAACCCTGGTCCAGCCTGCGATGTAAACGTGTTTCAAGCTGCTGTGACACGGCTTGAAACCCATGTTAAGTGACCCGTGAATTTGGTGTAAAAGAGGTATATGGCAGAATGCTTATGAAGCAAATACTGGAGCCTTGTGAATGGAACAAATGCAGAATGCTGTTATTAATACTGAAGACTGATGACTGGAATTAGGACGGAGGGCATTTCATATGCAAGGAGTTAAAGTAAACACCCGAGTCTGTGGGTGTCGGCCTCTAGACAAGGGGCTAGTTGTTTAGTGAGGTAGTGTTGTTGGGTTGGGTTAGGTTTGGTTAGCCTATAGGATTGGCAGAGGGTGGGTCAGTGCTATTTCAGAGATGCTGCTTGGCAGCTATTTTATAGAAATTTCTCTGGTCGGCTGTTTCCCGCCCTCCCTCCCTTAATCATTGAGTTGTTTGGTGTCAGCTTTTCTTGTGGCGGGAAAGAACGGTAGCAGTCGCCATCTGTCTTTGGAGCTTGAGATGCTCTCCCTTCCAATACATGGCTTATGCTGCTTTTACCCTACTGGGGTCAGCGGCAACCACCTAACCAGGTGGGCCTCACGTCGTGTCATTGGGGTGGGAGGTGGATACCTTGGGCGTGGTAATGGGCTGGCTGCTCGCCTCCCATTTAGAAGATCGATGTGAGTATGCAGTTGGTGATCTTGCATTTTGGGGCCGTTCTTTCTGCGCCACCATACTTTGTCTGTCTTTCTTTCTTATTCTATTAGTTGTTCAGTTATACATTAAATAGTTTAATTAGTTTAAATTAAATAAAGGTGACCTTCCTTTCCCCTTATATAAGTCTCTGTGTCATTATTTCATTATGACTATGGTTGATGATTTACCCTGCACTGTTAGGAGAGAAAACTCATCAGGCGATGGGGAGTTTATAGATGCAGGATGCAAACCGAACCAGGAATCAGGGTACTGATCTCTAGGGAGAAAAGTTGTTCTGGCAATGAGCAGTCAGCAGTTCTTGGTTTAAATCATACTTGCCTACTCTCCCGGAACGCCCATGAGGCTCCCGAAAATCAGGTTGTGCTCCCGTTCGCCCACAAGAGACAGGAGAGTACAAGTCTCTCAAACCGGTGAGTGAGAGAAGTGACCACAAGTCTCTGGGATTCCACTGGCGGACACAGATAACAGTAAGTTGACACAAACAGACCCAGCAATGGGGATTTGGACCCCGATGTATGACAAATCACAGGGGCAGGGCTAGCAATGGCTCGGCATTTGAGAATCAGATACCACAAAAACTGTACACCATAGGCGCCGGGAGGGGAGGGGGGGGCAAGGGCACAGCTCACCTCCCTCAACATTTGGGAGGGGCACCAATCAGAGGTGGAACTAAAGCGGTGAAGACTGCATGCGGGAAGTAATGTAAAAAGAGGAGGCGATCCAGCTTGAGTAGAGGAAGAGGGCGCCCCTCCCCTCCGGCTCCTCTGTTGCTGTTTCTGTGGGCAGGGGCGGACTGGGTCAGGAAGCCATATGCCCCCGGGTCGGTACAATTGTGTTTCAGTGAGGGCCACAGGCACTGCTGCACATACATGACTAACGGTCAGGTGAGATGTGGAAAGTGATCTGTGGTCTCTGATTGTGTTTATAGCACCATCAGAGTGGCTGGGCAGCACTGTCTGCATGTTGCCCGGCTGTCAGTCACATCCATGCAGCTTGTGGCTGCACTGAGCACTCCTTCCAAGACCACTCCGCTATACTGGTTCCGGATTTAGTCTGAACCTGCTGTGTGGATGCCCAAGTGATCATTCACCTCCCTGACTGAGACTCCAAGTATCCACCCAGTCCTATCCTCTACCCTTCTGTCACTACCTTGACTCTATTCTACTGAATCTACCCCCTCCTGTACCTTGTCTATTATAATCTACTCCCTCATGTCACTGGCCAAGACCCCACCCACTTTCCCAAGTCCCCGTGCCCTTCTCTTCTCTGTCTGACTATTCTAATCAACTCCCTCTTGTCCCTGGCAAAGACCCCACCACCTCACCCGAGTCCACCCCTTCTCCAGTCTATCCTGTTTCTGTATGGTTTTCCTGTACCTGGAGCTACGCAGGCAGGAACCTCGGGACAGGTAAGTGCCAGTGGTGGTGTGAACATTTTTTTTGTTTGAATACTTATACAATGGGGATGTATTTGTTTTTTTTCTTGGGGGAGGGGGGTGTTTTAATACTGTCTGTGCTGGAGGTGGTTTATAAATGTGCGTGTGTGGGGGGGTATTAGTATTTTGTGTGTGTGAGGGGTATATTCATAACTGTTATATGTGGGTCACTGATGGTCTCTGCATTATCTGGCATTTACTGTGGCTCTCTGTAATATATGGTGGCCACTGCGATGCTCTCTGCATTATATGGTGGTAACTGCGATGTTCCCTGCATTATATTGTGGTCACTGTAATGTTCTCTGTATTATATGCGAGTCACTGTGATGCGCTCTTTGTTATATTGCATTGATTATGTTGTCTGTATTATAACACTGTCACTGCAATGCTCTTTGTATTATATGGCACTCATGGCAAAGCTCTCTGTATTATATATCGGTCACTGCGTTGCTCTCCGCATTATATAGTGGTCATGGCAATGCTTTCTGAATTATCTTGTGGTTGCGGTTATGATCTCTGAATTATATGGTGGTAACCATAATATTGTCTTAATTATATGGCTGTCACTGCAATGTTCTCTGCATTATAACGTGTTCACCGTAATAATCTCTGCATTACATGAAGGTCACTACAACGCTCTCTGTATTATATGGCAGTCACTGATGCTCTCTGTACAGTATAATGGCTACTGAAATTTGCTGCGATGGGTGAGGTAGCGTAGTACATGCAGAAATACTTAGCCATTGAGTTTTGAGGCAGCTGAACCAGCATGCTCCATTGAAAAGTGTAGATACCTGTGAACCACAGAAAAATGCAACAGGCGCTGGCACCTTAGTGTAACGGAACTAAAAATTTCCCTCACCCTACATACATTTCAGTCCTTACAATGTTGACAGCTATATCCAAGCTGGCCAAGGATGGCCACTATCTAACATGATGGAGGAGGAAGGAATAGCTTCACCCCTGCCTGGACCTCGGTATCAGCTTTGCTCCCACTCTACGGTGAGAATACTCCTGCCATGGATTGGAAATTAATTACACTGCTTGCTGGCTGTTGGGTGACTCCTCCCCTAGATGGATCCAAACCTTTCTTTGGGTTCTTCGCTATGCCTAGGCCTCGGGCCACTTTGCTCTCCTGGCACACGAGTGCCGGCAGCTGCCTCAGTCCCGGCTGTCTTGGCCATTGATGACCAGGGCCATCTCTGCAAGACCTTTGGACACAAGTGCTGCCTCCACTGCTGTCCATGCTTCCTGAAGACCACTCTAAGGACCTCATTCAGAGTCGGTCGTTGCGGCCGCACGGTCGTAAGGGAAAAGGGGCCGGATATGCAAATGAGCACTCGCAAGTTGCGTCCTTAAGATCGGATCGTTAGCTGGCCGACCAAGGGGAGGATGCGGCCGTAAGACAAAAAATACGCCCCCTTCTCGTACGCATTACACGTCATCTCCGGCCATATAAGGATTAATCGAGACCATCGGAACTGGTCGTAGAGCTTAGGGTTGACCATACCCTCTCTTAAGCACTACGATCAGGTCAGTGTACAAACCACCCATGTCACGTGTGCCATGACACTACTTTGTCAATTATGCACTCCCATAAAACGCCGTTCGCATAATTAGGCATGCCTGCGTTCGGATCTCCACTCCCCCGTTTTCAAGCACCTTCCCCTGTTACCACCCACAAACGCCTCATTCTGTCACTCAAACTACCGACCTGGCTGTGTTCAAGGAGAGAGAAATTTCTGATCGTAGCAGCTAGTTTGCGCACGCGTGTTGCGAACTTTACGCATGCGCAGTTTAGCGAACATCGGTGGCGTACGACCGTGCGGCCGCAACGACCGACTCTGAATGAGGTCCTCAGTGCCTTGTGGTGCGCTATCCCTCCTCACGGATTGGTCGCTGTTCTGACCAGCTAGTGAGTCCTTTCAGATTGGATTACCTTACATTGCTTCCATGCTCCGTATAGGCCCACTAAATTTGACAACCTTCATCAGACTTTGCTTCGATAGTCACTTGGAACAATTTTTTTCTTTCCCCCTGCTGTTCACAATGCATTGCAGTGAACCCCGTTAGCAGCTGTTCTAGGAACCCCCATCTTACTCCATGCCCCTGGATGCCTTGCCCATCCTATTCCTGATTGGTACCTCTCCTGTTCCCCACTTTAGACTCATAGTAGTCGATCAATTGCGATTGATGCCCATGATTTGGTCTGTGAATATTCTGTATTTATGGTAGCCACTAGAATGTGGAATTTTTTTAAGCACCCCTATGGGGCTGCAAACAAAAATATGCAGGGCAGTGTGTATGACAGTGCAACTATAACAAGAAAAAGGACATACCACTGTTAAAAGCCAGACCCAATTCCAGGACCTGGGGTCGGCTGGTTATATTTAATTTTTTTTTGCTAAACCACTTTAAGTCAGTGAATGAGTAAAAACATGTATTTCACACCTTCACTGTTTATAGCTCTTTGCAATAACAATTTTTCATATATTTCATTTTCATGTAAAGCATACTAGAAATAGACAAACCACACCTACAAACCACACAAACCACGGGTCACTATGAGGAGCACTTCAATGCAAAATAATGGTGTGGGTCAGTGGAATATACCTAGGGCAGAGTGGAGAAAGGTAGGAGTAATCTTAAAGGTGTTTTCTAAAATTTTAGACATAATGCTCTGCATTCAATTTAATTATAAGCGATGACCACCACCGTGTGCTGCACAGTGATCTGACACTGACTGGGGGATAGAGGTGTTGCAGCACACCGTGTCAGTGCCAGGATCAGTATGACATAAGTGTGAGGATCGGATACTGCACCCACACCTGGTGCCTGGCAGCTCAGCTTTCCCCCATGCTGCTGCCTGTCTGGTGTGTATAGAGTGAGATGTGACTTCTGCAGTTGCCCCGCAATGTTTTATCTGCGCCTGCGGGTGACATTCAACAATTTAGGGATGCCAAAATGAAATGATATCTTGGCCCCCACCCAACCTAAAAGTGTTGCGGCACCCCTGCTACACCCTAAAGATCGATGAGAGTGGCTTCAGCTATCTGTAATGGGAGATAATACTTAATTTCTTAACAGAACTGCAGTGGAACAATGTATTTTAGCTTCATGGTCTTGAAAATATGAAATCTGGGGTTCAGCTGAACTTTTTAACTATAATTTGCAGTTTGGCATGATACAATGATGTGAGGTATTGTTATTGGCAAAATACTGTAAGAGGAACAACAATAGTGAAGTACTAGTACAGGCCTGGCCAACCTGTGGCTCTTTAGCTGTTGTGAAACTACAAGTTCCAGCATACCCTCTCACTGATCACTTGGTAAAGCATGCTGGGACTTGTAGTTTCCCAACAGCTGGAGAGCCACAGGTTGGCCAGGCCAGCACTAGTACTTCTAATACCCTAAGGTTGTTTAGTATGTATATACAGTACTCTTTAAAAGTACTCTAACTCTTAAAAAAACAATTGCTAGTCCATGACTTTAAAAAAAATATTATTTTTTGATACATAAAATGAAGATGGGACATTATCGACAACATTAATGAACAGGAGATGTCAGGCTAGAGCAAGGTAGGTAGAAAGAAAAGAGAAAAGTAGGTAGCATCTGTCTTGTGAAACCTACTGAACATCAGCAGTCTTATAATGGGATATGCAGACAAGGTCTGACAGTAATCAGGGATTTAGCAGGAGCAAATCCTATTAGACAGACAGTGTATCTTTTAGTTGAGATAGAAATACACATTAAATTACACAATACAATTGTTTAATGTACGTTCCAAAATGACATTCACATAGTAGTTTTCTAGAAGCTGCTCTAAATAAAGGCCTTTCCAATGATGGCTTCATCTAACAATATATTTATTTTATAGCTACTATAAACGTAGGAAACATTTATGTCTTAAATAGTTAATAAACTACATGTATTTCTGAACCTGTAAACACAGACTTTTCAGGGTAAATTTACTAAGCTTGTAATATATGGTGGCCACTGCGATGCTCTCTGCATTATATGGTGGTTTTGCCTCTTTGAAGCAGTCCTATTGATAGACAACGATGGGTATCAATGCTGGTTTGCTGTAATTAAAAAAAGCATTTACTATGCATCAGTTTTGACTTTCATTTAAAAGCCGACTTCAATCCCTGTCAGATTTCTTCCCCTATTCCGCAACAGATTTGACGGCAAACCCACCATCAATCTGTTGTAGAGTGGAAGCACTGCACAGATCACTGTGATCTGTGCAGGCTTTGTTTGCATAATATGTGTACAAATTCTAAAACTAGGTAGAAAAAAAAGTGTACCCCTCCTCCCAAATCCATAACCGGCCCCGGCCCTCTGAGCCTGGGCTGGTATTGGAAAATAGGGGGGAAGAACAGGGCTATGTTCCCCTATCTTCCATTAACCAGCACTAGGCTGATCCAGTCGGGTAGCTGATGCTATAGCAGGGGAGCACACAGCATGAAGTCCTCCTGTCTTAACGGCAACCAGCTCCAAACTGTACAACCCAGGGCTGGAATCCCCCCTTTCCCCCATAAAAAAAAAATAGGTCCCCCCTCCCTTATGGACATTTAACCCTACCCCGCCCCCCCCCCCCCCCCCCGTGGCTGTCCGCTCGCGGCGCCCGGCATCCCTTCGATCGGGATGTCGGGCGCCTGTCTCCCAGCAACGGGAAAATTACATTTAACTCACGCCAGGATAAAGCAGTCAGGAAGCCGGCTGTCGGGATCACGTCAGCCGGTTTCCCGATTGCATCCCCTCGACTACAATATCACAGTAGATGAGTAAAGAAATAAAATGATTTCCCAGTACGAACTGGGAAATATACACTTTTTTGGCAATAACAGGTGGTAGGTAGGAGACTGTGATCAGGGCATTATAACATAATGGTGTCATTACACCACTGCCTCTGAGGTGGGAAGGGCTTATTCACACAAGCTGTCTCACAAGCTGTCTCACATCCTCAGGTAAGGCCTCTAGAGGAAAATTCCTGCTCTCTAGGGAGTCTACGAGCTTTCAATTTAATTCAGGAGTCTCCAAAAAAGTCCGGAAGAATAGGCAACTGTGGTTACCAATCATTATTCACTCACATAAATATATAGGACACATTTCTTAGATCCATTGAAGATGAAGCTAATCTACAGTGACATTTCAAATGATAAGGCAAGGAAAGGTTCAAGAATATTCAAGTATCTATTATAAAAACTACTGCAGAGTATGTCAAGCTGTAGGGAGGTCCCACCCCTTTCCTCCCCTCAAAGCTCTCACTGGCTGGCAGACTTCCAAACTCAGCCTTACTTCTGTGTTCTGCTACAGCACTGTTAGAATAGGATGTTCCTTAAGGTGCATACACACTAGACGATATTTTGAACGACTGAACGATATCGTTATTGTTCAGACGTTCAGTATATCGTCCAGTTTTTACGCAAAAACAATGAACGATAACGACCAACGATGCGCGTTGCTGCAGGTCGTTGGTCTTTGTCGTTCATCGCCCGAACATGAAGGTCAACCTGACGATATTGTCAGGTTTTTGCATGTTCGGGTATGAGGGAGGGAGCCCGGCCTGAACGATATCGTGTATGATATAGTTCAGTATGTGAACTCAATGTCGTTAACGACATTGAGCACACACCTGCCAGGGAAACACTAAACGATGTTGCTCATGCAGTGAATAGTCTAGTGTGTATGCACCTTTACTCTCAATACCTGCAGCTAGCACCACCTGTGGGGGTCCACCAGTTGGGGGAGGTAGGTGCAGGTAATGACAGCAGGCATCAGTACTGTCCTAACAGTGTCCCCCCTGCGCAAATCACCCAAAAACCCCTATTATGCCCTAGGCTGGGATCAGGGACACCGATGACAAAGAGAAATATTGGGGAGGGGGGATAGTGATGAGAGAGGTAGAAAAGGGGGGGGTTTAGGGGACAGAGATGAGAAAAAAAAGAAGAGGAGAGGGACAGAGGAGTGACAGAAAGACAGGGGTGGTGGTAACGGGGACAGAAAAGAGACCAGTACCTGTAAACGTGGGGTGAGGGGGGGGGGCAAGAACAGAGATGACAGAATGGGCCATAAAAAGACTCCTAGAAGGTCGGGCACAATAATTGCAGACCTGACATATGACAGAAGACTGACTAAAGTATGTTGCCACCCAGTTTTATGTTAATTATACTGAATGAAACATAAAAGAGATAAACTAATTGTCTGCACTGTTTGTCTGAAAGAGATATGGCCAATTAATTCACTAAGTTAAAGATAAAGGGTATGGAAACTAGGTAATGAAGGAAGAGGAGAAAGGGTTAGTAATGGATGAGCAAACATTCTTGTAAAGAGTTAGCTTCTCCAAGGTGCAAAAAAGGAAATATACCAATTGCCCACAGCGTTGCGGTAGCCGGCGACGGTGCATGCGCAGACGCAGTCTCCCTGTATTTTTTTTGAAAAACACAGGGAGAAGTGTGCAGAAGGGAAATTGCAGGGACAGAGCTTTATCGCAAGCTATGTCCTTGCAAGGGATTTTTGATAAATTCCTGCGGAAATATCACACTACAACTGCAATTTAAATGAGCCCTAAATGAGGTGCCAAGGAGCAGGGAGAGCAGAATAATGCCTTAGGATAGTGGATATAAGTGAAGAATGAACTCTTGCGAGGAATAAAAGACAAAATAGCAAGAAAAATAAAACCTGGACGCACTAGAAAGGATACTGGCTAGAATATACGCAATGGCCATTTGTAATTCCTCTAAGAAAATGTGAAATATTTAGATGACAGATAAAGATGTGACTAATACTGATATGTAAAATGCTGCAATATACACAGGGCTGGACTGGCCCACAGGGTACAGGGGAAATCCCTAGTGGGCCCCACTGCCTGAGGGCCCCACCTCCTCTTCTAATGTCAGCTTTCAGACAGTCCACTTGAACACATTGTAGAGACAGACCATGCAGTGTAGAATCCATGTTGTCTACAGGCTATATTATTTATAATGGTTAGAAAAAGTCTCTGTGGTGGCTGGTCACACCTTTTAAGCATGGGCCCCTACCACTGCATTCCCCAAGTGGGACCTTCATGCCTCAGTCTGACACTGGATATAATTACTGCACACAGTGGCCCTGATTCAGAGCCGGACGCTCTGACCAGACCGCTCGCTCTGAATCAGGGCCCACCTCCATTAAAATGGAGTATCCTCCTGGACGCTCGTATAGCTGTGGGTAACCACCCACAGCATATACGAGCGTGCAAAATGATGGTCGCGATGGTCTTGACCATCGCGACCATCGGAACTGCAAGTGAAAGCCTGCGGTTGGGTTTCTCAACCGCAAGGCCAGGAGTGATTTTGGCTCTATCAGAGCCAAAATCACTCCCACTGACATCACTAGTGATGTCAGTGGGGCCGGCTTCAGACGGTAGGCGTGCCTCCGTCTGGCAGGCACGCCCCCGGCACGCACACCAAAGGGGGCGTGCTGTCAGTCACCATCGACAGCACGCCCCCTTTGATGAGACACTCCGAGCGAAGGAAAGTCCTTCGCTCGTCGGGTCTCGCGCATGCGCACGACGGAGCTCCCTCCGTCGTGCACATGCGCAGTGGGGAACATCGACCCACTTGCGAGCGTACTGCCGCTCGCGAGTGGGTCTGAATAACCCCCAGAATACCTAAAGGCAACTTATAGCTCATTTTACTTTAAGAATTCTATCTCAATTAAAGTAGCTGATAAATGGTTGTGTCGTACATTTTTCCTGCTAAAACAGCAATAGACAAACAATTTTGAGACATCATATTAATTTCATACATATCCTTTAGGCTGCATACAGACTGCATTACTCTTCCTGAGACAGGTAACTGAGCAACAGAATAGGAGTAAAGGTCTTCATACTTGCCTACTTTTGAAAAAGCATTTCAGGGAGATTGTGAAAGCAACACCTATGAGCGTGGCGGTAAAGTGGACGCGTACTGCTACATCTGAGAGGCGTGCCATAAAATTTAAATTCATGCAAATGTAAAGGAGTCCCAAAGCAGTTAGTAAGATATAATTCCCACTAGGCTGTTTTAGCAGGGCACCGCACCCTGCACGATTTCAATAGGGCAGAATGCGCTCCGCTGAAACAACATGCTGGGTGCCTTCCCCACCTGCGGGCCACAGTGTCCCGCAGGTGGGAAAAATTGCGGTGCAGCACTCACTGTCGGGGAATAGATGCCGTGTGCATGCGCACAGCATCTATTCACTGACAGTAGAGAGCTTGGGAGCAGCCCAGCATGTCCGTAAGTGCTGGGCATGCCCCCACGAGTGACAAAAAGGGGTGTGTCGTTACTCATGGTCACACCCCCTTTTCTGGCACGCCCGAAAAGTACCCTTTATACGGTACAGCGCCCAATCTAGAATGATCACTAGTAAGATCTACAGTACTTGTTGGTGAAAACACACTGATACTTTCCAGGGCTTGCCCATGTAGTGTGCATTACAAAGGGTTCCATATAAGTGGCTATGAGAAACCTTATATGAAAATGCATGTAGCCATAGGGATCATTATGCCTTATAAACATTGAAGGGAAATGGCACTGATTATAGCATTTGAAAATATATATATCGGATTTCTTTTTTTCCCCAAGTATATAGCAGCTACATAATGGGGGTAAGGTGCAATCAGGAAGATTGCTAGACTCTTCAGGGAGTCAGGGAGTTTGATACTATTTCAGGCAGGATACTATTTCTCTGACAATCAGGAAGAGTTGGCAAGTATGGTCTTCTATGTAATTTTGTGGCTGTAACAAACGCTGACCACAAGAAAATACAGCAAACCACTACTTGCACACTTTCACAAGTATATCTCAATAGAGAAGGATTAGTCCTATTCTACTGCAACCTGCTGAGAACTTAAAGTGCCACACCATAGATGGTGAGCAGTCATGTTTGTATGCAACCTTAGGAAAACTAACATGTCAAACCGGACTGTGATTGACTTGGAGTATTAATATGCTGCTGAGGAACTCCAGTCCAATGCACTCAATTTGCATTAAATGAAGCAGTGTCCAAAAAATGGTGCCGCAAATCGAACACTCTGGTACAGAAGGGTCATTCCCATACTCGTATCATTGTTTTACCAGTTTTAATAAAAAAAGGTAAAACAAGTGTTGATGTCAAGAGGCCTTAAATGCATTTTGTCTCTCCATTTTCCAATATTTGTTTTCATTACAGAAGTGAGAATACTCAATATACGGTACACTGTAGCGACATAGAAAACTAAATTTTTAGTAATTGTTTCATTTTGATTTTGATACATATTCAAGCAATTTTACTTGAGTAATTTGCTAAGCTTCCAGAATCATATCTATTTGGTTTACATCATCAATGGTAAGATGCACTGTTCCCAAGATCATTCGCCTGATTGGTGCACTGTTCCAGAGATCAATCATTTGATGGTTGGACACCACAAAATGATGACTATTGAGCTTGGGAGCGGTCTCTTGGTGTTTTTTATGTCCAACACAGTGATCCGTCGTTACTGAGTCATGTATGCAAACAAAACCCTGTAATAAATTCAGGAAACACGGAAACCTCCAGTGATGCCAGTCAGCTTCTTTCCTTCACAGACTGCAGTGAGCCTACCCGCCCCAGGGGTCTGTGCTGCTTCTACTGAACTACAGTAGCGTTCATCTTTCTGCTTCACAAGCTTACAACAGAGTCAGAGGTTGTATATATAGCTAAAAGGGGAAAATGTATATATATAGCTATTTCAGAGGTCAGCTCTCATCACTATGGCAATGAAGAATACAATATTCAAAGCTATGAATTGCCCAAAAGTCAACACATGACTCTGTATCAGCATGTAATGTTTTTACATTTACTACTCCCAGTACATACATACAAAGACTTGATAAATGTTATTGCTGGAAAAGAAACAAAACAAGCAAAAGTTACAAAATTATTACACAGTTCTATTATATACATACAAATAATAAAAAAAGAGCTATAAGGATCCGTCAGTATAATATCTAGTGTTATGAAGGTATGTATTTGCTGGCGACCAAAAAAAAATAAATTTCAACAGGAACATTTCAAGTTAAACCATATGTGCACCATAATGCATTTGTACCTAGATCTGTACATATAAAAGATTTGCTTCCCATTATGTCTGGAGGTACAACAGATGTGGAGGAGTTTGTATATACAGTAAATACATTTTATTGGAAAATTCTAATTCCAATAATCCCTCTTGTGTATATGATACTCCATTACATTGTTATGTTGCGTACAAATAAAGTAAAGCGACTTCTGCACTTACTAGTGTTCATTCTAGCACCCTGCACGGAATCGGTATGGATCCCTGGCCGGCGGTTCAAATCCTGACAGCGCCGGGCAAGGTAGCAATTTTGTGCCCCCTCACTTCCTGTACCTGGATTTTGTCCTTGCTCCTCCATAAGGCAGTGCACTACTCAGACGTCCCTGGTATAGTGACTTACATTATTCCACACACCATAATACCCATCACACATTATGCCACACACTGTAATGCCTTACCAAAGTGCCACTTACATATTTGCCGACACCATTTTATATCCCACAGTAAGGCTTCTAATTACTTTAAAATTACCTGCTCATTGCCAGGAGGTTTATGCTCATTGCCAGGGGTTACATGCTCATTGCCATGGGACTTCATGCTCGTTGCCATGGGGGTTTCATGCTCATTGTCAGGGGATTTATGCTCGTTGCCAGGGGTGCCATGCTCGTTGCCAGGGGGGTTACATGCTCGTTGCCACGGGGTTTTATGCTCGCTGCCATGGGGTTTTATGCTCATTGCCAGGGGTTTTCATGCTCGTTGCCTGGGGATTTCACAGGAGAAGATGCAGCTTTCAGCATCTTCTCCCGGCAGCGCCAGCGTTCCCGGCACTTCCAGGAATGCTGTGTGCATTGTGCTCTGCTAACAGACACTAGAGGTCCAGTAGGACCTCTAGCATCTGTCTCTTTCTTGGTGGCGGCTATTTTTGGATGGCCGTTTTCAGCAGAGTCCATGCGGACGGCTAGTCCGCATGGAATCTGCTGAAAACCACCATCCAAAAATGGCCGCCGCCAAGGAGGAGACAAACACTAGAGGTCCAGTAAGGACCTCTAGTATTTGTCTCCTCTTTGGCGGCGGCCATTTTTTGGACGGCCGCCAGATGTCTGAGTCAGCTTTTTTCACCCCCCCTCCCGCAATCCCCACCCAGTGCACGTGCACCTCTAGCCCCCCCCTAGTTGCGGCCCTGAACTACACAACACTTTTAAGGTTAGATTCAGACCAGTGAGCCTAGTAGGGAAAATAATGGAATAATTTTAAAGGAAAGAGTTGTGGAATATCTAAAATCCAGCAATTTACGGATCTCTATCAGCATGGATTTACTAGGGAGATCATGCCAAACATATCTTATTGACTTTTTTGACTGGGTGACTAAAGTAATAGATCAAGGAGGGGCAGTAGATGTGGCTTATCTAGACTTTAGTAAGGCTTTTGACACGGTCTCATATCGCAGACTGCTAAATGAACTCAAAAGTGTGGGATTGGATTCTAAAATGATCGAATGGATAAGAACTTGGTTGCAGGGTAATAAACAGAGTTGTTGTAAATGGAGTGCATTCACATGAGGCAAAGTTTACCTGCGGTGTATGCCAGGGGTCTGTACTTGGATCAGTGCTTTTTTAATATCTTTATTGGGGACATTGCAAACGGTATTAAAGGGAAACTATGCCTTTTTGCAGATGACACAAAGATAAGCAACAGGGTAGACACACCAGGAGGGGTAAAACAAATGACTGAGGACCTAGTTAGACTAGGGGAATGGTCAAAAACATGGCAAATACAGTTTAATGTAAAAAAAATGCTAAATCATGCACTTGAGTCTCAAAATCCCAAAGGCTGAATATAGCATCAAGGTACTATAATGGAAACTACAGAAGAGGAAAGGAATCTAGGAGTCACTATTTCAGATTGCTTGAAAGCAGGTAAGCAATGTAACAAAGCAATGAGCAAGGCGAGTCAGATGCTTGGTTGCATAGGGAAAGGAATCAGTAGCAGGAAGAAAGAAGTAATAATGCCCCTGTGTTTTGTTCGGGAGGCCATATCTCCAGAAGGATAAATACATTAGAGACTGTACAAAGAAGGGCAACAGAAATGGTACATGGCCTACACCACAAAACGTACCAGATTAGACTAAAAGATCTTAATATGTATAGGTTGGAGCAGAGAAGGGAAAAGGGGGACATGGTAGAAACTTTCATATACAGTATATCAAAGGTTTTAATAAAGGTGCAGGAGGGTGACATTCTTCAAAAGAAGAGAAGTACTATAAAAGTAAGACATGCACTGAATCTGATGGGAGGTAGGAAATTTGAGGAAATATTACTTCACAGAAAGTGTAGTGGTTACGTGGAATAGCCTCCCATCAGAAGTGGCAGAGGCTAAGACCGTAGAGTAATTTAATCATGCTTGGATAGGTACAAGAATATCCTTACAAAGGACTAAGGAACAAATAGGGTTGAGGTTACCAAAAGGTTAAAAATGGGCAAACTAGATGGGCCAAATGTGCCGTCAAATTCTATGTTTCAGAAAGCAATTGTGTAAAATACTAAATGAAGCCATGGATTTAGAGTGAGACTCTCTATCATTGTTCGTCTAGCCTGAGATGCACTGTCAAACTATTTAACATGTTAGACTGAGGGCCTAATTCAGCTTGGATCGCAGCTGCTAATACAGACGCAATCGGCCAATTGCTGCGTACTGCGCATGCATTGCGTGAATCAGCCACTGCGATCGCAGCAGCTACGAAGACCCATCATAGAGTGATTGACAGGAATTGCCATTTGTGGGTGCTGACGGGGGGGTGGTCGGGCGAACACTGTCGTGCCAGTGCGTTTTAACGTAGGGGCGTGCATAAATTATCCACTGCAATACCATACGCAGCCTGAGGCCTCATAGCGTGCGCTGAAGTTAGCAATTCCTGAGTGAGGACTTACCTGCCTTAACTTTTCATATGGGTACGATGGTACTCGATTGTACTGAAGTTTTCGCATTCTTGCTAATCATTACAAATGTGTGTGTAGGTGAAGTGGGCGTCCTTATGTAGTGCCAAGTTAGCATACTATCGCAGTTGAACTGCATGTGTATGCTATATTGCGATTCGTAGGGAATCAGGCCCTGAGACCATACATCCCAGTCATTCCGATTTTGGAGGGACAGTCCCTCTATTCGAGCATTGTCCAGTAATCCCACCAACGAGGCACAGTGGAGGTGGGGGGGGGGTTATCACTCATCTGCTGCTCATCATGCAGTGCATATTGTGCACATCATCCATACATTATGGAGAGGGACTGTGGGCAGCTCAGCAGCTTGGGAAATGCTGGGCATTCCCCCTGCGTGACAAAAACCACGGGCGTGCTGTACGCAGTGACTGTTCTAGGGGCGGGTTAACAGGGCCGTCGCCCGGAGCGCCGGCCCCTAGAGGGCGCCATTGAATCCCCTGAAGAAAAAAACCCCCACCAGAACAAAAAATAAAACTGTGCCAGTCTTCCCCCGCTAGCCGCTGCAGGGAGGCTCCATTTGCCGGGCGCCCGCTGAGATTTGATACCAGCGGGCACCCGGCTCCCTCCCTGCAGCGGCAGCCGACAGCCGGAGCTCATTCCTGAGCTCCGACTTCAGGCTCCCATAGATCCGTGGAGCCACGGTCGGACCGGACAGCCGCGGACGCAGGAGCGGGGCTTAAGTTAAGTGTTTGTATTTTAATTGTAGTTTTTTTTTCAGAAGCGTCAGCTCTGGGGGCACGACTATAGGGGGCATTACTACTGGGGCGCACTACTAATGGGGGCATTACTGCGTGTGGCATAATGTGTTATAAAGGCCATTACAGTGTGTTGCATAATGTGTTATAAAGGGCATTACTGCGTGTGGCATAATGTGTTATACAGGGCATTAATTACTGCATGTGGCATAATGTGCTATAAAGGGCATTACTGCATGTGGCATAATGTGTTATAAAGGGCATTACTGTGTAAGACATACTGTGTAAGACGCTTCACTGCGCATGGCAATTATTGGCCATGAGGGGAGAGCTTGGGGCAGGGCTGCCATCAGGAATTGTCGGGCCCAGTACAGATGAAACAGGCAGGGCCCCCGGCTTCCCAATCGTGGACTCAAGAGATATTTAATGTGCAGGCACCTGGAACAAGAACTTGCACCGATGTCTGTGACTGTACTGACTTGCACCTCATAGCAGGTTTATAGACAACCCTTTAAAGGGAGAAAAAGTCCAAATGATTTATTAAAGAAAAAATTACACTAGCCTGTCATTTTTAGATTTATGTGGCGATGATCAAGGTCTTGCTTCCATTTTTTGCGCTACTTCTGATCGCAGTCACCAGCCTTGGGGAGGAGGCTCACTTGGTGTGGGGTGGGGGGGCAGAGGCTCCCATGGTGTGGGGTGGGGGGGCAGAGGCACACTTAGAGAAGGAAGCAAAGAGCATACTGTGTAGAAGCCCCATGTCATGTAGTGGGGAGCTGTATAGAGGCACTATGACTATGTAGAATCACCTCATTACAATACTCAAGACGAACATAGCATTTAAGGGCCCCCCTACGTATCACTAGTAAGGGCAATCAGGGCCTCCTTTCTCAGTAAGTCGGTGGTTATATCCAGGTGCCCATTTATTACAGTGTTTATAGTTTATGAGTAGTTGCACAATGACTGATGCTGCTATTACACAGAGCCTCAACCCCTCCATGTACAGCGCTGTGTAATAATAGTATATAGTAATATATAGAGTCCCCCCTCCCTGCCATGTTATAGTAATGAACTGCGTGAACAGGCTCAGTCAGTGGTGATCCAGTATGGAGGGACTGGTACCTGATAGCTGCAGGTCTGTCTCAGGTATCCCTCTTCCCTCCATGTTCCCGGCTGGGAGGAGCTGCAGACATGAAAATCTGCTCCTTCCACATTGATTGGTGAGAAGGCGGTGTGCGTATGAGAGATGAGAGGAGCAGGTAACACTGACACTGCGTGCGGAGTTTCCCCTAGAGCAGGGGGAGGAAGAGTTGGGGGTGGGCAACAGGAGGAGCCTGCCAGTCAGCCAAGATAATATCCTATTGGTGGTTACTTAGGGTGTTCCGGGGCATGCAACTACCGTGCTCCTAGTCCCTTCTGCCCTGAGTGTATGAGTAACAAGGGGCCCGCAGCGCTGCTAATTCTAGCAGGAAACTGCTTCTTACTCAGCAGTTTGCACTAGACAAAATGTATGTGCGGTGCGGGCGCCCACCTAGCCCGGGCCCGGTACATCAGTACTGGCTGTCCCCCCCTGATGGCGGCCCTGGCTTGGGGGAAGCCCAGCACCTCTGTAAGTGCTGGGCAGGCCTCGCAGTGTGATGAATTGGGGGTGTTCCGCAAGGACACGCCCCCTTTCCGGAAGCGCGTGTGCTTTCAGCGCACGCAGAGGAACACCATATAAAAAAAGTTATTTCTTTATTTTGGGGAGGAGGGGGGGCGCAACTGGGAACTTTCGCCCTGAGCTCCACAATGTCTAGAACCAGCAGGCCATATCCCCGACTACAAGGTCACTCCCCGTTTCCATGTGCATGTAGAAGGCGCACGCACAATGTCCCAATACCAGCCTCCCAGTGTTGGGAGTTTGTGAGACACTCGCTTTTTGCAATGCTTTACGTGTTGTAAATGCTTCCTATAGTGCCTAGTCTAAAGCCTGTTACACAATGTGCAGATCACTCTGCACATCCGATAGACTCTCCAATCCTTGGAGCTAATTGGTGGCACCTCCGCACAAACTGAGCTATTTTTAGCTCGGTGTGTACTTTCTTCTATGGGATCAGGAGTCCGGGCATCTAAAATTTTAAGCAGCTCATAAGATGCGACTTCACGATCCGACCGTTCCAGCAGCATTTGAAGCTGTTTATCGGCTAAAGCTCCTGCATACACACATATGCAATTATCGGGCTGATCAGCCGATATCGAGTGATTGGCTAGATAATTGTATAGGTGTGTTCCCAGCTAAACCAAGCGGTTCTTTTATAAACTGCCCCACCAGTCTTAGATGCTGCATCTTTACAAAGCCCAGTCTATCTGAGATATTCCCTGTATACGGCCTAGTCTGCCTAAAATGCCACCTCCCTATATTTCCCAGCCAGTCAGAGATGCTCCATTTCTAGCAGTTCTGGATTAAATATTTCAAGGCACTTTGAATAGAACAATTACAAAATATAACAAGGCAATAGAGTGTAAAATTAAAATTTTGTTCATATTCTGATATGAAGATACTCTTTTCGTGCCACGTACAGAATTTATTTAGATTATCAAAGTTTTTTTGTGAGATTATTTATAATTTATTAACAGTTTCTTATATAGCGCAGCATATTCCGTTGCGCTTTACAGATGGAGACATTAATAGAACAACACTGTTTAGTAACAGACAGACATAGAAGGTAAGAGGGCCCTGTTCGCAAGCTTACAATCTATAGTTAAATAAGTGTTAATACACAAGGTTAGGTGCTACATATTGCAAATTGGTCCAGCCAGATTGCAGATGTTATTGGTGAGCTGTATGATCCAGTCACACTGGAAAGTTGGCCTAGGGTTAGATGGGTATGTAGTCAAGAGAGTCTCTATGCCGACACTGAAATCCCGACAAGGGATACCAACCATCGGGATGTCGCTGTCGGTATTGTGACAGGAGGCATCCCGATAGCCGGCATTACATACCGATTCCGTTAGGAGGATGTAAAATTGAAGAAAGAGAAAATATATGATGATATGTGTATACTGTAGGAAGGGAGTTAGATAGGGAAACGATTAAGTTTATGTGGGCGGTTCTGGAATCTGATGTTTGTCTTAAGAGGCAAGTTTTCAGAGAACGCTTGAATGTTTGGAGACTAGTGGAAAGTCTTATTGTAATATAAAATTTGAATGGCGTGATTGAAAGAGGAGAGGGCTGGAGTCATTCTACATACATACACACATCTCCAAACATGCAATAATAGTGTAAAGTCCTTTAAAAAAAAAAGTCCAGATCAATGTATAGTAAATAGAGAAAAGGGTGCCTCCTAGTGCAATAAAGCAAAACCAACACCCATAGTGTATATACTCCCCGCTTCTACAAGCCCTCCACTAGCTCCCCTTCCCCTTCAGAACCCAATTCAAGGTTCTCACGCTCGCTTACAAAGCCCTCACCCAATCTTCTCCCATTTACAGATGTGTCCTCATACTGTACATCTAGCCTCCTTGCGTGCTGAACAGCCCTTTTAGTCGCGCAATGCCGTGGCTTGGAAGCGCTGAGCGTATTTTCGTGCAACTTTTTACCTTCAAATGTGTTTTATTTGCACAGCAATGCGAATAGTTAGCACAAGCAGCTTCTGCTGATTAAAATGATATGCAGCATGCCTCTGTGAGCGACTGTGGGTGTATCTGCATGCGAAACGCTACGTTACAGTGTCAGCGGCTGTAACACTAGCATTTCGTATGCAGATACATCCTCGATTGCATATAGAATATAGGCATGCTGCATATAATTTAATCAGCAGAAGCTGCTTGTGCTAAATATTCGCGTCACTGTGCACATAAGACACATTTGAAAGCAAACAGTCGCACGAAAATATGCTCTGTGCTACCAAGTCACACGGAGCTCCAGCGTTATGTGTAGTGCGACTTGTAGCGCATGGAGGATAGATGTATATGGACACATCTGTACATCTCTGGTCTCATCTCCCTTCACTCTCCTGTCCGCCCTCTTCATTCATCTAATGCACGCCGCCTCTCATGCCAACTGTTTACTTCCTCCCACTCCCGCCTCCAAGATTTTGCCCGTGCTGCTCCCCACCTTTGTAACTCTCTCCCTCTCCCCATCAGACTCTCCACCTCTCTACAATCATTCAAACGGACTCTCAAGACCCACTACTAAAGCCTTCCAGCTCTCATCCTAACTTGCTGCTACATGTTCCTTCCTCCCCATCTACCCCATCTGTGTCAGACCTGTTTGTCTGCCCTTCCCCTTTAGACTGTAAGCTCTTACGAGCAGAGCCCTCTACCCTCTTGTGTTTCTCTCTACTTTACTTCTTACTCCCTACTAGGGCACCTAACACTTGGTTGTTTATGCTCTGCTGCTTATGTGTGTATTATGGTGGCTAATGTAGCAATGTATATTATCCATGTCCTTTGTCCTGCATTGTATTGTATTGTACTGTAAGTAAAGGGTCACCTATTTGTTTATGCACTTTGTAAGGTGCTGCTGAACACTTGTGGCACCATATAAATAAACGATAAGCTCAATTTGATAAAAAATTTTGGTACGGGGCCATTTCACATTTTTTATAATTTATTATTATTATTATTATTATTGTTATTATTATCTGAACCACATGAGGAATTTCAACAAACCACAATCAGACAGATAAATCTATTTTATTTTCACAAGTAGTAGCTCAGATAAAAACAGGAACACAAAAACATAGTATAATCCAATAAATAAAACATATTTATTCTTAACAAAAAAGCGCTTACCTGATATTCAATGAGGTAGTGAGGAACCAAGTAGGTCAGAAACATACACTAAACACATTCTGTTGGATCAGCTACAAAGCAGATCCCGTGACTTCATCATCAGGAGTGGATATTGTATGCAGCTGTTCCCACAAAACACATTAAGTGCACAATTCTGACTGAATGATAAGACAAACCAAAATATGGAACAGCCAGAGCTGTCTGCTACTAGGTCCATATGGTAACTAAAAAGATACCCTGTTGACCAGAGTGCGCCCAACTTTAATTCGCTATGCCCTCCCCACAATTCATGAAAGTCCTTTCTATTTGGTTGGAGACCATTATAAGTTAGGTTTCAACACTGCCAAGTATCAAGATCCCAGAATGCTGTACAATCACCGTGAATGAAGCCACACGGGAGACAAGCATCAGAAACCATCATGACAAAAATGTACTGGGGTCTGTATGGGAATGTGTAGTAATAGCACAATGCCAGTGTTGTGTCTAGAAGCTAAATACTGTAAACAAGTTCTAACAGTTCTTGGCCAATAAAATTAAGGAATGAATCATCATAGATCTGTTATATAATTTGGGTTATATATAATATGTAATTTCCCAATTTAAATCTTATTAGCCTGCCATGCAGCTTTCTCAGCCCTACCTCAATTTTTGTTGCAAAATAGCTGGATCTTATCATTGCTCCAAACTTTTCTTAAGAAACTGGTCAGGGACTTAACCATGCTGTACACAGAAGAGAAGGCGACCATAAAAAGACACCACAAACTTGCACTGTGCTTATTGTCTGTAAATCACCTACAATGTACTGATGTTATACACTGAACCTAGTACTTTACTAAGCACAAGTCTACGTGGGAAGCAGCTAAGATAAACATGTTAGATGTCACCCAACACTCTGTTCATATTAGATTTGCAACCAAGCACAAATTGATAAACCCAAAAGGACAATAAAAGAATTGTGTGAGAAGTATATGTACTTGTTTTTCTCCAATTTGTGCCAAATCTGTCACCCATAGCACAAGGTGATGCTCAAAATAGGTTTTATTTCAACTCAGGTGGCAGACAAGTACACAAAGGGCACCATTTACAGTTAGGTGCAAATTCAGCCAAAAAGGTGTAAATTTGCACTTGAACAACCCATAATGCAATGCAAGGGATGCAAACACACACAGATTTTTTTTTTCCTGCAGGGAAAACACTGCCTGCTTTTGTATTCACCATGTAAACACTGTGCAGCTTAATCTTAACACTGATTTACGGGAAGAATTTAGAAAAATGTTTAAAAATTACACATAGAGATGTTTCCCATAGCAACCAATCACATTCTAGCCACACTTACCTACTCTCCCGGAAGTGGCGCAAAACTCCTGAATTTTGGGTAGCCATCCGCACTCCCGAAAGTGTATCTGGATCTCCCGCATCCCGCCCACTTCCAAGTGATATGGGCAGGATGGGGAGATAATTGCCTGGATTTGTGGCACAAATGCCATGAATCGGGGCTCTGTATGGAGGGGGCAGGGCTAAATTATGTGAAACCACGTCATTTAGCCCCGCCCCCTTCTCGTGCTCCTGCGATTCACGGTAGTTTGCCGTGACGGGCCTAATGACATAGGAATCCGGTCTCGTCCCCCAAAGAGGCCAGCTGTGTCTGCTCTCCGGGCATCTCCTGGGGAGCACATAATAAAAGTCTACAAGTATGATTCTAGCTTATGGTTTTTGTTGTACATTCTATAAAATGGTAGCTTGAATCCGATTGGTATGGTATGGGCAACATCTCCACTTGTCCTATTTAGAAGATTTCATAAATCTCCACCTTAAAATTGAGTGACCCCCACCAAACTGTACATCTGACTGCACATTTCTCACCCAGCAACACAAGATGGCTTTGCAAAAGGAGCACAATGTGAGTATCAAGCGATAGTTAATGCTATATACTGACCCCTCCCCATAATGCAGAATAAAATAATAAACAGTAAAATAGTACTTCGTAGACATATGAACAGTTGCTTCTGTTCCTCAAATATGCTTTCACTTTAACTGTGAAATGTTAATAAAATGTTATAAGTGAAGAACACTTTGAATAGCAAGATGTGTTCCCCCACTTACTCACTTCTGAGCTAAACGTGAATTAAGTCTCAAGGACCCCATACATCTGCGACAGATCGTGGCAATGTAGCGATCCTTGCAGGATGTTGGATTTCACAGGAAATGTTGAATTTCACAGATATGCCGATCACGATCAAAAAATGATCGTGATTGGCAGAACGGTGAAATTTAACATGTAGAATTTCACCGATCCTGCAATGGATCGCGGAATATCGATGGCCGCCGGTCGGCATTTCCGACCGGCAGATCGGTGTTTCCGATCCCATCGCTACATCGAGACGATCCATCGCAGATGCATGGGGACCTTCAGCTGCACACCCCTATTTCTCCAGGTTTGTCAGGTAACATGTCTTATCTCACTCCTCCAAGACTGAGTGACATGTCTGGGCAAAAGCATAGTAAAATATTCTTCAATAAATTAGATATTCCTATTATGATTTCTGCATTCTTCACACATCAGCACAACATAATTGACTTGGAAATTCAACCTGTCTCAACATGGAGCAGAATGTAACAGAGGACAAATGTTAAGGCAATATTCTGGCAAGACTGCCATCTAAACTGCTGGATGTAATACCCAGCATTTTGGAGGGTGCAAAACCAAGCAGTTGAGGATGTGCAGCAGATTTAAAGTCAACACTTTACCAGCGATTTGGGTTAGAGCGGCATGTTTGTTTAACCACTTAACTGGCATGGTCACATCGGACGCGACCACTGCCAGATGGGCTTTCACCGATGTGGTTGGTCACATCCCATGTGACTATGCCCCGGTATTTTAAAAGGGAAACCAGTTCTGGACACGTGCATCCTGTGGCCGGGAAATCCCGGCATTGATGTAGCGGTCTTTGACTGCCGACGTCACATGGCGATTTTGTGCCCCAAAAAGCTGTATGATCGGCATGCTGGACCTCATGTGAAAATAACAAACGTGTACTTCAGTGCATAAAGGGGAACGTCTGAGCAATATCATTCCGAACTCTGCCCTCAAAGTGGATAGGAAGGGGAAGGGATACTACTGGGGGGGGTGGGGGGGTTATTGTCCCATCATTGTGATATCTCCTAAAGACTAATTTTCCCCTGCCTCTTACCTCCTTCTTCTTCCCTTTGGCGTCTCTGCAAACTCCCCTTCCCCACCATTTACCCCTTCCCGAAGTCACACTGACCAAGCATAATCTTGCTGCTCTTGAGCCCACTCTTCTTTCTGGACACCTTTCTCTCCCCCAGTTCTGCCCATTCATACCCAGACCAAGTTGCGTTGCGCTACAACTCAACCCTCCTCTCTGCTCCAGCCATCACTCTTTGTCTTCGCCAGTCTGCTCCTCAACCCTGGCACTGTAGACTCACACTATACCCTCAGAATTGCTCCCGGACGGCTGAACTGAAGAAATCATGCCTTCAAGCAGAATACCTCCATTTCAAGTTCATGCTTGCCTCCTACAACTCTGCTGTCTCATGCCAAACAATCTTACTCCAAATCTCTTATCTCGTCCCAATCCTCCAACCTATGCTGCCTCTTTGCTACTTTAAACGCCTTCCTCTGTCCTTGAATTCGACTACTAAAATCGAAGAAATTCTCTGCCCTATCTCTAGCTTCAAACCACCCCCCTGCCACCTCTAACCTTCCCCAACCTTTTTGCCTCATCTCCCACCACCAGGGATGAGGCATCCCCCTTTTCTAATCTCCCTTGCCACTTGCCCCCTTGATCCTATTCCCTCCCACCTCCTTCGCTTCTCTCCTGCTCTCACCTCACCCATCAGTATAACTATTTGGTAGACAAATCTATTGTGAAGGTGCATCTTACAACCATGAAAATCATAACACTTTATTTTACATTTCTTTTTGTTATGTTATAAAGGCAAAGAAAACAATTGTAAAGCTAAATCCAGCATACAGATCAAAGGAAGTAGCACTGTGCAATTGCACACATTAATTATTTGTTTTATTTTAAACCATGAACGAATCCTGAAATACTAGGAAGGCCCTTGGAGATCACAGACGATGGAAAGAATTGCTCTAGTTTTATTTTAAGTGCTGAGATATGTGTCATGATTGCGTGTAATGTGTTATAAAAACACATCTAAAAGACTGATGGGGCTAATAAGGTAAGCACTTTCACAAGGAAGATAAAGGCTGTATTGTCTGTTCTGTCCTGTCAAACGCTACAGCTTGACACCCATTGATTGCTAAGTATAGGTTTTTACTATCGAGTGTTTAATGCCTCCCAAGGGGTGTAATTGGAACATATAAACACATTTATAACAAATTAATAAACTAATTGAATCTCATGAATAATTTACAGAAGAAGAAAATGGAAAGAGAAGAATCTTGGTTCATCTATATTTTTGTTTGTAGGCCATTCATTTGTTAAAAATGTATGTGCAATAAAATTCTCTGTCATAAGCCCTTACATTAAGAAATGTTGAACCCTTGCCATTTTAGCAGTATACCTCACTAGAGTATATACAAACGCATTTCACCTTTATATATATTCTATGAGATAAGGGACCTATCCATTAGCAGATCTTTCTCTACGATGAAAGACAAAAGATTTATCCCTTGAAAACTCCTGGCGCTGCAGTGACAGATATGTGTCATGTACATGACAGATTTTTGCAAACGACGAACGATATTGCATGACCTCATTCTGGGAGTGGATTTTTTTTTTATGTTTCTATTAACTTTCATTAAAAATATCGTTTGTCACTTGTCGTTTACCGCTTATAAACTGACAGATATTTCTAATATCTGTCAGCGATAAGCGATAATTGACCAACATGTTGGAGAGACGAAAGACACAATTTGTCGGCCGCGGGAGTGCGCATCTGTCATCGTTCAGGGCCTATCCATGACAGATAAATTGAACGACTGAACGATATATCGTTCATCGTTCAAATTTATCTGCTAACGGATAGGCCCCAATATACTGAATTTAAATTACAGCATACAGTGCACACAGCTTCCAGAGGTTTTCAGTGATTGTGCAATGGAACATCCATGTCCCTTCTTCATTGCAATTCCTGTGCCTGGGTGCCAGTGAACCAGGGTCTAGATGTAGGTCACAGAATTATTGTTGGAAGCCAAAAACTTTCACATGCAAGTAGCAAAACAATTACAACTTCTCATTAAGATTTACTGTAGGGTGAAGTGTTCTTTTGTATTTTTTGGCAAGGACTATAAACCTTGTCTTAAGTGATGGAGCTGCTGGGTAGAGCACAGATACCCATGACAAATTGTACCACTTGTTGGAGAATGCTTGTTGTTTTACAAACCACAATAGGCCCAAAGGGAGCCTTGTGCTGTGTGCTGCGCTCTAACTGGCAATTACGGTAAAGCTGCCTTTGCTCTTCCTGCTTGCACCTCGTCATGACCCGAGCTAAAATCATTTTAAGTTGCGGTCATTGACCGTGACTTTGGCAATTAAATTATCTTCTGTACTTAAACCATGTAAGCAGACAAGTTGGAACCTCGTGGCTAACGGAATTAACCTCTATGGGGGCGATTCAATTCAGAGGAATGGAATAGCGCCGGGAGGGAGCTCCTGGAGTTATTCAATTCAGCGCGCTGCTTAGTCTGACTAATGATTTTTGACTAATGTGGTGGACACATGGCTGTTTTCTGGGTTAGCACGGCGCCAAAAGCCTCGCGGCCGGCACTTTAGTCGGAGAATGCGGGTTCTCGCGACTAAACACCCAGGTTAAGTCACGAGAACCATCATTCTCCGACTTAACTGCTTCCCATTGGAGTAAACATTGCAGTGAATTGAATAGCTCCGGGAGCTCCCTCCCAGCACTATTCAACTCCTGCTGAATTGAAAGACCCACTATGATAGGGGTGGGCACAGCAGCTGCAACTCTCACATTTCCTTCATGTCAAGAAGTGATTAATTTTTTTCAAAATATGGCTTCACTCCTATATCTGTGGATTAATTATCGACTCTAAAGTTCGGTTTACTGAAATCCTGAGTAAACGTTAAGGCCCTAGACAGCCCATTTTCAATGGAACAATGTATAATCACTGCTCCAATCCTTGAAGTCCTCAATACTTTAAACAGGTTACAGTAGCTTTCCAAAGCTCTACAAACTTGCATTATTGAGATATGACAAAAGAGCATGGGTGTAACTACCATAGGTGCAAGGGGTGCAGCTGCTATAGGTCCCAGAGTTTAGGGGGGCACATCTTCCTTGTGAAAGTTACACGTGTTTTATAAAAATTTCACACCATTGGGTGGTACATAGGGGCCCTTACAAACTTTTGTTCAGGGGCCTTCAAATACCTAGTTATGCTCCTGGAAAAGAGAATATGATCTTATTCATTACCCAGCTCCTCATATCCCTAAAAAAGATGGAATTAATGGATTTTGCCAAACTTTAGCTTTAAAATCGTGATGCAGTTTATTTTGCCGGCGACCGGAATGTCGGAAGTCGGAATCCCAACGCTGGAAGCCCGACTGTGTACTAAAGATAGGCGTCTAAATACAGACGCCTATCTTTAGCCAGATGCCGAAATCCCGACGCCCGGCATCCCAAATGAAGGTAAGCGGGGACTGTTAGTCACGGGGCGGGAGGGTTAGTTTTAGGCACCCTCGGGGGGACTTAGGGTTAGACCCCCCCCCGGGAGCTTTAGGCTAGGGGAAGGGGGGGTTAGGCACCACTAGGGGGAGGTTAGGGTTAGGCCCCCCCTTGGGAGGGTTAGGTTTAGGGTGCGGGAAGGGGGGGTTGGGTTAGGCATCACCAGGGGGAGGTTAGGGTTAGGCACCACTAAGGGAGGGTTACGGTTAGGGGGGGGGGGGGGAGAGGGGAGGATTAGGGTACTTACCAGCCTCAGTTGTGATCCTGACGGTTCGGGCTTCCAGCGTTGGTATTTAGTCCACCGGCAATACATCCGGTAGCATTACATACTGATTTCTTAAAATCAACCATTGAAAAAGTGTGGTTCTGAATATCTGACACACACAAACTGAATATAGTGTCCTGAAATCCTTCCACTTTCAAAGGCACTCATACCATTTGCATTATTTACTGTCCATTCTGAGTGATATCAATCCTGTTTTTCAAAACCAACCATATTTATTACTCCAATGAAAAAGAGTACTTAATTTAACTAGGACAAACCAGTCTGGGATAATTCTTGTACATTCACAACAAAGAAAAATGTCACTTTTATCCTAAACTGCTTGTTGGACCTCCTTCCTGTTCTGTTGAAGGCTGTTGCTTTTGTGCTGTCTCTTGTCTGCCAGCCTCGAGCAGCAAGAGTAAATGAAATGACACAGGTGGAAATGGCCCTCACACGCAATAGCAGATTGCAGGCTATCACTATCACTATCTGATATGCAAATTCACCCCCTGTACTGTGTTGATGAGAGGCTTTATCAAAAGCACCTTAAGAAATGTGCTCTGTGTTGCTAATTGTAAAATGTTCCCTTAGCTAAAGGTATATATAGTAATAAAAAAGTATTTCTTACACGGTATGTGCGCACTATCTTGCAGGCAGGTTTATCCTCATTTGACCGAGCACCTGTCATAAATCCTTCATTACATTTACCAAACAACTCTGACATTGGGGTGGAATGATTATTTATTTAGAGAAATTTAGATGAATGAAAGCTGCAGAAATTGCTTTCTCTTACAAGAGGTAAAATGAAAAGTACGGACCCTGTAAAGCACATTATATATACACATACTTTTACTATAGATACAACAAAATTCAGCCATGGAAAGATTAAATTATAGGAATTTAGCTCCTATGCCCGAAAGGGCTCCATGCCTACTAGACCCTGACTACCAATTGCCTTTTATAATCTCTCCAATCTACAGGCTATTTTCATACAAGAACACATTAAGAACCCACTAAGATAGGTAATGGTTAAATTTGCATTGCCCTGTTCCCTTTCAGCTTCCTGACTGGCATATCCTGGTGTGTGACAATCACAGGCCTTTCCTGTGGCGTGCACAGCTGTTGTGTTCCTCCCCCTCTGCCATGCTGCCTTGTCACCAGCCCTTCATTCCTACAGTAATGGTTTCTTCACCACTAATCCGGTCTATGTAATATCCATTTAACAACTGAGCACAACTAATTAATGTTTCTACTACATAAGGCACAATACATTAGAAGAGCATTCTGAATCTTGTCCTGTGGGGAAAATATAGGCAAAACAAACAAACATTAAATATATATATATATATATATATATATATATATATATATATAAAATGACATTAGGTTCAAGGCAGCACTCTCAGAAAACATTTGTGGCAAAGGTGCAAGATCCCTAAAAATCTAAATAAACTCACACATCACAGTATTTTGGACAGGAAAAGATTGGCACTCATTTCTTTGGTAAAAAAAAAAAAAAAGATCACATTTGTGAAAGGTGCATCATTATCATCAGCCCAACGGCCGTTTCAATAATTAGATTTTTTTTTTGTGTGCTGATCCTTTCCTGTCTAAAATACTTTGATGGGTGAGCTATAGATATTATTATAGAGTTCGCATTTATTTTTTAAAGGTGCTTGACTCAGCATTGATTCTGATGAAGGTAGGGTACCCAGCAGGAACTGTCCCACAAGACTGAGCAGAGCTATATTGTCCACTAGGTAACCTACACTGTCCGTGGAGCACTAAGGCTGGGTACACACTACAGCAACGAGCATTCGTTCCGACATCACAACGAATGCCCGTGAACAGTGATTGTGCATCCACACTGAACGACTTTAAGGACCGACAGAACGATCACCATTACTATTCATTAGTAATGCACTGGTCACTAGTGATATTACTAGGTTAGAGGTACAGCACATCAAACCTGGCGTCCGTCGATAGCGACCGCTGGAGCACGCAATCGCCGGTACACACTGAGCGATGTAGGTGATATGTTGCATTCCTGGGAAGGTAGGCCAGTCTGGTGAAGTGTGTGGTACATGGACTTGAATATGCGATTCGAAGCAAATCGCAACATTACACAGCAGAGATGAGATTAGGTGAATCAAGGCACCACACCCCCTGCATCTCCCACTACTACATAGAGATACATATATACAGTACACATATGCTTTTAGCAGCAATAATCGGAGAAGAGAGGGCAAACTAGCCCCATGGGACCTTAGTCCGGCTCTAAGTGATTTCATGTCCACTGTATTGAATACGTTATTTGCAAATGTAATGAAATCTCACTTTAGAAAGAAAAATTTTAATCTCAAAATTCTAGTCTTTTAAAATTCACTGCACTGCACTACCATGTTATTCATTTTCAAATCTATATATTATTTTTTAAGTGATAATTTAGTTTACTGCTAGCAGTGGCGTCGCTATGGGGATGTGGGCCGCATAGGGTGTCACCCTTGGAGAAGGTGACACCAAAATATTGGCTCCTCCTCAGTGACAGGAGCTGGGTGCTGCAGTGTGACATTCTCCTGCAGCACTCGGCTCCTGTCACAAAAGAGGAGCCGACAGTGTAGGAACAAGTCTCTGAGGGCAGCCCAGCATCACTGGGATACTGGGCGCGCCTCTGAAGGGATTACCTGCTAGGCCAAGCTCCTTTTAGTTATCTCACGCCCCCTTTTGGGCACACTGGGGGGACACAGAGTGCGTACCGATTGTCACCACACTATATGGTGTGTACCCAGTGAAGGAAAGTTGCAATATAATGTTACATCATGGGTACCGTACACACTGCACAATCCTGTGTACGGTGGCATAATGTATCATTCCTTGCTGGAAGTAACAGCATAGCGTCGTTCATTGCATCATTCCATCTGCTGTTGTGATGAACGACCCTTATGAACGCGCAAAGGGGCATACACACTGCACAAGCCATATAATATACCATTCCGATCTGCAACGACACAATATATTGTACGACCGATCGTATAGTGTGTACCCAGCTTCAGTGTTCGATGCTAATTACACTACCATCATAACTATAATAAGAATATAATACACAGATATCTTATCTTTTTTTTATTGCATATATGAATAGTTAATAATTATAGGTCTGGAAATACAGTAAATAATGAAATATAACTTTAGTTCAGTAGTCATACCACATGGACTGTGCAGCTCCTGCTTTTTAAAAATAGGAATACGCTGATTTGCTTCTTTAAATTTGCCCAAGTTGTGAATCAACAACTGAATTGCCTAAAGAATACAGTAATAAATAAACACATTGCGCTTCCTACTTTAATTAGCTACTAAGTTAACAACAGAATAGCTTTGGGGAACAGTCCCCTATTTATATCCTTCACCATGCGATGTACAGAGGTATAATTAGTTTAGCTAGTAAGCTACTCCCAAGAGTAGACCTAAAATAAACAAGGAGGCTTAGGAAGAAGGGTTGGCACTGGATTTATGGCCTGACTGGAACCTGCACTGTTTACAGAGAAATTTTGCATAGAATAAAGTGTACTTTAATAATAGAAACGCACACAATGTTTTAGAAGGGGTCTGTAACAGGTTATTTATTGTGCTATAGCACAGTGACTCACAATATCTGTCAGGCAACCAGATTTGTAGCATCACCTGACTGGCAAATAAACTTGACACTTTTATAGACCATCTCAATACACCAAAAACTTTATAATATTCATGAACAGTCACGGAGAATGGCATACCAAATACATGTGATATGTATATGGATAAAATGATAAAGAATATTAGTAAAGGGCGCTGTGACAAGTTGCTACTCCAAGCAACTGCAGAACAGAGGTAGTCAATATCCCAAATTATAAAACAAAGAATGTATGCAGCGCTCAAAAGATACAATGTATATAAATTTAATAATAATAAGATAATAAAATTAACATGAAAAAGACAATAAAAATGAGCAATAGTTCATATAGATAAATAATCATGTACTATAGCAACAATAATAGATCTTAAAAAAACATACACGTATAAACATCCAGTAGGCAGTGTTAAATATATTAAGTATGGCTAAGCACCAGGACTTAATGTTTTAGATGATAAATGTCCAGCACTAGAAAGGTTATATTACCGGCTTGTATCGCAGTCTCCAGGGTGACTATAATTAGCGATGATCCTGCGTTGGGGCTTTGAGTCCAACGTGATTAGCAAATCCTGATAAAAGTAAGTTGCCAGTAGCTGGAATTATAGCATAATAACCCAAATCCAGATAGTGTCCCAAGGGATGACGAAATGTGGCTTGTGTTGTAAATTTATGGGTATCCTGAATCAGCGATGGTCCCACACTGAGGATATGCCCAACGCCACCAACGGATCCTTGTATTTTTGCGTTGCTGATGGCTGGGAATATATGCCCGGGATATTGTGTGGATCTGGGATACTGCACATACAGTATATTCCCAGCCATCGGCTGACCCGGGTTCAGTGTGAACAGGGCCAATTCGGGAATAACCCTGGTCAAAGGGGTCTGACCCGGGTCGCAGATGGGTTTGACCCATGTTCAAAATCCTGGGTCAGAGCCGGATTTGCTATGTGAAAGGGTTATTAGTAAACTCCACCCAAAATTACATACCAACTCTGATTTTATGGCAGGCAGGAGAGGACTTATTCCTATGCTGAGTGCGGGTGCACATCTGGAACTGGACTGCCAACTAGGGAGGCCATTTTAAGACCTTTAAAATGAGGAGATTTTATTGCAGTACTGCATTTACTACAGTTTTCTGATAACCTGTACTAATATGTAATTTGTTATAAGGGACCTAATACAAGATACAATATTGCTATATTATAAAAAACTGATTTTGAAATGAGGCAATCTTAAATCAGAGGATAGAGTCATATCAGTTATCAATGACTAATGCAATGGGACATGGGTTTAAATATGATTAATATAATGTCAGAACTACAACATGTGGATGGATTATAATTTAGGCAAGGTTGTAACTATGCATTGTACAGATTAAGAAACCTATGTACAGTAAGTAACATTATATAGAACACCTGGCAGATACATTATAAAGTATTCATCTAGTTACCATTGGAAAGAATATACATCAGGCGTCAGAAATATTTGTTATAAGATCTATTTTATATTAAATATTAGAGGATCAATTCAACTATCCAACCCCGTAAGTGAGATGGTACACCGCACTTACAGACTTACAGTATCTCCGGACTCACTGATCTTTGTTTGCAGCCCAATAGGGTTAAGAGCAAAAATCAGCAAGACTGGGGTCAGATCAGGCCAAAAGGAGGGCGAGATTGGGTCCTATTGCCAGAGTTTCCAGTCCCTCTCGCAGCTAACTGATTTGACCCCTTAGACTTTTTTTTAATTCTGGCTTCAACATTTTTAAATGTTTTTTTTGTTCAAAGCACTATTATGTTTTTTTAATGTTTTTTTTATATATATTTTTTTTTTATTCAGTTTAAAAAAGCTCTTGATTCAATGTGAAAATCTTTGGGTCATTACACGTGACATTAGGAACAGCTTTATTTCCCTAGATTGTTTAGGCAGGGTCATCCTTACCTTCTGTTTCATGTCACTGTATGTAATTGATGGGTGTCATGACCCCCACAATGTGTTTTTTTTTTATATCTTAATCACACCCCACAGAATATCAGCCAGCACAATCACAGAATCGATAAAGATATAAAGGATTAGTCACTCAAGCAAGGTCTTCTCTACAGGACCAGAACAGTTCTCGTCTAGCTGTCCTCCTCACTCCAATCCCCTTTATTCTGTTATCAATGATTTTGGTATTATTTTCTTTTACTGATGTTTGCTGGATGTGGTTTGATAATTTAGTGCTAGTTGATAGTCTGTTAACTATGGTATTTATAAGTTGAGGCCTGCAATAGGCTCTATTATATATTTTAGTATGACAGACTAGATAGATAGATAGATAGATAGATAGATAGATAGATAGATAGATAGATAGATAGTTTTTGGACATAACACAATTTGCTGGGGAGTAATGAGCTTAGAGGCTCTGAAGTTATGAAAGGTTTTTGTCAGAAAAAAGAAAAGTTTCCTATAGCACCGGGCAGCACAGACGGTGTAATGGTTAGCATTACTGCCCCACAGCACTGAGGTCGTGGGTTCGACTCCCACTACGGCGCTAAATGTGTGGAGCTTGTATATTCTCCCTGTGCTTGCGTGGGTTTCCTCCGGGTTCTCTGGTTTCCTCCCACACTCCAAAAATACACTGGTAGGTTAATTGGCTCCCAACAAATATTAACCCTGCTGTGTATGTGTGTAAGCATGTGGTAGGGAATATAAATTGTAAGCTCCACTGGGGCAGGGACTCATGTGAATGGCTAAATATTCTCTGTAAAGCGCTGCAGAATATGTGTGCTATATAAATAACTGGTAATAATAATATAACATAGCCTATTGTGTAACACTGCTGCTACTGTCTGGACTTTATGGGTTATTTTCTGAAGGCTTCATGGATTAAGAACTTGCTTAAGAAAAGTCAACCTAGATTTGTCAGACGTCTACATTATGCATTTCATAAACTTTGTATACAGCAGGGTCTGACAGGCTGATCTTCAACAGACTACCTATAGGTTTGAAAGCCTTCACCAATTCATGGAGACTTGGAACAGAATCTGAGAAATACTGGAAGCCATATTTACATGTCAGTTATAAATATTTTAAAAATCTAAACCATGCAGAGCACAAATATATTAAACTAGAAACGGCGACTAAGAGATGAAAAAAGATGCTTTGGTAAAAAGATGTTAATGAACAAGGGGTTTGCATGGTATGACAGCTACAACAATGGTAAGCACATCTATTATAAACACAGTGTCTGAGAAGCAGTTTTATTGTAAACTGTCAAGACAGCGTGTGCATGACACATCTGAAAGTTTATATTTCTAAATAAACAGAATTATTTAAAGTTCGCTAATTATATCTTAGGTTTTCCCTCTTTCCTGCCAACCCTTAATTCAGACACTTCTTCCATCAATGTTATAAACAAGTCACATTAACATTTTGGCACTAGAAAACAGTATGTATCTACTGCACATTTAAACTTGTACACCATGGCTCTATATATCTATATCTTAATACATAAAAACAAATGTCCTGACTCACTGACTCATCATTGCCCAGCTCAAATCCCTGGACCTTGAAACATTTAGGGAGAATATTGCTTCCATGATGTAAGCACCCACTAAGCAGGGATTTTTGGAAATTTGACTGCTAAGTGGCTGTAAAGGTTAAAAAATGGAGAGTTGCAGGACTGTAAGCTCATTGTAAGGGACGAGTTGCGGCTCCAGAGATGGGGGCTGCAGCGCAGTCCAATATTCAAATAGGGAGCCACACCAACTGCCAGTGATGTTTGGCAGCATATAGGGTGGCAGTTGGTGTGGCTCCCCTATATGAATATTGGACTGCGCTGCAGCTCCGCCTCTGGAGCAGCCACTGATAACACTGTGCTTGGGGGGAGTGGGTGTTCATACCATGCATACCATCAGAGTACCCCTTCGAGTTCAAGGGGCTGCAGTCCCCCCCCTCAAGGTCTGCTTTACAATGACAATGAACAAGTCTCAGGGGTAGTCACTATAGGTGGCAGGGATCCACTTGAGGAAGGACTGCTTTTCACGTTGGCAGTTTTATGTGGCCTGCTCCAGAGTGAGCTCACCTAGTAGCCTGTTGATCCCAGCACCTGAGCAGAGAACCACCAATGTGATTTACAAAGACATCCTTAAGTAGAGAAAAAAAAAAAGGTTTACATACGTCTTATAACCCACCTTCAATTCATTCATATTTAAAAATAAAGAAAAAAAATGTTAATAGTTGAAAAAAAGTCCCCAAAATTGTTTTTTTTTACTTGCAAATTATGTAAATAAGAGCTATTTAAACCTGATTTAATAGATGGAAAGAGACACACACACACACACACACACACACACACACACAAGTCACCCATATCCGGAATGCTCGGGACCAGGAGCATTTCAGATTTCGTATATATGCGGTATTTAGAATACCTGGGGCGGTGGTGCGGGAGTGGGGTGCTGGGCGGTGTGGCCGGGGTGCGGAGGGTTCTGGTCGGCGCCTGAAGTGGGGTCCGGCGCTGTGGAGAAATATCCGGCTTACATATATATAATATATACACATATACATACATATATACATATATAGAGAGATCATGTTCGGTGTATGTGAAAACAAACACACCATGCCCGGCACTGCAGGAAATTTCATGAAACTTGTATTCAAAAATAAAACGTCATGTATACAGCAGTCAGCAATGTTTCTGGACCGCGCAGGGTCCTGTCCTCAGGCTGTCAGATACAATAATGATGTGAAAAAGAAAAGACAAAGCAGATTACCTTATATCCCCACCGCTGTGCAGAAGCGCGCCATTCCGGAGGTCAGCGTTGTCCTGGTACACGTCGGGACGCCTGTCGATGACGTCACTCTGTGACCTAGACTACCAGCGTCATGCGGTTGCTGAGCAACCAGACGCCGTCTGACTCTCCGGGATGCGGCTGAAAAAAATACAAACAACTGTAAATAATCTCTCCATCCCATGGCAGGCGCTGAACAAGCCACACCTCCATGGGATGCACTAAGACACAAATCGCCAGTACAGGTCAAAGCAAGGCTGCAATCAGGCACACAAACAAATATAATATGACACACATAATGAAAAACATAATCAAAAACACATAATATAATTTAATTATTATAATTTGATTATGTTTTTCATTATGTGTGTCATATTATATTTGTTTGTGTGCCTGATTGCAGCCTTGCTTTGACCTGTACTGGCGATTTGTGTCTTAGTGCATCCCATGGAGGTGTGGCTTGTTCAGCACCTGCCATGGGATGGAGAGATTATTTACAGTTGTTTGTATTCTTTTCAGCCGCATCCCGGAGAGTCAGACGGCGTCTGGTTGCTCAGCAAGCGTGTGACGCGGGTAGTCCAGGCCACAGAGTGACGTCATCGACAGGCGTCCCGACGTGTACCAGGACAACGCTGACCTCCGGGATGGCGCGCTTCTGCACAGCGGTGGGGATATAAGGTAATCTGCTTTCTCTTTTCTTTTTCACATCATTGTTGTATCTGACAGCCTGAGGACAGGACCCTGCGCGGTCCAGAAACGTTGCTGACTGCTGTATACATGACGTTTTATTTTTGAATACAAGTTTCATGAAATTTCCTGCAGTGCCGGGCATGGTGTGTTTGTTTTCACATACACCGAACAGGATCTCTATCACATATAGCACGAGCACGCAGGTCGTTGAGCTCATTGTAGGAGAGTGCCGGATTCCTTTGGACAGTATATATATATATATATATATATATATATATATTTATTTATTTTGTCATTTAAATGATGTGTAACATACCACTGGCAATGCAGAAGTTGAGTGCCATGGATCAAAGTCAAATATTTATTCCTTAACTCGCCAACGTTTCAGGGCTGGAGCGCCCTTATGTCAAGGTAACAAGAAAAAAAAAAGGCTTCCCGATCACTGCTGGCCACAGTAATCGGGATACCTGAAACGGCGGCTGCTACTTCTATGAAATACACGGCTGCCCTTGCAGCCTCGTCGGGAGGGGGGTGTTGCTGGGTCACGATCACTGTGGCCAGCAGTGATTGGAACATCGTCGAGGGGGAGCCGCGGGTTGCAGGTCCGTCTGATATAGCCGACTAGTGAGCGTTTCTGACTGGTCGCATCAGATGCGACTATGGGCCGGATTCAATTAGTTTTGCGTCCGTGATAAAGTTTCGCCTGCCCGACTTTCCGCCTACATCGCGTGGTTTGGATGCGGAAACTTATCGTGCGTGCCCACGCTATTCGCCGTATTCAATTTCAAACCACGCGAAAACGGCAAGCCGCGAAGTCGGAACAGACTGAAAGTGCTGTCACAAATGGGGAAATCAGGCTGAACCCCCCAAAAAGATGCACTAACATTGGGGATCAATGTAGATGTGCTAGAATAGCCCTAATAAAGCTATTTGGGGTACTTAAGTTGTTTCAATGGCTTCTTATTAGCGTCTTTGCACAAGTGGTGAAGAATGGCATTAAGCAGTATTTTTTGTTGAAAATAAGTAGCCCTGTCAAATTTGGGATACCTGAAAATGGGTACTAGCATATTTTAATGTCTCTAAAGTGCAGTTTTAATAAAACTGAAATTCCTCTGTCATACAACCACCTGCAATCCCAAAAACACTTGGCCCCTTCTTAGAGCACCCCCCAGAACCTTATTTCGCTAGTTTTTGAAGTTGTCCCCCCACTTTCTGCTATTTCAACCCCAAAATTAAAGTACTTTTTTGGGGTGTTCTTAAGTTTTCCCCTGGAATTTTTTGACACAGTTGTCCTTTGGGGGCTGTCCCAAGGGTTCTGAGTGGTTTCCCCATCTTTGCACCCCAAAATAAAAAAGTTCCACTTCTTTTCACCTGCTGTTCAGAGGCAAATCTTTTTCGCCTAATACAATGTATTGACTTTCTGCGTACACGAAACCCGTCTGGAATTGAATACAGAGATAAGTTTCCGCCACGCGAAAAGCCCCGATCCGTGATACTTGTCCATGGATCTCGGCTTTTCGCGTCTAATTGAATACGGCACTATGTCAGTTAAAGCCCTGTCTGGCTTGGTTGGATCTGATGCTACTACGCCAGGCGAGTGGTTAAATGGATATTACCACACACCTTTACCCCAGAGACATAAAATTAACTAAGCATATAAGTTAAGTTACAATGGGATGAAGGAAATGGAAATAGTAAGCATCTAAAGTCTACCAGGGTGAAACCGGGCACATCAGCTAATATATATTATAAACACACAAAGTAAAAGAAACAATAAATGTTCATGGAAAGTTTGCCATAATAAAGCTAATTCCAAGCAGAGATGCTACAGTAAATAATGTGGCGCAACTACTTGTTGGTTGGTGGTCCTGGACCAGTACAAATTATTTATGGTGAAAGTGATAGGCAAAACCGGTGCTGGTGACTACCAACCATAAAATACGTGGACAAGCAGAAGCACAACCACAACTGAACTTTAGGATGGCAGGTCAGCTCAATATGCTTAATTTAATATTTTTTATAATTTTTCTTCTGAAATTCTCAATAAGAAACTTTTGGCCTAGGGATGTGGTGAAAAAAATGCTGATACTCTATGGAGTCGTGATTCAAGTTTGGGTACCCATGGTTTAAGAAACAGAAGAGTGTGCACATATGAGAGCGAAGTATTAAATAATTTATCTGCATAACGCACTTTGCTTACAGATGTCTCTGTTGAATCCATTGTAAATAGGAAAGTGATATGGGGAAGCATTAGAAAAATGCCTGTGTTTAGGGGGGTGTGCCTGACATGTTTATACTGCTTTGTATATTATGTGCCATTTTTTGTTTTTGTTTATTGAAGGAAATATTTTTCCATTTATATATTGTATTATTTATATATTTATTATTATTATTATTATCGTTTATTTATATGGCGCCACAAGTGTTCTGCAGCGCCTTACAAAGTACATTAATAGATTTACAGTGACTTACAGTACAATACAATACATTACAGGGCATGGATAATATACATTGCTACATTCGCGACCATAACACCCAGATAAGCAACAATGCAAAGCAATCAAGTGTTAGGTGCCCTGGTAGAGAGTAAGACGTAGATGAAGGTATAGTAAGGAGAAGCACAAGAGGGTAGAGGGCCCTGCTCATCGGAGCTTACATTCCCTTACTGGGTTTTTGTTCTATTTGTTATGTATTTTGGCCCTGATTCAGAGCCGCTCGTAAGCGGCCGCTCGTTCGTTCTGACCGATGTTCGCACATCTGCACATGCGTACGGATTTTAATACGTATGCGCGAACCAGTCAGTGCGGCCGAAAATCGTGTGCTCGCTAAATAGCGAATGCCTGCTATTTTGAGTGACAGAAGGAGGCGTATGTGGGTGGTAACAGGGGAAGGTGCTTGAAAACGGGGGTGTGGAATTCGAACGCAGGCGTGCTTAAAGGTCAAAACGGGCGTTTTAAGGGAGTGCATAATTAATACAGCAGCGTCATTGACCACGTCACTTGGTTTATTTTTACTCAGAACTGCTCGCAAAATAGCGGTTGAAAAAACCAGCCACAAGAATAGCGAGCAGTTCATACGCTGTTCGATGTACTCGATTAATCTAATAAATAGCGGACATGACGTATGGTGCGAGCGGCAAGGGGGCGTATTTTTCAAAATTACAACCGCAAGTTTTGCTCGCTCGTTCAGACTTAGAGGTGTAAACAGACCGCAATTAGCGAACGGTTCATTTGAATAGCCACCCCTTGTTTTAGAACGAACGACCGCAAATAGCGAGCGGCTCTGAATGAGGGCCTTTGTTTTATGATATATGGGGCCATATTCAATTTAGAGCGAAAAGTCCGTTGCCGGACTTTTCGCCATCATCGGAGGTTTTGCCGTCGAAAACTTATCGCGCGCGTCCCCGCGTATTCAATTCCAAATTGTCGAAAACCGTACCCGGCGAAAACGAAATTGGCGAAAAGTCCTGTTGTTTTTGGGAAAATCAGCTTGACACCCCCCTAAAGATGCTCTGACATGGGGGTTCACTATGGGTACCCCCGAATAGCCCTGCAAAAGGTATTTTGGGTCTTTGAATGGTCTCAATAGGAGCTATTTAGTGTCTTTGGGAGAGTGGTGAAGAATAGCATTTAGCAACTTTTTTTGGCCAAAATAAGTAGTCCTATCAAATTTGGGGTACATGAAAATGGATGCAAGCATATTTAAAAATCGCTAAAGTAAAGCATTAAAATGCGCAAAAAAACGCACATTAAGCAAACATCTGCAATCAACGAAATACCTCCCTCATACTTGCAGACCCCCAAAGGCTATTTCGCTAGCTTTTGAATATGTACCCCACACTTTGAACTTTTTCACCAACATTTAGAAAGTGCTTTTTTGGGGTGTCCTTTGTGTTTTTTAAAAGATTTTTTTGACGCGGAGTGGTTTCCGCTCCTCTGCACCCCAAAACCGCAATTTTGCACTTTTATCCACGGGGTATTCATAGGCGAAACTTTTTTGCCTATTACATTGCGTTTTCACATCGGCGAAAAGACACTACAATTGAATACGGGGTGAAATCAACTAAAATGACGTCATCGGCTAAAAAGTTTCGCCGAGAACGGCTTTTCGCTCCAACTTGAATATGGTCCATGATGTGTAATATATTATTGCTCTGATGAATTAAAGAAATGAAAAAAAAAAAAAGAAAAGAAAAAAGCCTATGCCAGGCTGTAAGTAGATTTTTAATAGGCCTATTTAAAAAAAATTTCTTAAGGCTTATGATTCTGGACTACCATGGCAACCATATTCACATAATGTAGTGAACAGTGAGACATTGGAACATCGCTCTGGACCTCATTCAGAGTCTCTCGCTAGCGCTGTACGCTCGCAAGCGGCCCGATGGTTTGCGTACATGCATGCGCACGCTACTTTCTGCACGTGCGCAAACTTCTCTGTGCGAATCCAGGCCGCTCGCTCGCCCAGCAAAGACAGCCCAGTGAAATGAGTGACAGGAGAGGCCGTTTGTAGGTGGTAACAGGGGCAGGACACTAATAACGGGGGAGTGGAGGTGCGAACGCAGGTGTGCCTGAGTGTTTCAACGTCATTTTAGAGGTGTGCATAATTAAGACGCAGCGTTATAGTACACGTCACATGCCTGTTTTTTACACTGAAGTCCTCGCAGTGCTTGCGGTAGGGTAAGGCAACCACAAGCGCTGCGATCGCTTCCGATTGTCCTCGATGTACCAATGTTTTAATACACTTCCTGGAGATGACGAGTATGCTGGTGGGCGGCTCTGCCTGTGTGATTGGGCGTACACTGGCCGCTCGCTAAGACATGGTGGGCGTGCTTATGCCTCGGCGAGCGATCGCTTCCCGTGGCATGACTTTGACAAATTTGCATAAGCTGGGGGCGAGCGATCGCATCTAGCAAGAGACTCTGAATGAGGTCCTCTGTCTGCACTATGATATCCTCATTCTCTATCCACTACCATCATATGACATCATACATGCCTACCTTTCATTTTTCCTCCCCGGGCTTCTCTCGGGGAGGAGAAGCAGGTGTGCGGCGATGGGGGGTGGATCCTGATGTATTGCGTCATTAAGCCTCGCCCCCTAGGGGTAAATTGCCGCAAACAGGAATATTTAAATAGGGGCGTGTCCAAAAGAAGCGATTTGGGGACCCGCGATCGCTGTACAAATTCGCCCCATTCTTCCCACTTCACTAGGAAGCAGGCAGGAATTTGGGAGAAGTGCCTACTCTGCCGGGAGTGCAGGGGGTTTACCTGAAAAATCGGGAGCTTCCCATGACCTCCAGGAGAGTAGGCATGTATGTATGACATGCAGGGATCTGTGAGCCTATACAGACTGACCTTGAATGTCAGCAATTTTTGTATGCAGAGAGATTTTGAAACGAGACAATTGTAGGACAACAAAGTAAATTATATGCATGCTTAAAAAGGTACTTAAATTTTGGTTTAAATAAACAATAATAAACAAAATCTACCAATCTTTATGCAGGTTTACTGCTTTAATATATAGCAAGTATCAGAGCCGTAACTAGACTTTTTCGTGCCCTGTGCCAGAGAGAGCATTGGTGCCTCCT
This sequence comes from Taudactylus pleione, assembly GCA_031769625.1. Taxonomy (NCBI): domain Eukaryota; kingdom Metazoa; phylum Chordata; class Amphibia; order Anura; family Myobatrachidae; genus Taudactylus; species Taudactylus pleione. The sequence goes on along the minus strand of JAUIMM010000156.1, from coordinate 964,219 downwards.
CCCCCCCCCCCCCCTCCCCAAGATAGGGGATGCCAGGAGATGTTGGGAATAAAAGAAGAGGAAGCTCTTGAGCTACACACAAACACACTGAAAAACTAGCTGCTTTGTAGTATTTGGTATACACTGCACATCCATAATGTCATGGGTGAAAAAGATGCACATTTATGCTGAAGAATATAATTGTAATGACAAAGGTGACTTATCATTACTGACTGCTGTATCTAATGATGTGTCCAATATGACATTAGCAAGGCCACAATCAGAGCCGTAACTAGACTTTTTGGTGCCCTGCGCCAGAAAGAGCATTGGCACCCCCCCTATTTTTTAAGTAGTGGGATAACACACCTGAAAAAGGGCCATGGCCTCATGGGGAAGGGTCAGGGAAGAGATAGTGGCGGCCAGAAGATGCTGGTGATAAAATAAGAGGAAGCTACAAGTGAGAATGATAAGAAACAGAAAACTGACAGGCCCAAACAGCGCCCCCTGCCCTGTGGTGCCCTGTGCGATGGCACAGGTCGCACTTCCCTAGTTACGACCCTGGCCACAATGTACACGTTCCTCTTTATTGTAAAATGCTGTATAATTGACCATTTCTCCTAGCAGATAGTCACTGCTCAACATAAAATTACACATCTGGAGAATTATGATTTAGCTATTCCATCACAGACACAATTAGTCCCCTAGGGTGTTCACTAAGACTTATGAAGAAATCAAAACACCAACATGCCAGCAACAATTATAGCCTCCCTATATTTCACAGGGAAGGTTTGCTCTCACCCATATATATATACCAATTCTAAAGTAACTATTATATAGATATAGATCTTTAACATGTGTATCTTCACATAACAGACTTCTTGCAAAATTAATGTAAACCACTCAGTATCATGTGAGCTAGATGACTTGCTCAGTGAGCAAGTCATCTAGCCTGTTTCTTAATAGCTTTGTCCTGCCACATAAGGACATCCCTGCTGTTGCCCTTTGATAGTTATATTTTACACCCGCTGGTCATTCCTCATAATTATTTTCAGCTATTAGTTTAACATACCACTGATATAGTCTGGAGCATACTCAACACTGGTGGAGCATTGTACATTCAAACATCTCCACTGGAGATTTTGTTACAAATGTTCCCTCTCCATTGGTTCTACTGAGCAGGGACATTTACCAAAGAGCAATATTACAGCACAATGCTCCACCAGTGGGAAATCCATTTACCACAATTTATATAAGCACAAAGGTTAAAATACAAGTTGCTTAAATACAAAAATTAACTCATAACAACATTCATAAATATACATGTAAAAATGCCCTATGCAAGTCAGTGAGCTGGTAATAACCCTTAAGCATACTTACCTACTTTTAAAATGTCCTTTCCAGACGAAGCCCGGAGAGGAGATGCAGGTGGGCAGTGATGGAGGTGGGGCCAGATTATTTGCGAGCCGGTGGTGAGATGCGGCTTTGAATTCCTGATAAGCTTTTATTTGCCGAAAAAAACGGCAATTATCGTGGATTATTTTTTGGGACACATCAGATCCCGAAAAAAAAAAAATCCGATAAGTGCCGTCGTCAGGCCGACTTTGGGGCTATTTGGATAGCCCCGAGTGATGCCCCAGTGATGTCAGTGGGAGAGCTTCTGGCTCTATTAGAGCCAGAAGCTCTCTGGGGCTTGCGGCCACGAGACCCTACCACAAGGGTGTCGTCGCAAGCCCGATGGTCGCGATGGTCCTGACCATCGCGACCATCATCCTGGCCACTCACAATAGCTGTGTGTGGACACCCACAGCTATGCGAGCGGCCAGGAGGCCACTCCCAAAAAAAAAACGCCCTGATTCAGAGCGAACGCTCCTCTGGGCCTGATTAAGACCCGCTCGCAAGCGCATAGCGCTCGCAAGCTGGTCGATGGTGGCCCAGTGCGCACGCGCGAGCCCCGGAGCGAGCGCAATAAGCACTCGCGCCATGGCTCACTACAAAAGGGGCAGCTGTCGATGTTGATCGACAGCTTGCCCCATTTTGTAGGCGTGGCTTCACAAACGGAGGCGTTCCCAAGCAAACGCCTACCATTTGTGGGCGGCGGAAGTGGGAGAGCTTCCGGCTTTATTAGAGCCAGAAGCTCTCTGGGGCTTGTGGCCACCAGACCCTACCACAAGGGTCTCGTCGCAAGCCCGATGGTCGCGATGGTCTTGACCATCGCGACCATCACCCACAGCTTGAGGCCGCTCCAAAAAAAAAAAAAAAAACGCCCTAACCGTCCGGCTCTGAATCGCCCTGATTCAGGGGCATTCCAAGCAGGGGCATATTTATAATGGGCGCAGGGTGCAGGGGGGCCTGCACTGCACACACTGCACCTATATTATACTTACCTCTCCAGAGTCCCACGTCGGCGCCGGTGTCTGCACTATAAAAAACACCTGGAAAATGTCCGCCACTACCATTTTGCCGTTGTTTGCACATGTTTGCACCATGGCCATGTTCCCAGTGACCTGCGCATGCGCTATAGACTCTGGGCTGCAAATTAATATTTTTTTAGCATGCACGGATGGTAAAATATTGGCTGCTTTTACATGCAGCCCACAAATGCTGGACAGCTTTATTTTTACACTGCAATTTAGATTTGAGTTTGGACACACCCCTCCCAACTTTAATGCTGGGTACACCCTTGTTGATATATCGTTTGTTCGGTCGACGATCAAGATTATTCCATAGTGCATCAACGGCGGGGGGGTACACCTAATTTTTCTGTTAACGATGACATTCACAGACTTGTCAGGTCGGCCCTGCAGCACAGCTATATCATTATATATGAAAGATATATTGGTGCATCTGCATGTGTGTACGGACGCCCCGACGAGCGCCCGTACACTTGCTGCAGGGACAGCTGACACTGACAAATTTAAAAGCCCGCCCAGTTGTGATGTCAGCCCAGACATATTAAGCGGTCGATTTGTAAGTGTGGATAGCTTGCCAATAGGCCAGTCTAACGGCTGATCAGACCGATCGGTTGTCTAAATGTGTACCCAGCATTAATCTCTCTGCACATTACACCTGCCCCACCTGCAGTGCAACATGGTCTTACCAAGGTGCAAAGTTACTTGCTCTTTTTTGTGCTTTACTCCCCACTCAGAATCCGCCCCTATATGTTAATAGGTTCATTTTTATTTTATTTTTAATTCATGCACATATGAATCATAAAATCTTTGTTTATGGTGCTAGAGCCACCTTAATACAAGGTATACAAAATAAAAAGTACACAGGACATACTGGTAAACTCTATGATATTTGATAAATTGTATTTTGATTTATTTTACTATAAGTTTATTTCAGTTGAAAATTTGTTTAATATATGGCTACTTTATGCATGGCCTCTCAATTTGAATTTCTGCAAAGTTTGTGTGTTCAACGTTAATGTTTGCATATAACGGAAACAATTTACATTTTCCCTAGCTTATTTAAGTCTATCAACTAAATCAATGCAAACAAAAATATATTAAAAAAAATTGGACTGCTACTCTATGTTCACTTGCAAACAAAACTAGGAAGGATTTTTTCCTAAAATGGACTATTGACTCTCATCTATAGGTCACCATGTTAAATCACCTGTGAAATTAATTTAACAAACTAAACAGGCATGATGACATGCTGCTGAAAATACAGTATGAAAGGAACTACACTAGCTTCCTCAGTCCAATTTAACTCGAAGTTTCACAGGTTCTATAAGCTGTCCATAATTGTCAATTGAATGAGGAAAAATAATCTTCTATATAAAATTAATTGATCTGTTTGTTTATTTGTTTGTCTGGTTATACAGTCGGACACACCTGAACCGATTGGGATGAAACCAATGCGAGGTGGTCCAGTTGGATCCTGGTCTGGTTTTAGGGGGATTAGGATCCCGGTCAGACCTCCTGTTGGTGTACGTTGGGCAGAACTTTGACTCGGGAAGCCTGTTCTGGGCCTTCCACTGGATCGATTTGCATGAAAAATTCCCAGAGGTAACATTGGATCCCACAAGACATACTAGGGGGTTGAGGTCCCGGTCGGACCTCCCGTTGGTGTACGCTGGGCAGAACTTTGACCTGGGGAGCCTGTTCTAGGCCATCCACTGGATGGATTTGGATGAAAACTTCACAGAGGGGTGGCAATTGGTCTGAGATGCCTAATGGAGTGGTTGGGGCCCCGGTCGGACATCTCGGCGGAGTGAGGCATTCTGAGCTTTGACCCAGGAAGCCTGTTCTCGGCCTTCCACAGATTTGGACGACATCACATAATTTGGATGAAAACTTCACAGAGTGGTAACATTGGATCCCAGAAGACATACTAGGGGGTTGAGGTCCCAGTCAGACCTCCCATTGGTATCACCCAACCTTTCATTACATTGTGCTGATCCTTGTTGGAATACATCTGATCTATGATAGATTCCAGCTTTGCCATAGTGGCCACCATTGCCAATAGACTTGAATTAGCTCTGAACTTAATTAACAATCTTTGACAGTGGTTTTGATTATTTAAGATCACAGGTGGCTCAACTCTGGTCCAGGTTATTGAAAGAACAGTGCTGGTTTCCTGTAGCATTGGTCTTCATCTATTAATTATAACTCTCCACACCTTGTAATTTCTGTTATAATGTATTCCCAGAATAACCTGATATCATTGACTCCTGTCACATTATACTGCCGATTTGCCCGATATCCTTGGGTCCCATTGTATTGTATTTTTAATTCATTGGATATCCTGAATTCTAATTATTCTGTACAACTGGTTCTTGCTACCTGTGATCAGTGAATCTTCTGCAGATATCTGTGATCCTTTAATTACCTTTTGCGTGCCCTGTTACTGGCAATCCTGCGGAATATATGTGTGTATAGATTTGCATTTTACTAATGTCATCAAGTGGTATAAAAATAAGATCAATAATAGATGAACAACAGGTATTACTCATACAGAGAGGAGTTATTAGAATAAATGTACAAAGGAGACAGAGAAACAATAACGTAATAGAGCATACTGGGTACCTTCAAAACCGTGTTTATATAGTAACAACCAAAGGAAGATGTCAAGACGTGTTTTTAAAACAATAGAGACGATTTGCACTACTGTAGGGAAGGGGGAGACAAAAGGGATATAGGGTAACCTCAATGTTCCATGCCAGATCAGCAGTGAAAGCCATGGATTATGTGTCTTCAAGATGGTGGCGAAGGGCTATTATGATGTTGGCACCATGGATTTCATGTTTTATGGAATGAGAGTAATGCATCTCTGAGAATGCTGGTCATCAGTTCAATTTTTTAAGTGAACCAAATCTGATGCTTTGGAGCATTCGTGGTGGGAGGGGTTTGAGATTTCTAATCTCCAGCAGTGATACAGGTGGCAACAAACATGATGTGCTGTTTTAGTTTATTGGTGTTCTTGGTAGCTTTGGGATGGCGGAGGAGAAAATATTTAAAGTGAAATGGGACATTAGACTAAAATCTCCGCAAGACTAAGCATCCCTATCAAATATGAAAAAAAAGTGCTGCCAATTTCTTTAGTGGAAAGGATGGGGATAATCTTTGCGCAAATTGGTCAGGATCAGGTACCAGCTGCAGAGGAGTTTATAAGCATTCTCTTTAATGCAAATTAACATGGAGGACTAAGCTACTCCCAGCCACATATCTAACCAATCTCCTGTGTGCAGCTCCTCCCCAATGTCAGCTTACCAATTATACTGATGAGAACGTTTTGTGGAGCTAGTATAGGTAAGGACAGAGTAGTATAGTCCTGCAGAATATTTTGTGACCATGTCTGTGCAATAAAAACATTATTTCAGAAAAATAAAGCAGGGGTGGGGAACCTTTTTTTCTGCCGAGGGCAATTTTGATATATAGAACATTATTCACGGGCCCAGTGCAGGCCACGCCCCCTTCATGTGATGTCATACGGGGCCGGGCCACAATCGCCCGTGATTACAGCAATGGCCGGAGCATCCTGAATATACTCCGGGGAGCTGTAAGGGCAGCGGTGTAACCGTCTGAAGCGTCCTAAGAACACTCCAGGCAGCACTACTGTATAGATTCTGGCTGCAGGGTGCCATTCTAGGCACCATGCTAGCCAAATTAGGCTAGCAGAAAAAAGCTCAGAGGGCCAGACCAAATGATTCTGTGGGCCTTATACGGCCCCCGGGCCTGAGGTTCCCCATCCCTGATCTAAAGCATGATGACATCAGTACTCGTTACATTTTCCTGATGTATTTGAACTATTTTATTGTAAGATGTTTACCCTAATTTATTTAGATATACATGCATGGGCTGCACCATTAAGAGGGGAATTCAAGATAAAAAATGGGTAGTTACATTGCATTACAATTATTTAAAAATATGTTACAGATGCCCCTTATTCCTACCTTTGAGCTATTGTGATAACATTCAAAATTAGACTAGGGGTTGACATGATTCAATTGCTTTAGAAAAAAAAAAAAGTAAAAACATAATTGTTCTTAGAGATACATTTTTGTGAATCTTTTCCTAATATTGATAATTGTGTAATGGTCATTCACTCACCTTCTCCTTCTACTACTTCAAAATGAGAACATGTAAGCTTTTTATGTCTCTTCAATTTTATTATACTATATTAGTCATTTTTTGCAAGCAAATAAATTTTGATAGAAATACAAATTTTTAAATAAAAATAAACAAAATGCTAGATTCTTAAATGTTATTGTTTTACAAATTGAGAGCATATATGCTTCACCCCTTCAAAACCGAGCAAATTATTATACATGCTTTTTGTGCCTGGACATGACATACTGCAGAACATATATATTGAGGTACTATATGAATATGTTCACATGTAATGTACAGGAGATTTAATCCTAGATTTTCAATAAGCTTGTTACCCATTGCCGTTTAAAAGCCACATCTGACATTTAAAGTTTAAAATGCAAAGAATGTAAAAATAAACATAATTCAAATGTGCCCATACCTACTAATTTCAGTGCATCCAAACCATGTCATCACACTTGAAAAGAGAACATTGATCTTTAAAAGAGCTCGGCCCACACACACTAGTGGTTGTCATGAGTGTTGAGGTTCTTTATAGTTTCCCATTCATTTGTCAAAGGCCCACTAATACCAGTTGCCCATTTATTTTAATGGTATTGCACTCTACATTTAGAAACATCATTGAACAAAATGTGTCATATACATGAACAGCGTTTTTGCACAGTAAGCAAATTGTTTCACTGCATCAACAGAGTCAATTAATTTGTATTGATATCTGGTTAAAGCAGGCTGTCACCAAGAGTAATCTGTCCATCAGTGGCCATTGTTGAAAATCACCTTTAATTTAGTGGATATTGCCATTCCAAAGGGCCCTTGCTACCTAGAGCTTTGGGTGGTTGGGGAGGATGTAGGAGGGCCACACTGCCCAATTATTTTAGATTTCATTTACAGAGCTTCTCCCATTCATTTAAGTGGGGGTTCTGCATGTAGTGCACCCAGCAAATATCAATTGAGTATGTGAACCACATATCAAGCACAAGCGCTAATGCGATTTGCAATTGTCTTATTTGGTACAAACGCAAGGCCAGTGGTTATTTGGACTTAGTCAAATATATACTTTCATGCACACTAGTACTAAAGAGAAAGTCTTCCATTGCATTATGGTGTACATGATGTGTTAGGTTTGCTTGCTATGATAATCAAACACCACTACCATCAAGATAAATTGAGGGTACAAATATTCCTCATCATATAACTGATTTGGAACAATTAAATTAAACATGAAGTTGTAGATGTACTGTATGACAAATACAAACATGGATATAAATATCTGCACTGTTCATTTTTAAATCATGAAACAGTGTTTGTGTTATTGGCCATTATATTTTTATATGGTGGGGGGTTTAAATAGAAATCCGATTAGGTGTTTACCACTGGGACAATGATCATATATATCTGTTAATACATAATTAATATCTATTGCCTTCATGTTCCATGCAAATATTTATTTTACTGCAATTCCCCACTGGCTATAAAAGACATTCTACTAAGGTACATCAGGTCAAGAGAATTGAATGGGCATTCACTATTTATGCAAAATTGATTTTAGGAGGATATGTAAAAATATGCAGCATTATCACAAATGTCTTATTATTTACAATACAATGTCTGGGAAATGTGTTTTGGATTAAAATTGAAACGGTTATGATGTAACTGAAGTGTAAAAGGGAGAGAAAGAAACGAGGGAATGGGTAGAAAACCAATAGAGTTTCTAGCGTACAGAATAATACAAAGAAATTGTGCAAGTGTTATATGCTTTAACACTATTTAATAATAATTTGTTTGATGTAGGCATGGTGACATACTAGTTCGGCCAATGGCCTTCATCAGTAATGAGGTCTTTCAATGGCTGTTATATAACAAAATACCATGCAGTCAATTTGATTGGATCTGTGTAATCTGGCCTTCCACATGTGGCCAAAATGCACACATGGAGCCACTGAACTACTATTATTAACATAACATGAAATTATAGGGTATTATTGTTTATTTATATATCACAAAACATAATAAATGGCAATGTACAAATAATATGTAATCATCCACAATAGTCTTTGCACCAGTGGAGATTGTATTATAAGGGGGAGATGCATCAAGCCTTCTAAAGAGTGAAGTGGACAAGTTGCCCATATCTTCTACCAATCATTTTCCAGAATGCACTGTACTTGATAAATGCTACCTAAAAGCTGATTGGTTGCTATGGGCATATTATGCACTAGTCCACTTCTCTACACTTCAGAAGGAATACATATCCCACAATATTTCCTACCCCACACACATCCTATGGCTGTTCACACAGGTCTGAGCAGACCATAACAACAGTGGGATGAAACACACAGACATTTATTTCCATATAAAAGTAAAAACAAAAAACCCAAACATATATTTGGTTGAACTAATAAAGGCTTATATTAAGTAACGCAACTTTATGGTTACTATAAAGTTAAAAGCAGCATTTAATTAATCATGTCACATAAAGAGTAATAGTTTGGTCTACATAAAACCTGTCATGTTACCAATGTAGACCAAAACATTATCTTTTATGTGTCACAATAATGAATAAAGATACCTTGATCAATTGGATGCTGTTGTCAACTCTATGTTTAAAAAGAATGTGGTTTCTGAAAATAAGCCTTCAGTCTACCCAGCACTATTTTGCACTAATTTTGAACTTGGGGGTAGATTTACTAAAGCTTTTAAAAATGACAAGTGGTGGTGTTGCCCATAGCAACCAATCAGATTCTATAATTTCTCTATTGCATCCTAGAAAATGATAGACAGAATCTGATTGGTTGCTATGGATGGTATACAATCAGGAAGCCGGCTGCCTTAATACCGGCAGCCGGCTTCCCGACTGTCATATCCCGGTGAGGGTGAAATACCGGGCATCTAGATGTAGACGCCTGACATTTCCCCGACGCCGGGAGACCGGCGCCCGGCATCCCGGTCGAAGGGATGCCGGGCGCCGCGAGCAGACAGGCGCATGGTGGGGGAGGGTTCGGTCTAGGGCACCCGGGGGGGACTTAGGGTTAGGCACCCCCCCCCGGGAGGGTTAGGCTAGGGGGAGGGAGGGTTAGGCACCCCCCCAGGGGACTTAGGTTTAGGCAGCGGGGAAGGGGGGGTTAGGGTTAGGAACTTAGAGGGGGGATTAGGGTTAGGCACTTTGGGGGGAGGTTAGGGTTAGGCACCCCTAAGGAGGGTTAGGGTTAGGGGGTTAGGTTAGCCAAAACTTACCTATCGACGATCAGGATTTCCAGCGCTGTCGGGTTTCCGCTGCCGGGAACTCTGCTTTGGTCGGCCGGCGGTATTTCATACCGATTCCCTATGGATAACACCACCAATTTTCATTTTCAGAAGATTTAGTTAATCTACCCCTTGGTCTCCATTGATCATCCAATAAGTGCTTCGTCCTTTTCCAATTTTAATCCAATTCTTTAGGACCAATTTTTGCAGCAATTTTTTCTTAAAAGTAGACAGTTTTAGTTAATCTACCCCTTGGTCTCCATTGATCATCCAATAAGTGCTTCGTCCTTTTCCAATTTTAATCCAATTCTTTAGGACCAATTTTTGCAGCAATTTTTTCTTAAAAGTAGACAGTAAAAAATATATCAAAAATTCAGATTTACGTAATTAAACCAATGTCTATTGCCACAACCTTGGAAAATGAGAAATGCTATCAGCAATATGACATATCCTCCTTTTCAGGCTGACCTAGCTGTGACAAATGCACCTATGTGGAATCATTACCTAGATAGCCATACTGCTAAACTAGGTTTTAATGTAGAAGATATTTGCATATTGCTAATAACACAAAACATATAATATGGTTAGGAGTTGTTTAAGAGAGGAGGAGCCATGTGCAGTCTCAGCCGCATGGCACTATTTTCCCAGGGCTTAAAAACGGGGTCAGAGGAGACTTCAGTTATAGGCTATGGGTGCACAATGTACAGTGTGGGCTCCCCTGCACCGCACCCCTTGTACCCATTATAAATATGCCTGTGAATATGGACATTTTTCACATTGAAATTAGTAGGTTAGATTATGAATTTGTCATCTATAGATGACCGTACTAAAGAAGGTAATCAAGAATGTAGAATTTCCTTCCTTAAAGTAGATATCTATAAATTATAAATAGATTTGTGAACATAAATAAACTACAGAACAGAAAGCAATTAACACTTTAGTCCCATGTTTCCTCCAACGTATTCCATAAATTATAAAGATTTTAACAAACAGGACCTATTTGTGAAAGAAATTACACAGAATGTAGCTTTACTTCTCTCCATATTGCATGAATTATCAACTGACATATGTAATTTAGGAAAAGATAATAGATACAAATATATAAATGCTCCAGCTCAAAGTGGTCCTAGATATTCACCTACTTACAGGTGAGAAACAAAATATTTATTTGGGTTAGGTGGGTATTATACTCAGCAGGTGGAAATATGAACCCTTTAAGGACATGAAGCTTTGTATCAAACCAACTCTGATATTCTACCACACTTTACTAGATATTAGTGTCATCATCATGATCTGCTTAAACTAGGTCATCATATTCAGCAACACTGCGATTCCCACCCAGTTTATCAGATCACATTTGTGTCTTGGGACCAAGCAGGACCAGTCATGAAAATGTATGGTTAATAAAGTTAAGCTATTCAAATTTCCTGAAGATTACAATAAGAACTATGGGTGAAAAAATAATATTGTAATCATGCATGAAACTAGTCATCTGTCTTTACATTTGATTTTTAGAAATGCTCATAAGTATTAAATGTTTTGGTTGTAATAACAGCCAAATTTTAACCCTGGTCCATCATGTAAATTATGTGGTATCTGTGTTGGACAGTGTTTCAGAACATCCTCAATGCATGGAACTTCTGCACAATTACAGAAAAAAAAGTGAAGCTACAGATGTGTCCACTATCATCTTTGCTGCTGTCGTGCCTAACAGCCCCTCTCAGCATGCCTTGTTCCGTGAGACTCTGCGAGTGCTGGGCGTCATTTTTGCATTCTTTTTTGCCGAAAATGCGTCTAAAGCTGGGTACACACATAAAAGATATATCTCATTAAACACACATCAAAATACCCCTCCTCCCATCCGGCTTTGCTATAAAATTGTTTTGATTTCAATTTCTGCCTCTAAATAGTTGACGTAATCCAATGTCAACCTCTACAATTCAGACCATATACTAAAGCGGCATGAATACAAAATGTACGCCATACTAAACTGGCATTTCACCCAGTAAATGGAGTATGTTCTACATTAATAAATTTTTTTTTATTCATAGCTATAAGATAAAAGATATTTATATAAGAAAGATATATAACTTATTATGCATTTAGGTGTTGTATATGTTGATTTGAGGCTTAATTTGTACTTTTCATACTATCTGAATATTCCTCAAGTATTGAATACACCTTTGCTCCCTCATCATAAGGTCTGAGCTGGAAAGGACAACATACAGTGCCTCATTATGCGAGACAGAAGCAGAAATGCCTCAACCTACCTGCATATCCTGATTAATTCATAACAAGCAACACATCTATAATTTACACCCTCACTCAACTGAGCAACTTGACTGTTGAATAAATTATTAAAGTGTGAGGGCTTTTTAACCTTTTCAATGCCAGTTATTAAATCATTAATGTGTACTGATGAGCACATTACAACTGAATCGACAAGTCCAGTTATTAAATCATCAAAGTGTACTGATGAGCACATCACAGCTGAATCAACAAGTCAAGAGAGATTATTCGATTAATCTGGTCCTTTTTTTTCTTTAAAGCTGGATACACACTGACAGATATAGTGGCCGATTAACTGATTGGCCAATGTATCTGCTGCCCATCGGGCAGTGTGTACCCGCGATATGTCGGTTAACGTCGGCATTCACCGACATATCGTATTGGCTGTGCTGTGCTCCATCGGCAGGTGTGTACAAGCGGTACATACACAGCAGCAGCCACGAGGAGGGGGGTAGGACACGCCCCCTGGTCGCCGGGATACGCAGATGATGGCCGTTCAGTGTGTATGATCGACCATCATCTGCAGATATATCTGTCAGGTGTGTACCCACCTTAATCATTCCTCAATTTAGGTTCCTGACCTGTATAAAGTGATTAACAGTTTGCATATTACATATACTGTACCATATGTTTGCATGCATTATAGAAAGGGTTCCGCGTGCAGGAACAATTTATATTTGAAATCTTTCTTTAAATAAACAATTTACAATGCAGTTTATTAGTTAATAAGCTGCATTTAAGTTTTTCCATGCTTTAAATATACATAGTTTATTAGTCTTCAGATTTGCTATGCTTTAAATATTAAAATACTCAATGACTTATAGGTATTGATTCACTGACCAAGTTAACACAGAGAAGGATTAGTTCTACAGAACTTTGCATCTCTAATTTTTTTTTCAAGAAAACACTCGCAAAAAAACTTTCCTATAGGCCAAAAGGGATTAGTTGTGCTTTACTCATCCACTATCTCAAGATAAATAATGTATAAAATCTCTTTAATGCTTCGTAGAGCTACAGATTGTCGTTTTCTTTTTTTCAATAAAAAAAAACTGATGGAAAACCTAAAATGTGAACTAGCCATTAACGATTTTACCAAAAAAAAAATGTCCTTCAGTGACTAAACTCTTCAGTGCTGTAGATTTATCAAACAAACTTGGATAACCCTTCCTGCCTAGGTGACGGTCTATAGTGAGTAAACAGTGTGCAGGCAGCTGATTGGCTGGGCTGCCAGCTGGCAGATGGAGAGCATAATCACCCTAATTAGCTGGTAGAATTAGCTCTGTGTCTCTGCTGTCCACTGTCATAATGCACCAAGTATTCCCAGACACTCAGCACAAACTGTATCTTGCTAGAATGACATGTAATAAAATGAATAAGCTCATTAACTTATATTTCATGTAACTCTTAAGTTACTTACATTCTCCTCCATAGAGGTAGTTTACAGTAATGGCACTACAATAATGGACCGTACACATGGTCAGATCAGACAACGATCAGATATCGTTGTCTGATCATCCTACATGTGCTGGATGATCGTTACAAACATCCAGCACATGCACCATTCCCCCAACTACTACAACGACCCTCGATCAACGATCGAGGGTCCCTATAGTAACCAGGTCAACCTGGTCGATATTGACTAGGTTGGCCTGAATGCACAAGCGATGGTCGATATCGATATTGACCATCCGTGCCCTCACATCGTTTGGTCATTTGAGCGGGCAAACAAAGGACGATTTAAACGATGAAATGATATCGTTATCGTTTAAATCGTCCTTTAAATCTGAACACGTGTATGCACCATAACAGTGATGTTTTTCATGTTCTCCTAATTGGTAATATATAGACTATAATGGGAGTGCACACCTGAAAACCAATTGAAAATGAGTGCCCTGAAGGTTTGTTCATACAGTTCCATGTAGCCTATGCTGTTGTGCTGTTCTGGTAACTGCATTAAACTGCACTGAAAATGCATGTTTCCATAGGGATGATAATCCTTATGCTCACTATAAATAATCCACACTTCTTATTCCCAAATGAACACCCTCTGAAAAGACAACAAGCTGAGTTGGACCATTATGTCTTTGACTGCTTTCAAGTGGGAACATTGAGTGTGTGATTTCAAAACTTCAAAGAGTAAGAATACCATTAAAGAACAATAAGACTGAGGGCGTACCTGACACTGTGTGCTGCAGACACATCACTAACCCTTCTAATTTACTATACACTATTTAATTGCGCTTCATTACAATTAGGGATGTGCGCCGGACCATTTTTGCCGGATTTGGATTTGGATTTGGTTCTAATTCGTCGTCCGGCTTTGGATTTGGATTTGCCAAACTGCGGTGACTGGCTTTGGATTTGGATTTGGATTTTTTTACAAAAATTGACAAAAAAAGCTAAAATCACATAAATTGGTCTTTTTTTTCTTCCTAGAGTATTATTAACCTCAATAACATTAATTTCCAGTCAATTTAGACCATATCACAGCTTATAATATTGTTTTCAACATTATTGGCCAAAGGTTGCAGTGAGCTGACTGGTTACTAAGCGACAAAGCAGCGGCACAACGACACAGACACCACAGTATAAAGCACATCTATGACACATTGCCACACAGCAGTGGCAGAAATGAAAAGTAGTGCACCCACCCAGTGGGGTACGGCCAGCAGAGTCACAGTACTTGTTTACAAAGTGGGCTACGGCCCTAGGAGTCACAGTGCACAATCTTATTAGCATTACACCGCACATAGGGCCTGATTCACATTACACCATAAAGTAGTGTCTCTTATTTATGTTACGACACACAGTAGTGCCCCTTTTACACAATGCCCACAGTAGTGACCCTTTTACACAATGCCCACAGTAGCGGTGTCCCTTACACAATGTCCCCCAGCAGTGGTGCCCCCTATGCAGTCCCCTTAGTAGTACGGTCCACTATGCAGTGCCCCCAGTTGAATGCTCCCCAGTAGTATGCCCCCCATTAGCAGGCCCCCCCAGTAGTATGTCCCCCATTAGCAGGCCCCCCCAGTAGTATGCCCCCCATTAGCATGCCACCCAGTAGTATGCCCCCCCAGTAGTATGGCTCCCCCAGTAGTAGGCTGCCCCAGTAGCAGGCCCCCCCAGTAGTAGGCTGCCCCAGTAGTAGCCCCCCCTGTAGTATGGGCCCCCCCTGTAGTATGGCCCCCCCTGTAGTAGGCCCCCCCAGTAGTATGGCCCCCCCCAGTAGCAGGCCCCTCAGTAGTATGGCCCCCCCAGTAGCAGACCCCCCCCAGTAGTATAGCCCCCCCCAGTAGCAGGCCCCTCTGTAGTATGGCCCCCCCAGTAGTATAGCCCTGCCCAGTAGCAGACCCCCCCCAGTAGTGCAGACCCCCCCAGTAGTATAGCCCCCCCAGTAGCAGGCCCCTCTGTAGTATGGCCCCCCAATAGTGCAGATCCCCCCCAGTAGTATGGCCCCCCCAGTAGCAGACCCCCCCCCAGTAGTATAGCCCCCCCCAGTAGCAGGCCCCTCTGTAGTATGGCCCCCCCAGTAGTATTGCCTCCCCCAGTAGCAGACCCCCCCCAGTAGTGCAGACCCCCCCCCAGTAGTATAGCCCCCCCAGTAGCAGGCCCCTCTGTAGTATGGCCCCCCCAGTAGTATAGCCCCCCCCCAGTAGCAGACCCCCCCAGTAGTGCAGACCCCCCCCAGTAGCGCCCCCGGACCTTTGACAAGTAAAAAAATAAAAAAAATAAAACTTACCTGTATCCCCGCTCCCGCGCCGTCCGCTCTGTCACACGCTGAGGAGGGAGCCGGAAGACGGAGCTCATGTGTGAGCTCCAGCCGGCTCCCTCCGTGCAGCAGCCAATGAGAGTCTGTGTGACTCTCATTGGCTGCTGTAACAAATACACAGCTGCCGCTGGCGGCTGTGTGTCTGTGTCTGTGTAGGGCAGAGCGCTATCACTGCGCTCTGCCCTACATGCGAGGAGACCTGATGTCGGATTCTCTAGTGAGAATCCGACATCAGGCGGCCGCCGTTCGGCCCCGAACGGGGATCCGAGTCAGGCGGTGAACACCCGAACAGGGTTCGGGTGGACTCGGATCCCCAATGTTCGGAGCGGTTCGGATTCCACAGAATCCGAACCGCTCATCTCTAATTACAATATAATAGATTTACATTTTTATAATCTTCTTTCAAACATACTAATGCAGAAAGCTCAGAGAATACAGTAGTAGGCCTTACATAAAATATACAAAATAATATGAACTGTTCACTGGTTAGTCAGTACAGGTAAAGTGATTTTCCAGGGGCAATATATTTTCAGAGTCTACTTCAGGAAGACTTGGCAACTGTTCCAGAATTGATTTGGAAAAACCGCAAAATGCCATAATGGCTACTTTATGAAAATATTAATATAGTGCCTAAAACATAAAAGTCAACACAGGTACAAGATGTTCTTTCAACTACCAGTGTTCACTGAATGAAAATATTAAAGGCAGTCTGTCATTTATTTGCATGTAAAGTAATGAAAATACTGAACATACATTTAGGAGATGGTTCTGACACTTTTCCCAGGCTGTAATTTGAGGTAAGAGAATCACCATATTTTGGTAATGGAATCACATTAGGTTGCTCCATTGATCAGGAAGTAGATCTAAAGAGGAAGTGCCACCCTTTATACAGCTGCAATGAACCCTTTGCTGAGTCTTTTTTTTAAATATTCCTGAACAAGAGTGTTGGATATTATTATCAATACATTTCAACATGTTTTCTGGTGAGTATATAGCATAGAATTTTAGCTATACCTACATATTTCAATTGTTAAGAGGCACAATACAAGTGTTAAATTTGTAGCAACATCCCAATTTCGATAACAGGGGACAATATTATTTTAGCCCTCCTGTTTCAGACGCTCAGTAAAGGCTACATTTCATGAATGTACTACTTGATAAGTCTTGATTTTGTTTGGAATGTACCAATTTGTAGTTGAAATATCCAATCTGCACTTCTGTGTATCTGAATCTATGTATGTTTATGTTTTAGTCAGAAGTATTCCAGGTATTGAGCCATAATGATACATTCCAAATTGTGCAATTTTGTCCTTAAATATTGTGTAGGAAATAGTAGTAGTTGCATTATTAAATAGCAAACATACTGTAGTCAGTACACATTACCATGCTCATTACCGACTTGGTGATTCCGTTACCACAGCATGGTGATTCCATTACTTTATTAAAATATGTGTCCAGGTTACTCATTAATTTTGGAAGCTGTACTTATCAATACACATATTAACATATCTGATGTTCTCTTCTTCCCTTACTGACTGTGAAAGTAAGTTGATTTATCATTGATAACTTACACAAGACAACACTTAAGCTATTTTGAAGTATTTTATATGGGGTTTATTGTGGGCTGTTGGGTTATGATGATTTGATCACATTAGTGGTGTCAGTTATATAATGAATATTATTATTATTACCAGTTATTTATATAGCACATACATATTCCGCAGCAAATATTTGGCCATTCACATCAATCCCTGCCCCAGTGGAGCTTACAATCTATATTCCCTACCATATGCGCACTAGGGATAATTTTGTTAGGAGCCAATTAACCTACCAGTATATTTTTGGAGTGTGGGAGGAAACCGGAGCACCCGGAGGAAACCCACGCAAGCACAGGGAGAATATACAAACTCCACACAGCTAGGGCCGTAGTGGGTATCGAACCCACGACCTCAGTGCTGGGAGGCAGTAATGCTAACCATTACACCGTCTATGCATAGTTTATCACTGTAAAAAGATGATTCCGTTACCAGTGGAATTGCCAATAAGTAACATTGTACCATGAGCCATACCTTAAACTTATATTGTCTGGAGGGTCCTGTTGAGCTCATAGGGCAACAGTTATGTTTATAAATAATACAAGCACAGCCTGCTAGACCTCAGTTTTTCTAACCTGCTTTAAAACAATACATCCCCTATGATCCCCTCTAATAAAAAGAAAATATGAAAAGTCCATCTCGTCAGTGAGTGCCTTCTGACTTTTGCACAGTGCGGTGTGGGCTGTGTAACATTTGGTAATCAAGAACCTATTTATATAGGAGTTCATATCATGCAGTCTAAAGCACAGAAAACATTTGGTCATACCTTGCCTTAAAATAGATGCGTCACCTACATGCATTGTGTAGGCTGAATCAATATTCATGAGCATGTAGCCATATCAAGGTCACTGGTTACTAGATAATTGATAGGCTTCCTCAATTATTTGTATGTGACAAACACACTTGCAAATAACAAGTTTCCCTTCAATTTGCAATGTCCATACTAACGCAAGCTATACTGTATTGTTTTACCTCTTAATGGTATTATAATGTATAAGACAAGTCTACAATCTTAGTATAGGTACTTGATAACAGGTATTTATGGAGCAGACCTGTGCCATCCATGCCCATGTCAACAACCACCACAAATTGCAGTATTTATGTTCTGTATGTATGTAATGGTCATGATATATGAGTCTCCATCTAAAACCCCCAAGCTTGACATGTTCTAATATAATCTGTTGCATTGCACTGTTGGATTGAAACTAATCCAACATCTTTAGGATAGTGTCTTATGGAATCTGAAGACAACACCAAAAGATGTAATTGCAGCTATTATGACATCACTGCTCCTGCCCCTCTGTATGAATGTACAGTCTATTTCTGCAAAGCAAGTCTGCCAAGCTATCAGTCACTCTAGTTTATGCCATCATGCTAGATCTGCTCTGGTAAAGAATCACCTACCTCCTCACATGGCAACCTGCTGCGGCATATTATGTATAAACACTCCAGTTATGTTATTTATATTATTCAGCTCCATAATATGCAGCATTTCAAATAT
Organism: Taudactylus pleione; assembly: GCA_031769625.1. Taxonomy (NCBI): domain Eukaryota; kingdom Metazoa; phylum Chordata; class Amphibia; order Anura; family Myobatrachidae; genus Taudactylus; species Taudactylus pleione. The sequence continues at coordinate 945,286 of JAUIMM010000156.1, read as the reverse complement.
ATTATTGTAAAATACTTTCTTTACTTGCTCTTTAAGAAAAATACTAGAAAAATATAAATCTGACATGTTAATTTACTGGTCAGTGTGATGCAATGTTAAACCAAAAATATGCATCTATTGATTTCCAGGTTATGTATTAATATGTAGTCAATACAATAAAGGAAACCAGGCACTGGCTGTGATATGTTTACCACACTGTCTCACCCAGTGTACATGGTTGATATAGCAGAAAAACACATTCTTAAAACATCAACGTGATCAAAGAAAATACAAGCCAGAAAACATTACTGAGAATAAATACAGAATAAAAAGGAAATACATGAACAGGAGCAATCATCTAATGGTTATTATTTTAATTTGCTGTAGGTTTTGTGGCAGGAAAAATGCCTTCCCTTAGAGAAAGATTTTTGAAGAAAACAAATAGCAGCATAGCAGGGAAGTTCCTCATGTGTTTAATAGCTCCTACAGATTTATTTTTAATACACAAATAGACTATTGATTTTCTAATTTTTATGGCTGTTTCCATAATAATTTAGAAGAACAGTGGTCGAACATCTCCACAATCTGTCTGTGCGTTCTAGATTGTAGGCCAAGCTGTTTTCTTTCCTTATATACTGTGTTGATTTTCATTTCCTCTATCCTGCAGGGCTACCTAGCAACTGTCTCCATGAAAGTTGGATAGTGATGGGAAGTCACAGTGATGGGAGGTGGAGTGAAATGTTCCATCTTAAGCACCAAAATGCATGAGGGGGTTAATACCTAAAGGCTTATACCAAAGGGCCTGCAGGGCGAGGTCGATCTTCTTTCCAATACTGCACTGCTGATGCTTCAGTAAAATCCTTTCTTCCCATATAACATAAGTTACAATGCTCTTTTCTCAGGTACTCATATATTTAAAAGGAATTTGATCTCCATTTTAATGTTTAATATACTTTAAATAGGGCATTTTGGCTAAAGAGCAGCTAGGCAGATGGTGTTAAGCTGGGTACACACTGTAGAGATGTGGGGTCGATTTGCTGTTTCGTTACGACAAATCACCTACATCGTTCAGTGTGTACACTCAGTATGTCGGTGCCCGCGGTCACTAGCAACGCCGTCAGGTTTAACGTGCTGGACATCAAACGTGATGATTTTGCATGCAACCTAATGTATGTTTATAAAGGACGGAACAAATTCCTTTGTTCATTAATCGCTGTAGTGTGTACCTACAATCATGTGGGTGTCCCTGGACATCAGCACAATTGCTGGTCGTCTCAGTGTGTACACGGCTTTACTCCCTCTAGATTGTATGCTCTCAAAATCAAGATCTTCTCTACTTTCGGGCTCATGTTTGCACCTCCTTCATCAGCCACAAAAGTTTACTATACTTTTTTTTATGTGTGATTTTTATTTTGTCGTTTTGACTAACTGTTGCTGCAGAGTTTTGTGGTTCCTTGCCTATAAACATGGATGATTAAAATTAAATGTCAGTCCACTTTGCCTGGAGAAATTCAACACAGAATCAAGGATGCTTTGAAAAATACCATGTAGTATGAGCAATGGCGAATTTTGGAAGATCTTCCACTTAATACGTAGTGGGTATGTGGACTTTCTCTTTCCATTTGAGGTAAATTCTGGAGGTTGGATCCTGTTGTTCCACTCGGCTTTCCCTCCCCCATATCATATCTTGTCTTTGTATTGGCTTTTTCTTCATTTTTTATATAGGTAACAATGTGGTTGCTATCATATCAAATGTTTTTATATGCTAATTTATCGTATTGATTCACTGTTTATGTTGTTTGTATTCTATTCATTATGGCCATTGAAGAATGGTCACTATTGTTCATATATATGTAACTTTTGCTATTTTTCTTAGGGATGTGCAGGCTCGGATAGGTTCGAGTTTGCACGTGGAGTTCGGATTTTTCCCTCCAAAAAAACGGAACTCAGAAAGAGGCAAAACGTCATCTTACATGGACGAACATCATCATTCCTGGACTCCACAGCACCCTTCATCCCTCTCCCAGCACAGCACCTGCGCTATCCACTAGCTGTTGTCCAGGTGCCCCAATCCCACAAACCGCCGCTGCCAGTTCACTGTTTACTGCTGTCAGCTGAGCTTCGATCATGAATGCTGCACAGTGACAACAGCAGCTGCCATAGTCTCTGCCCAGACAGCAGCAGGTGCCCACCCTAACCTCCCCCCGGGGGTGCCTAACCCTAACCCCCCCTTCCCCTAGCCTAAACCTAACCCTCCCGGGGGGGGTGCCTAACCCTACGTTCCCCCCCGGGAGCTCCTAACCCTCCCTTCTCACAGCTGTCCGCGCCCAGCTAATCTTCGATCAGGATGCCAGGCGTCAGACTCACGGCGTAAGTAAAATGATAGGCGTCGGGATTTCAACGCCTGTCATTTAACCCTTGCCGGGATTAGATAGTCGGGAAGCCGGCGGTCGGGATTCCGTCTGTCGGCTTCCCAGCCAGAGGCCCATGGCGTGCACTAAATAGCCATTTGTCCCAGGGTCCCATTGTTCTCTTCAAAGCCCTGGTCAAAAACCTGGACTATGATACGCTGTGGATGATTGTAGTAAGTAGCTGCAATCAAGACATTCGAGCTTCTAATTGGTGGTTCCTGTTCACACTCCCCTCTGCTGCCCTTTTAAAATAAATGGTGAACAAAGAAGATTTGGCAATTCTCTATCACAGAACTGGGATACGTTGTTATGAGACCTGGTGGCACTAGTCTAGCAGATGCAATGTGACGCATTTAGAAGCGCTTGAGTATTCCTTGTGTGTTGATGTCCACATACACGGATATTGTATAAGTATGAGAGCTGTATTGTGCAAAAGTTACTGCTTCACATAACCGATTGTGTATTCTGCCCTCTTAAATTATAAGGCATCTACTGTAGTCTATTGCTTCAGAGCAAGAATTGTAGCAGGCACCACCCATGTTACAAACTACAAAACTATAGCACAAATGATAAGCAATTTGACAAATAACCATTCTTTTAATGCATATATATATATATATATATATATATATATATATATAAATTGAACATTTGCAGTTTAAAGCATTTATCTAGTGATCGCACACACACTGCTTGAATCATGGAGGTCAACCCTGTTGACTCTTAGATGTCAAAAGTCATCAACCGGAATTAGTGCAATGACAAGAGAAGGAGGAAGGACTAAATCTTCCAGGATTACTGCACACCAGGTTCTCCGCTGTTGGGACCAGATGAAATGGACCCAAACACTGCAAAAGAGGGGTTGCAAGAAGGGGAATCCCAATAAATTATCTAAGGTAGAGCAATTGGTGTGGAGGGCAATTTTTTACATTTCCACTATAAAAGTAGAATTTGCATTAGCTTTTACCTTATTTGTAAATGCATTTCATTTTCACAAAATAATTTAAACTCACAGTTGAAATAATGATGTCACAGAAAAGAGGCAGCTAGCAAAACAAATCTCCAAAAAATATTTGGACCAATTTGTTTGTATCTGGCCATCATAAAATGTGGACTTTCATTTGTGGCACACAGGGATGCCACCTGGCCCTGAAAAAATATGTGATTCTAAGCCAATGATATTAATATGGAATAGGCATTCAAAAAACTGGAAGACAACCATATTGTATTAGTACGTCGAGTTATAGGGTAAATCAAAAGTGTGCAGAATTATGTAGAAGTTAGGAAAGAGTTGAACAAGTCATTTTTAAGGAGAAAGGATGAACCTATACCACCTCTTCCTGGCATCCTGACAACTGGCTCCAAAATGTTTTGACTCAAGAGCACGTCAGTTTGTTAATCCATATAAAATTAAAAAAATTAAGAGGATGAACAAAATTAAGTCAAAGCAATCAGCAAATATACCCATTTTAAGAAGACATGAAATACACCAATTATGTGTAATATATATGTAATAAACAATAAAGGACTGAGGAACAAAGCAAATTATTACAGACGAATGGATGGAACCATGAATATATTTTTCAACTAAGTTGAAAACATCGATTAGGCGATACTGGAGTCTAGGAAAATAAAAGTTGTAAATCAGCAGGCTCAAAATATTGCCACAATGTATGCATGAACTTATCTTACATTATTTTACCCTACCCACATATATAGCTACAAAATTATTGAGATGCAACTTTGTTGCTAGTACATTATGTATTCTTGCATTGGGTTATAGATAGATAGATAGATAGATAGATAGATAGATAGATAGATAGATAGATAGATAGATAGATAGATAGGATAGATTTTTCAAATAAACCTTAGTAATTTTCTTAATTTATGGTTTAGAAAAAATGCAGAATGTTCTTACTCTTTAAGGATGTACGTGTGTAAATTTAGAATATATACATAATTTCTCATTTATATTGTACGCATTGTTCAGAATACAAACATTACAACACTAAATTGAACAGCCTAATGTCACGCTCGCTATTTAAACTCTGTATAGAATAGCCATCTAATCTAAAAAATTATATGTGTGTATATATATATATATATATATATATATATATACACACACACACACACTTCAGTTTGGAGAATGGAGTCATCTTTTTAACAGCTTCCAATAGTTCAAAGTAAATTATTTTAATAAAACGGTTGATACGTTTTTTTTAAAGCACCACATACATTAAAGCAATACAGGTCTATTCAAATGTACAAGTCTTTAGATCATACATTTGGATAGATCTTTGAGCACAGTTTATTTAGTGTTTGCCAGTTTCCTTCAAAAACTGTGCCCAACAATCTTCATCCTGTTCACAAAATGCCAACTACCCAGATCAAATCCAACATTGTACATACAGATCACAAATTCACATGCAGATTTTGTTACCTTATTCTTGCCCCCACAGTGGCAGCAGACAGTCCAAAGGTATTTAAGGGTTCTCCATACCAAGATAATGAAAAGACCCCCAAAAAATGTCACCATAGAAGAGGCCAGGAAAGCCCACCACATGCGCTGTCCCCTACTGTCACATGGAACATCCTGGGTGACTGGTATAATGAAGGCAGCCTCCACTTTAGGTGAAAGGATGGAGGAGTCTAGGTGCAGGTTGTTGTTGTTGTTGTTGATGGCGCTCATGGTTAAGCCAATGCTACTGAAGTTGCTTTGGGATTTGTTGCCACTTGCCATTGCTAACAGGAAGACCCAGGAAACCCTGAAAGCCACTTATGTCTCAGCCCCCAAATTCCTGCACCAGCCATATTGCAAAGGAAGGGGGCAGGTCAAACAAATTGTGGGGCCTTCTATAGCTGCCTCCTCAGCAAAAAATAAGGGCAGTTTTATGACACAAGTGCAGTCACAATGTTGGTTTTAAAACCTCATTCCACAAAGCCAGGGGAGCCCTTTAGAGCAAGACAACCCCAGCACCTTCAGAGAGCTGTCATAGTCCTTCCATCAAAAGCAAGCAAGAAAACAGCCAAACCAGTCCTTCATTTCTCCCTGATGTTTGGACCTAAATGTGCGTGTCTTTTTTTGTTTGTTTCCTTATATAAAAATCAACACGGCATTTAAATAAAATACCAAACAATGCTGCCAGTGATATTTATAATATGCACTCATTGTTTTGCATTTGGGAAGCACGCACATAATATATGATAAATAACGCTAAGCATTTCCCAGCACCTGTTTGCAGACGTTTTTACTGTAAATGGGGCAATTGCTGATCTCAGATTATATTATAAGGCAACCCCCTTACTGTGACCAGTGGCTTCTCGGCTCCCTTGCACCGTGCACAGCCATATAGGACTTGCGTACATGGAGGGTCGATTTCTCGGCTCTTGATATCTGCTGATCAATAAGATCCTTGTTGATCGCTGCGGTGGATCCCGGTCCTTCCTTCCACCCGAATGTAAGCCTTGATGTTGCGGTGTTCGGCGCCGTTCTATCCCTCTCTCCTGTACACGCTGCCTACTGCCAGCCTGCTGGCAATCCTCTCCTCCTACCTTCCCTTTTCCTCTTTCTCCTCCGACTGTTCAAGGCTGTAATCCTCCCAGCTGATCGCTTCTGTCCCTCCTCCTCCGCCAGTGCTGTTGCCTCTGTCACATCCCTGTGCTAGGCATAGATGGAGAGGACACCCTGGGAAATGGAGGTGAGGAGGGGGGAGAAAGAAGAAGGGAGGAGGGCAGATTTACAGGTAGCAAGGAGGAGTCACCCTGTGTATTAGTTGCTTCTCATTCCAACAAGTCAGTGCATTTGTACAAAACAGTGGACAGTACCACTCAGATCCAATGGGCTATTACCCCCACCTCACTGTGGAGAGAAAATATGGGACACTATTGGTTTGAAGGGGTGCAAAGAACGTGCATTGACTACCCAGGTTTTCCTATGACGCAATACTACAGGCAGGAGCTGTCAGTAAGGTTTTGTGTATTTCCTACACACAGCCTCCCGTGATAATGCGATTTATTCTGCGTATTACTGCTTTCCATCATTCATTGCCTGTCAGCACAGTGACATACACAGCGCTCATTCATTGCACAGTAGTGTGCGTACTGTAATCACCCACTGTACAGCGTCAGCATGTGAATGGGACTTCGGAGAGAACAGCAATACTGAGAGCTCTCCAGTAGTGGCCTTATTGACAGGAGACGATTTGACTGCTCGACGTTACTAATTACTCATGTGTATTATGTATGTCAATTATCTTTTGCAATCGTTCTGTTTTAATTAAGGTATATTGACAAACACAAAGGGAAATAAAAAAAAAATCATAGGGTGCATTTAAGAAGCTTATTTAATACTGGTGACATTGGCACCCTGAAAATTATAATTTCTTTGTACTGCAATTACTTTTTTTTGGCTATTTACCAATATACTCATGGCGAATGCTAACTCCTGTACTCTGGCTGTGGTTGACAGTGACAAAAGTTTACACTGATGGGTTTTGTCCAATCGCTCTTTCCATAGGTAAGAGCTACTACTGCCATCTGAAGAATCTTTTTGGAGCCTGTCAAATTGGGCCAGACCAAAGGCCCCATTGTGAATGCTGCAGACTGTAGTCTTCCTTTATCAAAAGTGGGAGATATCCCTGTGCTTTGTTGAAAAGGCTGGTTACTTAGGGGCCTATTTATAAAAAAATATTTGCAGGATATTCCCCCAAAACAGCCACAAAAATTAAGTATTCCCCAAAAGTACTATGGAGGGACCGCAGCATTCCGGAACTTGGCCCCAATAGGAAAATTCCATCTCCAGATGGCATTATCCTATATTAGCCTATGGGCTACTAATTTGCAAATTGTACGATGAGTGAGCTTCTGGCACCCTCTCAGTCGCCCCCCAGGTGACACATGCGCCGGATAGTGTGCTTGGGTAGTGTCCGCAGGGGACCCGAACCAGGAAACAGTGTGATAATGTTAAGACATACTTGCTTACTCTCCCCGAATCGCTGGGAGAAGGGGCACCGAGAGGGGGGGAGCGGGCAGTGGCATCACAAGGGGGGTGCCGGCCGCACCAGGGTGTCACTCGCCGAGGCCTGTTGGAGGTGCTCCATAGGGGTCCAGGTCTTGCAGCCTGCCCCCCCCCACCACTGCCGCCGCTGCTGTTACTTAAGTTCGGGCAGGGAGAGAGAGGACCGATTACTCCTGCAGCAGCCTCTCTACCCAGCCCAGCACACATGCTGCTGTCACGCTGTGTGCTGGGCTAGGAAGAGGCTGCTGCAGCAGCAGTCAGTTCTCTCTCTCTCTCCCTGCATTATATGTGGGAGAAGGGAGTGATTGCACCCCCAACCCAGACATCTGCGCTCCCTGTGTGAACATACTGTTTTTGTAAGGAGGGGATCTGGTCACACCTCTTCGGTTGGCTACACCCCCTCCCTGTACCTGAGCCCGGCAAAGCTGTCGGTAGCCCTGGCTGGGAGGGTCCCAAAAAAGAAAATCGGGCCTCCCACAAGAGAGAGGGCATGTCTCCTGGACTGAGTAAAAGTGGACAGTCCATTGGGGGAGTTGTTGGGGCGATGACGTGATTCGTGCTGAATCTCGTCAATGTAGGCCCATCCCCTTCTTTATAATGCCGCTAAACTCATCATTCTATAACGGGGGACGGGGCAACAATGACGCAATCGTGCTGCCCCCACGCCACCCACCAGTGCCCCCGTCACGCCCCTTGCTGTGCCGACCTGCCCAGAAAGTCAACGTATGTGTTACGCTATCACTGCTTCAAGCACTTTGCCCATCTCCATATAAGAGATTTTTAGTAAAGCTACGTTAAAATATTAATTTTCAATTTTTGCAAATTTACACAAAAAATTTTTATCACGTCTGCATTAAACTGCAGTTTCCCCAAGATTTTCAGTTAATAAATAGGCCACTAGATCTCAAATACTGTAACTAAAAAAGTTTTATGTTGCCGTTCAAACTGACCTTATGCATCATTTTAGTAATCGAGGGGAAGATCACATTACTGTTAATTTGTAGAGAGCACTGGGCATTTTCTCTAAGCCTGCATCTGCTGCAGATCAGCTGCTTTGTTTAAACATTTTAGGAGACAAGGATTGAAGAAACTATACATACACTCAGGGCCTGATTGAGAGTTGTACGCAGTAGACAGCAGCTGTGTCTTTAGACGCAGTTGCTCTGTTATAATATGCTAATGCTGCAGGAGGCATCTTGTGTAAGTAGACACCTCCTGCTGGCTTCTTTGATCTGTTGCTGCATCCGAGGACGCAGCATCGGATCATCTGCGAAAACATCGGCCATCTGAGTAACCCTCGGGTTACGCAGGATGCGCAATGTTTTTATTCTGCAGTGAAGCTGCGTGGGTAGATGCAGCCACTGACCTCAGCGGGCCTTGAAAACGGGGCAGGCACACCCTGGTTTTATCAAATGCTTGCCATTACAACCCCTTCCCCACCCCCAAATGGCCGTAGCATGTCAATCATGCTGCAGCTTAGGTGAAACTGTGACCGATGTCGCAGTCAGTGATCAGCACATGCGCAGTATAGATCCTGCACATGTGGCACTCATTAATCATATGGGATGTGCATAAACCATCGGGTTTATGTACAATTCTGAATCAGGCCCTCAAGACGATTATTAACCCCAGAGTGATTTTACTCTTTAAATATGATTTTTTTTTCTCAAAAATTAATTGGACTTATCAACAAAAGTCCCAACTATATGTAAATTGGTGGGGATGAAGTTAGTAGATCACCAATAATGCCATGGCCACACCTCCTGCACCAGTCCTATCATATAAATCATAATAATTTCTAGTGCTCAAAATAAAGAGACCTAAATATTCACAAAGCCGTGTGTTAGTGGTATCAGCCTTATGGGCCTATTCATGATCCGTTATTAGTCCGTTACACATGCAGAAATGGGCCCAGTTTTCAGAGTTTGCTTGCAGGAACCAACACCAGCTTCAGAAGCAGTGTTAGGGATCCGAAAAGCAGCTGTCCCAGCACCTGAGCAATGCAGAATTCCTCCAGTAATAAAGGCCCGTCTTAATAGCACTGCAGGCCCTGGGGCCCCTACCCACCCCATTCACAGTAATAAAAATTTAAATGGTCAATAAAATTAAACCTTTATATTTATTTGTACTTTTAACAAAATCAATGTTTAAACATAAAAAACATGATATAAAGCAAGGATTACGGACTCCCTCTTCACCAGCTCACATAGCATTTCCTGCTCTGAACTGCAGTGGTGATCAAAGTATAGGGGCCCACTGAGAAATGAGGGCCTGGGGGGAATATGCCCCTCCTTAATCCAGCTTTGTGGCTGCAGGAGGAAATGAAGCCTGGCTGCCACAATTGTCAGAGAGCCGGGGAGCATCTTTCTCCGTTTGCCTCTCAACCGGCTGCTCTGTGTGTGCCGCACATGCTATGTAGATGCCCCCGGCCCAACCCAACCATGCTCAAAGGCCCCTAGAATCGTGGGGCCCTGGGCAGTTGCTCAGTGTGGCCATACGTTAAGATGGCCCTGCTGCGGGAGCCCCCTGTATACTACAGTATATACAGCTGCCCAGTATGCCCATACATTAAGACTGCACTGCCAGCGTTCATCTCTGAATAAGGCCCTCTGTGTTTGCTAGTGACTAAAAGTGCTCTCTAAATTGTATGGAGGTCACGGGTATTCTCCTTATTGTATATTGGTTTATTAAAAATGTCCTGAGTTCTGTACAGAGATCCCTAAAATGCTTTTTAATAGTACATTTATAACTAGGATGCTTTCTGTATTGTATATAGGTCAATAGAATGCTCTGTATTGTATATATTTTACTATAATGACCTGTGTACTGTATATTGGTTTTGAGAATGCTGTCTGTATGGTATGGCAAGGGTCTAATGACAGACGTCGAAATCCCAACGCCTGTCATTTTAATTACGCTGGGAGCCCGGGGCGCGGACATCCGTGCGGGGGTAGTGTTAGGTTAGGGGCTCCCGGGGGGGACTTAGGGTTAGGCACCCCCCGGGAGCTTTAGGCTAGGGGAAGGGGGGGGTTAGGGTTAGGCACCCCCTGGGAGAGGTTAGGGCTAGGCACTTGGGGGGGGGGGGGGGGGAGGTTAGGGTTAGGCACCCCTAAGGGAGGGTTAGGGGGGTGGTTAGGTTAGTTAGTACTTACCTTAGCTGCTGTCGGGATCTTCACTGGTGCCGGTAATGCGTCCGGCGGTAAATCCTACCGATCCCGTCTGTATTGTATATAGATCACAATAATGATCGTATTGTATATGGTTTATTAAGATGCGAACTGTTATTGGATAATTTGGTGCTCCTTGTAATGTTACTTAGTAACTTGAATGATATTCCTATATAGTACATGAACCGTGAGGAGAGTTTATATATTGTAAGATTCAATCTTATGTACCATATAGGAGTAGCATTCAATGGGGGGGAATTCAGTTAAATGCAATGTTAAATAGCGTCGGAAATGATTTCCCGAAGCTATTCAATTGGCTGCGCTGTTATCACCGACTAGAGGATTTCTGCTCACACTCTTCTGAGGGGCGAGCAGAAATCTGACTACACTAGTGCGGCGATGCAGGCTTCGAGCTTTGCGCGTGCGCTAACAGCATCGCGGCTGCCACTTAAGACAGAGAATGCATGTTACAGCGACTGAACACCCGGCATTAGGTGCTGTAACCTGCATCTCCCGACTTAAGTGCAGGGCGTGATGGGGGACAATGTTTCTGGCGATCTTTAATTGAATTGCCCCAAATGATACTAAGTATGCTGTATATACTGTAGTATACAGGGGGCTCTCGATTCTCCCTGTTAACTGTTCACCTTAATAAACTTGCGTAGACCACAGCACCAGCTGCACTTTCATCTTTTCCCTGCAGTGCTGATGGTACTTGGTGACTCCTCCGTCCTTCTCTACACTGACGCTGATGTCATCACATTAGCGTTAATGCACAGAACCACAGAAGAGCCGCCTGTCATTTCAGCAGCAGCACTGCATAGATCAGATGGGGAAGGGCATTGCTGTGCCAGAATCCGGTACAAGTCGGTGCAGCCCCAGTGCTGGAACAATAAAAACTGTACTATACCAGGCAATACAGGCCCCTAGAAATGTGGGGCCATGGGCAGCTGCCCAGTATGCCCATACATTAAGACTGCACTGCCAGCGTCTAACTCTGAATAAGGCCCTCTATGCTGACTAGTGACTAGAATGCTCTCTAAATTGTATGAAGGTCACGGGTATTCTCCTTCTTGTATATTTTTTATTACAGATGCCCTGTGTTCTGTATAGAGATCCCTAGAATGCTTTTTTAATGGTACGTTGGTAAGTAGGAGGCTTTCTGTATTGTATATTGGTAATTAGAATGTTCTGTATTGTATAACCACATATCCAGAATCTCTCAGTCCTGTCGCTTTCATTTTAAAAATATTTCCAAGATTAGACCCTTTCTCACCCAGGATGCCACTAAAACCCTCATACACTCATTGGTCATCTCCAGATTGGACTACTGTAACCTTCTCCCATCTGGCCTCCCCAAATCCCATCTCTCTCCTCTCCAGTCTATCCTTAATGCTGCTGGTCGGCTCATCTTCCTCTCAAAACGCTCTGCATCTGCCTCCCCTCTCCTACAAGCCCTCCACTGGCTCCCCTTCCCCTTTAGAACCCAATTTAAGGTTCTCACGCTCACTTACAAAGCCCTCAGCCATTCCTCTCCCACTTACATCTCTGCTCTCATCTCCCTTCACTCTCCTGTCCGCCCTCTTCGTTCAACAAATGCACGCCGCCTTTCATGCCAGCTGATTACTTCCTCCCACTCCCGCCTCCAAGATTTTGCCCGTGCTGCTCCCCACCTTTGGAACTCTCTCCCGCTTCCCATCAGACTCTCCATCTCTCTACAATTTTTCAAACGGGCTCTCAAGACCCACTATTTCATCAAAGCCTTCCAGCTCTCATCTTAACTTGCTGCTACATACTCCTTCCTCCCTGCCTACCCCATCTGTGTCATCCCTGTTTGTCTGTCCCTCCCCCTTAGAATGTAAGCTCCTATGAGCAGGGCCCTCTACCCTCTTGTGCATCTCCTTACTATACCTTCATCTACTTCTTACTCTCTACCAGGGCACCTAACACTTGATTGCTTTGCATTGTTGCTTATCTGTGTGTTATGGTCGTGAATGTAGCAATGTATATTATCCATGTCCTGTAATGTATTGTATTGTACTGTCCTGTAAGTCACTGTAAATCAATCTATTTGTTTATGTACTTTGTAAGGCGCTGCGGAAAACTTGTGGCGCCATATAAATAAATGATAATAATAATAATAATAATAATATATATCTCACTATAATGATCTATGTACTGTATACTGGTTTTGAGAATGTTGTCTGTATTGTATATAGATCAAAATAATGATCGTATTGTATATGGTTTGCTAAGATGCGCTGTTATTGAATAATTGGGAGCACCTTGTAGTGAATAGAGGCTAGTAGAATGTTCCCTGTATTGCATTGCGGTCACTAGAATGTTCCCTGTGCTACAATTGTATACGATTTAATAAGATGCTCTTTGTATTGCGTAGAGGCTCTTGGAATGCTTTCTATGTTGTACACCAGTATCGGGGATGCTCTCTTTATTATGTGTATAGGTCCCTAGAATGCTGTCTTTATTATATGGCGATCACTAGAAAGCACTAAGCAGTAGTGATCACTAGGATGCACTATGTAGCGTATAGTGGTCACTAGGATGCTCCGGATGTAGTTAGGATCCTGACGGTCAGGATGCCGACGGTTTCAATACTAAAATCGACATTCCGATGGTCACAATCCTGACAAATTCCGACGGTATTAGGGTTGCACACTAGGGGGAGGGTTAGGGTGAGGCTGCAGGAGGGGTGGGTTAGGATAAGGGTTAAGATTTAGGGTAAAATACTTACCAAAATTTGTCGGGGTGCCACTGTTGGTATTCTCACTGTCGGCATCCTGACCGTCACTATCCCGTACCCAACTCGGATGCTCTATGTACTGTACGGTGGCCTCTGAGATGCTCTATGTATTGTGTGGTGACCTCTGGGGTGCTTTCCATACTTTATAGAGGTGTTTAGAATGTGGTCTTTAATGTAGATAGGTCACTAGAAAGATCTTTTGTTGTATAAAGGTCACTAGAATAGTTCTTGCTTAATAGTCATATGGGGATTGTAGGTGTTGTATTTGATTATATATTATACATTCTGACCGCCAGAATCCCCTCTGTCTGTATTTTATCTGCATCCCCTTTCAATATCTGTATAACGGCATGCCAGTGAGCTGGTAGCAAAGTTTTGGCCACATACTTGTATTTGCCCCCCAGCCAAAAGAAGCCAGCCCTCGTCTGAATATACTGTAGTTTTGTAGATGTAAGACCTTTCCAAATTAGTTCCCTTATATCCTTGAGTCTATAGCGCTTGCCCAATACACTCCAGTTGACTGGAAATTACAAATTTCACAGCGGTGGCCATCAAATCTCCAACGAGGTAGGAGTACACAAATAAAAACAAACTTTTTTCCCCAGGCTTTTTAGTGTTGAGCTAACACAGATACACACAATAAATTTTAAGCAACAACCAAAATGAAAAACAAAATAATTTACAAATTTTTGTTGAAATATGGAGTGCGCTACCTCTAGGAATGCTCCTTTCTTGAAGCATTCTACTTTACGAAGTTAGCCGCTGTTTGGTCTTCTGCACATGCGCGTCACTATTTCGTCATGGTGTATGAGTGCCACATTGGTACACGGACATGTTTTACATAGTTTCAGAGACCCTGCCAAATTATCCTGTATATGGCATGTTGTGTTTTATCTGCATATACCTACAATGCTACCTTCATACGACATCGGCTGGTGCTCTGTATGTTCCGCTTCATCCAGATTACTAAGGGGGAGGAATTCAATTAGAGGTGATAAGCCATTTAGTGCGAAAAGTTTTCACCTTTCGTAAAAAGTGGTTACTGTCGAATTCAATTGCAGGTGAAGTTGACAATTGATAATTCTCCAGTTGGATTTAACGCTAATTTTATTTTTAAGCAAGTGAAAAGTTGGGGAAAATCCCTATTTTATGGTAAAATATTTGGACTTGGTTCAGAATCACTGGGACACCCTCCTTAATGACTAATTAGGCAAAATATATTTCTTTTAATTAGCTTAATTTGGCCAATAATGACGTCAGTTATGGGGTGAAAATGTGCAAAGTGCCAGAAAATTGGTTAATTGATGTGGGAGAGGTAAATGGGGGTGCTGTATGAATGGGACAGGTGTTTTTAAGATTGCAGGTGGGTGTTAGGGGCATATTTTGATTTTTTTTAAAAAGTGGCTTAAAATTACACAAATATTACAGGCATTTTTATACACCCCTAATTTAAGTGACCCATTATTATACAGAAAAAACTCTTGCTTTCTTTAATACGTAACCCTGCCCCCTTAGTGCCTAACCCTAACCCTCCCCTTAGTGCCTAACCCCTAAACCTAACCCTCCCCCCAACCCTCGGTCAATGTGCCGACGCCGGGATTCTGACCGGCGTCTGTATTCTGGCTCCGGTAATGTAAGCGTCGGCATCCTGACCGCTGGGATGCCGAACATATACCACTCATTTTATGAAACACCCCTTTTTAGTAAGATGTGATGTGTTCTGAAAAGAAGCCGAGCAAACTATAAAGCTCTTTCCCTTTCTTTGTACATACGTACATACTGAATGAGTGCATAATTTTAATAAACACATAAAACATCAGGTTTTCAAACATGTTCAAATCCTGTGACCAGTGTATGTATTCTGTATTAACATTATTCATTGCAGCAAGAAAATTTCTCAGACCAATTTAACCATTTAAAAAAATATATATGGAAAGGAAAGTCTCCAGAGTAATGAGAATGTATGCATCTACACCATAAAGGACACGTAAACTAATCAGTTGATATACAGGTTAGTCTCCCATATCCAAAATGCTTGGGACCAGGGGTATTTTGGATAACGGAATATTCCGTATTTTGGAATAATTGCATATCATAATGAAATATCTTGGGAATGGGACCCCAATGTACACATAGAATGCATTTATGTGTTATATACACCTTATACAGACAGCCTGCAGCTCATTTTCTACAATATTTTCAATAATTATGTAGCTCAAGTAAAGTTTGTGTACATACATGAAATAAATTTATGTTTCATTTACACCCTATACACACAGCCTAAAAGGTAATTTTATACAATATTTTTAATAATTTGTGCCTTATACAAAGGTTGTGTACATTGAATCATCAAAAATCAAAGGTTTCATTATCTCAGTCATGCCAAAATTATTCCGTATTTCGGAACATTCCGTATTTCGGAATATTTGGATATGGGAGACTCAACCTGTAATACATAAATCTTAGCCCACTAAAAGCATAAATCCAAATAACAATTAAATAATGATAATATGATCTGCAAAATGTCAGAAGTCAGCAGACAGAATACTAAATAGCAAATGTTTTATCCATATGCATTAATGTATTAGATAAAAGAATAGTTACTAAGTAATTGGCAATCTATCTAGTATATATATATATATATATATATATATATATATACAGTAGTCAGGTCCATAAATATTGGGACATTGACAGAATTTTCATATTTTGTCCTCTATTCACCACCACAATGTCTTTGAAATGAAACAAACAAGATGTGATTTAACTGCAGACTTTCAGATTTAATTTGAGGGTAATTACATCCAAATCAGGTGAACGGTGTAGGAATTACAACGGTTTCTATATGTGCCTCCCATTTTTTAAGGGGCCAAAAGTAATGGGACAAACTAAACAATCCTAAATCTAACTTTCACTTTTTAATACTTTGTTGCAAATCCTTTGCAGACAATTACAGCCTGAAGTCTGGAATGCATAGACATCACCAGACACTCGGTTTCATCCCTGGTGATGCTCTGCCAGGCCTCTACTGCAAATGTCTTCAGTTCCTGCTTGTTCTTAGGGCATTTTCCCTTCAGTTTTGTCTTCATCAAGTGAAATGCATGCTCAATCGGATTCAGGTCAGGGGATTGACTTGGCCATTGCATAACATTCCACTTTTTAGCCTTAAAAAACTCTTTGGTTGCTTTTGCAGTATGCTTTGGGTCATTGTCCAGCTGCACTGTGAAGCGCTGTCCAATGAGTTCTGAAGCATTTGACTGAATATGAGCATATAATATTGCCCGAAACACTTCAGAATTCATTCTGCTGCTTTTGTCAGCAGTCACATCATCAATAAATACAAGGGAACCAGTTCCATTGGCAGCCATACATGCCCACGCCATGACACTACCACCACCATGCTTCACTGATGAGGTGGTATGTTTTGGATCATGAGCAGTTCCTTTCCTTCTCTTCTCTTCCCATCACTCTGGTACAAGTTGATCTTTGTCTCATCTGTCAATAGGATGTTGTTCCAGAACTGTAATGGCTTTTTTAGATGTTGTTTGGCAAACTCTAATCTGGTCTTCCTGTTTTTGTGGCTCACCAATGGTTTGCATCTTGTGGTGAACCCTCTATATTCACTCTTGTGAAGTCTTCTCTTGATTGTTGACTTTGACACATATACATCTACCTCCTGGAGAGTGTTCTTGATTTGGCCAACTGTTGTGAAGGGGTTTTTCTTCACCAGGGAAATAATTCTTCTGTCATCCACCACAGTTGTTTTCCGTTGTCTTCCGGGTCTTTTGGTGTTGCTGAGCTCTCTGGTGCGTTCTTTTTTTTTAAGAATGTTCCAAACAGTTGATTTGGCCACACCTAATGTTTTTGATATCTCTCTGATGGGTTTGTTTTGATTTTTCAGCCTAATGATGGCTTGCTTCACTGATAGTGACAGCTCTTCTCTTTGGATCTCATATTGAGAGTTGACAGCAACTGATTCCAAATGCAAATGTCACACCTAGAATCAACTCCAGACATTTTACCTGCTTAATTGATAATGAAATAATGAGGCAATAGCCCACACCTGTCCATGAAATAGCTTTTGAGTTGATAGTCCCATTACATATGGCCCCTTAAAAAGTGGGAGGCACATATTGAAACTGTTGTAATTCCTACACCGTTCACCCGATTTGGATGTAATTACCCTCAAATTAAATTTGAAAGTCTGCAGTAAAAGCACATCTTGTTTGTTTCATTTCAAAACTATTGTGTTGGTGAATAGAGGCCAAAATCTGAAAATTCTGTCAATGTCCCAATATTTATGGACCTGACTGTGTGTATATATATATATATATATATTTTATAAGGACACAGTCATGCCCTTATGTTAAGGCTGAATCGAAAAAACCCGGAAATCTCCATAGAGAATTCCGGAGGGGGGGGGCATGGTGTTTAAGGGGCTATACCTCAAAAGCAAGCAATTGGAGGAACCAAGCTCAGTTAGGACCACTTTTCTGCTGTTCTCTATGGGGATTTTTGGGAAGGCATAACTCAGGGAAGGGGGGAATTTAGACTTGGGGTTTGTTTTATTAGGTAGTTATTGTTCCAGGGTAGAGCCTTTTGGGGTTCAGGTAATTGAAAAAAATTACAGTTTTTAAACTATTACCTCACAATTGCGCCATTATAGAGAAAGGAAGATTCAATTAGTTGCGCATGCTCAGTAGGTGCCTTCCAGCAGGGGGTGTACACACCGTTGGCTCAGTCCAGTAAGGAAGGCAGCAGAAGCTGAGTGACAGGACGTGCAGCCAGTCAGAGAGCGATGTCCAGGCATCTTTCCCGAAGCCGCAGCTGACTGTCACTAGGCTGTACTGTAGACCCGGGAACATGGCCCGGACAGCCCCCCGTGCCTCTTGTCCTAGTCCGTGTAGCCCGCTCTCTCCTTTTCCTCAAGTACACTCGTACTTGGTCCAGTTGTCCATGCACTCCTGGACCCCATAGTGCCCTTGAAGCCGCTGGTCCACTTCCCCCGGTACAGTCACTTGCCCTTACTCTCCACCTCGATGCCATGCCATGCAGTTTGCCCTGCGCCCAGCCCTCGTAAGTGTTGCTGATGGGACAGGGGTGCACCCCCGTCTACCTCGAAGCTGTGGGACCAGGATCCTGAGTACTCCCCCTGCTCCTTGGGACCCAGGCAGATGCTATCCTGACAGCCGCCGCAGTAAGACACCTAGTCATAACAGTAAATCTTCCCACACTGGACTTAACTCGATGCGGGGGTCCACTCAGAAGTGCAGTGGCAGGCTGTGGCAGGACCAGTGAGGAGACTCAGCGGCGATCAGATCACGCTAAGTTGGCGGCTGCTTGCTGTGGGTCACAGGGAGAGAGTACATGGTCCCTGCAGTGCTCAGCTTCCTGAGTGGGACAACACGCACCCCAGCATATTGGGCGTGGAGCATAGGTTGCTCTGGGCTATGGTAGGTGGTTGGGGGCAAAAATGCTGCTTCTGGAACCTGCCTCTTCTCTACTATACCCCTGCCCCAACTAGCCCCTATATACCCCTGCATCTTGTGTCCCTGCTCCCACTACCTCCTCTATACCCTGCAACCCCCTCTCCTATGTGCCCCTGCCTTCTCTATGCCCCTCTCCTCTGTGTGCCCACCCCCGTTACCTCCTCTATACCCCTGCACCCCCTCTCCTATGTGCTCGAGCCCTCACTATCTCCTCTAAACCCCGGCACACCCCTATCCTCTATCCCCCTGCCTCCTCTATGCCCCCCTCTCCTCTTCTTCCCTGCTCCAACTACCTCCACTATACCCCTGCACGCCCCTCTTCTCTGTTCCCCTGCCTCCATTATGGCCTCCTCTAATCTGTGCCCCTGTCCCCACTACCTCCTCTACACCTCTGCATGCACCTCTCCTCTGTGCCCCTGCCTCCTCTACAGTATGTACCCTCTCATCTGTGCCCCTGCTCCCTCTACATTTCTGCACCCCCCTCTCATCTGTGCCCCTGCCTCCTTTATGGCCCTGCCCCCACTACCTCCTCTATATCCCTGCAACCGCCTCTCATTTGTGCCCCTGCCTCCTTTATGGCCCTTTCTACTCTGTATCTCTGCCCCTTTTACCCCCTCTATACCCCTGCAACTCCCTCACATCTGTGCCTCTGCCTCTATGGCCCACTCTCCTGTGTGTCCCTGCCCCCACTTCCTCCTCAATAACACTGCACCCCTCTCTCCTCTGTGCCCCTGCCTCCTCTGTGCCACTGTCCCCACTACCTCCACTAACCCGTGCATTTACCCCTGCATACTCACACTACCCCTTCTATACCCCTGCATCGCCCCCTTCTCTGTGCCCCTGCCTCCTGTCCCCTGTCCTGTGTCCCTGTGCCCCTACCCCCTCTATAGCTCTGCACCCCCTCTCCTCTGTGCCCCTACCTCCTCTATGGCCCCAATTCCTCTGTGCCCCTGCCCCCACTACCTCCTCTCTACCACAGCACCTTCCTCTTTTTTGTGCCCCTGCCTACTCTAATGTCCCCTCTCCTCTGTGCCCCTTCTCCACGACCACCTTTATACCCCTGCACCCCCTCTCCTCTTTGCCCCTGCCTCATGTATGCCAATGCCTCTCCTCCCTGCATTGGCTTCAGCTTTAAGTCAACTTCTCCCTGGCTTTTGGATGAGTCTGCCCCAGGCCCCCAGATCTCCACCTAGGTGTGCTGCTGCTGCCCTGCTCCCAACCTCCTCTTTTGCCCCTCTCCAATCTCTGCAGCTGCTGCCTGCTGGCATTAAAGACTAATCTCAGATGGCCAGGCCATAGGGTTAGCATTTAGGACCTGATTCAGACCCGCCCGCAAGGAAGCGTTCGCACGCAGGCAGCCGATGTTTGCTTTCCGCATATGCGCATACCAGTCCAAGCGATCGGGAAGCGTACTCTCGCTGCGCATAGACAGATCTGCAAAAAAATTGACAGAAGAAGCCGTTTGTGGGTGGTGACAGGGGCTGGCTGCTAGAAACGGGGGAGTGTAGGTGCGAATGCAGGCGCGTCTTAATGCCGTTTCAGAGGCATGCATAAATAACAGGCAGCATCATAGTACACGTCACCTGGATGAATTTCACACTGAAGTGCTTGCGGTAGGGTATAGTCAACCACAAGCGCTGCCTTCGCTTCCGATGGTACTCGATGTACCGATGGTTACATACACTTCCTGGAGATGACGTGCGCAAGTGGGTGTCTTAAGACAGGCTGGTGGGTGTCTCCATACACAAAGCGATAGCACGCCAAGACATAGTGGGGATGCGTCTGCCTTGCCGTGCAATTGCCTGCCTTCCCGAATTTGCATATGCTTTGAGCAAGCGAATGCATCTAGTGAGCGGGTCTGAATGAGGTCCTTAGTGCACAGGATTTCAGTGTGAACACTGAGGCGGGACTAGGTCAGAGGCAGGACACCAATCACAGAGTCTCTCTGTTGTGTGTGATATTTATTTATTACGTTTCTTATATAGCGCAGCATATTCCGTTGCACTTTAAAATTGGAACATTAATAGAACAAAACTGGGTAATAACAGACAGATATATAGGTAGGTAGGCTCTGCTCGCAAGCTTACAATCTATGGGCCTGATTCAGAGCCGGACGCTATTTGCGCTCGCTCGTTCAGAAAAAGGGGCCGGATATTTTAATAGAGCGCTCGCTCTTTGCGGTCTGTTGACGTCTCTATGTCTGAGCGAGCGAACGAAATATGCGCTCGCTATTTTGTAAAGACGCCCCCTGGCCGTTCACATCATACGTCATCTCCGCTATTTATTAGATTAATCAAGTACATCAAAAGGCGTCTGAACTGCTCGCAGTGCTTGTGGTTGGATTTTCCTACCGCAATCATGTGAACAGTTCAGGCTAAGAGACAACCAAGTGACGTGGTCGTTGACGCTGCATTGTTAATTATGCACACCCTTAAAACGCCCATTTTGACCATTTGGCACGCCTGCGTTCGGCTCTCCACTCCCCGTTTTCAAGCACCTTCCCCTGTTACCACCCACAAACGCCTCATTCTGTCACTCAAATTAGCAGGCCCTCGCTGTTTTGCGAGCGCACGATTTCCGACCGCAATGACTGGTTGGCGCATGCGCATTACGACCCATATGCATGCGCAGATGTGTGAACATCGCTCGGAGCGAACGAGCGGCCGCTTACGAGCGGCTCTGAATCAGGCCCTATATTCCACTTACATGATACATTATATTTAATGCATTCATATATAGATAGACACAGAGAGAGAGAGAGAAAAAACGGAGTTCATGAAATTTGCCATGGGTGAGTAGAACTGTTGCTTGGTGCTGCATGCCAAATTTCAGGGCAATAAAATGAGGATTTGGGAGTAAAGTTCCAACTGTCACTTTTTTTCTGAAACTCTCAATTAGGAACACTTTTCTGCTGTTCTCTATGGGGGATATTTGGGAAGGCATAAATCAGGGTAGGGGATGAATTTAGACTTGGGGTTTATTTTGTTAGGTGGCTATTGTTCCAGGGTAGGTGCTTTTGGGGTTCAGTTAAATTATATAGTTACAGTTTTTAAACTATTACCTCACAAATGCGACATTACAGAGATAGGAAGCTTCAACTTGTTGTGCAGCCCAGTAGGTGTCTCCAGCAGGGGGGTGTAATCTGGCTTCATTTGGGGGCACCAAGATGGCAGGTATTAGCATTAGTGGAATCCGGCACTTGTAGCGGGCGTTAGCAGCGGAGACCCGGTGACAGTGTGGCAGATAGTCAGGTGGGGACCGGCAGTGGTGCGGGCATCAGTGGTGGCAGTGGTGCGGTGGGACCTGGCGGCGGTGTGGGTGTTGGTGGCAGGTCTGGATCTGAAAAGATCTTCTGAAGTGGTGCCCATTTCAAAAATGGTGCCTTAGCGACGTCATCGCCCTGCCCCCTCGGAGCCAGTGCGAGGACATGGCACGGCAGTCCGTTGGCCGAGTGGCAGCAGAAAAGACCTGCCGAAGACAGAAGATGCCGGGGAAGTCCTGGATGAGCCATGCAAAAGAGCTTAAAGGCCGACGCCCTCCAGGTGAAGGTGCAGAAAAATTAAATATTAAAACAAACGGTGTCTTTGTTTTATTTTAATATTTCTTTTACAGGGGTACTATAGGTACCAGCGGGCCCTTAATCACCCTGCTGGGACCTGTAGTACTACTACAAAAGACAATATTTATACTTTCATATGCACCACACTACACTATCAACCCGGAACCCACCGGCCAGGGGTGCCGGGCTATAAGCCTGGGTCTGGGATGCCCTGGAGAGGAGGACCCCTTTATTGGGGGGGTCCCCAGCTCCCCAGGGATCCCCTGCCTGGGCTGACTAGCGGTCAGGGTTAATGCTTCGGCTGGGGGGCCCAGTGAAAGGGCTCTCCTGGCTGTGGCATTGACCACTCACTTAAAAAAGTCTGGTGCTGGTTCTGGAAAATACAGGGGAATCCTACTTTTTTCACCCTGTATTTCCAGAATCAGTACCGGCTCAAAGCCCAATGCTGGTTACACTAAATACAGGGTACCCCTACGTCGTTTGTCCCCCATATTTTGGCAATCAGGACTGGTACTGATTAGCCTGGTGTTAGTTGTGCTTAATATGGGGGACCCCTACGTCATTTGTACTCCGTACTTTCACAACCAGGACCAGCGGTGAAAAGCCCGGGGCTGGTTGTGTTTGGGGGGAGCTGAATGTATATAATTAATAAGACTGATGTATTGAGTGAGAAGAATGTTGGAACCCAGTGAGATTATTGTGACTGAATGGGAAGATTGTGGGCACTGAATGAGATGTGTGTGCCACATTACTGCTCAGACCTCAGTTGCATAGACTGCATATGTGTATTCCAATGAGCACACAATTCTGTGAATTAGCAGCTCCACCATTTTGTGAGTGACAGCAATCTCACTCTGTGAGAGTGCTGATTCTGCAGTTAACCACATGGTGTCATGGCATACCATATCTGTATTACGCAAGGAACATATCCATTAATGATTGTAATTTCATTGCTTTTAGAGGTTTGAGTGTCAGAAATTCAATAGGTTTTGTGAAATTTCAGATCATGTCTAAGAAGCCTTAATGGGATATGAGAAACAGTAAGGTTTTTTGTCTATGGAATATATATATATATATATATATATATATATATATAGTAACACAATCGGCGGCACTCTTGCGCGTCT
This sequence comes from Taudactylus pleione, assembly GCA_031769625.1. Classification (NCBI taxonomy): domain Eukaryota; kingdom Metazoa; phylum Chordata; class Amphibia; order Anura; family Myobatrachidae; genus Taudactylus; species Taudactylus pleione. The sequence goes on along the minus strand of JAUIMM010000156.1, from coordinate 921,773 downwards.
CCATCGGATGACGGTTGACGATGTCACACCCAGTGCTCCCCTCACCGACATAATATGAAAGTACAAAAAATACATTAAAAGTAATGAGACATATAATAAAGTATAGGCATGATCTGTCTGCATATGAAATCATAATAATCCATTGTTAATAAGAGGCAAGATAGTCTGCAGTAAAACAGCAATACTTTGCACACTATCAAAGCCATTGTGGTGGTTAAGAGGCCAAAATATGAAAATTCTGTCAATGTCCCAATATTTATGCACCTGACTGTATATATATATATACACACATACACACAAATCAAAACAAGGGAGAATGTGTTCTAACCAAAAGAAGGGCTCAGGACCTTATCAATGTAAGTAACCCGATTAATGACTACTGTAATTAACCCAAAACAACGAGTACTGAATAAGAGCCCTATCAATAAATATTGGAAAGTCAACTGGATAAAATCAAATAAGCAGCAATAAAGAGAAAGGGGTGTGCATCCTAACCAATGAAAGAAAAGAAAAATCAAATCAATAAATTCTATTAAGTCTCAAGGCTCATACACACTGGACGATAAAGTGAACGATATGGATGATAACGATTTAGTTCATAGCTTTCAATATAGTCCAGTGCATATGCACAATATCGTTAACGATGCGTTCTCCCGCGGATCTTTAACAATGTTTTCCATCGTCTGAACTTGCAGGACAATCTGACGGTATCGTCAGATTCTGCAAGTTCGGGGATGTGGCAGGGTGACGTCACTGAACGATATTGTTGAGGATATCGTTCAGTGTGTATGCTCAATGTCGCCCCCGACATTGAGCCGGGCAGTTCAAGGGATAACACTTAAAGATATGCTCCATGAGCAATATCGTTAAGTGTGTATGAGCCTACAGAAAGCAGTATATAAAAGTATATACATTTTAACCCATTAAAAAGTAGGGATGTTCACCGACCCCCGTGTTTTGGTTTTGGATCTGTATTTTTTCTAAAAAATCATAAAAACAGCTGAAATTACATAATTTTGCCCTGTTTTTGATCCTACAGTATTATTAACCTCAATAACATTTATTTCTAATCATTTCCAGTCAATTTTGACCAACTCACAGCTCACAATATTGATTTAATCTAGTTTAGGCCGAAAGGTTGCATCGAGCAAGCTGGCTGACTAAGCTAAGCTACAGCAGTGGGCGGCACTAACATGTGGCAGTTCAGCTTCCAACATGACACATCAGGAAACAAATGTTTTTTATTAATCAAGACTGAGGCCTGAGGCAGTTGGAGTATGTATGCAGTTGAAGGCAGGAAAAGGAAGGGTTGATTCGTAGTAAATTTAATTTAAGTTTTGGATTCCGAAGCAAATTTATGAGGGAGGAGGGGAGAGCATGGGTGAACAATATGACCCATATTTTGTCCACAAAATCAACTTGGCTGTTCAGAATATTTTTTAAAATTAAAGGGGCATGCAGGAGATGCTGTCTGTGGCCATAAAAATTTCTGGACATTTTCAGCATTCAGCACCTGCATGTCGAAGACAAGCGGCTGTGGCAGTACAATTACCAACAAGACACATCTAGGAAAGAGAATGCCACTGCAGTGGCAGACAGGATGGCAGTTTAATAAACTATAACATTAAAAATGTCAGACAGCAATGCCCCAAACAGCACATAATGCAAAAAAAAGAGGTGCAAGATGGAATTGTTTTTGGGCCCTCCCACCCACCCTTATGTTGTATATATTAAACAGGACATACACAGATTAACAAACCAATCACTTCAGCGACAGGGACTGCCAATTGTGGCTGAAGCGATTGGTTTGTTTGGGCCCCCCACAAAACAAGCTACCAACGGGCAGCTGACATTGCTGGCAATGATCTCTATATACACACTTTTGCTTTACAACATAGGTAAGATCAGATGTAGTAATCGTCATCATCATCCCCATCAGTGTGTACATCGTCATCACAATATTAATTCGTCCCCGTTGGAATCCATTACAGACGCTTCTGTATTTTTTTTGCTTAATTGCCGATAAACGTCTTCCTCGTGAAATTTGTAATTAATTTTGATGAACATCATCTTTTCCACATTTTGGGGAAGTAACCTCCTACGCCGATCGCTGACAAGGTTCACGGCTGCGCTGAAAACTCAGAGTACACACTGGTGGATGGGCAACTTAAGTAAAACAAAGCCAGTTAGTGTAAGGGTCCCTAAATTGTCCAATTTTCCTGCCAGTAGTGAAACGGACTGTCTGACATGCCTATTTGGATGCTATCTCTAAAATAATCATCCACCATTCTCTGAATGGTGACGTATCATACGAAGTCACAGTTAACATATCACTAATTGTAGGCAGTTCTTTAAGACCCGACCAGATGTCATAAGGTTTTTGCTGACTGATCTGCATCACCAGCAGTGGATCTCTTAGGACATTTTTTCCTGGCAGCCGCAGAAAATGAAGGAGGAGATGCTACCGTGTAACGTGCCGCTTGAGCTGACAATTTTTTCAACAAAAGCTCTTTGTATCTTTTCAGATTTGTGTCCATCGGAAAGAAAGACAATGTATGACTTAAACCTAGGATCAAGTATGGTCACCAAAATGTAGTGATCTGATTTCAAGAGATTGACGACCCTTGGATCCTGCTGAAGCGAATTAAGGGCTTGATCTACAAGTCCAACATACTTAGCGGAATCGCTCAGTTTCAGCTCCTCCTTCAGTTTCTCCAGCTGCTTTTGCAAAAGTCTGATTAGGGGAATTACCTGACTCAAGCTGGGAGTGTCTGAACTAACTTCACGTGTGGCAAGTTCAATGGGTTTGAGATCCTTGCACAACACGGAAATTACTCTCCACTGCGCTTGATTAAGGTGTATTCCTGCTCCTTTCCCTGTCATAGGCCGTTGTGTAGTCTTGGATGGCCTTTTGCTGCTCCTTCATCCACTGAAGCATATAGTGGGTAGAATTCCACCTATTTACTACCTCTTGCTTCATCTGATGGAAGGGCAAATTCAACAGTACTTGCTGGTGCTGCAATCTTCAACATGCAGTTGCTGAATGACGAAAATTTTTCAGGACACCGAGAGCATCTCCTGCATGCCCCTGTCATTTAAAAAAAATGCTGCACCACCAAATTAATTGTGTGAGCAAAACATGGGATGTTTTCGATTTCGCCCAGATGCTCTCACAATATTGGTGGCATTATCAGAAATCACAAATCCTGAGGAGAGTCCAAGTGGGGTAAGCCATTTTGTAATGATTTCTAAGAGGTTCTCAGCGGTATGTCTCTTAGTGAAACCGGTGATACACAGAGTAGCCTGCGTCTGAATGAGCTGGCATTTGTTAGATGCTGCTGCTGTTTGCACTGTTGGAGGCAATACACCTACCCAGTGGGCTGTCAGTCATGTAATCTTTAGTTTGCCCTGTCCCGCTTGTCCACATATCTATAGTTAAGTGGACAGTGGGTACAACGGCATTTCGGAGGACACTAATAAGGTTTTTTTTTTAATGTTCTTGTACAGACTGGGAATTGCTGTTCTAGTGAATTGTAATCTAGAAGGAACATGGTAGCGGGGACACAGGACCTCAATTAACTGTCTAAAACCCACTGCATTAATGGTGGATACTGGATGCATATCTCATACCAGCATAGCTGTTTATGGCGTCAGTAATCAGCTGTGCAACTGGGTGACTGCTGTCATACTTTTCCCCCTTGCAAAGGATTGTTTGACAGTCAATTGTTTTGTTAAACTACTAAAGTAGTCTTCCTCCTGGTCCCTTTCATCCACTCACAGCCGCAGCAGCAACAGGCGTAGCACTCAAGGATCCTTCTGGGGTATCACGGATAGCAGAGGAGTCAGCAATTCTTATGAAACTGGATGCAGGACCACTTCTGATCATGATTGAGGATGTTGATGATCAGGATGCAGGTGGTTGAGGTTACAGGTGCTTGGATCTAACAGAGAAGGGAGCAGCTAGGTGACACTGGACTGATTGTTAAATTATTAGCCAAAGTTTCTGAATTTTAAAAATACTTTTCAATTTGATGAATGCGCTGCAAGTGACATAACAAGGAGGATGTTCCTAGATGGTTAAGTGCCTTACCTCTACTCACTCTTGCTTTGCAAACGTTACAGAGGCCTTGACAATTGTTGTCCGGATTTTGGTGAAAATAATTCCACATGAGAGGTGGATTTTTTTGTCTTTTGCCTCGGCATGACAATGGGCTTTTTCATACCATGGGCAACACAAACATCCTCGGCATCAACATCCTCATCATCCTTATTAGCGCCAACTACAGAAATATCCTCCTCATCCTCCTGGTGCAATTCCACAGAAGCATCCTCGATTTCTACGTCAGCATGTTGACTTGTGCTGCTCATCCCCACATTTGCAGAGGGCACACAAATGGAGGAAGGAGGATCCTCTCAAACTACAGTATTGGAAAGGTCAGGCTCGGACATGGCAACTTCAGACACACTTGGACTCTCCTTGGGGATCTGTGACTTTTCTGAGCATACAGTTGGTTCATGTGCCTTAGCAATTTTCATTTTTTTGACACTTCTACAGGGAAAAAGGCTTACATCATCATAAGGTGCCGAACCACCAGTCATAAATAAAGGCCAAGGCCTTATCCTGTCCCTGCCACTTTGTGTAGTAAATGGCATATTGACAATTTTTTGTTTCTCTGCAGCTAACTGAGCTTTTCATTTTCTTTTCTTTAACACTGTAAAACATTGCTTGTTTGATTTTACATGCGCTGACTTAAGCCCTTGGGCATGGGCCTTCATAGATGACGTTGACAGCCTTGTATCGTCATCATGACTGCTGGCAGCACTAGTATGTGGTTCCTGCTCTCCTCTCATTTGATCGTCCTTCATATCAACAAACTTACACTGTGGTCTGACTGGCAGTGTCACCAAACAATAATAGCGTAACTACTAACTACTAGCACACACACACACACAAAAAAAGCAAAAAAAAAGATCTTTAGATTTTTTGTGGAATGCTAATTTATTTAATTTTTATTTTTTTTAACACTGGGGAAGAGCACCCCTGGAAGCGGTAGCAGCCCTTTGATGAACAACACACTGCCCCTTTATGGACAACAAAACACCTCTGCGGAGCAGCGGACTGACCACCTGCAGAGTCAGAAAAAAGTGGATGATAAACTGCAGTCTGGCCGGCAGTGTCACCAAACAATAATAGCGTAACTAGTTGCTACCTAGTGCACAAACACACCAAAAAAAAACATTATTTCTTTTTTTTTATTTTTACTTATTTTTTTTTTACACTGGGGAGGAGCACCCCTGGATTGACAGAGCACCCCTGGACGACACAGCACCCCTTTATGACCTGCAGCCCTAGCTCCTTGATAGACAGCAAATGATGGGTTAGAACTGCGCTCTGCTGTATGGGCAGATAGGATGTGAGATGTATTGTTTGTGTCGGGGTGCTGCACCTTCCTAAAAGCAGGAGTACCGGGTCCTGTGTAACGATATAATGGGGTAGAGGGTGCGGAGGGTGCGCTCGCCCTTTGGGTGTAATGCTGGAGTAATAGTGTGTTGTGGTCTTTTGTGTTCGATGTTGTTTGTGGAGTGGTGGGGTGTAGGGAGGGAAGGGGGTCTAATGGACTGGAGGTGGTGGGTGAGGAAATGAAGACAGAGGCAGAAATGGGGGCCAAAGGGTTTATTGGAAAAAAACAGTACTAATCCTGTTTGGTCCCAGGCACCCAGGTGGGGTGAGCGATCCACTTGGGGGTGTGTGTGGCTGGAGACTGGGGAGGTGAGTGGACCCTTTTAGGGGGCTCCTTTCCGTGCAGTTCAATAGACCGGCACGTTACCCCTGCTGGACCTTTGGTCAACAGTCTTAGGATGTCTCGGGGGGAGAGGAGTGGTGGGTTGGCAGCGGGTCTGGCGGTTGTGGATGTACACCCTGGCGGCGTCCCGCGCAGGGGTATAAGTCTCGGAGTCACTTACCTACCGGTAGGATTTGTTGGTGAAAAAGGCTTGGGCTGCTGGTAGCTGGTGTTAGTTTCCTTTTGCAGATGCGGTGTTGGATGGCTGTTGCGTTGTCAGCGGTTGGAGGAAGCTCTGTGTGTGGTAGTGGCTTGCTGGTGCACTGTGGGGCTTGGTGCACCCACCAGGCAGCGGGAACAGAACGCCAGCAACGCGGTGCACCAAGCCCAACAGTGCACCAGCAAGCAACTACCACACACAGAGCTTCCTCCAACCGCTGACACCGCAACAGCCATCCAACACCGCATCTGCAAAAGGAAACTAACACCAGCTACCAGCAGCCCAAGCCTTTTTCACCAACAAATCCTACCGGTAGGTAAGTGACTCCGAGACTTATACCCCTGCGCGGGACGCCGCCAGGGTGTACATCCACAACCGCCAGACCCGCTGCCAACCCACCACTCCCCTCCACCCGAGACATCCTAAGACTGTTGACCAAAGGTCCAGCAGGGGTAACGTGCCGGTCCATTGAACTGCACGGAAGGAGCCCCCTAAAAGGGTCCACTCACCTCCCCAGTCTCCACCCACACACACCCCCAAGTGGATCGCTCACCCCACCTGGGTGCCTGGGACCAAACAGGATTAGTACTGTTTTTTTCCAATAAACCCTTTGGCCCCCATTTCTGCCTCTGTCTTCATTTCCTCACCCACCACCTCCAGTCCATTAGACCCCCTTCCCTCCCTACACCCCATCACTCCACAAACAACATCGAACACAAAAGACCACAACACACTATTACTCCAGCATTACACCCATAGGGCGAGCGCACCCTCCACACCCTCTACTCCTTGATAGACAGGACAACACAGCAGCACCCCATTATGTACTGCAGCCCAAGCCCCTTTATGGACAACACAGCAGCAGCCCTTTATGTACTGCAGCCCCTGCCCCTTGATTGACAGGACAACAGTGAGTGATCTCGCCTCGGAACACAAAGTTCGGGTGGGTCCGGTTCTCGGAGAACCGAACCCGCTCATCTGTATTAAAAAGGCAGAGGTTAACAAGTACATAAAGAAGATAGCATATTCCCATATCTCAAAGAGCACCAATTAGAAATATACAGTCAGGTGCATAAATATTGGGACATTGACAGAATTTTCATATTTTGGCCTCTATTCACCACCACCGGGTCTTGCGCATGCGCACGACGGAGCTCCCTCCATCGTGCGCATGCGCACTAGGGCACCATCGACCCGCTTGTGAGTGCGCAGCGCTCGCGAGCGGGTCTGAATCAGGCCCATTTCTTTCCACCTGCTAAATATAAATGAAGTTTGTATTTTGTTTTCCATGTCTTTATTGAAGTCATACTGGGGGGTATTCAATTAGCCGCGGGGTTTACCCAGCGACAAATTGCCGGGCAAAATCCCAGCGGATTTTGCCCGGCAATTTCCATGAGCTGCGAGGTAAATCTCCATGAAATACAAGGTAAAGTCCAACTGTGGGAATTCACGCGCAAGGAATCCCCGCTGATTGAATAGGTCCGGAGCGGCTAATTGAATATGCCCCTCTGTGTTTGATGATCCATTTGTTCAAATCTCCACAGGCCCGTATACGTTAGGCTAGTTTTGTGGAAATGCACAGAACCAATTTGTTTAATTGACACTTTGCAAACTGGTGTATGTCCAACTCTGCATCACCCTCCAGTTTTAACATGTTATGGATTAGGTATTAATAGATGGCCTCTATTTTTTGCTAGGGTTAACCTGGCATATAAAAGTGTGATAAAGTGCTTTAGCATATCTATATAGATTTAGGTCTCCTGTCAGGTCAGGAAGTCTTAGCCCAGGATTAAATGGTAAATCCCAGATTGTCCAAAAGTCCCTTTAGAATCCATTAGGAATTGTGTTTTCTCATTATGAACTTTGTGGAATCCATAGCAAATTTTCAAGGGGTCCCCATTGCTTCTAGCGACACCTCTCTCTGCAGTGTTTTACCTGAGGTTTTTATAATTTTTCCCATTGGATAAACTACCCCCTTTTTATTTTTTCTTATATATAAACTAACCCTTGTACATTCAGTCTCTCTGCTTATACCAAAAAACTCCTCCACATGAACCTTACATGATACCAGACCCCTCCATATGCACTACACGCTTCCAGATGCCCCTTATATGCCATTAGACCCTCCACCTATCACTTATATACCATTAGAGCCTCCTGCATGCCAGCACATGCCATCATACTCCTCCGCATGCCCCTTATATGCCCTTAGACCCTCCACATGTTCCTTATATGTCACTAGTCCCATCCATACTGCCCTTATATGCCACACCTCTTATTCCTCCGCACGTTTCTGCCCCCTCCGAATCTTGCCAACTGTTCTGTGTGTGTCACACTGCATGCATGCGCCCGAGACAGATCAGTTTCAAACCAGGATGTCTCATATATCAAATACACTCCGACTCTATTCACATGAAGAAATTGGAAACTGATACTTTCCTGTGAGGACAGCTTATTCGATTTATAGCTGTCTAGCCAATTTACTTCAGGGTTTATGACAAATAGTAAACATTGACAAAGAACTGCATGTGAAAGGGGTGGCGGCAAAATGATAGGAGGGAAATGAAGGCAGCCGGAAGCAATAGACAGACATAATATGTATATATACACTGAAGTGCCAAAAGTCATGAGATAGATGCCTTGGGGTAAATTTACTAAAGTGAGTTTTTAGAAGTGAGTTTTAGAAGAGATGTTGCTCATAGCAACAAATCATATTCTAGCTATTATCGTCTAGAAGGTGCGAATAAACTGTTAAGTAGTTTCTGATTGGTTGCTATGGGCAACATCTCTTCTAAAATGCACTTCTAAAAACTCTCACTTTTGTAAATGTACCCCTTAGTATCATGTAGGACTCCCCTTTAGCCTGGCGAAGTACAGCAACGTGGCATCGATTTCACAAGTGAACGGAAGTCCCCCGTTGACCCATGCCATCTGAATAGCTTCCCACAGCTCCATGATATTTGTTGGTACAGGGATCTTGGATACGAATGGACCTCTCCACCATGTCCCATAAATGCTCAATTGGGTTCATGTCAGGCAAACATGGTGGCCACACCATTCGTTGGAACTCTTCAAAATGCTTCTTGAACCAATTCTGAACAACTTGGTACTGATGACACGGTGCATTATTCTGTTGGAATATTCCATCTTTGTCGGGGAGCAATAAGTTCTTGAAGGGCTGCAAATAGTCATCGAGCAATGCAATGTAGCAGTTACTGGTCAATGATGTGTTTAGGTGGACAGCGGACAAAAAACGATGCCACACGAACACACCCACACCTTTAGGGAACCTTCATCAGTTTGCACAATGCTCTGTCAGTAGTGGGTGGTAATGCCTTCCTTGAGATATTCCCGGTACACACTTTACACTGTACATCGAGGAATGTTGAATGTCCGCACAACTTTGGAAATGGAATGTCCCATTCGTTGGGCACCCATTATCAGTGCGATAATACACGTTGCCTTGCCATGAGAAGCCTAGCTGCTGTTTAAACTGACTGAAGAAATGTCAGATTACAACTTATGCAGGTCTGGACATTTCCAAGACATCATAGTATGGTGACGCCATCTACCATTCCCTTTACATACTACTACCGCATGACTTTTTGCACTTCAATGAGAGTATAATATATATCAGAAGCAAGGGTCCGGCACTCAATCAATGTAAACAGTCTTACTTGCTTCATTGCCATCCTACTGATGAAACATCAAGGTCCAACCTTACATAAGGAATGATTCAGAGGTAGCCGCTAGATGCATAACAGTAGCATCTGCATTTTGTTGCAGCCGCTAATGTGAAATTATGCTAATGCTGCAGCCAATGGACCATCTAGTTAGATGTCAACTGGCTGTAGCTCTAATCCGCCCTGGTGCACCCAAAAGTTAGTAGTTGGTCACTCCGCTCAATTTATAGACAGAGAAGTCAATTGTATATTGTGCAAAGATGCACAGCACTCCAATGTCTGTAGTATAATAGTGTTCACTCTAGCTCCGGCGGCAGGCAAAGCGCCGGAGCTAGAGAAGGGGGACGTGGTCATTGAAAAGGGGGCGTGTCTATAAGATGCATCCCCTTTTCATCACTCTTGGGGGCGTGCCCGGCACTTACGGACACGCCTGGTGGCCCTCAAGCGCTGCAGACAGGGACAATAGATACCGGGCGTATGCGCCCGGCGTCTACTCTCCGGACACTGCGACCCGCGGGTGAAGATGGCACCCGCAGGCTGTGAGGGCAGGGTGCTTTTTGCCCTCCAGAAGGAGGGCAGGGCGCCGCTCACCTCTAAAACAGCCTAGCGGGAAAGCTAGTATAACACCAATATATATATATTCACAAAGAAAAAGAAATTAAATTTTTTTTATCAAAACACTGGAAACAGTGTTACAGTTGGACCCAATTCTGAAAGATATACTTCCACCCAGACCTCTGGTAGTTTTCAGGAAGGCTAGGAGCCTGAAGGACATATTAGCCCCAAGCATGTTAAAAAATTACATTCCACAGAAAATAAATTCTCTACCTAAATGCTTGGGGTGTTATAAATGTGGCAAATATAACATCTGTAAGTACTTACATCCACAAAGACGGATTTTTAAGAATCATGACAATTCTAAAGTATAAGATCAAACATCATATGAACTGTAATTCCACCTCAGTAATTTATCTTCTGGAGTGTTCACGTGGAACAAAATATGTGGGAAAAACTAAACGTCCCATGAAGATACGAATTCAGGAACACGTTAGAAACATTAAAAATAGAGTTGAGGGCCATGCGGTGTCCAAACATTTTTTATTACACCATGCCTCAGACCCAGAAGAATTAACCTTTAAAGCAATTGAGCATGTAACAATAGGTGATAAAGGAGGGGATCTATCTAATAAACTTTCCAAAAGAGAGATGTTTTGGATCTTCAAATGACAGACTCTTTTTCCGCTAGGTTTTAATGATAATTATGAGATCGCACCATTTATTTGATCCGATCTCCTGACATTTTTTTCAATTACTGTATTATTAATGATAAATGTATCTATATTCTTAAATTTCCTTTGTTTTTATAGTCACAATAGGCTTTTTAGGGCGCTATAATGCCCTGTTTTTAATAAAAGATATTTAAATGTTGGTAATGTTGTGGTTAGATTGATCAATGCTCCTCGGTTTTATTTATAATGAGCAGGTGTACAAATGTGGCTCATATGCATGTTCATTTTTGAGGATATTCAATATTCTACAACCATACCTAACTGGATATGCCCACTCTCGTCCGATCTTGGAAGCTATACAGGCATGGGCCCGGTCAGTACTTGGATGGGAGATCTCCAAGGAATACTGGGTGTTGTAGAAATAAGAAATACCTACCTTTGACAAGCATATCTAAAAAATACCTAAATGGTCTGTAATCTTTACAGGAGATATTCATTAATAACAACTAACCCATTGTAATACCAACAAAAATATCTGATTGTTAGACTCTTTTTCCAGTTAACTTGGATGGGCAATTCATATAGCCCACATAACAACAAAAATGAATATAAGTGTTTATTTATTAAACAATTAATATATGTCTTCATACTGTTTTTTAAAGTACCTTGTCCATTATATATGTCTTTGTTAATATGAGCCTAAATAATATGAAATAATGCAATTGCATAATCTGACTCCCAAGGAAGAGGTCAGTTATTTATATTAAACTATACATTAATAACTTTTTTACTCTTTCATATAGGATCTTTTGACCAAAATAAAACTGAAAACTGTATTGATTAAAGATGGAGGATTTCAGCAATATCCGCGTTCCATCGACCGGAAACACTAGATGCGGTTCAAGCAATTCATAGATACATATATATCCGGGTCCTGCCAGTAGTAAGCCACGTGTGAACCTGAGCACAATAGTTTCGGAATGGAACATAAAGATGGCATCCACGCATGCGCAACACAGGAAAACGGACATAGAAAGTGGGGCGGACGTGACGTCGCGACCGAGTGCCTGCTCCCGTACAACAGGAGCCAGTTAACCACGATCGGAGAGTGGTGGAACACATAGGGATGGCGCACACGCAAGCGCACTACTTAGGAATGGACACAGGAAACAGGGCAAGTCCCGGCCCGATAACCGAAAGTGTTTGCGCACTCTGGTCCCCAGGGCTGTGTATTATGATATACACATGACAAATTAAACTAAATGTGGACATATTATTAATAATAGGAAATAGGGAAGCATCTAAACATTAGACCTGAAAGATTTTTTGATTAAATAAAGAACGTTGTGAACAGAACAGGAAGTGACATGATAATTGCCTTCCAATTAGTTCTGACATGCTTGTGTATAAAAATAGACCTGTCCCAGAGATTATCATCCCCTTGATGAAGTCCAGATTGTGACGAAACGCGTTGGGGGTTAACCTTGCCTGCCTAACATGAACTTGATGAGAATAAGATAAGAGAATATTTATAAAAAAAAATTGTTTATTTATTATATGAAACATTTTAAATTAATTCTCTAAATACTTAGGGTACCGCATAGATATGGTTCTATACAATATAGCATTTTCTCTTTTATTCTTTATTATTTTATATTTTTCACCTTGTGTTTTATTTATTCATTTATCTTCATTTTTTTCCATGTGTATGGTGTATTGAGTATTTTTATGAAATGATTGTAATAAATGTGTTTTTTTTAAAAAAGAGATTAACTTTTAGAATGAGTTTTGGTACATGGCACTTTATATTTATTGAAGACATTTTGTTCACTTGACACTTTATATATAGCAAATTGAATATAATTGCTTTCATCTTCATATACTGAATACTTTGCACTTGAGCACTTTAACACAGTTTTTTAGAAATATCCACAGTCGTATACAAGGCACTTAAACACTTTCTGGTTTTCTCACATTTAATATATATTTTATTATTAATGAATATTTCACACATACATATTCAACACCAATAGGAGCTAAACACCCAAGTACATCGTTACACATATATATTCACTGTTTATTATACATGTACTTCACTTTTTTTGTATTCATTCTGTATATGCAGCTGTGGCTGCTCTTAACTATCTCTTTTACACTGCAGTTTTCTTACTATGGTGGTGCCCTGGGGCGGCTTAGCTGGGCCAGTTTGGAGGTGTCCTGTGCTCTGGATTTGAACCCTAGAATGTTATGGACCTACCCGACAGAGGTTATTCGGATGTGGTGGGTAGGCCCATAACCTTGGCCAAGATTATGCCAAAAACCACTATTCACTGCAAAAATGTATTTATTTATACACAATCAGTTAATTTGGAGTTGAGCACCTGTAATTCTTCTATTTGTGCATATATCAATTGATTATATATATATATATATATATAATGTTCAGGGTGTGCAGTCTGAGGTCCATTTCCTATATAAATCCAATCAGTGCATTGCTTTGCACACCTGGAAAGCCTGAGACACTTTCCACTCAGACTAGCACCCCTACTACATTAGTTTAGAGCATGGAGTCTGGCATAGTAATATGCACATCAGTCAGAGGCACAATATAGGTAAGTCCTGCAAATATTTAGACTGTGTAGTGCAGCTTTGGTTCATTTTTGGGGCGTGGGTCCCCCTGGATTGCTTTGGTTGATCTGTTTCAGGGCACCGCATTATAACACATTTTTCTTTTCTAACACATTTTAACCCTCCACTGTTTGTTTATTATACATGTACTTCACTTTTTCATTTTCATTCTTTGTATGCAGCTGTGGCTGCTCTTAACTATCTCTTTTACACTGCATTTTTGTTACTATGGCGGTGCCCTGGGGTGGCTTAGCTGGGCCAGTTTGGAGGTGTCCTGTGCTCTGGATTTGAACCCTAGTATGTTAGGCACCTATCCGACAGAGCTTACCCGGATGTGGTGGGTAGGACAAAAAGCACCCTGCCCTCCAGGAGGAGGGCAAAAAGCGCCCTGCCCTAACAGCCTGCGGGAGCCGTTCTCACCCGCGGGACGCAGTGTCCCGCGGGTGGACAAACATGCAGTGACCCGGTCACCACCGGAGAGTAGATACCGGGCGCATGCGCCCGGCATCTATCCTCCCTTTCAGCAGCTCTTGGGGGCTGCCTGGCATGTCCGTAAGCGCCGGGCACGCCCTCAAGTATGCCGAAAAGGGGACGCGTCTTATAGACACGCCCCCTTTTCATAACCACGCCCCCTTTTCGGGCGCGCACACAAGATTGCCCTCTTTAGCTCCGGCGCCCTGCCTGCCGCCGGAGCTAGAGGGAACACTATATATATATATATATATATATATATATATATTCAGGGTGTGCAGTCTGAGGTCCATTTCCTATAGAGAGAGAGAGAGAGAGAGAGAGAGAGAGAGAGAGAGAGAGAGAGAAAGAAATCACACTGTTACAGCAGCTTATATGATCAGTGACTTACTGCCACTGTCTTCAGGATCCTGAAGACAATGTCAGTGTTTCACCTTATTTTACATTACATGTGAAGGCTCGTGGCAAAAGGATGTTTTGTTGCATCAGAGTGCTGGACCCTGGCCTTTGTCTAGTGTAAAAAAAAAAATAAGTGTGTGTGTCTGTGTCAAAAGGTCATACACGGGAAATATATATTAAGATCCCCAGGAAAATGTCTGTGATGGCAAAACAGACTTGATAGTGTTTGGGCTTAGTAAAAGCCAGATAAGAGCTCCTGGGGTTATGGCTGGAGAGGAAGGGTGGGCTCCATCCATTAGGCCCATTTCGGGTCTTCAGCCTGAGAACCGGCTAATTAGCACTTGCACCTTTAAAAGGCTATTAAAAGTGTGTCAGGGGTTTTACTCAGAGTCTCACTACCTGGGGAAAGAGGCAACAGGTCTGTCAAAGAGACATTATGATTTATGACCGTGAGTACTGTGCACATGCCTATGTTTGTGGTAGGGGAATTAGATCCTACCACAGATGAGAGAGGGAATCTCTGTTTTTAGTTAGAGCACAGACAGGTTAGGATTTTGTTTTATGTGTTCTTCTTCTGCACAGTAAACTAGCTTTGGCTAATTTAACGGAAACCCTGGACTGATGTGCTGTTTCCTTGTTGCTGTCTGTTTGAAAGTGCCCATCTACCCCAGGAGAGGTCACAAACACATATATATATATATATATATATATATACCATAGACAAAAAAACCTTAGTTTCACATATCCTATTAAGGCTGCTTAGACATGATCTGAAAATTCACAAAACCTATTGAATTTCTGCCACTCAAACTCCAAAGAGCAATGAAGTTACGATCATTAAGGCTGACGCCTTAATGGACATGTTCCTTGTGTAATATAGATATGGTATGCCATGACACCATGTGGTTAATTGCAGATTCAGCACTGTCACAGAGTGAGATTGCTGTCACTCACAAAATGGTGGAGCTGCTAATTCACAGAATTGTTTGCTCATTGGAATACACACATGCAGTCTATACAACTGATGTCTGAGCAGTTATGTGGCACACACAACCCACTCAGTGCCCACAATCTTCCCATTCAGTCACCACAAAAATTTCACTGAGTTTCAACATCCTTCTCACTCCATACATCCATCTCATTCATTATACACATTCAGCTTCCCAATTGCTAAAACTATCAAACTCTGTCTATACATGTACACTATCTTCGCCTCCAAGCTGCTACACCTTCCCGAATCCCTACAGCTGTGTGTTCTCCCAATTGTGCTAGTCTGCATGCCCTGATCCACACCAATTTGTCTTTCCCCATGTGGTTTCTTTCCATCTGCACCACGTCACTCTGTCTTCCCCTTATCTCTGCCACTCTTTATTCCTCCATCTGCACCACTCTGTCCCTCCCAACCGTGCCACTCTGTCTTTCCCCTCCCACCCATACCACTCTGTCTTTCCACTCATTTGCACCAATCTGTCTTTCCCAATCCTTTCTGTTGTATGTTCTCCCATTGTGCTAGTCTGTATTCCTCATCCACACCAATCTGGCTTTACCTATCTGCGCTGCTCTGTCTTCCCGCACCCATGCCACTCTGTTCCCCCAAACTGTGCTACTCTGTCTCCCTCCTAGGTGCACACTTTTCCACCAGTCTGCATCACTTGCATCTGTATTGCCTAATCTTCCCCTCTACACGCCATTCTGTCTGCCCCATCCACACCGCTATGTCTCCTTCCACCACAGTGGCATAAATTAATCCCAGACACCCGGAGGCAAGTTTTAATTTGGTACCCCCCCTAAAAAAAAGGGAAAATATATATTTTGCATATCTATCGATCTATCTATGTATTACATATGTACAAAAACACTAATATAAAATAGCCTTAAGCGGGGTGAATATATTATGGACAATGGAGGAGGTGCCCCTTTAGTGCTGGCACCCGATGGCAGGCGCCTCCATTGTCTCCCATAGTTCTGCCCCTGTTCCCCCATCCACCATACTCTTATCCCATCTGCGCAGCTGTATGTTATGCTCAGACCTCAGTTGCATAGACTGCATGTGTGTATTCCAATGAGCACACAATTCTGTAAATTGGCAGCTGTGAGTGACAGCAATCTCACTCTGTGAGAGTGCTGAATCTGCATTTAACCACATGGTGTCATGGCATACCATATCTGTATTATGCAAGCAACACGTCCATTAAGTCCAATTTCATTGCTTTTGGAGTTTGAGTGGCAGAAATTCAATAGGTTTTTAGAATTTTCAGATCATGTCTAAGCAGCCTTAATGGGACAGGTTTTTAGTCTATGGAATTTCATAGCTTTTTTAAAATGTATTAACTATCAGGGTTGGAGGAGCAAACTGGGCCACCTGCAGGGGAGAAGGGCAACAAAATGGTACACTAAAGCAGGTTGCAGAGGAGCCAGCACACAGGAGGTGGTTTGGGAGGTGCAGAGTGCAAGACGGCTGCATGGGCAGGTTGTAGGCGTGCGGGGTAGCGGCAGCAGCGGTGGTGCAGAGCAGTGGCAGCGGTGCAGTGCAAAGAGGGCATCAGCAGGCGACAGAGGACTCACTGGTAGTGCGCATGCACCTGAGAAAATAAAATCAATAAGTCACAGACGCACGAACGCAGCACTTCTGTGCGGTGGGTGCCGGGTTGATTGTGTAAAGTGTGCTGGAGCCGGGATGCAGGGGACAGGGGGTAGGACTTAGCGGGCGTTAGCTGTGGCCGGGAACTGGGGACGGTAGCGGGCATTATTGGCGGCGGTGTAGCAGGCATTAGGATCCGGGGGAGGTAGCAGAACACAGATGCAGGATCGGATCTGGAATATCCGTAATACCTGCATCTGTGTTAAAATAAAACAAACACAGAAGCGGAGACGGGTCCATGAGACCCGTCTGTGCTTCTGTGTTTAATAAAAAAAACCAGAGTATGAAAAAAAAAAAATGGTGTGACCCCCTCCCCAAAAACAACAACCTGCACTGGGCTTTGGAAAGCCAGTGCTGGTTGTGCTAAATACAGGGGACAAATGACATAGGGGTCCTCTGTATGAAGCACAACCAGCACCAGGCTTTTGAGAACCAGTCCTGGTTGCCAAAATACGGGGGTCAAATGTCGTAGGGGTCCCCCGTATTCAGTGCAACCAGCACTGGGCTCTGAGCCGGCCCTGGTTCTGGAAATACAGGGGTAAAAAATGCGTAGGGTCCCCCTGTATTTACCAGAACCAGCACCAGACTCTTTCTAGCGGGGGGTGATGCAACTGCAAGGGGAGCACTTTCACTGGGCCCCCCACCCGCAGCATCACCCCTGACCGCTAGTCAGCCCAGGCAGGGGATCCCTGGGGAGCTGGGGACCCCCCACTAAAGGGGACCCCCTCTCCAGGGCACCCCAGACCCAGGCTGATAGCCCGGGGCTATCCCCGGCACCCCTGGCCGGTGGGTTCCGGGTTGATAGTGTAGTGTGGTGCATATGAAAGTATAAATATTGTCTTTATTGTAGTAGTACTACAGGTCCAAGCAGGCATCCCCACATACTGGTACTTGGAGAACCACAAGTACCAGCAGGCGGGGCACTAAGGGGCTGCTGGTACCCATAGTACCCCTGCAAAAGATATATTAAAATAAAACAAACAGACACCGTTTTTTTAAAGTATTTTATTTAGCAGCACCTTCACCTCTTTTTCATGGCTGCGGCTCCCCCAGGACTTCTACGGCGTCTTCATCTGGAGGGTGGCGGCTATTAAGCTCTTTTTCCCGGCCGCCGCCCATCCAGGGCTTCCGCGGCGTCTTCTGTCTTCGGCAGCTCTTCCCTGCTGCCTCCCCGACGATGACTGAGTGGACGGCCATCTTTGAATTTCAAAAATGGCGCTGAGGTGCCATTTTTGAAAAGGGCACGCTCGGTTCTCACCATTGAAGTCAATGGTGAGAACAGCTCATTGACTGAGAGGCAGAAGGCTCGCCTCTCTCAGCCAATGAGCGCTCCACACAGGTATATCTGAACTGAAATGCTGGGTGGAGCTGTCATTCGGGTAGTAGTGTCCTTATAGGACACTACTACTGTTCGTGGGTCCGGGTACTTTCGTTTTTTTTTTTTTGCCAAGACCCTGGATTGCCTGCAGAGGACAGAGCCACGCATAGGAGGTGAGTATGGAATTTTTATTACAGGTACTCCATCGGATTATCTACTTGGAGAAGAGGACAGATTGGCTTCAGGGATACATAGGTGAGTATGTGAGAGAGTGCGTGCATGTGTGAGTACCAGAATGCGGAGTGAGGCTTGCTGCGAACTGTAGTTCCACAGCAAAAGACAATATTTTAACTTTACTTGCACAACACTACACAATCAACCCGGCACCCACCGCCCAGGGGTGCTGGGTATAGACCTGAGCTATCAGCCTGGGCCTGGGGTGCCCTGGAGAGGAGGACCACTTTATTGGGGGGGGTCCCCAGCTTCCCAGGGATCCCCGGCCTCAGCTGACTATCTATCAGAGGTGTTGCTACGGCTAGGGGGCACGGTGAAAGGGCTCCCCTGACTGTGGCATCACCCCCCCACTGAAAAGAGTCCGGTGCTGGTTCTGTTAAATACAGGGGGACCCTACAAATTTTTTCCCACTATATTTCCAGAACCAGGGCTGGTTCAGAGCCCAGTGCTGGTTACGCTGAATATGAGGGACCCCTACATCATTTGTCCCCCGTATTTTGGCAACCAGAACTGGTTCTCTAAAGCCTGGTGCTGGTCGTGCTTCATATGGGGGACACCTACATCATTTGTCCCCTGTATTTAGCACAACCAGCACTGGCTTTTCAAAGCCCAGTGCTGGTTGTTGTTTTAGGGGAGGGGGTCACGCCATTTTATTTTTTTTTCCAGATTTTTTTTATTTAATTAAACACAGAAGCACAGACGGGTATCACTGACCCGTCCCTACTTCTGTGTTGTTGTTTTTTAAACACAGATGCAGGTATTACAAATATTCCAGATCCGATCCTGCATGTGTGAGCTGCTACCTCCCGAGTCCTAATGCCTGCACCACCGCTGCCCGCATTGCCGCCGGATCACCGCCGCTAATGCCCGCTACCGTCCTCGGTTCCCAGCCTCAGCTAACGCCTACTAACCCCTACCCTCTCTCCCCCGCATCCCGGCTGCAGCAAACGCCGGCTTCCTTGCCCCCCGAACCCGGCCCCCGCTACCGCCCGAAAACAACACCCAAGTGAAGCCACAGTGAATACACCTGCTAGAGGCTCCTACTGCGGCTGCGCAATAAATTGAAACATCCTATCTATTCAATGGTGCATTCTTGAGGTAATAGTTTAAAAACGGTAACTTTCTAACTTACCTGAACCCAAAAGCACATACCCTGTTACAATAGCTACCTAATAAATTAAACCCCAAGTCTAAATTCGCCCCCTACCCTGAGTTATGTCTTCCCAAAAAGAAACCCATAGACTACAGCAGAAAAGTGGTCCTAATTGAGAATGTCAGAAAAATGTGACAATTGGAAATTTAGATTACTGCCAATCCTCATTTTTTATGTTTTTGCCCTGAAATTTGGCATGCAGCACCGAGCAACAGTTCTACCCGCCCGTGCCAAATTTCAGCTTGGTACCTCCAATAGCTTTGGCGGTGTAGCCCCTTAAACACTCTGCCCCCCGGAGAATTGCAGTTTTTTTACACTCAGCCTTAATATAAGGGCATGAGTGTGCCCTTATAATATATATACTACCGTTCTAAAGTTTTGGGTCACCCAGACAATTTTGTGTTTTACATGAAAACTGACTTTTATTTATCAAATGAGTTGCAAGATGAATAGACCATATAGTCAAGACATTGGCAAGGTTAGAAATAATGATTTTTATTTGAAATAATAAGTTTGTCCTTCAAACTTTGCTGTCGTCAAAGAATGCTCCTTTTGCAGCAATTACAGCATTGCAGATCTTCGGCATTCTAGCTGTTAACTTGTTGAGGTAATATGAAGAAATTTCACCTCACGCTTCCTGAAGCACCTCCCACAAGTTGGATTGGCTTGATGGGCACTTCTTGCGTACCATACGGTCAAGCTGCTTCCACAACAGCTCAATGGGGTTGAGATCTGGTGACTGCGCTGGCCACTCCACATACAGAATACCAGCTGCCTGCTTCTTCCCTAAATAGTTCTTGCATAAATTTGGAGGTTTGCTTTGGGTCATTGTCCTATTTAGAGGTGGAAATTGGCTCCAATCAAGCGCTGTCCACAGGGTATGGCATGGCGTTGCAAAATGGAGTGATAGCCTTCCTTATTCAAAATCCTTTTTACCTTGTACAAATCTCCCACTTTACCAGCACCAAAGCAGCCCCAGACCATGACATTACCTCCACCATGCTTGACAGATGGCATCAGGCACTCTTCCAGCATCTTTTCACTTGTTCTGCGTCTCACATGTTCTTCTGTGTGATCCAAACACCTCAAACTTCGATTCATCTGTCCATAACACTTTTTTCCAATCTTCCTCTGTCTATTGTCTGTGTTCTTTTGCCCATATGCCCATATTAATATTTTCCTTTTATTGGCCAGTCTCAGATATGGCTTTTTCTTTGCCACTCTGCTAAAAGGCCAGCATCCCGGAGTCACCTCTTCACTGTAGACGTTGACACTGGCGTTTTGCGGGTACCATTTAATGAAGCTGCCAGTTGAGGACTTGTGAGGTGTCTATTTCTCAAACTAGAGACTCTAATGTAGAAAATGTGATGACTGGCGCTAAGGATTAATTTATAATACAATTGATACAATATCGTAGATTTAAATGGGAAGCGGAAGTCTAAAATAACAATATTAGCACATTTAATGACAATTGAAACATATAATAACAAATGAAAATATAAATAATAAAAATAAAATACTATTAATAAAAATGATATTGATAAAATCACTGATTTGGAGCATCGATGGTGAGTCAGACAAAAAAGGATATTATACACACAGGTGTTTCCTGTTGTATCCTCTAAAGGGGTATATAAGGAGCATTTTAGAGTCAGTCCAATTATGCTTCTGATGAAGCTGGAGTTCTGCTATCCAGCGAAACGCGTTAAGCTACTTTTTATGATCTCTCTATGGACATTGGGACTTCTTCAATTGTGGGTCCAGTGAACTTTGAAGTCTTTACAAGGCTCTATCCTTTTTTGTATAAGGAGACAGCTATCCAACTCCTCTACTAACAACCAATATTGCAGTGACCTGCTAGTGGATCTAAATCCTGAGGGACCATCCTTGCGGACTGAAGATTTAATACCAGTCTTTACCATCGATATCATTTTTGCAGTTATCTGCTAATTGGACTGCCATCCCGAAGGATTAAACTGGTAATTATCTGCTGTAATCGAACCTTAACATTGTCTTCATTGACTTTTTCATCTGGACATTAATTCTAACATTTCTACCCAAGATGTCCATAGATAGAGACTAACTATCTGACTCACCATCGATGCTCCAAATCAGTGATTTTATCAATATCATTTTTATTAATATTTTTATTTTTATGTTTATATTTTAATTTGTTATTATATGTATCAATTGTCATTAAATGTGCTAATATTGTTATTTTAGACTTCCGCTTCCTATTTAAATCTAAGATATTGTATCAATTGTATTATAAATTAATCCTTAGCGCCAGTCATCACATTTTCTATATATACTGGGTTAGAGGCTGACTACCTCTGTCTGGCTGCTTTAGTGACAGCGTACCTAAATACTCCTCTATTTTACTTAGAGACTCTAATGTACTTGTCTTCTTGCACAGTTCTGCACCGGGGCCTCCCACTTCTCTTTCTACTCTGGTTAGAGCATGTTGTGCTGTTCTCTGAAGGGAGTAGTACACCACACCGTTGTAGGAAATGTCCCGTTTCTTGGCAATTTCTCGCATGGAATAGCATTCAAATCTAAAAAAACATGAAAGTTCTTTTTTTCTGGCCATTTGGAGAGTATAATCAAACTCACAAATATGATGCTCCAGATACTCAACTAGCTCAAAGGAAGGCCAGTTTTATAGCTTCTCTAACGAGCAAACCCGTTTTCAGCTGTGCTAACATAATTGCACAAGGGTTTTCAAGGGATTTGTAATCATCCATTAGTCTTCTAACGCGCTTAGCAAACACAATGTACCATTAGAACACTGTAATGATGGTTGCTGGAAATGGGCCTCTATACACCTATGTAGATATTCCTTTAAAAACCAGACGTTTGCAGCTAGTATAGCCATTTACCACATTAACAATGTATAGAGTGTATTTCTGATTAATTTAATGTTATCTTCATTGAAAAAAATACTGCTTTTCTTTAAAAATAAGGACACTTCCAAGTGACCCCAAACTTTTGAACGGTAGGTGTATACAAATATATATATATATATATCTTTGTAAGATTGTCCTTACAAAGAAACACCCTCGATAGCAGTTGTACTTGTCAGATGGCTTTTTACTTATGAAAATGTTACATCTTCACATTTCCCAAAGCATATGGCTCTCTGACACTAAGCTAAACATTACCAGCTCTCTATCACCTAGCCGACTAATTCAGAATCAGGGGCCCCTTCCTCTTGAATCTCAGAACCTTTATTCATCACACCAATCAGACCCATGTGATGCAGCTGTGTTTTAAAAGGTATCCAGCAGGTTTGTTCCAGGGAATGTCATGTTCTAAACAGCAGAACGTAGCAAAGAACCCTCTTTACCACTATATTTTATATATATATATATATATATATATATATATACACACACACACACACACACATATATACATACATACATACATACACACACACACACACACACACACAGCAGGTCAAATAAGTATTGAACACAAATTCCCACATAAACACTAAACAATCTTGTGGAAAGCCTTCCAAGAAGAATAGAAGCTGTTATAGCTGCAAAAGGTTGACCAACTCAATATCAAAGTGTATGTATTTGAATACTAAGTTATTACAATTCCTGTTGGTGCAATGGTCAGACGTCCGAATACCTTTGTCCATATAGTGTGCGTGTGTGTGTATATATATATATATATATATATATATATATACATACACACACACAGCGGGTAAAATATGTATTGAACACACCAACATTTTTCTCAGTAAATATATTTGTAGTGGGGCTACTGTAATGAATTTTTCACCAAATGTCAGCAACAACCCATGTAATCCACACATGCAAAAAAATCAAACCATAGATGTCCATAAATTAAGTTATGTGTAATAGTGTGAAATGACACAGGGAAAAAGTATTGAACACACTTACTTAAATGTATGTAATACTTCATACTTTGTTGGTAATGACAGCTTCAAGACGCCTCCTGCATGGAGAAACTGGTCGCATGCATTGCTCAGGTGTGATTTTGGCCCATTCTTCCACACAAACAGTCTTCAAATCTTGAAGGTTCCGTGGACCTCTTCTATGAACTCTGATTTTTAGTTCTTTCCATAGATTTTTAATTGGATTCAAGTCAGGTGATTGGCTGGGCCATTCTAGCAGCTTTATTTTCTTTCTCTGAAACCAATTGAGAGTGTCCTTGGCTGTGTGTTTGGGATCATTGTCTTGCTGAAATGTCCACCCTCATTTCATCTTCAGCATCCTAGTAGATGGCAGCATATTTTTATCACGAAATGTCTCGGTACATTTTTCCATTCATCCTTCCTTCAATAAATGAAGTATGACAGTACCGTATGCTGAGAAACAGCCCCACACCATGATGTTCCCACCTCTAAACTTCACTGTTGGTATGGTGTTTTTGAGGTGATGTGCAGTGCCATTTCTCCTCCAAACCTGGTGTGTATTATGGCATCCAAAGAGTTAAATTTTGGTCTCATCTGACTAGACTATATTCTCCCAGTATTTCACAGGCTTGTTCAAATGTTGTGAAGCAAACTTTAAACAAGCTTCAACATGCTTTTTCTTCAGCATTGGAGTCTTGCGTGGTGAGCGTGCATACAGGCCATGGCGTGCATTACTTGTTTTCTTTGAAACAATTGTACCTGCTAATTCCAGGTCTTTCTGAAGCTCGCCACCAGTGGTCCTTGGCTCTTGGACAACTCTTCTGATAATTCTTTTTACTCCTCTGTCAGAACTCTTGCGAGGAGCCTGTTTATGGTGAAATAATGTTCTTTCCACTTCTGGATTATGGCCCCAACAGTGCTCACTGGAACATTCACAAGTTTAGAAATCTTTCTGTAACCAATGCCACCAGTATGTTTTGCAACACTAAGGTTGCAAAGGTCTTGAGAGAGCTCTTTGCTTTTACCCATCATGAGATTTTTCTTGTGTGACACCTTGGTAATGAGACACCTTTTTATAGGCCATTAGTTGGGACTGAACCAGTTTATATTAATTTGCACTGACAAGGGGCAGGATTGCTTTCTAATTACTGATAGATTTCAGCTGGTGTCTGGGCTTTCTATGCCTTTTTTGCACCTCTCTTTCTTTATGTGTTCAATACTTTTGCCCTGGGTAATTTCACATTATTACACATAACTTAATTTATGGACATCTATGGTTTGATTTCGTTGCATGTTAGGATTGCATGGGTTGTTGCTGACATTTGGTGAAAATTTCATTACAATAGCCCCATTACAAATATATTTACTGAGAAAAATGTTGGAGTGTTCAATACATATCTTACCTGCTGTGTGTGTGTGTGTATACATTTCTATATATATATATATATATATATACACATACACACACTATATGGACAAAGGTATTCGGACGTCTGACCATTACACCATCAGGGATTGTAATAACTTTGTATTCAAATACATACACTTTGATATGGAGTTGCTCAACCTTTTGCAGCTATAACAGCTTCCACTCTTCTTGGAAGGCTTTCCACAAGATTTTTGGGTGTTTATGTGGGAATTTGTGCCCATTCATTCTGAAGAGCATTTATAAGACCAGGCACTGATGTTGCACGAGAAGGCCTGGCTCGCAATCTCTGTTCCAGTTCATCCCAAAGCTGCTCCGTGGGGTTGAGGTCAGAGCTTTGTGCGGGCCAGTCAAGTTCTTGCACAACAAACTCATCAAACCATGTCTATGTATTTCTTGCTTTGTGTGTGTATATATGTATATATATTAGGGATGTGCAGGCTCGGTTCTACTCGGTTCCGTTCGTTTTTTTTTACCGAATCTTATTGGCTATCCAAAACTCGTTACAGCTGATACCCAATAAGATTCGGTAAAAAAAAACGAACGGAACCGAGGAGAACCGAGCCTGCACATCCCTTATATATATATATATATATATATATATACACACACACACACACACACACACACACGAGAGGGATAACAACGCACTATTCCACCCCTGCCTACAAGTACCACCCTATTTTACATTATACTAACCGGATTCCCACTTTTCTAGATATTTTGTCAACTTTTGTGCGGATATTTTAGAAAGAAAATCAGTAATTATTATGTTTGCTCCTAATAAGACCTGGAAAACATACACAGTTCTTGAGATCACAGCCTACTTAAACAGAACATGCAATCAAATCAGTCAGTTGATTGATGTACTAGTACAGACTATTGCATTGATCATTCCTGCACTTAGGAAACTTTTAGAATCTAGTATTAACAAAAAATAATAATAAAAGAATGTAGATACATAACTACATTAAACCCATACTATACTACCCAACCATTGTGATTTTGGCAGGAAAGTCCCAACCTGAGGGTACTATCCCATCATCCTGCACTCGTCACATAAATTCTGATTTAAAGTATTTCACCGGCTACACGCAGAGGAGACAGGTGCCTCAAGTGTGTGTGCAGCAATAAAACTATGGGCCTGATTCAGACCCGCTTGCGAGCGCTATGCACTCGCAAGCGGGTCGATGGTGGCCCAGTGCGCATGCGCACGATGGTGCCGGCTCCATCGTGCGCATGCGCGAGACCCGGATAGCAACGGGCAAGCCGTCGCTCCGGGTCTCATACCAAAGGGGGCGTGCTGTCGATGTTGAGTGACCTTTTGGTGGGCGGGCCGGGGGTGTGGCTGCCCAGACGGAGGCGTTCCCATGGGAATGCCTACCGTCTGGGGCCGGCCCCACTGACATCACAAGTGATGTCAGTGGGAGTGCTTTCGGCTCTGTTAGAGCCGAAAGCACTCTAGGGCTTGCGGCAACGAGACCCTACCACAATGGTCTCGTCGCAAGCCCGATGGTCGCGATGGTCTTGATCATCACGACCATCTTCCTGGCCGCTCACTATAGCTGTGGGTGATCATCCACAGCTATGCGAGCGGCCAGGAGGCCTCTCTAAAAAAACAGAAGGCCGGCCCTAATTCAGAGCGAGCGCTCTGTCAGAGCGTCCGGCTCTGAATCAGGCCCTATGTTCTGTAGTGGGAAGGCAGCCTAGCACTTAAGGCCCTCATACATCAGCAATTGATTGCAGCAATCATGCAATTTGCAATCGATTGTGTATAAAAATCTCTCTCTTTCTCAATCGATTGCAGATTGCAGAATTGCCACAATCGATTGAAAAAGGGAAAGATTTTTATACACAATCGATTGCAAATTGCAAGATTGTTGCAATCAATTGCTGATGTATGGGGGCCTTTAGACATGCTACGAATGCTCACAGGAGGCATGGTCACGTCCACTATAATGTGGCCACAGGGTGCCATCCAAACCCCCGTGTCCCAATTAATATTGGCTAATGTTAGGTGATATGTCCTGCCTACCTTTTAAGTCAGACTTATCAGCGCGCTCTTAAATTTGTTTTGTATGTATTTGTAATTAGTAGGATGAGATTGTATTACACATTCTTAGAGCCCAACTAGTAGTAAGACTCTCCATGCAACTAGACACAAAGATACATTTCAAAGCAGGAATGGCAAAGCCAAAGACATATTGTATAGTAAGATTTAAAGCATCAATCTTTAGGAAGAAGTAGTGACAACATGTAGCATATTTTTATCCAAAATTAAGAATTATTGGTCTGTCAACATGTTATCCTCGGCATATTATTTGTGGCATCAAAGTATAGCTACTTTTGGTATATAAAACTATCAATTGCTGTGCAGTTTGTTTTGTTTTTTTGTGTATTTCTTTGTTATTGTGTGAGTGTGTGTGTATATACATATATATATATATATATATATATTCTGCAAAGGTCCGGCACTCACAAAAATAACAAAATAGCTGACGCTGGTGCCCTCACAAAATACAAATAGAAATACACAGGGAAGCGGCACTCAGCTAAGAAAATTAAGGTATCCTGACAAAAGTGATAAATCACTGAAACGTTGACCTTTGATTGGAACCTCTGTGTATTTATATATATATATATATATATATATATACTGTCGAAGCTGAATAATTGGCTGAGACAAGTTCAGTTTAAAATTTAATCGCAACGACGCCATTTTGCGACTGGCCTCAAGACACCATCTTGTAAATGGCAGCAAGACTCCATTTTAGAAAAGAAAGCTTACACAAGCGCCATTTTGTCAAAAATACATAGTACACAATCCACAGTGCAAAATTGCTAAAAGTAGCAATTTTGCTACTCACAACGCAAAGTTGCTAAAAAGTAGCATGAACAGCTTTTTCACAATCTTCCCCAAACACCTACCGATGGTGTTTAGCAGACATAAAATAACTTTGCAACACATTAAAATCATCACAGACTTATATTTGAAAAGTAGCAAAGTTGCTAAAAAGTAGCACGAACAGCTTTTTCACAATCTTCCCCAAACACCTACCGACGGTGTTTAGCAGACATAAAATAACTTTGCAACACATTAAAATCACCACAAACATATTTGAGCAGTAGCAAAGTAGTGGTGTTTCCCCCTGCATTCACATTAACACATACGCGATGTAGCAAAAAGTAGCAAATTAGTGGTGTTTTCCCTGCACTTCATGTTAAACATAGGACAACGCAAAATAGCTATTTAGACGCACAGCCAGCTTTTTAGTGATCTTTCCCAAACCCATACTGGCATGCTCACACACATACACAGAAGCCTTTCCAACTTAGTGCTGGTCGCTAAGTGCCCCACAGACCCTCAAACGCACAACACAATTTAATGTCATTTCTCCCCGCATACACATTTAAAAGCAATGGTCCCGCAGCACGAAAGGAATGATTATTATTTGGTTTAATCGCAATGTCAGCATATGAAGAAACGAATGTTTTCTGTAACTACGATTTAGTAAATGGCAAATGGACCGTGATTGGTGCCGTACTGATCTACTCTTTTCCCACAGCGTTCCGGTGGCATCGGTGAGGAGATCAGAACATGCGGCTATGAAATATGAATGATAGAGAGAATAACTCCTTGAAATGTTGTATGCCATAGTTTAGACTAGATTTATTATGCAGCGGGAAAGTGGACACAATCAGGCTGTTAGAGGCTGGTTTGAGTCTTTGCACTGACCTATGAATTGTACCATAGCGGAAGAAGCAAGAAGAGGAACCAATGAGAACCTGCCAACGTATTCTATTGTATTGCTTATCCCAGTACGGGTATATATGTGAGTGCTCTGAAACGAGATACCAGTCTGCGGTGGTCCTGTTATGCTGTTTCGACGAAGGTTTCATTACTGATGCCGGTATCTGGTCCCAGAGCGCACGCGTATGTATTGACTGTACCTTATGACCTAAATGTTTGTACAATTTAGTTTGCGCTCATTGTTAGATCATAGCGTGGTAACATCTGTACTTTTACCTGAATAATAATCTTTAGCGCGTTGGACCGCTATTCCACTGTCTTAAGAGTCTTATTAATGGTATATTTAAAACACAGCGCTAATTAGCGACACCTTATGGTTTTAGGAGGTATAGGCAGGTTTTGTCTTAGAGGTTCTAGGCAGGTGAATCTTAGAGGTTTATAGGCAGGAATGTACTAAAGGTTCAGTTGCACGATTTAACAGTTGGGGGCTCGTAGGTTTATCACGTTATCTGATACACGGTAACACTCGGTCAGTTCCCTCTCAGCAAAAGGGTGGAGGCGCCTTTTGAGAGACTCATTAGTCTTTCATTACCACAGTGTTGCTGAGAGCGTACTGCCGGTTATTGTGTAGAGGAAGCGCTGATCAGAATCCAGGGACAAGGAGAGAAAAGTTGTTTTCTCTCGTTGATAAAAGTTTAGAGGGAGTAGCATAATAGCGTTAAGGTAATAACACGTGGGTCTGGTCGCATCACTGTGTATGCGACTAGTCGCACAATTGTGTACACGTACTTCCGGTTGTGCTGCCACGTGTTTGAACAAAGCCATTGAGGTTTACATTTTTTTTTCTATTACCAATATCTGGGTTAAACGTGTATTTTTCTGCGTAGGAAAAAAGTGTGTAACAGTGAATATTTGTTGAACAAAGTTAAGGGTATCGCTCGGTAAGCAGCTTTACCGTTCTATACACAGTAGCAGGTGTACATGTTGTCTTTTGTTGTATAGAGGTGCGTGAGAGTGGCTGACATATAAACTCTCATAGGCTTGGAAGTTGCCTTACTAAATCTTATCCGGGTGTGGAAGTTGCCTTTTTCAAATCTTATCCAGGTGTGGAAGTTGCCTTACTAAATCTTATCCAGGTGTGTGGGCGCCGCCGACTTAAATCGTCCGCAGGTAAGTGAAAGTATCCTGATTGTCTTTCACCGGTTTAAATTTTTATTGGAAAGTGTAGGAGTTGTCCCAGAATGGGAGCCATGCAAACAGTAGAAATGTTAGGCAATGATGTGCTGCTAATGGAGGCGCCGATCGGATCGGCCCGTCGTATCATGCATACCAAATACGGTACTTATGCAATAAGGTATTGTGATTTATGGTTTAATATGACGAGGAAGAGTGTCAGACCGTTTCCCAGAATTGGTAGTTTTGATAAAAATGTGTTAGATAATGTCCGGGATCACATCAGTTTGATGCGATCCCGAGAGAAAAAGATTAAATATTTTGAATGCTTAAAACTGTGGCAGCACGAGGGGGAAATGTGGCTGAAGGAGGTACCCGAGACGCAAGCAGGCGTCGCGGGCACAGTCTCGGGCAATGCGCCGGTGACGCTAAATAGCGCCGCAGACGCATCGCTTGATAGCGCGCACGCACTGCAAGGTAGCGTCGCAGAAGGTAGTACAGATGGTTCACGCGCACCACCACCCTATGCGGATGGGGGTGTAGGTGCAGTCAATGAAAAAAAAAAAACATAAAAATGTAACAAACAAATTGTACCCTCTCTTAAGCAACCTTAAAGAAAATGTTTATGATGTGGATGATGAGCCTATTGTAATGTCTGCCATTTCCCATGCTGTGCAAATGATAGATGCTGCATCACCACAATCACGGGTGGTGCCGCCATCTCCATCGGTAACAGCAAGGGAAGTGTTAACACACTCTGAACCCATAGAGGAAATTGTTAATACCATACGTAGCAGCAGCAGATTAAACCCCCAGCCAGGTAACCAGGTCAAAGGTAGCAGCGCTACCGGTCTGCATCCCATTCGGACAATAACTGTTCCAAATGGAAATGCAGACGCAAACGGTATAGTGCCCACGAGGGAAGTAGTAATGCATTGTCCTTGGACAAGAGCAGAACTAAATTCCATCATAAATGATTTCCCCGATCCCAAAAAAAAATTAGCCAAATGTCAAAGATTTTTGAGAAATTTGGGTAGTTCACATGAGCCCACTAATAAAGATTGGCGTGTGGTGTTAAGGGCCTGTCTGCCACGCAATACCGACGTGACAAAATTTATCACGGATTGTGTATTGGATGGTGACGTCCCCTTAACAGATCAAGTAAACCAAGGTAACATTTCCCGCATAGTAACTCAATTGGGTATATATTTTCCAGTAGTAGTTAACTGGAACAAAATTTTCACAATTAAACAGAAAGAGAGTGAGACTGCAGAAGACTACTGCGATCGGGCTCTGCAGGCTATCACCCAGTACACTGGGATAGAGGATATTAAAGATAGCACTCACCACCGGGGAATGATAGTCACAGTACTTGTGGACGGTCTGAAAGAGAGTTTGAAAACTCGGGTACAGACCTCACAGCCTGGCTGGCGGGGACTTACAATAGATACCCTCATAGAAACCGCCATTGAACATGATAAGAACATCTCCAAAAAGAGAGAAGCCCAGAGCGAGAAACTGATGGCTGTCAGTATACAAGCTCTGGAGGGAATGACGGTAACATCACAGCCAACAGACACGCTTGCACTTGCACACACACCCACTCTCACTAACCCCACTCAACAACAAACGCAACTCTATCCCACTAACCCGATGCAACCACAGGTCCCAGGCTATCCACCAACTTCTTATCCCCCACAATACCCTTACCCTCCCTATCCTTACCCATATCCACCACCTTTACCCTCTGTTCAAACCTCACAACACCACGTCTTCACCCGAAACACGAACATGCTTTAACTGTAAACAAACAGGACACTTAAGTAGAAACTGCACAGTAAAAGGAGTAGGAATCCCACATCAGGGAAAATTTAGATATCCCCATAAAGGATATGCACAAAGGCCAGCAAATGTTCAACAGGCACCAGCTCCAACTGTAGCCGTAAATGCTTTATTGGAGAACGGTAGCCAACGCTAGGGGTCAGGTCATACCTGTAGTCTACAGATAGTCAGGTTAACGGGAAGTACTAGGGAAGAACCGGTCATGATGGTTGATGTAGCTGGTACTGAATATCCTTTTCTTGTAGACACAGGGGCGACCAGGTCAGTGATGAAATCTCCCGTTAATTTACAGGTGACCAATGAGACAGTACCAACAATGGGTGTAACAGGTAAAGTGGAACGTTATCCTTTAACAAAGTCCACAGAGGTTACTATTGGGCCGTTGCATACCAGACATTCGTTCCTTCTGGCTGCTGCGGCCCCTACTAACCTACTGGGCAGAGACTTGTT
Source organism: Taudactylus pleione (assembly GCA_031769625.1). NCBI lineage: Eukaryota > Metazoa > Chordata > Amphibia > Anura > Myobatrachidae > Taudactylus > Taudactylus pleione. The sequence continues at coordinate 889,480 of JAUIMM010000156.1, read as the reverse complement.
ATGGAAGATGGGATGTGTTATATATTGCACCCCTGATGGGGTATATTTAGATATCCCAGAGAGAATGGTATACGAGGTGCGGGATATGTTAGACACTCCTCAAAGGATAATGTATCACTCTACAGTTGTAAAAGAAACCCCATCACAAGTAGACGAAATGTTGTCCCTAATTCCAGATTCCCTTTGGACTAAAGATGGACAGGACACTGGATTAATGGCAAATGTAAGCCCTGTAATGGTAAACTTAAAAAACGGTAGGCAAGCTCCAAAAATTCCCCAGTACCCACTAAAACAGGAGGTAGAATTAGGGGTGTTTCCAATAATTGAGCGATTGTTACAACAAGGAATTTTAGTCCGTACAGCTAGTGTAGCCAACAGTCCCATCTTTCCAGTGAAGAAGAGTGGTGGGAGGGGCTATAGGCTGGTACAAGACCTTAGAGGTGTTAATAAGGTAGTAGAGAGCCAATTCCCCGTAGTGCCAAATCCAGCTGTCATTTTGATGCAGATCCCACCAAATGCAACCCATTTCACTGTCATTGACCTCTGTTCTGCTTTCTTCTCTGTGCCTCTCCATCCTGACTGTCAGTATCTATTCGCATTTACATACAGATGTTTACAATACACATGGACACGATTACCCCAAGGTTTCATAGACAGCCCCAGTATCTTTTCCCAGGCATTGCATGACTGTTTACAATCTTTTCAACCTGCCAATGGATCTGTTCTAATTCAATATGTGGACAATTTATTGCTATGTTCTGACTCGTTTATGTCATGTTTGAATGATACTAAACTTTTATTACTTCATCTCTCACAAACAGGACACAAGGTGGCTAAGGGCAAACTACAGCCGTGCCAATCCAGAGTAGAATATTTGGCACACTGCCTAACCCAGGGGTTACGACACCTTACAACAGATAGAATACAAGCCATACAAAACATGACACTGCCGCAGAATCAACAGCAAATTCGTACCTTCTTAGGAATGTGTGGATATTGCCGAATGTGGATCCCAGGTTTTTCTATTTTGGCCTTACCTTTACAGGAATTAGTCTCTTCCTCAAAGCCCGATCGTGTCATACACACAGAGGAATCAGAACAGGCTTTCCTTAATCTTAAGGATAGTCTGACAAGAGCTCCTGCATTGGGAATACCTGATTATGAAAAACCTTTTGATTTGTATTGTACGGAAGCCGATGGTTGTGCTGCAGGTGTCCTTACACAAAAACATGGTGATGCCAGTAGGCTCGTAGCATACTACAGTGCCCAATTGGACACGGTAGCAAGATCACTCCCCACTTGTTTGAGAAGTATAGCAGCTACCGCTCTATTGGTGAGTAAAAGTGAGGACGTAGTATTGGGCCATGATATGATTGTCAACACTCCCCATGCTGTATCTGCTCTGTTGAACTCAGCTCAAACCAGACACGTCTCCTCAGCTAGGTTCACCAAATGGGAACTAGCCCTAATTGCTCCTGCAAATATTACTGTTAAACGTTGCAGTACGCTGAATCCAGCAACATACCTACCATATGTACAACATGATGTACAAAGGGTGGAAAGAGAAGAGTTGCTGGCGGGAGGTGAGTTCGGCAGACATAATGATACGCACGATTGTATGACATATCTGAATCAGACCTTTACTGCTAGACCTGACATACATGACACACCTTTAGAGAATGTGGATGTAACTTTTTATACGGATGGGAGTTGTCATAGACAAACAGACACAGGTGAGTTATGTACAGGTTATGCTGTTGTAAATGACACAGACATCATGGAAGCTAAACCTCTCGGTCCTCCTCACTCAGCCCAGGTGGCAGAGTTAGTAGCACTGACTAGAGCATGTGAACTGGCAGCAGGCAAATCTGCTAACATTTACACTGATTCGAGGTACGCGTTCGGGGTAGTGCATGATTTTGGGGCTCTATGGCGTCTGAGAAATTTTATGACAGCAGCAGGCACACCAGTTGCACACTCCCGACACATAAAACATCTCTTAGAAGCAATCCAACTGCCCAAGGCAGAGGCAGTAATTAAATGTAAAGCCCACACATGTGAGGATGACCCGGTGTCACTGGGCAACAACAGAGCCGATGAAGCTGCAAAATGGGCAGCAGGATTAAAAATGTTTTCTCCAACTGAAACAATGTCATTCCAAACCGTTGACATGCTAAAATTAATTGAGATGCAAAATTTTGTTCAATTCAGGAAAAATCCATTAGGAAGTCCAAGGGGTGTGGGCAAGAGTCCTCTGGGCTCTGGAGGGACGGACATGGTAAACCAGTAGCCCCCAAGGCATATTACCCCAGCATGGCTGAGGCAGCACACGGTCTGACTCACCTGGGTAAACAGGGTATGTGCAAGTTGGTGAGAGCATACTGGTGCGCACCAGGTTTTTCTTCACAAGCAGAGAAGATAGCAATGTCCTGTCTGACCTGCTTGAGAAAGAACATAGGGAAAGCGATCCCTACAGAACCGTCCCACATTCCACCGACTGATGGACCTTTCCAGGTGATACAAATTGATTTAATCCAATTACCACCCTGCAGGAACCTTAAGTATGTATTAGTGTGCACAGACGTATTTTCTAACTGGGTTGAGGCCTACCCAGTGGCCACTAATACTGGTGCATTTACTGCCAAGAAAATAGTTCAGGAATTTGTATGCAGGTATGATATCCCTAGAATCATCGAGAGTGATAGGGGTACCCATTTCACAGGTGATGTTTTCCAAAATATGTGTAAGCTGATGGGTATTAATAGCAGACTTCACACCCCCTACCGACCGCAAGCCAGTGCCAAGGTAGAGAGGATGAACGGGACTATTAAAAATAAGCTAAGTAAAATCATGGCAGAGACTGGACTAGGATGGCCAGAAGCATTACCCTTGGTCCTACATAGCATAAGGACCACTCCTAGACCTCCTCTGAATCTGTCCCCATTTGAAATATTGTTCGGTAGACAACCTCATTTGATTATAAGTCCACAGGAAGATCTAAAGGGTAACAACGAGGTAACTGTAAAGTATCTTATATCAATGAGTAGGCAGTTAAAGCAACAGCAGCAGAAACTGAAATTGTTGTCTAATGATATGCCTGAAACTAACTGTCATGATGTTGAACCAGAAGAATATGTAATGATCAGAAATTTCTTGCGTTCAGGTTGTTTGACTGACCGGTGGGAAGGTCCATACCAGGTGCTGCTGACGAGTACTACATCTTTGAAGGTGGCCGAGAGAGATACCTGGGTCCATTCGACTCACTGCAAAAAGGTCAATCAACCGGTGGAGAAACAAGTCGGAGACAAGGCTGATAGTGTGGACCTGTCACTCGCGAGCTTGTTCCGGGAGGATTGAAAAGGTCGTAGTGAGATACCTGAACCGAGAGAAATTTTGCAGGACTTGTTGTTAAAATGGACAGGCCTGCTGTGTTAATTTTCATATTCTCTTTTAGAGTGTTCACCATTCTGGTCAGTCCAGGGATATCCAGTGTCTGTGATGGGGGACCGATTGAGGAAACGGGAGCTGATGGCAGTGCCGATGGAGTGGAGACAGGAGGAGTGCAATGCCAATCAGGGGAGTGTCTTTCCAATCTTAGTACTGTTATTGTTAAGTGCTGTCATTCCGGGTACTTGGGGACGGTGTGGAGGGTTATCGTCTGAGGATTCCTGTATTTGTGAGTTTTGTGGGTCCCTAGTTGATGAGAACTGTATCCAACGGTACCAACCAAAATATAATCCGTACTGGGGAGGGTATCCTTTAGAGGATTATCACAGCATGGTAGGCAAAGTGTTAAATCAAACCGATTGCTGGGTGTGTTCACATGTGCCACAGGGACAGCATAATGTAGGGTTGGTGCCATTTCCACTGAATATCACGGAAATTTTAGAATTACAAAAGGGGAAAACATTGGATGGAAAATTCCTCTCATCCAAACCACCTCATTTCAAACTCTATCAATTTCAAGTAGATAAATCACTTTTGTGTTTAAACATAACCAACCCCAATAAACCCGGAGGTTGGGAAGTGACGGGAAATAATCAGACGATGACCTTCTCACAAAGAGCTGATAATGAGTCCATAAACTATGATCTGCTACGCTCAATTAAATCAAGTGGGAAATATTTTAGGTACCGGTATACATTGAGTTCCACCAAAGAAATGATTGGTAAAGTACCAGATGGTTATTGTGCTAAAATAATACAACCAGAAACTTGCATATACCAGATGGAAGAGCCTGAGATAGGATTGTTTGCAAGAGAAATGTGTTTAATGATAATGATGCATACCATTCCTTATGTTCTCCCTGATAATGTATATTTTATATGTGGAAGAAAAGCGTATAAATGGCTCTCCCCGAGTTCCGATGGTTTGTGTTACCTGGGAAGAGTAGTCCCAGAAGTTATGACCCTCACACATGTTGAAATGCTGAGTATACATAAAAACACACCGTCACCATATCTTCACACTCAATATGAACACAGAGGCAAGAGAAATATGATACCTGGTGATATGCATAAAGCCGCTCAGTTAATCAGTGAGACAACTGGCTTCCAAGTTTTAGTCGCCCTGGATCCCACCAGAATTGCGAGGGGTACATTAAATTTTAGATATATCCAAGAACTTGCTAAATTAATAGATAATATCACCGAGATGTACGATGACACATTCAGGTACACAGGGAGAGAATTGCAAGCGTACAAGAAAGAACTGGTGCAACACAGGCTAGTGTTGAATTATTTAACAGCTGTTACTGGAGGGTATTGCATAACATTGGCCACTCAATTTGGAGTAAAATGTTGCACCTATGTCACCAATGATACCAGCGACCTAAGGAGGTGTTAGACCGGAAGATGGATAAAATTCTGCAGCTAAAGTGGGAATTTCGCAAAAACCATAACGCTTCAGTGGCTGAAGTAGGGGAAAAGATAGAAGGATGGGTGACATGGCTGAACCCAGTGAAATGGTTCTCGGGTCTAGGGGAATGGGTCCAGGAAGTGATCGCCAGCATAGGCAAATTCTTGATCCTTATACTGATTGTCATCATAGTAATTGGCATATGCGTCCGGTGTGTTCCTATTGTGTTGAAGTGTGGAAAATGTAAAAACAGAGTGAAACGAAGGAATGAAACTGTGATGGTGGTTAGAAATGATAATATGTATACCGAGGTAGATACAGAACTGCATTACAACCCTGAGCTAGGAAGTACCATCATTTAAATGTGTAATATTTAGACATGCATAGAGAATATTATTGAAATGTTATTTATAGAACACCCAGAAAATGTAAAGTCTCAAATTCCCCTTCAAGACTGCCGTTATAAGACTGGTGCATTCCCACACCTGTCACATGATCTCCCAAGATCCGCGGTGTGCGTATAATAGTAGTTTTATGTCCCCACCCAGAGACACATTATTGATGGATTAAGAACCACCTTGTGCCATCCCATAATAACACTAAATAATATATAAATGTAAGCCTAAATTAAATCCTAATAGCAGATTGTGATAGCATGTTGTTTGCTATCAAAGGGTGGACTGTCGAAGCTGAATAATTGGCTGAGACAAGTTCAGTTTAAAATTTAATCGCGACGACGCCATTTTGCGACTGGCCTCAAGACACCATCTTGTGAATGGCAGCAAGACTCCATTTTAGAAAAGAAAGCTTACACAAGCGCCATTTTGTCAAAAATACATAGTACACAATCCACAGTGCAAAATTGCTAAAAGTAGCAATTTTGCTACTCACAACGCAAAGTTGCTAAAAAGTAGCACGAACAGCTTTTTCACAATCTTCCCCAAACAACTACCGACGGTGTTTATCAGACATAAAATAACTTTGCAACACATTAAAATCACCACAAACATATTTGAGCAGTAGCAAAGTAGTGGTGTTTTCCCCTGCATTCACATTAACACATACGCGATGTAGCAAAAAGTAGCAAATTAGTGGTGTTTTCCCTGCACTTCATGTTAAACATAGGACAACGCAAAATAGCTATTTAGACGCACAGCCAGCTTTTTAGTGATCTTTCCCAAACCCATACTGGCATGCTCACACACATACACAGAAGCCTTTCCAACTTAGTGCTGGTCGCTAAGTGCCCCACAGACCCTCAAACGCACAACACAATTTAATGTCATTTCTCCCCGCATACACATTTAAAAGCAATGGTCCCGCAGCACGAAAGGAATGATTATTATTTGGTTTAATCGCAATGTTAGCATATGAAGAAATGAATGTTTTCTGTAACTATGGTTTAGTAAATGGCAAATGGACCGTGATTGGTGCCGTACTGATCTACTCTTTTCCCACAGCGTTCCGGTGGCATCCCTGAGAGATCAGAACATGCGGCTATGAAATATGAATGATAGAGAGAATAACTCCTTGAAATGTTGTATGCCATAGTTTAGACTAGATTTATTATGCAGCGGGAAAGTGGACACAATCAGGCTGTTAGAGGCTGGTTTGAGTCTTTGCACTGACCTATGAATTGTACCGTAATGGAAGCAAGAAGAGGAACCAATGAGAACCTGCCAACGTATTCTATTGTATTGCTTATCCCAGTACGGGTATATATGTGAGTGCTCTGAAACGAGATGCCAGTCTGCGGTGGTCCTGTTATGCTGTTTCGACGAAGGTTTCATTACTGATGCCGGTATCTGGTCCCAGAGCGCACGCGTATGTATTGACTGTACCTTATGACCTAAATGTTTGTACAATTTAGTTTGCGCTCATTGTTAGATCATAGCGTGGTAACATCTGTACTTTTACCTGAATAATAATCTTTAGCGCGTTGGACCGCTATTCCACTGTCTTAGAGTCTTATTAATGGTATATTTAAAACACAGCGCTAATTAGCGACACCTTATGGTTTTAGGAGGTATAAGCGTCCGCCTTCCAGGATCGCAACCACAAGGTGCGACGAGCAGCCACAGCTGCCAAAGAAATTCGAGACGCCAGGGTACTAATATCCAAGGCCGCTTCGTTGATATAAGTGGCCGAATCTCGGAGATTGCCGATCAATTCCGTCTGCTCAGTCGAACCGTCGGAATTGACGGACGCCTCCAACGTATCAGCCCAGCGCTCCATATCTCTGGCAACCCAGCAAATGGCCATAGCTGGCCGCACTGCCCCCCCCGCAAGGGAATAGACGGACTTCAGGCAGATCTCCACCTTGCGGTCCGTAGCATCCTTAAGGGAGGACATGGATGGCATGGGTAATGTGGCACTACGGACAAGACGTGTCACATGAGAATCCACCTGTGGAGGGGATTCCCACTTGGCAAAATAATTGTCCGCAAACTGATACGTCACTGCTAACGCCTTTGAGGCTGATATCGTTTGCCTGGCTGTTTCCACGCTTCCTCTGCTTTTCCGTGGGGGCCAGGAGCATCACCGGATTTTCGGGAGGCTCCCAGCCGAATCGGGAGGGTAGGCAAGTATGGCCCAACCGAATTGTTGCGCATAGCACAGACACTTCCATGTGCACAGCCATTTGGTGAGTATCTGCAAAGAATAATGAAAATCCTTAGCATATTTTGTTTCAGGCAAATCTCTTTATCACTACTTTTGTAATGTGCAACTTACGTTTTCATGTCTGATCCATTATAAATAGTAGCGAATAGGCACAGTGGGTAAGTTAGCATAGACAAAAATCTGCATGTAATACCCCTTTCAGACATAAATTCCCGGCCTCAACCCGGCTTGTAATTCGGGATAACGGGCACGGGTTGAAGCCGGGATACCCCTTTCACACAAGGTGGACGACCTGGGTTATTCTCGGGTAATCACCCTTTACACCGGACACTGCAAGACCCGGGTCTTTCGGCATTCAGTGGGTACTTGGAGATGATCTCATCTCCATGCACCACTATCCCCGGCCAATCAAAAACCCAGGTATTTGGCATAAATCTGAATGGGGTATAACTAACATTTTTTATATTTTCCTTGACAAATGCTTCTGCTAAGCTACTTGCCTGCTCTGCTCAACTGCACAATACATTTTACAAATTTACACAAAGCTTCAGACATCATCCTGTTTACATTGTATGCACAAAACTCATTAACGTTGTTTGGGTGGACGGCATGATTTTGTCACTTTGGCTATGTTGACTAGCACAGTATTTATTTCCAATTTCTGTGTGTAAAAAAAAACAGACTCAATAATTTTCATTCATTCATTATTATCATCATCATCATCATCATCATCATTTTCCATTCCTTCAACATCCATTGTTTTTTATATGTTTTGCATTATCTTGTATGTTTTAATTGTCTTTATATCTCAGTATTGATTTGTCTATAGTAGACCTCAATAATTCATTATTATTTCTGAGTTTCATTTCTTGTCTTTGGGTATTCTTAAAATATTCTGAATGTATTTTACGTCTGGTTGTTAAATTTATTTTTATACCATTTCTGTATACTAGTGCGGTATTTATTTCCAATTTGTGTTTCTTGTGGGGTTGCAATTATTCCCCTTTTATGCTATATACTGCTGCAACTACAGTTATCTTAACAGTGTGGTTTTAAGCGCTTGGGTATTTTTTGCTTTTTTTTTTACCCACAGGACCACAATTAGCCATTATGCTGTGAGTGGACTTGTAATTCATCACTTTCTTTGCTCAGACTCACACAATGTTTTCCTTTAGTTCCACTGAGTAAAGAGCCTCTGTCCTCAACATTACATCAACTTGGTGGTCCTGAGGAAACAGACGAGGAAATTATTATATTACAGATGTTTCTTGCCACACCACAACGAACACAGGGCCTGATTCAGAGCCGGACGCTCTTTAAGAGCGCTCGCTCTGAATCAGGGCGTTTTTTTTTGTTGTTGCGGCCTCCTGGCCGCTCGCTAAGCTGTGGGTGGCCACCCACAGCTTTTGCGAGCAGCCAGGTGATGGTCGCGACCATAGGGGCTTGCGACGAGACCCATGTGGTAGGGTATCGTCCGTCGCAAGCCCCAGAGAGCTTCCTGCTCTAACAGAGCAGGAAGCTCTCCACTGACATCACTGGTGATGTCAGTGGTGCCTCCCACAAACAGCAGGCGTTCCTTCGGAAATGCCTCCGTTTGTGTAGCCACCCCCTCTCCCCGCCTACAAAACAGGGCGAGCTGTTGATCAACATCGGCAGCCACCCCTTTTGTAGTGAGTCCCGGAGCGAGAGGATTCCTGTGAGCATCCACCACTGTTGCCTTCTATGGATGTTCAGGCCCTTTTTTCTCAGAATGTACCAAACTGTTGATTTGGCCACTCCTAAGGTTCCCACTATCTCTCGGATAGATTTTTGTTGTGTTTTGCAGCCTAATGATGGCCTGTTTTACTTGAATTAAGAGCTCCTTTGACCGTATGTTGTGGGTTCACAGCAACAGCTTCCACATGCAAATGCTACACTTGGAATCAACTCCAGCCCTTTTGCCTGCTTACCTGATAAAGAAGGAATAGCCCACATTTGTCTATGTAACAACTTTTGGGCATAATTTACTATGCGGCAGGTTCTAAACCCCGGCAGTTTGGTAGCGGTTTGCGGCAACTTCTAAACCCTGGCAGTTTAGTGGCGGTTTCTAAATTACACCAAAACCGCTAACTAGTAATTGTAGCCCTAGCCCTGTTCTATTAAATTCTTAAATGTGTTTTGACTGTGGTTTTGCTACAATTTTTTAAGTGGTTTTGACCATAGTGAATCTGCGGATAGCAAAACTGCAATCAAACCACCAGTGTTTAGAACCCGCCACTTAAATTTTTCCCTTTGAATCAATTGTCCAATTGCTTTTGGTCCCTTGAAAAAGAGGGAGATACATACAGTATAGCTGTAATTTCTCCAATTTGGATGTGAATACCCTCAAGTTAAAGCTGTATTTTAAAACCATATTCACTATATAACGGTTTAGGTAAACAGCTAAAATAACAAAAAAATTATCAGTGCCCAAATATATATGGACCTAACTGTGTGTGTACTGTTTGTGTGTGATTATATATATATATATATATATATATTTATTTCAAACATGTAAACCACCTGCCTAATATTGTGTAGGTGCTTCTTATGCCATGGTGAGGTTGAAACATTGAGGCATGGACTCCACATAACCTCGTGTCCTGTGGTATCTGACACCAAGACATTAGAAGACAAAACAAAAATGTATCTGCACAGACTAATATCTTCTAAATTGTCAATATGATCCTTCCCTCTCATCTAGGAATTTTTATCTACAAAATATTATGGAAGGGGTGTACCCAGGAACCAAATTGACTATACAAAAAGCCATAATAACATGTATTCCTACTTTGGGCACTCACAGAATCATATCTTATATAAATATTGTCCAATCATGATCTGGGGATCAAGAATAAAGGCAAATGTCCAAATATAAAAAATATAACTTTTATTACATCTTATTAAAATTTCAAGCAAGCGAAGTATGACAACTATAAAAAATTGTATATGAAAAATTATTTACGTGTATTGTCTTCAATGTATTGTTTCTGATATTTTATATTGACTCTATCCTTATTCTTATATAATATAATAATGATTAATCCCATGGATGAAGTCCTATGTATCATACGTACTTATTAAGAGAAAATTATAAACCATATGATAACTGGTTTCTGGAACATACCCAGTGATCTTATCAAGTTTTCCTATATTGATCCTCATATGCCAGGAGACTGGTGGCTTGGTTAAAGAATTATTGGTCGATCTCTTAGTAATTCAGATCCACAATCATTTAATAACTACTGATGTAGATATCAAAAATATTAAAGTGCACTGGAGCTCTTAATGTTATATGTCTCTTACTGAAACCTACAGCTGATATTCAAGCAGACACCAATATACATAAAATTCACTTAGTTGTTATCGATTGCCCTCATGTTGGACTATTATCCATAATTATTCGGGGCACAATATCTAGAATATGTGAATCAGATTTCTCTCCCTGGAGTCTGCAGCCAAAGTACAGGCTGACACTAATATAAATGATGTTATCTCAAATCTCTGCTATGATCACAGCATTATACTTTTATTCCATACAAAAATAGCAGCGTTGCTATATTAAAATGATCAGTTTCATCAGACCCACTGTAAATTTATTAACATCCCCTATATAGAGGGATATATTAGTGAAGTGAGAATAATCCAGACGACTACCGGAATGTCTTGCGGATGGACGAGGTTACATTTCAGGAGTTGCTGCGGCTTGTGACCCCTATCATCCAGATACAAGATACGAACATGAGGAGGGCGATATCGGCTGAGAGGCTAGTGGCTACCCTGCGCTTTTTAGCTACCGGAAGATCCTTGGGTGATCTGAAATTTGGGACCTTGATTTCACTACAGGATTTGGGCGTCATTATCCCCGAGACATGTAAGGCCATATACAAGGCCCTCAAGTCTGAGTATTTAAAAGGTAAGATATTTTTGCAAATTAAGCACTGTGATATATGCATGCAATTAGACATTCTGTTTGACCTTGTGCCTGTGCCCCCTAGCCGTATATGATGCTAGATAAATAGTAGTTAAATATAGTTTTTTTTACAATGGGTGCAGGGTATATAGTTAACACGGGTCCACAGTTATGGTGGTGGCGTCATGGACCCGTCATTATAGCCACCTCTGGCTGCAAGTCCGAAAAAAGTCTCAGGCGGGTCACACCTGGGATCGAGTCTTGTACAAATCCCGGGTGAGACTAGCTTTCTGCTTTGTGAAAGGGGTATCGGTGCTGCATAAAACTTTAAATAAATGCTAGAGATAAAAAGGCCCCTTCCAGGAAAAACACACTGGCCCATTCCTATGATGTCCTTATATGGATATTAAAGTATTGTGGCGGAGATGTACTATAGCGGCACTTATGGTGCTGCTATAACACTTCCTGCTTCGCCTCATTACCGAGGCAAAGTAGAAAACAGTAACGATGAGATGTATTCACATGTCATCTGCTGTAGCAGAGGAGTGATAACTTCCCCCTCCAGCAATCCCTGCTCGAGATCACAGCGCATCAGCCTAGTGGTCATGATCAGTGTTCCTTTCCCTGCCATCTCCACTGAGCATGTGTGAAATTTTGCAAAGATCACAAGGTGAACTGACCGTTCATACACAGCACTTGGCCATCAGCTCTGCTATCTTGTACATAGTAGCAGCCAAAATGACAGGGGTACATAGCGTCCCTGTCATTTACCGCCCAGCACCTAAATCATACATGGGGTGAAGTGGCATCAGAGCACATAACGTTCGCTGATGCTGCTTCGTCAGTTAATACATCTCCACCTTTGTATTAGGCCCACTATCTGACCATCCAGTTTAATAGAATAGTCCTTTAATGTGACGATATAATAAACATTCAAGTGTGTAATCCATTTATTATAACTTTATTTATTTATTTTTCTATTTGCAGTTTCCTTATACTGTGGAAGATTGGCAGGCCATCGCTACTGAATTTGAAAGGAAATGGAACTTTCCTAACTGTGGTGGTGCCATTGACGGAAAGCAGGTGAGGATTACCCAACCCAGCAAATCTGGCTCGTTGTACTACAATTACAAAGGCTATTTTAGTATAGTCCTTATGGCAATAGTTGCGGCCAATTTTGAGTTTTTATTTGTGGACGTTGGGAAGAATGGAGGAGCTTCTGATGATAGTTCTTTTAAAAACACAGTTTTTTTTACGAACCGATGGTAAACAACACCATAAATCTCCCACCAGCAGATCAATGTACTCATGGGTTGAGTTTTGTTTTTGTAGAGGATGAGGCATTCGCTTTACATAAACACCTCTTAAAGCCTTATGCCCAAAGGACATTGACGAGCAAAAGGCGTAATTTCAATTACAGGCTGTCCAGAGCACGACGGACAGTTGAAAATGCATTTGGGATTCTCAGCAACAGATTTAGGGTGTTTTTATATAGCAATAAACTTGAGGATCGATAAACTTAATTGGGTCGTGCTTGCCTCGTGTGTTTTGCACAATTTACTGTTGAGGAACACCCAAAGGCAATTGCCTTTACCAGCTGCTAATTTTCCAGAACCTGTTGATCAAAACTGGCCCTCTGTGAATCGTCTGCCAGTATCACATGCTAGCACAGCAGGAGCAAAAGTAGTCAGGGAGCGGTACCTGGCATAATGGTGAAGGGGCCGTGTCCTGGCAGGCTGACCGTATTGGCTAATTGTACAAATAAATTACGTACGAAAAAGTTCTGTTTAAAACTAATAAAGAAATAGTCAATAAAAACTTCTTGGTTTAACCAAATATATATATTTTTTTATTTATAATGCTATCTAAAGTGTCTATAGGTATTTTGATTTAACTGAATACAAAAACTTAAGAAATGTATAACCATTGAAGAGATTAATTCAGATTACATTATAAATTCAATGTGTAAAACTTGGTGTTAAATAAAGATTTCTTTAAATTTGTCTACAATAATGTATAGGTTAATTAACAATGGTTCTTGGTTTGTAATGCCTCAAGAATGAATTCTAGGTGGACAACACAGCGATACAGCAGAGCCTTAACAATGCCGATCCTGACTTCAGGTGGTTGGTACCCAAAACCTCCCCTCTTCCTACTACACAACAACCCTTCTCCAGTGTTGTGAAAATACCCATTCCCGGGGTGGTGTTTATGTCACGGCCAGGGTATTTCAGCATGGCGCTAGGCAGGTATTACCTGTGAGGTCGTTGTGGCGCGGGCTGTCTGGTGGCGGAGCTGGTGTCTGGCGGGGGGCTTTGGCTGCGCGCGTTGTTGTGCGGCCCTGTTGTCACTCTGCGCTGGTGAGGCCTGGCGGCGTCTCCGTTCCGTTTGGCATTGGCGCCGCCATCTTGCCTTCTGGCCATGTGATGCGGCTGACCAATCCTGGTGAGTCACAGGTTCCCTCCGGCCAGTAACAGCACGGCATGGGGTATTTAGGAAGGGTCAGTGCCTTCCTTCTTTGCCAGTGCAACGTGTATCTCAGCCTGTGCTTTCCTGTTCCTGTGAATTCGCTGTCTGCCAGTCTGCCTGTCAGCTCCTAGTTCCCACTGGACTACCCCACTACCTCCACCACCCTTGCCCATACCTGAGTGCCTGAGCCTGCTGACATCCTGCGCTTCAGTTCACTACCTGCAAACCTGGCTTGATTATTTTCAGTTTCACTACCTGCACACCTGGACAGCTCTAATTGTTTCTACCTGGACATTAACCCTTTTGCTCCCACCACAGAACTCTTGTGCACATTTATATTTTCCTGGACTTTTATTTACTGCCACATTATATGTCTACTCGAGCACTTATTAAAAATCCTAGTTTTATTTACAAATCTGCTTCTGTGATCGCTCCTGCTACCACCCCGGGTCCACAAACAACCCAGAACATAACAGTTTAACCCTAATCTCCACCCAGGTAGTGAAATAAACATCCCCCACAATAGACACAAACATTCCCAACCCATATACCTTTGTGTGTATCCACTACTAGATAGTGGAACAACAGTACGATTACAGCATTGTAATCGTACAGTTATTCCTCAGCCCCTGTACTGCCTACACTGAGCGATATGTCTTTCAGTGCAGGCACCCTCCCTCATCCCCCAACATGCCCAATCTGTCGTTATTGGCAGATTGACCGGCATGTTCTGGCGATGATTGAGGTCGGAAACGACCCGCAGGAGCCTGCATCGCTGGTCGATTCCGCCAATAAACTGGCCCAATTATGCACGATTAATGAGCGATTGAACAATAACGATGTCGATATCATTCAATCGCTCATAATATCAGCAGCAAGTGGATATGTGTGCCCTGGTCTTACATATTTTGGTCACAAATAGGTTAATATAAAAAATAAACATTAAAACATTTTATCTTTATTAAATATATGTGAAAATCTACGCCGCAAATAACAAAACAGACAACCATATTCTGTTTTTGATTTTTTTTTGGTTTATAAAACTATTTTGCAAATTTGGAAAATTCTGGACAGGATCTCCAGATTTTAACCAAGCCAATGAGTGCCTTCACAATAAAGAGTACTCAGATCAGGACAACCAGGCACATGAACTTCTGGTGATGTATAGCAGTCACCCAAAGAAAAATGCAGACATAACTGGGTAAAGGTGAAGATACTGATACTTCTGAAAAGTGTCCGCAGAAGTCACAACCAAATATACGAATGCCAAACATCCAGCAACAGAGGCAATTGAGGTGGAGAAACTCAAAGTTTATGGTAGGATGAACTACTCAATATAATCCTAAAGAAAGAGCAGGAGAAATCGGGCAGAACAATTTGTAAAACATCCTAAAAAAAGGATAATAAAAAAATTACAAATTAAAAACTGCTCATCGCTATGAAGACTTGACTGTGCACTCCACCAAGCAGAGTGCACGCCACTTGAGGATAGCCCAGGGAGGTTGGTTGGTGGCGCAAGGGTTCCCGACGCAAATTGGGGATAATACTGTTGAGGAGGATTTTGGGGATACGGCGGTGGGGGATGAGACCTACTAAATTCCGTTAAAGCTAGCTGCTTGGGTTTATATGGGGTTAGTGTCATGGTTTCATCGAATATACCACGACGCAACACCTCATACATGACCCTTCTACAATACAGCTGGGACTGGGGCTTCATTTTCCTCATTTCATTGGCAATGTTCAGGCCAAAAATAGTGAAATCATCCGCGTTCGTATGTAGCACCTCCTCGGCATGTTTTAAAATTGTTCTGCCCGACCAAGTCCGGAACTTGAGGATGTTGACGCTTTGTCCGCCGACCTCCGCTTCTTGGCGGCAGGTTCAGAAGGTGGTGGTGGCGCCTCGACGATGATGTCCTCAAGTTCCACCAGCTCACTGGCCGGAGCGTCAGGATCCACTTCTGTGTGAAGGAACTAGGAAAGAAACAAATGTTAATTATCAAATAAAATATATGACCAAATTGATCCAATAATTTATTTGTTTAATTATTAATATCATTACATTGGTAAAGTGGGTAAGGGTGAAAACAAGTAATTAATCCCTTTAAACTGTTGTACAAGATTTTAGTACAGTAATCTTTGCTATAACAAAAAAACAACAAAAACAAGAAAAAAAAACACCAGAAACTATATATTTATTGATGTACTTACGGTATCACCCGGACTCTCCGGTTCACCCTCTGGACAGACCTCCTCCACGTCTTCATCCAGTCAGCTGATTAACCGCTTTTCAGGCTCTTTCTCCAGGACGAAGGAGAGTAATTCATAATACCACAAACTTGGTTTCATCACCTCGTCAGCCCCTGCTCCAGAACGTTTGGCCTTCATATATTTGGTGTCCTCCCACAGGAACACTGTCCGGAAATTGTTGATCTTCTGCTTTACCCAGGCTATGTCTGCATTCTTCTTCAGACACCTGCTATACATCAGCAGATTCTAGTATGCCTGGTTTTTAAGGTCCCGATCTGACTACTCTTTCAGCTTGATATTCCACAAGCACTCATTGGCTTGGTATAAATCCAGGAACCCTGTCAAGGTATCCAGCCATGTCTGAAATTATAAAATGTGAAAACACACATTAAAATAAAAACTTGAGTTCTTTCAGTCTGTTAAATAAGGGCCTCCAACTATGCAGTGCCCCCTTATGCAGAGTGCCCCTGCTGTGCTCCTTATGCAGTGCCCCCTTATGCTGTGCCCCTTATGCAGAGCCCACCTGCAGTGCCCCCTTATGCAAAGCCCACCTGCAGTGCCCACCTGCAGACACCCCTTATGCTGTGCCCCCTTATGCAAAGCCCATCTGCAGTGCCCCCTTATGCAGAGCCCCCTTATGCAGAGCACACCTGCAGAGCCCCCTTATGGAGAGCCCACCTGCAGAGCCCCCTTATGCAGAGCCCCCCTTATGCTGTGATTGGAAGTCATTGGTTGGGCAGCGGGGACTTTAACAAAAATGTACTTACCTTTTTTTCGCATTGCCCAGACTCTGCTGCATTGCCGTCTGTCTTCTACCAGAGCATGCTTTGCAAAATGGAGACCGTAGAGTATCCAGGGAGAGGCTCTGGTCAGAGCGTCCGGCTCTGAATCAGGCCCTAAGTTATTGTAGAAATCAACATTTAACTTTGTAGGTTCCAATGTGGTATTACTTTGGTTCTGATAACATTATTGAAAGTGAAACCGATGTAATGGCACAGAATTGGTAGTTTTTAGACAAAAGCAAACTGCATGTTATGCAGAGGTCCAATAAACTCAAGGGTCCGCAGTATAAAGAAACTTTACTTAGGACCATCCATCTATGCAATATGTGGAACAGTCAACATATTTGAACATAAATGGCCAGAAGTCTTGCAAAACACAGAACCTGGGGCTTTAGTAATAGAGTGCGACTTGTAGCCACCGTGTGTACTTCAGAGAGTCTTCCCTTGTTTTTAGAGAGGCAATCATTTTACCAAGCTGTAAGATGATTGCTGCTTTAAAAATCCGGGAAGACTCGGAGGAGTTCCTGCAGCGGCTGCAAGTCGCACTCTATTACATAAGTCCACTTGAATCCATTGTTCCATTGTGTACAAATACCCAGAACTATGGGCACAAGACAAAAATCACTGGTAAGGGTGACTGATGTACAGTTGAACATGCAATGACCAGCTTAATGCCAATCCCATTTCCCTCTATAAAGCCATGGAACCAGTAATAGAAGCTTTGACTGACTTACAGTCAGGGGGATGATCATGAAGGGAAATTTCAAATGCAATAACCTTTTATGGCTTGTTCAGAAGAATGAGACAAACATCTAGAGCAGGGCTGGGCAATAAGCGGCCCTCCAGCTGTTGCTGAACTACATATCCCAACATGCCTTGCAACAGTTTTAGCATGGCCAAATAGCTAAACTATGGCAATGCATGCTGGGATGTGTAGTTCTACAACAGCTGGGGGGCCGCTAATTGCCCACCCCTAATCTAGAGGTTCACAACTGATCTCATGGTTTTGAATGAATATGCCCCAAGGTAAGAACGTAGAGGAAAACACCCCTGACATAGGGGGCGATTCAATTCAGCGCGCTGTTGATAGAACCAGGAGGGAGCTCCCGGAGCTATTCAATTAAGCGCGCTGTTTGGGTGACTAAATATGACTAAAGTGCTGACCACAAGGCTGTTTTCTGGCTTAGGACGGCACTAACAGCCTCGCAGCAGGCACTTTAGTCGGAAAATGCCGGTTCTCGAGACTAAACACCCTGCTTTAGTCGAGAAAACCGACATTCTCAGACTTAAGTGATTATAGTTGGACAAGAATTGAATAGCTCCGGGACCAACATTAATATCCCGATCAACTCGCCCCCATAGTGTCAAATGATAAAATATTCCCTATCAGTTTCTTTTCAATACCATTGGTAGAAAGCTTCTGCTATAAATGTATGATATCCACGCAAGATACTGTACACAAAAATAATTTTCTGTATTACCCCTAGGATTACACAGCAGCCCCACATATTATCCATCAAAGTGATGCTTGTGACTTCATGCCAAGAATGGATGTTGTAATATATGGATGATCTACTACCCCAAACAGAGACTATAGAGGAGCACTTAACTTGCCTACAGGAAGCCTGCCTGTACATGTAGGACTCAAATTGAGCCCTCATAAAGCAATCCTGAATAAGCCAGGGGTCAGATCTGTTAGGGTCAAGATTGCACATGAACCATTGTGATACAGTGGCTATGAGGATTTTATGTTAATAAAAGTGGTAAAAGGACTGGAATAGGCAAGGCTGACAAGGAAAAGTGTGCAGCAAGTGAATAATGAGACTATCTACAAATAGTGTAAGGACAAAACGTGTAAATAATATATCCCTAGCACTAGACCAAAACATATACTGATATTAAAGCACAGTACTGGTTCCTGTATATACATAATCCTGCCCACATTCAGTGAGCGTCCTGAACAAACTCCATGGCTATAAAACAACTCTTGCAAACCATTAAGCCACTTAAGTATGATGTGTTTAAATCATTCGCTAACCCTTATACTGCATTTCAGATAATGACATCTTATCCATAGTAACTAACCACATGACACACCATAGCAGGTGGTAAGAAGGTCTGGTTTTATCACTTCTACAAAGTTGGTGACCTAGGAAAGCAATTGCAAAAATCCTATTCAAATTTGGTCATCATGGAGGGCAACTCTACCGACCTCATTATACTTTGGGTACCGTCTTACCCAACTACAACTCTATGGATTGGGTTCCTCTAATCCCATGGGTCGCGAAGCCATAAACTCGTCTGTCGCTAGAGGGATGATCATTCACATAAAATGTATGCCCCGCCTACAGCTTAGGAGGCGCCTTCACGATTTCTCAGTATCACTGGGGGCCGCAACATTAACAGCACTCTGCTACATACATATAGCGGTCTTCTAACAAAACTGAGGCAGGTCAGTCAGTGTGCACAATTACTACACGGCCCCAAAGGACATATCATCCTCTCATTAGATAGATAATATTGTACCTTGATAGCCAAGTCAAAAGAATCAGCCATTCTGCCCACGAAAAAAAAAAAAAAATATGAGATATGGTAAGAACTTACCCTTGTTATCTCTATTTCTACGAAGTCCATAGGGTTCCACAGGATACCTTGGGGTATAGGTGTGACGTCAGTCGCAGGGCACCAAAGAGTTAAGCTTTCAGCCTCCCAGGATGCACTAGGTCCCCCTCCTATACCCCGCCCCCGGGCCAAGGCACCTCAGTTAGTTACCAAGCCATAGGCCGGAGGAGGAGAAGGAAGAGAGAGAACAAAGATCTGGACACATACAAGAATCACATTCTCACCAGAGGGAGACGGAAAACCGGTGACCAGAGCAAAGCCCATCTGCAGCACAGGTGCGACAGGGCGGGAGTCCTGTGGAACCCTATGGACTTCGTAGAAATAGAGATAACAAGGGTAAGTTCTTACCATATCTCATATTTTCTACTTCAGGGTCCATAGGGTATCCACAGGATACCTTGGGGATGTCCCAAAGCAGTATCCTTTAAGGGTGGGGACGCTCCTGTGCAGAAAGGAGAATCCGCCGCCCGAAGGAAGCATCCTGAGAGGCGAAGGTGTCAAACCTGTAATACCTCACGAAGGTATGGACAGAAGACCACGTAGCAGCCTTGCAGATCTGAACTGCCGAGGCACCACGTCGAGCTGCCCACGAAGGACCCACAGACCTAGTGGAATGAGCCTTCAGAGAAGGAGGGACCGGTAGGCCTTCATGAAGATAAGCTTCAGAAATAGCCATACGGATCCAGGCTGCCAAAGTTTGCTTTGAAGCAGGCCAACCCTTTTTACAGAAGCCATAGAGGACAACAAAGCGTCCGACTTCCTAAACAAAGAAGTGCGGTCAACATAAGTCCTTAAGGCCCGCACAACATCCAAAGAGGCCTCACCCACGGAAAGACCCGGTGAGTTAAAGGCCGGAACAACTATTTCCTCGTTAACATGAAACTGGGAAACAACTTTGGGAAGAAACTCGGGCCGAGTGCGGAGCACTGCCCTGTTCCCATGAAAAACCAAGAAAGGGGGTCTACAAGAAAGAGCCCCTAACTCAGAAACACGTCTGGCTGAAGCAACGGCCAGAAGGAAAACAGTCTTAGCTGTTAGCCATTTAATATCCACTGAGCCCAGTGGTTCAAACGGCGGTCCTTGGAGAGCCCTCAGGACCACAGCCAAATCCCAAGGCGCCACAGGTGGAACAAAGGGCGGCTGAATACGGAGAACACCTTGCATAAAAGGTGCGCACATCCGGGATTGTAGCAATCCTACGGTGAAACCAGACAGATAGGGCCGAAACCTGTACCTTCAAAGAAGCAAGGCGAAGCCCATGATCTAGTCCCGCTTGCAGGAAGGCGAGAATCCGAGACAGACGAAACTCCCGCGGTGCATAACCTCTCGGTCGACACCACTGGAATAACGTATGCCACACGCGATGGTATATCCTCGCGGAAGACGGTTTCCGAGCTCGTAACATGGTACGCACCACAGAGCTGGAAAACCCCCAGGACCTCAGCATGGCCGTCTCAACAGCCACGCCGCCAAAGACAGCCGAGTCAGGTCCGGGTGAAGACAAGGACCCTGAGACAGAAGGTCCGGTCGTAGCGGCAACCGCAGAGGACTGTCCACGGACAGACCCTGAAGGTCTGAGAACCAGTGCCGTCTGGGCCACGCGGGAGCTATCAACAGGAGCGTCCCTCCTTCCTGTTTGAATTTCCGGATTACCCGTGGAAGAAGGGAGACCGGAGGGAACAGGTATGCGAACCTGAACGTCCACCGGACGGACAGAGCATCCACCAGAGACGCCCCTTCGTCTCTTGTGCGAGACCCGTACACCGGCAACTTGTTGTTGTGCCGGGACGCCATGAGGTCGATTTCTGGAAGACCCCACCTGTCCACCAGTAGTTGAAAAACGTCCGGGTGCAGGGACCATTCCCCTGGATGAACGTCCTGGCGACTTAGAAAGTCCGCCTCCCAATTTAGCACTCCCGGGATGAAGACCGCTGATATGGCTGGAAGATTGCGCTCCGCCCAAACCAGGATCCGAGAGACCTCTACGAGAGCCGCCCGACTGCGAGTTCCTCCTTGCCTGTTTATGTAGGCCACGGTGGTAGCATTGTCCGACTGGACCTGCACCGGGTGACCCTGGAGAAACCGCTGTGCCTGCAGGAGAGCATTGAAGACCGCACGGAGTTCCAAGATATTTATTGGAAGCTCCGCTTCTGTCGGTGTCCACCTGCCCTGGAACAAGTGTGGACCCGAAACTGCTCCCCAGCCCCGAAGACTGGCGTCCGTTGTCAACAGGACCCAATTTGGAACCCAGAACGGACGTCCCTTGTTGAGGTGGGTCGTCTTTAACCACCACGCAAGGGACAGGCGAACCTCCGGGGTGAGCACAATCGTCTGGAACTTCAGAGACTGAGGCAGCCCGTTCCACTTGGACAGGATCAGGTGCTGCAGAGGTCTGGAGTGAAACTGGGCGTATTCCACCATGTCGAACACCGACACCATGGAGCCCAGTAACCTCATCGCCGAGTGTAAGGACACCCGGCGGCTGTGCAGACAACTGCGCACCCTTGACTGTAAAGCAGAGATCTTGTCCTCCGTCACGAAGATCCTTTGCTGTCCCGAGTCCAATAAGGCTCCAAGATGCAGAATCCTCCGAGACGGGATTAGAGTGGACTTCTGCCAGTTGATTAGCCAGTCGTGCCGTTGCAGCAGTGCAATGGTCAGGTCCAAGTGGTGTAACAGGAGCTCTGGAGATCCTGCCACCAATAACAGGTCGTCCAAGTACGGCAACATGCGGACTCCTTGCAGCCGCAGAGAAGCCGCCATGACCGCCATAGCGTCCTGTATGTCCAATGACACCATGTAGTCCCCAGGTTCCAGCGCCAGAATGATGGACCGTAGGGTCTCCATCCGAAACTTCGGGACCCGCAAAGACTTGTTGAGTGCTTTGAGGTTGAGAATCGGACGATATGACCCATTGGGTTTCTGTACCAAAAATAGATTTGAATAGAAACCCTGGCCCCTCTGGGAGAATGGAACAGGCACTATAACTCCAGCCTGGAGCATAGTGTGCAATACCTTCCGCAGCTCCGTAGCCTTGTTCCGGTCTGATGGTAGACCCGTGGTGAAGAATCGAGCCGGGGGTCTGTGCCGGAAGGAGAGGGCGTACCCGTGAGAGACCACCTCCAGAACCCAAGTGTCTGTCGTAGTGAACGACCAACACCGGGAGAACTGCAGCAGGCGGCCTCCCACCCTGGGATCCCCCAAGGGGAGACCCGGACCGTCAGGCCGCAGGCTTGTCATCTGGCTTGGGGGCCAGACGTCTGGTACTCCATGCCTGTTTCCGGGGCTTGACCGATTTCTTAGGGCCAGCCTGTCGAGGAAACGACTGTGGTTTGGGCCTGCCCTGGGCCCTAGATGACCGAAAGGACGATGGTCCAGAACCAGAAGGAGCAGCGGCCGACGGGAGACAAGCAGATTTGGCTGCCGCCAGCGTGGCCACAATCTTATCCAGATCCGGACCGAAGAGAACTTCTCCGGTAAACGGCAACGCTTCCAGACCTTTCTTATATCTGCATCCGCCTTCCAGGATCGCAGCCACAAGGTGCGACGAGCAGCTACCGCTGCTGAAGAAATTCTAGACACCAGAGTACTAATGTCTAGAACCGCCTCGTTGATGTAGGTGGCCGAATCACGGAGATTGCCAATCAACTCCGCCTGTTCGGCCGGACAGTCGGATTCAAAAGAAGCCTCTAATGAATCCGCCCAGCGCTCCATCGCTCTGGCAACCCAGCAAATGGCCATAGCCGGCCGTGCTGCCCCCCCTGCAAGGGAATAAGCGGACTTCAGGCAGATTTCTACCTTGCGGTCCGTAGCATCCTTAAAGGAGGACATGGATGGCATCGGCAATGTGGCACTACGGACAAGACGGGTCACGTGAGAATCCACCTGTGGAGGGGATTCACACTTAGCAAAATAATTATCCGCGAACGGATAAGCCACCGCCAGGCGTCTCTGCGGCTGGTATCTTTTGCCAGGTTGTTTCCACGCCTCCTCTAAATGGTCCACCAACTGACCCGAAAGAGGAAAGACTGTGGCATCGCCCTTCACATCTTTGAAAAAGGCATACTTAGATTTAGCCGCTGGGGGAACTTCGTCCTCAATCACCAAGGCTGTGCGGACCGCCCGAATAAGTCCAGGAATATATACTTTGGACTTAGCATCAGCGTCCTTAGTATGGAAAGGTTCCTGATCGTAAGGATCCAGAATCTCCCCATCATCAGACGTCCCTTCGTCATCCTCATAAGGAGCGGACAGAGACGCCACCGGCCTTTTATGAGGCCGCATCACAGACTCCCCTTGCAACACATCCGACAAGTGCTGTACAGAACTCGTCAGGGAGTTAACCCACGCTGGCTCCTGAGAACCCGGGAGCGGGGAAATAGGGAGACTGTGGGGTACCACCAATTGTCGTGGGAACCCCTGCATGGGTGACGACACCACAGACTGCTGGGACAAACCCATCGGAGTAAACGCGGGCTGCGGAGCTAACTGGCCCACTAAAGCTGTTAACGCCTGAGCGAAACAAGCCCAGGGCGGCTCCTGTACCGGTGCTGTAACCGTAATAGGCCGCGCCATGGACAAACACTGCCGGCAAAGGCCCTCCGCGCTACCCTCCCCCTCCGCTAACGGTACTTTGCACGTGGTACACTGTAGCCGGAGGGGAAAATCACTTTCAGACATTATGGCACCACGTATGTGACCTCTCTCACCAATTAAGTATTAAATAGGCGAGAGACCACCCTGCAGCACCGCACCGCAAGGGCTTTAGCAGAAAGAACAGGGACAGTAATAAAGCTGACAGTTTAGAGAAGAAAAGTTACAGGCAGCGCTAGCACAGTCACATACAATGCAGAGAAATAACAATTCCTGCACTAACAGCGCTGATCACTCAACTACACAGACACAGGGCCTGGTAGGACACAGCGCTGCATACACAGACCTGAGCCACAGCGGAGGAGAGGTATGCGGGGGGACCCAGACCACGATGCTTCCTTCCAGACTTCCAGCAGCGTTCACCATGCGTTGCAGAGAAGATGGCCGCCGAGGAGCAGAGAGAAGCTGGCCTGGGGGAGGAGCGCTGACACAGGACCAGTCAGCACAGTGCAGAGAGGGCTGTGTGCAGCGGGGGAGGCGCCGGCTGTGAGACAGGGAAGGCGCGCTCCCCTGGCATGCATTTAACCCCTGGGACGCCGCAGCGCTACCGCTCTGCTGCGGTCCGCTGTCCCAGGGGGTAGTGGAAGCGCAGGTTGGTCGCCTGGCTCCACGCTGCAGCCAGTCCCCAGGGAGCCCCCTGCCTGGGGACTTAGGACCATGTGATCAGCGGGGACCCACCGCGGGACCCCGCTGCTTACCTCTGTCCCCCTTGAATCCGGCCATGGTCCGGAGCATCTGGGGTCACCGCTAGCTGTGACCCCAGATGCCCACCAGCATCCCCGGATCAGTACCGGCGTTCTGGTACCGGCGGGGTGTAGGGAAGACAGCATGGACGTCAGGACTGACTGTCCATGCTGTTCATCCAGATGTGCAGCCACAGCTGCATGAAGAAAAAGCTTCAGGGGCTCTTCTAGCCCCCACTCCAACAGGTGCACCCGACTCCGGCCGGGCACCAAACTAAACTGAGGTGCCTTGGCCCGGGGGCGGGGTATAGGAGGGGGACCTAGTGCATCCTGGGAGGCTGAAAGCTTAACTCTTTGGTGCCCTGCGACTGACGTCACACCTATACCCCAAGGTATCCTGTGGATACCCTATGGACCCTGAAGTAGAAAAAAGGTATTGATTCTTCGTATATTACATCTTTATTCATCCCAGATCTCCACCCATCCTCTTGACATTGGACCTCCTTTCTCTTGTGAGTAAAATTGAACCCTGCGTTATCTGCAATGTCTGTTCCTTTCCACACTAAGGCCTTCATTCAGAGGCCGCCTCGATGTTTGTCAAGTGCGCATGCGCACGAGGGAGCCGGCTCCTTCGTGCGCATACGTGAGACCCGCTACAACCGACACCGGGTTGACCCTTTCAGACAGAAGAAATAACTGCGTTAATCAGCAAATTACCGGGTTGAAATGTTTGACCCGGTAATTTGCTCTTCTGTCTGAACAGGGGTTCAGGCTGGCACCGACAAAATGACCCAGCACGCAAATGCCGGGTAAAAGCCGGCTTTTTGGGGAAATTCTGTCTGAAAGTGGTATAACAGGGCCCAGGGCTGAAATATTGCCTTAATACTACATCAGTTATTGGCATCAATATCATTCCAGGGCTTTATTTTTGTATTACATGCAGGTAAGCAACATTTTTACAAATAATATACTACAGTCATAGTTAACTGCTTGCTGAGGAAGTATGCATATTTTGTAGACAACTATGAGGGGTATTCAATATGAAACGTAAACTTCGCTGTCGAAGTTTACGTTTCATATCGGAGCTTTTACTTGGGATAAAGTATCGGGCGCGCGCCCGCTTATCCCCGTATTCAGTATGAAACCTATGAAAAAGGGAGCCTGCGAAGTGGGATTTGCGTTAAATTATGAAATTTTCCTTAAAAAAATTGTAGGACCCCCCTAAAGCTGTAAAAACATGGGGGATCACTATGGGTACCCCCGTTTTTAGCCTGCAAATGAAAGTCGGGGATTTAAATACCTGCGGAAGGTGTTTTTTTCCCGACATTGAAGAAGTGATGCAGAAGAGCACTTAGGTTTTTTTTTTCCTTTTTTTAAGTGGTTCCATCAAATTTGGGGTACATGAAAATGGGTACTAGCATATTTTTATATCCCTAAAGTAATTTTTTAAAAATTCTGCAACTGTGCACCTGCCGCTATTAATCTATTCTAGAAAACACCTGCCGCATACTTGCAGAATAGCCCTGAACCTATTTCCCTATTGTTAAACAATTTTTTCCCATTTTTTTTTTCACCCCAATTTTTAAATTAATTTTTTGGGGTGTCACTATTTTTTTTTTTTTTGTTGACACAGTTATTTTGAAAATGTCATTCCCAGGGGTGCAGGCTATTTTTTTTTAAGCCTGCACCCCTAAACCCCAATTCTGCACTTTTTTTCGCCACCTATTCAGTGGTGAAAAGTTATCCCCGTTTTTTTTCAAAGACTTTTCGAACCTGCGAAAAGTCTTTGAAATTGAATGCAGTGTAAAACTAAAACCTGCGATAATGACGTCATAGGTGCGATATTAACGCAAAAAACTGACTTATCGCTCCATATTGAATTCCCCTATATAAATCAATTGAAAATACATGGATTCAATTTACTAAATACAAAATAAGATTGTAAGAAACTGCAATTTATAGCAAAATAAATTAAATCAGAAAGTGATATTTTTAAAACCTTAACTCACTGAGTGACTAAGTAATATAGTACATGCAATAATCCTAACTGTAACACAATAGGTGCTGTATAACAAGGTTATAAACTAAATAGCAAAAGTAGCATATGTCCAGTAACAATATTACAAGGTCAGGCTAATAACCTATTAAAAAGTCACTCAGAGTTTTCCATTAGGCTTGTGAGGCTGTGAAAGGCACTGGCTAAGAATGAGAAGGGCAGCAGAGAAATGTTGCTGGCCCCCTCCTCAGATGACTTGTAAAAACAGCAGAGATACATTCTAATAGATGCAGACCATAGCTTTCTCTCTGATGTCCATGACAGCTGCCCATTTATTGTTTGCATTAAAATGATAACAAGGAACAAGTGTTGTGAAAATGGGAAAACAACAACAAAAAATTACCAAACAAGACATTGTGATTTTAACACCACCACATACTGTACAGGGGCATATTAAATCAGCCCTTTGGCTTACCGAGCGGCTGAAGCTCCAGGTTTGACGCCAAGAGCTATTCAATTACTATCAAATTTCCCCTCATGGTACACCTGCTGCTAACATGTGTTAACTACACAGAGCGGTAGGCCCTAGGGATGCACTTACAGTAGGACCTGATTCAGCAAGGATTGCAATTGCAAAACTGCACACAGGCAGCTTTGCAATTGCGATCCTTGCGATAATGCAAATGCAGCAGGAGGTGTATGACACCCTCTGCTGCATTTGCAATCCCAGCACTGCGACTGAGGTCGCAGGCTGGAATCACCATCGCGATCCTCGGTGATCGATGGTCGCAATGGTGGACCACGCCGGGCGGTGAGCCAGCTCAGTAAGTTTCAGCTTACTCAGACTGGCTGGCTTGCGAGCCCAGCAGACCGCGTATGTCCACGCTGTCCCTGGGTGGCCACTGCCCCTTAAATGCCTCTGCCTGTCAATCAGGCAGAGGCATTCAAGGGCTTGCACGCGCAGATGCCCGATAATCTGCAATCTGCAGTGCACTTGCATGCACTGCTGAATCAGGCCCTTAATGCAGATATTTGCTCGCAGATCCTGTGACTAGGAATACTATAAACCTGGGCATATTGTCATTTATTTATAGAACACCAGGGATATGAGACCTAAATTAATAAAAGTATTATAGTTACAACTTAGACACAATGATGCAAAAATTGGTTTAAAGAAAAAAATGTATACTAGACAGTATCTGGCTAGGTATAGGGAACAGGTGGTAATACTTAAAGCACAGATAAACCAAACAGATAAAGGGGGCGATTCAATTCAAATGCAGGAATTTAGCTACAAGGTGAGGTGCCCAAGAGCAAGTCAACCCTGAGGCTGCACTTATCGTGGATTTCTGTTTGCACCCCTCTGATGTGTGAGTAGAAATCTGTGTTAAGTAGGACTACTGGGCTAGTTACGACCTGACAGGTGCATCGCACACAGCACTTCGCCCAGGAATGCAGTTTAACATGGCTAATCCCAGAGGTGAAATAGTGGCTATCAGGGAGGGGGGGGGGGGGGGGGGGGGAGTGGCTGAATAGCTCCCATGCATTTAGCCCAGGGGCTATATTCCGGCGTATGAATTGAATTGCCCCAAAGAAAGCTGATGTACCTGTAGAAAGCCTACTGAGATGTGTAGCTCAACATAACAGATTGACTTGGTTCAGTCTAAAATGACACTAAATTTGTAGCAAGTACTGTATTAGGATTATTTATCTTCGAAAAGAACATAGGACAACTAGTAACACTGAGATGGTTTCAAAAGAAGATGGGGCTGCCTTTCTGAAAAGTCCTGGAAGAAGTTATTAGCTTTCCAAATTAGGCATTAACACTGTACTTTATTGACCAAGTACT
Organism: Taudactylus pleione; assembly: GCA_031769625.1. Taxonomy (NCBI): domain Eukaryota; kingdom Metazoa; phylum Chordata; class Amphibia; order Anura; family Myobatrachidae; genus Taudactylus; species Taudactylus pleione. The sequence goes on along the minus strand of JAUIMM010000156.1, from coordinate 860,769 downwards.
GTATGCTGGTAACAAACTTTAAAATGTTATCTGAGAACTGTTTATAGTATGTACAAACCAGCCTGGCTAACTGAATGGTTAAGGAGTACAAAGATTAATGAAGTCTATTCCAGCTCCACCTGGTGGACATTAAGAAAACGAATGTGTGAGATATTATACAGTATATCAGTATATTGTGTGGAATTGACCAATTACAGACAAGTGCATGTCTTCTCTAAAATACTGAGATGTGAGTCTTATAAGAATATATTTTCACTAGCACTAAAAAGAAATCCCCATGCAGAGGCCTGATTAAAACTTCTTTTGTTCAACTTGTTAAAATACAAAGACGATCACAGCACAAATAGATTTGGAAAAAATCTATATATTTTGAGCGTATGGCATTTTACATAATAATATTTCTTAAAATAGTATGTGACATAAAATGTAGTATGAACAGGAAATTTCTTCAGCACTTAAATACCTGAATCAAAGCTAAGACCAAATGATCAGAGACATATTTGAAGTGACTGATGATGGAGATACGCTGTCCAATAATCGGCCTGATCAGCCGATAATCATCTGGTTAACCCGATTATTGAACATTATTGCCACAACAGATCCGTAATTATGAGCCAGTCGAAAACGCTGAAATCGTCCAGCATGTCTGATAGATCTGATCACCGGTCGGCCACATTGATCAGTGAATGCACGACCGCGGCCTACCACCTGACATTTCCCCTGTTTCTTCACAGGGGAGGAATGGAGAAATGTTTCGTCCCCAGGGGAGCAACGCAGATATCGTGTATGGCCACAATATCACAGTGTATGGCCACAATATCTGATGAGTTCCAGCTTGTCAGGTAAAATATCTGTCTATCGGACAGTGTACAGTATGCCCAGCCTTAGTTTATGTATACTCAATTCAAATTACAAATTTAGGCCCTCATTCAGAGCCGCTCGCTATTTGCGTTCGTTCGTTCTAAAACAAGGGGTGGCTATTCAAATGAACCGTTCCCTAATTGCGGTCTGTTCACGCCTCTAAGTCTGAATGAGCGAGCAAAACTTGCGGTTGTAATTTTGAAAAATACGCCCCCTTGCCGCTCGCACCATACGTCATGTCCGCTATTTATTAGATTAATCGAGTACATCGAACAGCATATGAACTGCTCGCTATTCTTGTGGCTGGTTTTTTCAACCGCTATTTTGCGAGCAGTTCTGAGTAAAAAAAACCCAAGTGACGTGGTCAATGACGCTGCTGTATTAATTATGCACTCCCTTAAAACGCCCGTTTTGACCTTTAAGCACGCCTGCGTTCGAATTCCACACCCCCGTTTTCAAGCACCTTCCCCTGTTACCACCCACATACGCCTCCTTCTGTCACTCAAAATAGCAGGCATTCGCTATATAGCGAACAAACGATTTTCGGGCGCACTGACTGGTTCGCGCGTGCGTATTAAAATCCGTACGCATGCGCAGATGTGCGAACATCGGTCAGAACGAACGAGCGGCCGCTTACGAGCGGCTCTGAATCAGGGCCTTAGAGATCACTTGTTGTTACAGAGCAAGTTTTGACTGAGGTGGCTTTTGCATGCCAGTAATTGGAATCAAATTTATTAACCATCACCATTGGGCTGAAAACATTCATGGTTGCAAACTATTAGTTACCAATGGTCACCCCTATGACATACTCAGGGGGGGGGGGGGGGCGCGGAGCGTGTACTAATTACCCAGGCTTGCTGGAGAGGCCCAACAACGCCCCCCTCCCTCTTACCAGACAGCAGCCCAGCACATGGTGCTGTGTGCTGGGCTGCAGTGGGAGACTGCAGCAGTCTCCTCTGCCTGTGGGGGGGTCACGAATACACTGATCGCGCCCCCCCCCCCTGGATTTTAGCTGGGCTGAGGGGCTCACAGCACCCCCCTTTCCGGCATGCAGCGTCGCTTCACAGAGCTGCAAAAAGTTTTATTCCTTTAAGGGGATGTGGCCCCACCTCCCGCAATTCGGTTATCCCCCCTTCCTCGTGCGGAGGCCAGCTCTATACGGACCTGGACAGACTGACATAGGAGGTGAGAGCTAAGGGTTGGAGATAGTGGAGAAACAATTTATAATAAGTGACTATATTAGTTTTGCCCATACTGCTCCCTATTTTTGGAACCCTCTCTGACTCTCCATCTCTCTACAAATAGGCTCTCAAGATCCACTACTTCATCATTGCCTTCCAGCCCTCCTCCTAACCCGCTGCTCCAAGTTCCTTCCTCACTGTCTACCCCTTCTCTGTCAACCCTGACCGTCTGTCCCTCCCCTTTAGAATGTAAGCTCTCACAGCAGGGCCCTCTTCCCTCATGTGCTTCTCCTTCCCTTACTCCTACTATCATCTACTCCTAACTCCTCACAAGGGCACCTGACCTTTGGTTACTGCCACCCTACTGCTTATTGGAGTGTGATGATCACTAATGCAGCAATGTGTATAAACCATGTCCTTGTCCTGCATTGTAATGTACTGTAAGTCACTGTTTACTTGTTTGCTAATTAGTTTATGTACTTTGAATGGTACTGTGGAACCCTTTTGGTACCATATAAATAAAGGATAATCATAATAATCCCTGAGATAGAATAATAAATTGTGTTACACTGTAGACATCAAACAGTATGAGATTTCTGAGTCTACCCTGGAGTCAGTGGGCTCAATCCTATTAGGTGCGAGTTGGGTCCTGTAAGCTGTTCTCACGGTGAACTGTCACTGCGAATTACATTTGCAATCCGGTTAAAAACTTGCATTGATTTTTCAAAAGAAATGCGCAATTCTTGTGCGCACCCCCCTGAGTAGATGTAAAAAGTAGGGAAAATCATTATTTTAAGGTAAAAATGTCGGGACACAAGGCCTGTTTCAGAGATGGACATAGTGCTGATATTTGCGCGGTTGAGCGATGTTTTGCTACTTCCCATGTGTGAAAAGTCCTGGAAACCCTTAATGCCAGCACTTGAGAAGGGGTTTGCGATCCCTGGGTGCTTCAGGGTAGAGGCTGGGAAGTGACCTAAAGTGATTGCAAAAAAGGGTCCATTTAATGTGTGTGTTATGGGAATGTTACAAGTGTGTCTGGGAACGCTGGCTTTAGAAATCATGGGCCCTCATTCAGAGCCGTACGCTCTGAGCAGAGCGCACGCTCTGAATGAGGGCCGGGCTCCATTTTCATGGAGCGCCCTCCTGGACGCTCGTATAGCTGTGGGTCACCACCCACAGGCTATACGAGCGTGCATTGTGATGGCCGCGATGGTCGAGACCATCGCGACCATCGAAATTGCGAGTCGGAGCCTGCAGTTGAGGTTTTCAACCGCAAGCTCCGGAGTGATTTTGGCTCTATCAGAGCCAAAATCACTCCCACTGACATCACTAGTGATGTCAGTGGGCAGGCTTCTGACGGGAGGCGTTCCCGTGGGAACGCCCCCGTCAGGGAGGCACGCCCCCGGCACGCCCACCAAAGGGGGCGTGCTGTCAATCAACATTGACAGCACGCCCCCTTTGATTGGACACAAAGAGCGAAGGACTTTCCTTCGCTCGTCGCGTCTGGCGCATGCGCACGACGGAGCTCCCTCCGTCGTGCGCATGCTCAGTCCATAACATCGACCCACTTGCGAGCGGACAGCCGCTCGCGAGTGGGTCTGAATCAGGCCCATGGTTAGTTGGATTAGAGGAGAGTATCTAGAGTAGACCCTAGTCTACTGCAAATGTTGATGGTGCGACCGATATTACATCGATGTTGGTGTGTTTACAATCTCTATAGCAAATGCACAGCCGGAAAACATAACAGTGTTTAAACTGTCCAACGCACCTGTGTTTTTCTAACCACTCCCCTGACTACGTCACTCACTTTGCAAATTAATCCTCTGTGCAATTAATCGCTGCGCGTACGTAGATCCTATACAGCACTTGGAACCTTGTGGATTCATTTCCGGACCAGCATCATTTCATCTGCTTTCCAGCCTCTACCTTACATCGTCAGCATGCCAGTGCAGGAACTTCTGCATAAACTTCAGGCTGTGGACACTCCAACTGAGTCTGGTACAGGTTGAGTCTCCCATATCCAAAATGCTTGGGATCAGGGGTATTTTGGATAACGGCATATTCCGTATTTTGGAATATTTGCATATCATAATGAAATATCTTGGGAATGGGACCCAAATATACACACAGAATGCATTTATGTGTTATATACACCTTATACACACAGCCTGCAGGTAATTTTATACAATATGTTCAATAATTTTGTGGCTCAAGCAAAGTTTGTGCACAGAAATGAAATTCATTTTCTGTTTCATATACACCTTATACACACAGCCTGAAGGTAAGTTTATACAATATTCTTAATAATTTGTGCCTTAGACATAGTTTGTGTACATTGAACCATCAAAAATCAAAGGTTTCATTATCTCAGTCATGCCAAAATAATTCCGTATTTCGGAATATTTGTATATGGGAGACTCTACCTGTAATTAAATCATTAGCTGGACATTACTCTGGATACACACGCATAGGCCAGTGACTGTTGCAACAATACTGACATTTGTCATTCGGACTGAGATTGTCGCTTTCCTTAAAGAGACTTTTACTGCACTTTTTTCTGATGTTTGGATGTTTACTATGTTATATATGTATTTTATTCATGTGCATATTATCAAATATTTTTATCTATAGGAATAATTTGATTATTTTTTCTAACCAAGCCATATAGAGTATCCATTGTTTCTATCATATACATTTCTTGTATTATTGTATTATCATTTATGTTATTTTATTTTTACTTTATATACATATGACTAATAATTTAGGTAATTTAGTGCTGTTCATATATTTTTCCCTATGGTTTTTGGTGGTCTACCGTAATATTTATGGCTCGCCATATGCATTAACAGTTTCTGCAGCAGATAACTTAGTTATTTGTTGTGGACCTGCAGCACAGCAAGCCCCATAGAATTCAATAGGGCTACAATGTGTCCATATGCATAGGTAACTCTCCAGAGCTTGTACCCATCTATAGATTGCATTGCCTATAGAAGCCAATTGGCTTCTTTTCCCATTGAATCAACAAGATAAAGATCTGATGGCTAATAGAGCTACCAGGGCATAAACTCGGAAGTCAGTACTTCAACCGTGACAGCCCTTTACAGGAAAAGCCATCCCGGGATGTAAGTAATCATGCATTCTTGCATTATAAAACATCTGTATGCATGTGATAGGGGCGTGATGCATCACAAAGTTTTTGCAATACTTGATTCATCCTGTCTTTTGCTATTGAGAACTACTGGTATTAAATAATTCACATCTCATACATTTTTTGTGTTTTAGCTAAAATTTTGGATAGAAGGGGTGGGTTGTGATCTCTCCAAGGTCACACTTGTTATAGGGATATGATCAGTCACATATTTATTATGTGCTAGTGAGCTTTGAGAGTAGTGATGTAGAAAATAAATTTTTAGTATGGTCATCATGCTTAATGGCAGGATGTACTAGCACTAAAATGCTGTTAAAACTCCGAAAACGGCAGTTTTCTGAAGTTTGGCCACATTTCCAATATGTATCAAGTTTCGGATGGCACTGCCTAATAGAAGCCTAAGGGCTTCTTTTCAGATATTTCCCCGAGACGGATCCAATAGGATCCCTCCCAGTGTCTCCTGCAGCTCGCACCTATGCGCAGGCCGATAGCAAAGCATTCAATGAAGGGCTTTTGGGTCATAAATGCGGAAGTCCTCACACAGCAAAGAAGAGGCCTTTTAAGGTTTTAATTGCAAAGCTACATGCATACAGCAATAATAAATGATGCTACGCATGCATAAGTGGCAGGATGTTTTGCATTGAAGATGTAATGCTTGATACATCCCCTGCTCCAAGTCACAAATTCCAACAAATCATCGGTTACAGTGGTCACATTTTTACTACAAACAAAAACATATCAACATTAAACAGAAGTGTACAACAGAACTGTAACTTGACATTTTAGGGTTAGTATTGGTGTCCCTCCCAAATAAAATAAAAAAATAGATATTGGGCACACGCCTTGCAGAAAAGAGGGCATGGCTTCATGAGGGAAGGTGAGTGGACTCTTTATGTTGCAAAAGAAGCAACACGAAAATGTGTATCACTTGCTCATACGGTCTTCATCTTATTTGATGAAAACACAGTATGAATCATATATACCCCTTTCACACCGTGTTTCTGACCCAGGATATTAACAGGGCAACCCGAGTCCTGGCTTGGTGTGAAAGGGTCAACCTGGGTTGTGAGTCCCGGGATCTCGACCAATGTAAGTAATAAATAATTTTTTAAAAATCTCCCAGTCAAATGTAGCAGAGAAAGGGTGAAAGAAGAATCATTTTTGTTTATGAAACAAGTCTATTAATCTTCAATGACCTGTGGCATACGCTTTACAGACACAAAAAATGAATTGTACTAAGTTTAAAATAACCTGTAATTTATACAACAATGACTTGTACAAGTTGTACCTGGGAAGGAAATGATGTAAATAATGTTTTTTTAGTGCTAATGCATACTTATTCTACATACCATAGATTTTGATTTGTAATTTTCTTTTTTCTTTTTATCAAAATCACAAAGATAGTTCTCCAGTGGAATATTATTTGGTTGGAATACATGTGAACCTCATTATTTGTATCCAGAGGAGCCAAATTTATAAAATACAACAACTTTTTCAACAGGATGACGGACATACATTTTACACCATCTTCTCTAATCAGGTGTGGAACACCCCAAACTCGTTCTCCTTTCCCTGACACCTTAGTAGACAGCACTAAGCATTTGAAAGGTACAGTAAATGATTCACTAAATCACCACCAAGGTTTAAACACATGTGGGCCTGATACAAAGATAGGAGCATATAAGAAAAGAAGCAATTTGCACCTTGGCAAAACCACTTGGCAGTGCAGGTTGTGCAGATATAAAATATGCAGACAGTATTAAAGTTGGGAAGAGGTGTCTCCTACCTTAATTCTAAATTGCAGCGCAAAAATAAAGCTGTCCAGTATTTGGTCACTAAATGCAAAATAAGCAGCATTTTCCACGCATGCAAAAAAATAAAACCTCACCTGCTACCATCTATAACTCATTGTAGAACTGGACAGTTAAACTGAATTCTATTAAAACTTGGTTACGTAGTGACAAATGACTGCAATAAATAATACATTCATTTACCATAAATGGGCATATAAAAATAACTTAGGGCACCTCTTGCATACACACACAATGATTTTTTGAACGATTATCGTTAAACTATATAGTTTAACGATAATCGTTTGAAAAAATCGTTCACTTTCTGAGTCAAACGATGAGCGATTATCGTTCATGCGCGTTCACGTTTGTAGTTTGTAGTGCAGTCAGACTGACCAACTGAACGATTTTCATTAAGGGAATATGCAAAAATCGTTTGTAGTTCAAAAAAATCGTTCATTACACTTTAAAAAATCTGACAGAAAATCGTTCATAAAATCATTCATAAAATCGTTGGTAACAAAATCGTTGTGTGTGTATGCAGCTTTAGACATACATATAGGCTTTGTACATTTTCCATATTTGTTTAGAGGCTGTGCATGACAGGGGCTTTCGCGGATGGTTACACACAGTAAGCTTGACCTTGCCACTATTAGGGGCCATATTAAGTCGTCATTGGGAAGCAATGTAAAGAGGAAGGTAACCTGATTCTGTGCTATTCTTCTCAGCCCATGGGAAACCTGAGACTTACACTATTTCTTATCAACAGCTGCTACCACAAAGGTTCATAGATGGGAAGAGACCCATGCATCTCAATGGCTGGTTCAGGCTATAATGTATTTTTTCACTATAACATTATCCTGACTAACAATCCATACATTTTTCCTTGTCATATGAAAAACATTGTCTCTGGAAATGTAGGGAATCTGCAATGTTTACTTAAATTATTCTACTTAACGTCCGTAGTGCAATTTCACTTATATAATCAATAAATGTACTGATAGATAAGATCCATTTTATAAAAGATTGTTTTAACAGTGATGATATATCTGACGAGAAAATTGCATGACATACTATTTCTGAAATTCAGAAATAGTTTTAGACTCTTTTTCCCTTAAAAGTATAAAGTAATATTTTAACTATCAAAGGGCCCAAAAAATGTTTTATTTATCATTGATATAACATTTCTTGTTTCTTATGTTCACTGCAATTTTCAGTGTCTCTTTTTTTCAGGTTAAGTTGTACTGAGTTACAGCAACCTATATCTATAGGAGAACTCAGTGTGTGTGGGGAGGGGGGATATATGGGTGATTTGGGTGATAGCCACCCCTAAACATTTATATCCTGCCCACTACTGCTGGCTGTTATATAGCAGCACAGCAGTACATCAGGCAGGGAGAGAGCAGCCTCCCCGGATTCTCCCCAGCCCAGCAAACAGAAACATGATGCAATAGGTTGTCTAATTTATTAAAAGATAGGCCTTGTTGGGCTACCATATTCTACCTACACATAGGAAGAAAACTTTTTTTTTTTATTAATGGTCTCGATTCAATTGAGCGAGATGTAAATAGCGCCGGGAGATAGCTCCCGGAGCTATTCAATCCATCGCAATGTTAGGTCAGGGAAGGCTCGTTCTCGCGCCTTAAACAGGGTTTTTAGGCGCGAGAACGGGCATTCCCCGACCTAACTTCCCGGTGCGATGCTGTTTTCCGGGTGCGAAGGGCAGAAAACAGCCTTGCGCCGGGACTTTTGTCGGATTTCTGCTCGCATCCCTGGAGGGATGCGAAAAGAAATGCTTAGTCGGTGTTAGCTGCGCAGTGTATTGAATAGCTCCGGAAGCTGATTCCCGGCGCTGTTCACATCACGTAGAATAGAATTGTGCCCAAAGTATTTTCATTTCAAATGTAGATTTTTTTTTTTCAAAACCTACACATAGGGGGCAATTCATTAGTTTTATTGAAGGCGTTCTAATTAAAGGGTGCCCAATGTTAGAATTCAATTGTTTTGGAGCCCCAGTTAAATATTGCGCTTGTCACGGCTAACTAGACCGGGTTTAGCTGTGTAAAACAGTTAAACCCAACTAAACTCCTAGTTATGTCGCCCAAACTGCAGTTTGAGCGCCCAAAATCAGGACGTATCGCACATTTTTGCTGGCCTCTTCAGGAAGGAACAAGCAGAAATGTCGGTGGCTATTGCGTCTGAACGGAGCAACGATCGAATTGTTCCATTGGGCAATAACAGATGCCAGTGCTCGCAATTGCATCGCCCCCATATAATCATAGTTTTGGAAAAGGTGGATTACTTGCGAAACAAGAACCAAAGAGTATTTGGGGGCGATTCAATTCAGTGGGAGTTGAACAGCGTGGGAAGTTGATCCCAGAGCTATTCAATTCAGCCCGGTTAGGGCGACTAAATTATCTCTTCTAGCACCCTCCTCCTAGTGCTGGCCGCAAGGCTGTTTTCTGACTTATCGCGGTGCTAACAGCCTCGTGGCCGGCACTTTAGTCGCAAATGCCCAGGTTAAGTTGCGAGAACTGGCATTCTCCAGCTTAACTTGTGATAATCGGCCTAAACAGCGCACTGAATTGAATCGGCCACTTTATTTGTGGTGTTTATAAGTCGGAAAAAAAAGTCACGTTTACTTTTGGATCATTTACTTGACATTGAAATAAAAAAACATGTTTTTGTCCATTTCAGTTACATTTTGTTTTACAAATTAGAATAAGTAAAAAGACTAATGGTAATTTCTGAAAATACACAGGGCCAGATTAAATTAGACGCGGTAATTTACTACACCGGAAAGAGAGTGGTAACCTTGAGCTTTAACACCTGGGGCTATTCAATTACAGCTCCTTTTCCTTGCGCGGTAGCTTACACGCTAATGCATGTTAACAAATAGGGTCCGGGTTAAGTTCCCGGAGCTATGGGTTTACACAATCGTGGCTCCTCAGGCTCGAACTGAAATCAGTGTTAGCTGCAGATCGCAAACTGCTATGGGCTATAATTGAATAGCCCTGACAGATCAATTAGCACGCGGTAATTAACCATGGCTAATTGAGTCCAGCCCAAAGACTTCTAAAAAAAAAAACAAAAAAAAAAAACACACCCCCCACAAGTAATCATTTCTGTGGGTACCACATAAAAATAATAATTGATACAAGGGTGAGAAATTACTCAGCAGTGAACGGTTAAATAATATGAGATATGGTAAGAACTTACCATTGTTATCTCTAGTTCTACGAAGCCCATAGGGTTCCACAGGATACCTTGGGGTATAGGTGTGGCGTCAGTCGCTGGGCACCATAGAGTTAAGCTTTTCAGCCTCCCAGGATGCACTAGGGTCCCCTTCCTATACCCCGCCCCCGAGCCAAGGCACCTCAGTTAGTTATCAAGCCATAGGCCGGAGGAGGAGAAGGAAGAGAGAGAAAAAAGATCTGGACACATACAAGAATCACATTCTCACCAGAGGGAGACGGAAAACCGGTGACCAGAGCAAAGCCCATCTGCAGCACAGGTGCGACAGGGCGGGAGTCCTGTGGAACCCTATGGACTTCGTAGAAATCGAGATAACAAGGGTAAGTTCTTACCATATCTCATATTTTCTACTTCAGGGTCCATAGGGTATCCACAGGATACCTTGGGGATGTCCCAAAGCAGTATCCTTTAAGGGTGGGGACGCTCCTGTGCAGAAAGGAGAATCCGCCGCCCGAAGGAAGCATCCTGAGAGGCGAAGGTGTCAAACCTGTAATACCTCACGAAGGTATGGACAGAGGACCACGTAGCAGCCTTGCAGATCTGAACTGCCGAGGCACCACGTCGAGCTGCCCACGAAGGACCCACAGACCTAGTGGAATGAGCCTTCAGAGAAGGAGGGACCGGTAGGCCTTCATGAAGATAAGCTTCAGAAATAGCCCAACGGATCCAGGCTGCCAAAGTTTGCTTTGAAACAGGCCAACCCTTTTTACAGAAGCCATAGAGGACAAACAAAGCGTCTGACTTCCTAAACGAAGAAGTGCGGTCAACATAAGTCCTTAAGGCCCGCACAACATCCAAAGAGGCCTCACCCACGGAAAGACCCGGTGAGCTAAAGGCCGGAACAACTATTTCCTCGTTAACATGAAACTGGGAAACAACTTTGGGAAGAAACTCGGGCCGAGTGCGGAGCACTGCCCTGTTCCCATGAAAAACCAAGAAAGGGGGTCTACAAGAAAGAGCCCCTAACTCAGAAACACGTCTGGCCGAAGCAATGGCCAGAAGGAAAACAGTCTTAGCTGTTAGCCATTTAAGATCCACTGAGCCCAGTGGTTCAAACGGCGGTCCTTGGAGAGCCCTCAGGACCACAGCCAAATCCCAAGGCGCCACAGGTGGAACAAAGGGCGGCTGAATGCGGAGAACACCCTGCATAAAGGTGCGCACATCCAGAATTGTAGCAATCCTACGGTGAAACCAGACAGATAGGGCCGAAACCTGTACCTTCAAAGAAGCAAGGCGAAGCCCATGATCTAGTCCCGCTTGCAGGAAGGCGAGAATCCGAGACAGACGAAACTCCCGCGGTGCATAACCTCTCGGTCGACACCACTGGAAGAACGTATGCCACACGCGATGGTATATCCTCGCGGAAGACGGTTTCCGAGCTCGTAACATGGTACGCACCACAGAGCTGGAAAACCCCCGGGACCTCAGCATGGCCGTCTCAACAGCCACGCCGTCAAAGACAGCCGAGTCAGGTCCGGGTGAAGGCAAGGACCCTGAGACAGAAGGTCCGGTCGTAGCGACAACCGCAGAGGACTGTCCACGGACAGACCCTGAAGGTCTGAGAACCAGTGCCGTCTGGGCCACGCGGGAGCCATCAACAGGAGCGTCCCTCCTTCCTGTTTGAATTTCCGGATTACCCGTGGAAGAAGGGAGACCGGAGGGAACAGGTATGCGAACCGGAACGTCCACCGGACGGACAGAGCATCCACCAGAGACGCCCCTTCGTCTCTTGTGCGAGACCCGTACACCGGCAACTTGTTGTTGTGCCGGGACGCCATGAGGTCGATTTCTGGAAGACCCCACCTGTCCACCAGTAGTTGAAAAACGTCCGGGTGCAGGGACCATTCCCCCGGATGAACATCCTGGCAACTTAGAAAGTCCGCCTCCCAATTTAGCACTCCCGGGATGAAGACCGCTGATATGGCCGGAAAATTGCGCTCCGCCCAAACCAGGATCCGAGAGACCTCTACGAGAGCCGCCCGACTGCGAGTTCCTCCTTGACTGTTTATGTAGGCCACGGTGGTAGCGTTGTCCGACCTGACCTGCACCGGGTGACCCTGGAGAAACCGCTGTGCCTGCTGGAGAGCATTGAAGACCGCACGGAGTTCCAAGATATTTATTGGAAGCTCCGCTTCTGTCGGCGTCCACCTGCCCTGGAACAAGTGTGGACCCGAAACTGCTCCCCAGCCCCGAAGACTGGCGTCCGTTGTCAACAGGACCCAATTTGGAACCCAGAACGGACGTCCCTTGTTGAGGTGGGTCGTCTGTAACCACCACGCAAGGGACAGGCGAACCTCCGGGGTGAGCACAATCGTCTGGGACTTCAGAGACTGAGGCAGCCCGTTCCACTTGGACAGGATCAGGTGCTGCAGAGGTCTGGAGTGAAACTGGGCGTATTCCACCATGTCGAACACCGACACCATGGAGCCCAGTAACCTCATCGCCGAGTGTAAGGACACCCGGCGGCTGTGCAGACAACTGCGCACCCTTGACTGTAAAGCAGAGATCTTGTCCTCAGTCACGAAGATCCTTTGCTGTCCCGAGTCCAATAAGGCTCCAAGATGCAGAATCCTCCGAGACGGGATTAGAGTGGACTTCTGCCAGTTGATTAGCCAGCCGTGCCGTTGCAGCCGTGCAATGGTCAGGTCCAAGTGGCGTAACAGGAGCTCTGGAGATCCTGCCACCAATAACAGGTCGTCCAAGTACGGCAACATGCGGACTCCCTGCAGCCGCAGAGAAGCCGCCATGACCGCCATCACCTTGGTGAAAACACGTGGTGCTGTCGCCAGGCCAAAAGGTAACGCCCGAAACTGGAAGTGGTCGCTGCGGATTGCAAACCTGAGGAACTGTTGATGGCGCAAAAGAATAGGGACATGCAGGTAAGCGTCCTGTATGTCCAATGACACCATGTAGTCCCCAGGTTCCAGCGCCAGAATGATGGACCGTAGGGTCTCCATCCGAAACTTCGGGACCCGCAAAGACTTGTTGAGTGCTTTGAGGTTGAGAATCGGACGATATGACCCATTGGGTTTCTGTACCAAAAATAGATTTGAATAGAAACCCTGGCCCCTCTGGGAGAATGGAACAGGCACTATAACTCCAGCCTGGAGCATAGTGTGCAATACCTTCCGCAGCTCCGTAGCCTTGTTCCGGTCTGATGGTAGACCCGTGGTGAAGAATCGAGCCGGGGGTCTGTGCCGGAAGGAGAGGGCGTATCCGTGGGAAACCACCTCCAGAACCCAAGTGTCTGTCGTAGTGGTCGACCAACACTGGGCGAACTGTAGCAGGCGGCCTCCCACCCTGGGATCCCCCAAAGGGAGGCCCGGACCGTCAGGCCGCAGGCTTGTCATCTGGCTTGGGGGCCGGACGTCTGGTACTCCATGCCTGCTTCCGGGGCTTGGCCGATTTCTTAGGACCAGCCTGTCGAGGAAACGACTGTGGTTTGGGCCTGCCCTGGGCCCTAGATGACCGAAAGGACGATGGTCCAGAACCAGAAGGAGCAGCGGCCGACGGGAGACAAGCCGATTTGGCTGCCGCCAGTGTGGCCACAATCTTATCCAGATCCGGACCGAAGAGAACTTCTCCGGTAAACGGCAACGCTTCCAGACCCTTTTAGGAATCTGCGTCCGCCTTCCAGGATCGCAGCCACAAGGTGCGACAAGTAGCTACCGCTGCTGAAGAAATCCTAGACACCAGAGTACTAATGTCTAGGGCTGCCTCGTTGATGTAGGTGGCCGAATCACGGAGATTGCCAATCAACTCTGCCTGTTCGGCCGGACAGTCGGAATCAAAAGAAGCCTCTAATGAATCTGCCCAGCGCTCCATCGCTCTGGCAACCCAGCAAATGGCCATAGCCGGCCGTGCTGCCCCCCCCCCGCAAGGGAATAAGCGGACTTCAGGCAGATTTCCACCTTGCGGTCCGTAGCATCCTTAACGGAGGACATGGATGGCATCGGCAATGTGGCACTACGGACAAGACGGGTCACGTGAGAATCCACCTGTGGAGGGGATTCCCACTTTGCAAAATAATTTTCCGCGAATGGATAAGCCACCGCCAGGCGTTTCTGCGGCTGGTATCTTTTGTCAGGCTGTTTCCACGCCTCCTCTAAATGGTCCACCAACTGACCCGAAAGAGGAAAGACTGTGGCATCGCCCTTCACATCCTTGAAAAAGGCATACTTAGATTTAGCTGCTGGGGGAACTTCGTCCTCAATCACCAAGGCTGTGCGGACCGCCCGAATAAGTCCAGGAATATATACTTTGGACTTAGCATCAGCGTCCTTAGTATGGAGAGGTTCGTGATCGTAAGGATCCAGAATCTCCCCATCATCAGACGTCCCCTCGTCATCCTCATAAGTAGCCGACAGAGACGCCACCGGCCGTTTATGCGGCCGCATCACAGAATCCCCTTGCAACACATCCGACAAGTGCTGTACAGAACTCGTCAAGGAGTTAACCCACGCTGGCTCCTGAGAAACCGGGAGCGGGGAAATAGGGAGACTGTGGGGTACCACCAATTGTCGTGGGAAACCCTGCATGGGTGACGACACCACTGACTGCTGGGATAAACCCATCGGTGTAAACGCGGGCTGTGGAGCTAACTGGCCCACTAAGGCTGTAAGCGCCTGAGCGAAACAAGCCCAGGGCGGCTCCTGTACTGGTGCTGTAACCGTAATAGGCCGCGCCATAGACAAACACTGCCGGCAGAGGCCCTCCACGCTACCCTCCCCCTCCGCTAACGGTACTTTACACGTAGCACACTGTAGTCGGAGAGGAAAATCACTTTCAGACATGATGGCACCAAGTATGTGACCTCTCTCACCAATTATAACTTAAATAGGCGAGAGACCACCCTGCAGCACCGCACCGCAAGGGCTTAGCAGAAAGAACAGGGACAGTAATAAAGCTGACAGTTTAGAGAAAAGTTACAGGCAGCAGCGCTAGCACAGTCACATACAATGCAAAGAAAATCAATTCCTGCACTAACAGCGCTGATCACTCAACTACGCAGACACAGGGCCTGGTAGGACACAGCGCTGCATACACAGACCTGACCACAACGGAGGAGAGGTATGCGGGGGGACCCAGACCACGATGCTTCCGTCCAGCGCTTCCAGCAGCGTTCACCATGCGTTCTGGAGAAGATGGCCGCCGAGGAGCAGAGAGGAGGCTGGCCTGGGGGAGGAGCGCTGCCACAGGACCAGTCGGCAGCATGCAGAGAGGGCTGTGTGCAGCGGGGGAGGCGCCGGCTGTGAGACAGGGAAGGCGCGCTCCCCTGGCATGCATTTAACCCCTGGGACGCCGCAGCGCTACCGCTCTGCTGCGGTCCGCTGTCCCAGGGGGTAGTGGAAAGCGCAGGTTGGTCGCCTGGCTCCACGCTGCAGCCAGTCCCCAGGGAGCCCCCTGCCTGGGGACTTAGGACCATGTGAACAGCGGGGACCCACCGCGGGACCCCGCTGCTTACCTTTGTCCCCCTTGGATCCGGCCATGGTCCGGAACATCTGGGGTCACCGCTAGCTGTGACCCCAGATGCTCACCGGCATCCCCGGATCGGTACCGGCGTTCTGGTACCGGCGGGGGTGTAGGGAAGACAGCATGGACGTCAGGACTGACTGTCCATGCTGTACATCCAGATGTGCAGCCACAGCTGCACTGAAGAAAGCTTCACGGGTTCTTCTAGCCCCCACTCCGACAGGTGCACCCGACGCCGGCCGGGCACCAAACTAAACAGAGGTGCCTTGGCTCGGGGGCGGGGTATAGGAGGGGAACCCTAGTGCATCCTGGGAGGCTGAAAAGCTTAACTCTATGGTGCCCAGCGACTGACGTCACACCTATACCCCAAGGTATCCTGTGGATACCCTATGGACCCTGAAGTAGAAACAGCATTTTTCTGGTCCGACAGTTGCCAGTTAAGGCCCGTATTCGAAAAGTCGGAAAAGTTTTGCCTGTCCAACTTTCTGCCTCCTTCGCGTGTGTTGCAGAGGCAGAAACTTTACGTGCGCGTCCCCGCTTTTCTCCATATTCAATTCGTCAAAACGGAAAGCAGCGCATGCTGAACAGGCGGAAAGTACTGTCAGAAGTGGGGAAATCAGTCTGTACCCCCAAAAAAGATGCACTAACATAGGGAATCAATGTAGATGTGTACTAATAGCCCTAATAAAAGTGTTTGGGGTACTTAAGTAGTTTTAATTGCTTTTTATTAGCATTTTGCATAAGTGGTGAGGAATGGTATAAAGCAGTATTTTTGGGTGAAAATTAGTAGATCAGTCAAATTTGGGGTACTTGAAAATGGGTACTAGCATATTTTTATGTCCGTACAGTGAACTTTTAAAAAACGTGAAAAACCACCTCAAACATGCACCTGCAATCTCAAAAACACTTGGCCCCTCCTTACAGCACCCCAAAAAGTCTATTTCGCTAATTTTTATAGTTGTCCCCCCACTTTTTACATTTTCACCCCCAAAACGAAAGTACTTTTTTGGGGTGTTCTGAGGTAAAAAAAAAAAAAAAAAAATCAAAGTTTTTGGTTGATTTTTCCTTTGGGGGGCTATCCCAAGGGTTCTGAGTCGTTTCCCCACGTTTGCACCTCAAAATAACGATTTTGCACTTTTTTTCACCTGCTATTCATAGGAGATACTTTTCTGCCTATTACAGTGCAGTGAGTTTCCGCTTATGCGAAATCGTCCTGAAATTTAATAAACTTGTCTCCAAACGGCACTTTTCGCCTCTAATTGAATGTTGGAGAATGCCTGTTCTTATGACTTAACATGGGTGTTTAGTCGTGAGAAATTTAATTCTTTGACTAAAGTGAAGGCCGCGAGATCGTGAAGCCGCGCTGAACAGGAAAACAGCCGCATGGCCGGCACTTTTGTCTGATTTCTCCTCACACCCTCAGGGAGGTGCGAGAAGAAATCCTTTAGTTGGACCAAACAGCGGACTGAATTGAATAGGTACGGGAGGTCCCTCCCGGGGCTATTCAGCATTGCGCTGAATTGAATCGAGCCCACTGTGTGTTTTTTAAACCAGCCGTAAATTGCTAGCAGTTTGAGTTTTCACTCTCCGAACCACTGGATAATACATCTGCCGATTTGGAAGGCAAAATAGCCATTGATTTGCGTCAAGTTGTTACTCGTCACAAAATTATTAGACTACAGGTTGAGTCTCCCATATCCAAATATTCCGAAATACGGAATATTCCGAAATAAGGAATTATTTTGGCATGACTGAGATAATGAAACGTTTGATTTTTGATGGTTCAATGTACACAAACTATGTCTAAGGCACAAATTAAAAATATTGTATAAAATTACCTCCAGGCTGTGTGTATAAGGTGTATATGAAACATAAATGAAATTCATTTCTATACACAAGCTTTGCTTGAGCCACAAAATTATTGAAAATATTGTATAAAATGACCTGCAGGCTGTGTGTATAAGGTGTAAATAACACATAAATGCATTCTGTGTGTATATTGGGGTCCTATTCCCAAGATATTATGATATGCAGTTATCCAAAATACGGAATATTCAGTTATCCAAAATACCCCTGGTCCCAAGCATTCTGGATATGGGAGACTCAACCTGTATTACATTCCCACACAACGATCAAAAATATCTATATATGCCACAAATAGCCAAGTTTACCTTTTAAGGGAGCGATTCAATTGTTTTATCGCACCCTATCTCCCGTCTAAAGTGACGGGAGATCAGGGTGCGATATTCAATTGTGTTTGGACGCCCATGCATATCGCGCCCAAACAGACAAGGTTTAGCTGCGCAAAGCAGTTAAACCCGTCTAAAGTCCTGCTTTGGGTGCCCAAACCCCCATTTGGTCTCCCAAAGTGCCGACTTATCGCACATTTCTGCTCTGACGGGCGCCCGACACCTGCAGCCACAGGTGCTAACAATTGAACCGCCCCCTAAATATGTGAGCATTGTTATACACAGTAAATATACACAAAGATATTGATCACACGTATACTGAAAATATAACATAATTTACAGTAACAACAACAACAAAAAACAACAACAAAAATTATTCTACTGTGTTTGTTGCAATTTTTGGCACCCCTTAGATCTCCCCACATTCCATTAGACCTCCCCACACCTCTACCACTTACATCTACAGCTGAAGCCCACATTTCCTCTTCCAATTCTTGTTTGTGCTGCAATACCACCCTGTATTGTGCAGGGATCAGTCTTAAGCTAGCCCAGTGGTTCCCAAACTGTGTGCTGTGGCACCCTGGGGTGCCTCGGGACACATGCAGGGGTGCCTCAGGTTGGTGGTCCAGCACCAATTCAAGTAATATATGGTCAATGTAATGTAAATATGTGGACAAACAGAAGCACAAACCTGTCCACCACCACATAACTGAACCTAAGGATGACATGTAAGCACAGTTTACTTCACTTTACTAAATTTTTTTCTGAATTTTTCAACATCAAATTTTTGGCTGAGAGGTTCTGTGAAGACTGCTGATACTCTAGAGCGCCGTGATTCAAAAAAGTTTGGGAACCACTGAGCTAGCTACACACTATGCAATTTTTTTTGGTTGACCCAACATTGGACACAATTTTTCTGCAAGTGGAAGGTCCCGATATCTGTGGTACACACTACACAATTGAAATGAAAAAGCTGCCGAATTTCATACTCATGAATCGATAATGTGCATATGTCCGCCCACAAAGAGGATGAGGTAATCAGGAAAATTTGTAGAACATATGGTCTGATTACCGTGAATGCCCACACACTACTCGATATTGGGAGCTTTGGGCTGATATCTTTTGGCAAGTTTGACAGATCCGATAATCAAAAGAGAGTGTTTGTGGCTATTTCTTTTCCTACATACTACACAATAAATTAGGCATCTCACACAATTGCCAAATCGGCCCAATAATTGTATAGTGTTTTGTAACAAAGCTTTATTCTCTGCTTTGTTACAAAACAGAAAACATGACAAACTGTAAGCAGACCGTAAGCTTGGAGCACTACGCTATTGTTTCTCGATGGGGGCTACATTAGGGAGTACAAAGAGCATAATTTGGCTTAGTAGCCATGTTTTTGCCAACACTAATATAGTGGCTTATGTAATAGCCTGCAATATGCAGGCAAGGGTGCGATTTTTAAAGCCACAGTCATTTAAAAGGCAAAACCAACCTGGTTTTGCATTGGACATGATTGACGCTTCAAAATTACGCACAGATTCGTCAGAATAGTGCCGGTGCCTGCATCTGCAAGGCTATTACATAAGCATTATAGAATGTAGCAGAAACGTGATATAATCATGTCCAATAGTTAGGAAGCTATGCTAGCCTAATACAACCTATGTGTATACGGACAGGATTAGTACAGATCCACCTACCCAACACGTTTCCCTGTAAATGCATACCATTAGAATACAATTTCCAGACACACTTTGTTCTTCTGTTACACATTCCTAAAGCATTACTACTATGCATGAAGAAATGACTGCAGACACGATCGTATACAAACACAGAACACTACTCTTGCCCAATATGATATAAACAGTGGAAACAATTATATTTTACTTACAGATGTAACATATTTTCAAACAACACAACCATAATGCAATTTAATGTCATGCTATGCAGTAGAGCCTGTACTGTATGTACAATAAGGAACAGATTCAGAGGCGGACACTAGTGCCGCCGCAGTTGCAATGTGTTGTGTAATCGCTGCAGCGGTCATTTCAGCCTTTCCCTTGTGTACGTCGGACAATGCAAGCCCTGAGACGCCCACTTTCAATGCCCGAGGACAATGCATAATCGCTGGTGGTTCCAAACACTCATCAGCTCATCATGTCCACCATCAACACTTGCACCAGCCTATGGCTGGCGCAGTGTCTCAACTCCGGCTAAACATGGCCTCTGTGGCTGCAGCTCTGCGCTTGGGAATGCAACCACATTGACTGACACGCCCGTGACACTCCCTTAACACAACCCTGAGACTACCTTTTTTTGTGCACACTTAGGACACCTCCCAGACAACACCCAAGACTGTCCATGGTTTTGACATGCCAGATCTAATGCCAGCATCTCTAACCAATCAATATTTTACCCTCAGTCGCCCGCACACACAGTGCAATTATTGGGGGGATCCGCTGATGTCGGCCGTATAACCCCGATAATTGCATCATATGCCCAGCATTAGAAACTGATACTGTACATGCTTACGGTCCATTTCCAGAGGCTGCGGAAGAATATTTTGATTTGATTTTGGTAGTTTGTTATATAGGTAGGCTTATCATGCTATCCCTTTTAACAGGGACAGTCATGAATCAAGGGCCCCATACATCAGCAAAGGATTGCCGTGATCCTGTAACCCGGCATCGCAGGATCACAGAAATCCAACATGTTGGATTTCCCCAATATGACGATCGCGATCAAAAAATTATCGTGATTGTCAAATTGGGGACATTTAACATGAAAAATGTCAGCGATCCTGCGGCGGATCGCTGAACATCGATGGTGGCCGGTCGGCATTTCCGACCAGCGGATCGGCATTTCCAATTGCATCGCTAGATCGTGACGATCCATCGCAAATGTACGGACACCTTTACACAGGTTCTGTGGCTCATTAAAACCAGGTGAAATACAGGCTTGAGGTGAGGCAGCCTGTGTAATTCATGAGGTAAGCCTATAGGGGTTAGACCTTAGTCCTCATTGTGGGCAATTCAATTCAGCGGGAATTGAATAGTGCCGGAGGGAACTCCCAGAGCTATACAATTCACTGCGTTGTTTACATTGTTGGGAAGCACTTAAGTCGGAGAATGCCGGTTCTTGCGATTTAACCTGGGTGCTTAGTCACAAGAACCAGCATTCTACGACTAAAGTGATAGCGCGAGGCTGCACTAAGCTGGAAAACAGCAGCGGATTTTCGGATTTCTTCTCGCACCGTCAGGAGGGTGCAAGAAGAAATCATTAGTCGGACTAAACAGTGCGCTGAATTGAATAGCTCTGGGAGCTCCCTCCTGGCACTATACAATTCACGCTGAATTGAATCGCCCCCATTAATAATAATGGGGACTACTGTCTGCAGCGGTCATTAGCGTTTTGCTGAAGATGGAATTCTCCTGCATTAGGTTACTTATTACATCATGCAGAAACTGCAGTTTCTACATCATTTTCTGGAAAAAAAAAACCTCGATAAATAGGCAAGTTATGAAACCTGGGACTCAACAGATCTCAGGAATAGTTGATGTTTCAAGTATGTAAAACACATGAATAAACTTTTCACAATTTATTTATGCCTAGATAGTTATACTGTATAACTAATGCTCCATAAATCACACAGATATCTACAAAGTGCTTACCTGCTTCCTAGACGATATGGTGGTTGCAGCTGAGAGTGTGGCGGTGTGTGACCTGTATTACAGCCCTGCACTCTGCAGGAGAGACGTCACATGGCCAGTTAGAGGCAGCGCTGTAGCTCCCTGCAAGTATGGCACAGTGTGCTGAAGAACTACGAGCCATTTGCCAATGCACTCTCCTGAGGTAAGGAGATATACAAAATGGCCGTTTTGGACTGCTGTGGATAAATTTAATTAATTAGGCATTGTATATTGCTTTCAAAAGCCCTATATTTCTATGAGCCTCACTATGAAAAAAACATATATGGCTCATAACTACCAATTCTATTCAAGGAAAATATCCACCTCAGTATTAAACGTATTGCATAAGGTTATAAAAGTTATTGAGGTATACTTGAAATGCAATAAAAATGTATTTACCTGTCATGCAATATGGAGGGAAATTACACGTGGTTTTCTACATGTGCGTTGATAAGCTGTGAGGTACAGTATCCTCTGTGTGCAAGGACTATATTATGTGATGCATTTTTTTTTTAGTATTTGAAAATAGTTATAATCTAAAATGTCTTGTTTAAAAAAGGAGCTGAATCACTTCATACATTTTATATCTAAAACTTATTGACTTTTGAACCTATATTGTGGTATTGGGTTTTCAACACATTGCAAACCTTCTCCTGAAATACACCCCTGCTGGTAACACAGTGGTCTCTCCCATAAACCCTTACCTCTGCCTGGCCTGCACTGAGACTGCTATTTTGCTGATTGTAAATATAAGCTGTCTGTCTATATATAAATGCTACATGAATCAATGATCTAGATATAGTAAAATGCTCCATGTGTTATTTTATCTAAATATTGTTAAAATTTTGGAATTGTCCATTATCTGAAGTGGTGCTATTTTGCATATTGGAAATGTCTCTGACTTTTATCTCCAGGTTCTCCAAAACCTTACAATGTGTTTCCCAATATAAATATGAAATTATAAAGTATTCCAACAACAGAAAAAATATAGGATTGTTATGTTCTGTTTTAACTGTATTTTTTATAAAGTGGAAAGATCTGAGATTTTTAAAGGGTTTCTCCACCTTTTATTACTGTTTACCACCAAGTTGCTCTTGCAGATGGATGAAATAATTTGTTTTTTTTTTTTTTTTAGCATACCTTAAATACTTTGGGCCATTTACAATAGTGCCGACATTGCAAACGTGCGACCCTGGCTGACGCAATGTACCGTTCTGGAATGGCACATCGCATCCTTCACGGAGAATTAAATTCCCCCCTTGAATGCTTTAGATGACAGGTTCTCAAACTCGGTCCTCAGGAACCCAAACAGTGCATGTTTTCCAGGTCTCCTCGCAGATTCACTAGTGTACTGATTAGCTCCACCTATGGATCTTTAAAATGTGTCAGTCAGTAATGAATACTGCTGTGCACCTGCTACGTGACCTGAAAAACGTTAACTGTGTGGGTTCCTGAGGACCGAGTTTGAGAACCACTGCTTTAGATAAAGGTCTGTATTCAATTAGACGCGAAAAGTACCTGGAGTCTACTGCTGCTGTCAGTTCGCTGGCGGCTGTCGGGGAGAGAGGAGGGGGCTCTGGATGGGGAATGCACACGGGGCCCCTCCTTTCTAAATACATCCCTGGACTGACCGGTTTACTCGCTGTAGACTAAACTCCTTGCTGTAATATTTGTCTCGCCCAATGGACCTCCTCACCCTCCCATGTGAGTGGGCACTCACTTGACCTGGTCTTTACGCACCGTTGTGATATTTCTGATTACTCCAATTGCCCATTCCCCCTCTCTGACCATCACCTTCTCTCTTTTAACCTATCCCTCTCTCCTTGCCCTCCTCTAACTCCTAAGGCTACCATTACTAAGCGTAATATTAAGGCTATTGACACTGTTGCTTTTTCCTCCCTGCTGGACTCTCTTCTCTCCCCTTTCATTTCTCTCTCCTGTCCTGAACAAGCTACTTCCCTGTACAATTCCTCCCTTGCTTCTGCTCTTGATTCTGTTGCTCCAGCAATAACCACTCACCCTCGCAGATCCACACCACAACCCTGGCATTCCAAATGCACCAGATACCTACAAAAGTGTTCAAGAATTGCGGAGCGTCAGTGGAGAAAGTCACGCTCTAAGGCTGACTTCCTCCATTTCAAATTTATTCTCTCCTCCTACAGTGCTTCCCTGTCTCTCTCCAAACAAACATATTTCAAGAACCTCATCTCCTCCCAGTCCTCAAACCCCCGGCGTCTCTTTGCCACTTTCAACTCCCTACTCTGCCCTTCCCCTCCTCGCCTTCCCTCCTCGCTCTCTGCCCTCGACTTTGCCACCTACTTTACATCTAAAATTGACTCCATACGTGAGGACATCATATCCCATCAGACCCTTAGCACTCCTCTCCCTCCTTGCCCTTACCACCCCTCCCCTTCTGTCTCACCAACTCTGACATCCTTCTCCCCTGCTTCTGGAGAGGAAGTCTTGGCCCTCATCCGGTCCTCCCCTCCTTCCACCTCCCCTCTTGACCCTATCCCTTCCCGTCTCCTCTCCCACTTGTCTCCTTCTGCCTGTTCCCATCTGGCTCACCTCCTTAATCTTTCCCTATCATCTGGCACTGTCCCTTCTGCATTCAAACATGCTCTTGTCTCCCCCATTCTTAAAAAACCTACCCTTGATCCTAACATACTTTCAAACTATCGACCCATCTCTCTTCTCCCTTTTGCTTCCAAACTCCTTGAGCGTATTGTCTACAACCGCCTTACCACCTTTCTTTCCTCCCACTCCCTCCTTGACTCATTTCAATCTGGCTTCCGATCTCTCCACTCCACGGAAACTGCCCTCACGAAAGTCAGCAACGACCTCCTTGCTGCCAAATCCAAGGGTCACTACTCTCTGCTCATTCTCCTTGACCTCTCTGCTGCATTTGACACTGTAGACCACCCTCTCCTCCTGCAAATCCTTTACTCTCTCGGTTTACGTGAAACTGCCCTCTCCTGGCTTTCCTCCTACCTCTCTGATCGTTCCTTCGCTGTGTCCTCTCATGACTCCTCTTCCCCTCCACTTCCACTAAAGGTAGGAGTTCCCCAAGGTTCTGTTCTTGGACCTCTCCTTTTCTCCCTATATACATCCTCTTTAGGTGAACTCATTAACTCCTTTGACCTCCAATATCATCTCTATGCAGATGATACTCAAATTTACCTTTCCACCCCTGAGCTCACCCCTGAGCTCCTTACCCGTATCTCCAACTGTCTCTCTGCTGTCTCTTCGTGGATGTCCCAGCGCTTTCTTAAACTTAACATGTCTAAGACTGAGCTGATCATCTTCCCACCCTCTTCCACTACATCACTTTCCACAATTTCGTTATCTATTGATGGCACAACTATCTCCTCTAGCCCCAAAGTGCGCTGTCTTGGAGTTATCCTAGACTCCTCCCTCTCCTTTAAACCGCACATTCAGCACATCTCGCAGTCCTGCCGTTTTCACCTAAAAAATATCTCCAGGATTAGACCCTTCCTCACCCAGGATGCCACTAAAACCCTCCTCCACTCACTGGTCATATCCAGATTGGACTACTGTAACCTTCTCCTAGCTGGCCTCCCAGTCTCTCACCTCTCTCCACTACAATCTGTTCTCAATGCTGCTGCTCGGCTCATCTTCCTCTCCAGACGTTCTATATCTGCTTCCCCTCTCCTTCAAGCCCTACACTGGCTCCCCTTCCCCTTCAGATGCCAATTCAAGGTTCTTACATTCACCTACAAAGCCCTCACCAAATCCTCTCCCGCATACATTTCTGACCTTCTCTCCCTTCACACTCCCACCCGCCCACTTCGCTCAACTAATGCATGCCGCCTCTCTTGCCAACTGATTACTTCCTCCCACTCCCGCATCCGAGATTTTGCCCGTGCTGCTCCCTACCTTTGGAATGCTCTCCCTCTCCCTATCAGACTCTCCACCTCTCTACAAATCTTCAAACGGGCTCTCAAGACCCACTACTTCATCAAGGCCTTCCAGCACTCCTCCTAACCCACCTCATGCTCTTTCCTTCCTATCTTCCCCTTCTGTGTCACGCCTGTCTGTCTGCCCCTCCCCTTAGAATGTAAGCTCTCATGAGCAGGGACCTCTTCCCTCATGTGCTTCTCTTTACATTTTCTTCTACTCTCTACTCCCCATTAGGGCACCTAACACGGGACCGCCAACTCCCGGCAGCTTATTGTGAGTGCTTTAATCACTATTTCAGCAATGTATATAAGTTGTGTCCCTGTCCTGCACTGTAAGGTACTGTAAGTTACTTGTTTCTTGTTCACTTATTAGTTCTATGTACTATGTAAGGCGCTGCGGAACACTTGTGGCGCCATATAAATAAAGGATAATAATAATAATAAAATGTTGTCCTTATGTACAACCCCTTGTCTATTCCAGTAGACTAGGGAGAGACCGCTTTATAGGTGCCCAGTCATCTGCTTGTTCCTTTTCATGTATCTGGGCTTTTATTGTAGTTCATGGTCTACATAGGTGTGACTGCAGGTGTTACCACTGTTGCACTGGCTGTTTCTATTGGTGCCTGTAACATTTGACTTGCTCTGTACTGTATGAAGGTGCATACACACGTAACGATTTTGTAACCAATGATTTTCTGTCAGATTTTTTGAAGTGTAATGAGCGATTTTTTGAACGAATAAAGGCCCTGATTCAGACCCACTCGCGTGCGGCTGTCCGCTCGCAAGTGGGTCGATGTTCTGCACTGAGCATGCGCACGACGGAGGGAGCTCCGTCGTGCGCATGCGCCAGACGCGACGAGCGAAGGAAAGTCCTTCGCTCGTTGTGTCTGATCAAAGGGGGCGTGCTGTCGATGTTGATTGACAGCACGCCCCCTTTGGTGGGCGGGACGGGGGCGGGCCTCCCTGACAGGGGGCGTTCCCACGGGAACGCCTCCCGTCAGAAGCCGGCCCACTGACATCACTAGTGATGTCAGTGGGAGTGATTTTGGCTCTGATAGAGCCAAAATCACTCCGGAGCTTGCGGTTGAAAACCTCAACCGCAGGCTCTGGCTCGCAGTTTCGATGGTCGCGATGGTCAAGACCATCGCGCCCATCAAACTGCACGCTCGTATAGGCTGTGGGTGGTGACCCACAGCTATACGAGCGTCCAGGAGGACGCTCCATTTTTATGGAGGGCGGCCCTCATTCAGAGCGTGCGCTCTGCTCAGAGCGTACGGCTCTGAATGAGGGCCAATGTTCCAACCCTTAATGAAAATCATCCTGTTGGACAGTCTGAAATGAAACTACAAACGGGAGTGCGCATTTGTGATTATCGTTCATCGTTATAACTCATAAACTGAACAATTTTTTTTTAATGATAACGACGTCGTTATCGACAAATCGTTCAAAAAATTGTTAGGTGTGTATGCACCTTTACTGTGATTATTAATGTAGTATTGATTTGTTCTGCCCACGTTAACAATCTAGGTCTTGCCTACATTCATACTTCACTATTTACTTGTAACTTAATTCATTTTATTTAGATGTTGGTGAAGTCACTTACACTGGGGTAGCTGTATGAAGCAGTGAAAACAGTGGAGAAGTGTGCCAGTGGAAAAGTTACCCATGGCAACCAATCAGCTCCTACATATTATTTTATAGAATGTACTTGATAAATGCAACTTCAAATCTGATTGGTTGCCATGGGCAACTTATCCACTGGCACATTTTTTTTCACTGCTTCGTACATCTACCCAAATTTTCGAGTTGCTTGATCTGTATTCCACTGTATATGCTTTTCTTGGGGCCTGATTCAGAAATGTACATTAATGCCACCGCAGCTGTGAATTTGTACACAGCGGCTGTGTGAAAATATACAAATGTCGCAGCTGCTGTGATTTGTATTGATGCACACCTGCGGCTTTGCAAATCCAAGCGGCTGTGTACAGAGACACAGCATCAGTCACAGCTCAGTCGATTATCTGACTTCTGAGTAACCCTACGAACGTACAGAATGGCCAAGGAGAACTGAGACGCCGGAGCCATTTTCACTGTGTACGGTATCGCAGTTGCAGGCTGAGGCACGCCCTGAAAATAGTCGCGGCACGCCTGCACTTGAGTCGCCACCTGCCTGTTGCTGCCCACAAACGGTCCATGCCTGTCTTTCAATTTGTGAATATTTCCTCACTGTGAGCGACAACGAAAATGTAAATTGATGCATGCCCCGTGTGACTCATACACATGTGCAGATTACTGATAATCGCTGGAACTGCATAAACATCGGCATTGCCTCCATCGCTGATTTAGGCCCGTAGCACCTTTGGAATAGTTGCTGCTGACTTTTTTGTTATTTAATTATCTTTTTTTGGGGGGGGGGGTATAGTTTATATTTGTTGTATTGTTTTGAAAATGTCAATAAAGATGACCTGATTTATTTTTATATATAAAATAATGATCCTAAAATGCATGACCCTGCTTTGCCCATTATCGAGGCAAAGCAGGGCCACTTACTGACGCAATGTATGAAAATAACCTTTTGTCAAAGAAGGAGAGTGTTAACCATACTTGCCCTCTCTCCCGGGAGGCTCCCAAAAATCGGGTGGCGCTCCCAGATGCCCAGAATACCAAGTAAGTCTCCCGCATACTCCCGGAACCCCCCGCAACGAGGTAGCCGAGGATGTGATTCGTGCTGAATCGCGTCTTCATGGCCGCGCCCCTGTTTCACAATTGCAGTAATCACGGCATTCTGTAGCGTGGGCAAGCCAATTGAGTGTCATGTCCCCTGCCACGCCCCTAAGCTATGTCGAGGGGGCTGCCAGAATGTCAGCAAGTATGGTGTTAACTCACCTATTTGGTGAATCGCACTCTCCCTCTTTCGAATTCTTTGACCGGCGCTTGCAGGGAGTCTGCACATGCACCAGTCAAAACGGCTTTATTATTTTCTGTAAGGACAATCCCTGTTCATAGCTTGCCAATCCAGAGCGGCGTCCTATCTAGTTAATATCAGCGCCAATAATGACAGTGCCGCATAGTGCCCCTGCATTATTACATGCAGGGAAGTGGTAACTGCAGTACATAACGTGCTCATTTACAGAGAATACAGGTAACAGACGTTCATACATCTCCCCCACGGTATAAGAAATGTATTGGAAATCCTGGAGCGTTCCTGGGTGGTGGCTTTAGACGCATGGAGAAGGTACATCTTATGGGCATGTTATGGTAGTGCGTCAGGGGCGCGTTGCTGAAATGGTTATGTATACATTGGAGGAGAATATGCACTGAGCATGGGGCTGGTGCAGGTTTCGATGGTGAGACCGGTGATTGCATCTAAAGACGCACCAAGCGGTATTACTGTGTCTAAAGACACTCAAAGTGGGCATTAGTGTATCTTTTTATTTACCTCCTAAAGATTTTTTAAAAACTGTTTAAATGTGTACAATATACAGGAATTGTTGTTTATTTAAAATAAAAAGAGCTACTATTGTGGTGAACCGAGGCCAAGAGCAGTGGAGGTTTCTCTCGATTAGAGTGATGTTGAGGTCTCCATGGCTCACATATGCGTGAACATTCTCTCTCTCTCTCTCTCTCTCTCTCTCTCTCTCTCTCTCTCTCTCTCTCTCTCTCTCGTTCTGTAGCTGGCTGAGTTGTATATATATGTATACACACACAATACTGCAGCTTCATATGTTTCTGACAAGAGCAGGGGCAGAACTATGGGAGACAATGGAGTCGCCTGCCGCCGGGCTCCAGCTCTGAAGGGGCACCTCCTCCATTGTTCGCAACATATTCACCCCACTTAGGGCTGTAACTATGTTCCCGAAGAGTACCGTCACGGCCACCCAATTCATGGCACCCCTACCCAGCACCCGAGAAGAACACCATACACTAGTGGAGAGATCCGTGTCAGACCATCAGATGCTGCCTTTGTCTGTCTATAGACTGTCTGCATGTAGATTGTTACATTACACATTACAGTGTCAGCGACTGTGACGGGGTGGGGGACGCAAAAAATTATAAGTTTCCCTCCAGGCGTCTGGGATGAACTTACGCCGCTGGACAGGAGGTTTTATATATATATAGATATATATAGCGTTCCCGCTAGGCTGTTTTAGCGGGGCGCGGCGCCCTGCCCTCACTGTGTGTTTATTATACATGTACTTCACTTTTTCATTTTCATTCCTTGTATGCAGCTGTGGCTGCTCTTAACTATCTCTTTTACACTGCAGTTTTCTTACTATGGCGGTGCCCTGGGGTGGCTTAGCTGGGCCAGTTTGGAGGTGTCCTGTGCTCTGGATTTGAACCCTAGTATGTTAGGCACCTATCCGACAGAGCTTACCCGGATGTGGTGGGTAGGACAAAAAGCACCCTGCCCTCCAGGAGGAGGGCAGAAAGCGCCCTGCCCTAACAGCCTGCGGGAGCCGTTCTCACCCGAGGGACGCAGTGTCCCGCGGGTGGAGAAACATGCATGCGCCCGGCATCTATTCTCCCTGTCTGCAGGGCTTGGGGGCTGCCCGGCGTGTCCGTAAGTGCCGGGCACGCCCCCAAGAGTTACGAAAAGGGGACGCGTCTAATAGACACGCCCCCTTTTCTGATGACCACGCCCCCTTCTCGGTCGCGCGCACGCCTTCGGCGCGTGCACGGGCATGCCCTCTCTAGCTCCGGCGCCCTGCCTAGAGGGAGCACTATATATATATATATATATATATATTATATATATATATATATATTATATATACACACACACAATACTGCAGCTTCATATGTTGCTGACAGGAGGTAATGTCCCTTTTTTTTTTTTTTTTTTTTTTAAGGAGACACAAAGAGCAAAGAGGCCTGGTGCTGGTGCACTGTGACCTGACACATACACTTAACAGACAGCATAACTCCTGCTTCAAGCCTTTATTCATATTTAAGACATGAGTAATATGTCATGTCCTGGCCTGAGAGTCGCAGCAAAGGCATATAACGAGATGAGTGCTCACCGTAATTAGCAAGATGCAAAGCAGCTGTCTTGCTGCATAGGACTGATTAAATCTATGCCAGCAATTTTAGGTCTGGCTGGCAGTGGGTTGTTTAGATTAGTCTTTGATATGGAACTGGAAAAAGTAAATTTATGGATCACAACAGTGCCCACGGCAGCACAAATGATATTGCATATCTTCTCTTGCCCTAGTGTACTAAGGTATTGAAACCTATGTAGGAAGTTCTTTTTGTGATATAATTGTGCCATTTGTGTCATAATAGTATGTAATTGCATAAGATAAAAAAAAGCAACATTACATTAACAAGGGGTGCAAATGCGTGGGTTTTTTTTGCATGCAGGGAAAACCGTGCCTGCTGGGCATTTAACAGCGAGAATTATAGCAGAGCTAAATTCTCAATTATAAATCCAACACATTTTAAATTTCATCCCATCAGCGCAACATTTTGCAAAGGTGAAAAATATTATTTATAGCTGGATTTACTTCTAATGCTGCCCATCCACTAGAAGACAGGCAAAAGACTGCACGATTATGACATTGTAATCGTGCAGTCATTTATCAGCCTGTGATGTGCCTACACTGAACGAGCAGTCATCCAGTGTAGGCACGTCAATCATCTGCAAACATGCTGAACCTGACGTTATCGTCAGGTTGTCCAGCATGTTTGCCCGATGATAGATGTCTAAACGACCAGCGGGAGCGCGCATCGCTGGTCGTTTTAGACATTTTTGCAAACGATTGAACGATATCGTTATCATTCAATCGCTAAAATTAATCTTCTAGTGGATGGTCACCTTAGAGATTCAATGCTCTGTGATTATGTTCATCTGTGCATATCACTGTAAAATACAATAATCTAACATCGCTCATTTTCCTGCACATCTCTGTGGGGTGCGAGTGAAAATTAGAGGGTTGTACGTAGTAGAACAACAGCTGTGTCTTTGTGTGTAGTTGCTCTACTACAATATGCAGATCCTGCACATGCGCAGTTTGCCTAAAATCAGAGTTGTACGTGGACCATCGTGTATGCATACAAATCTGAATCAGGCTCATTGGTCACAAAGTTCACGACCATCCTAGCAGGCAATTTGCATTGAAGAGGCTTATGGCCTGATAACATTTTCTAGCACAGCTTTTTGCAGCGGTATAAAATCTTTTTAGGGAAAATATATCAATAAGAATTTGGTGCTCATGCTCACTGCACTTGAAGCCCAAACTAAAGCTCCGTACACATGGAGCGATTAGCCAACGATCAGATATCGTTGTCTGATCGTCCTGCATGTGCTGGATATTCAACACCAACCCCCAAACAAGTATAATAACGACCCGCGATCAACGATTGCGGGTCCCTATAGTAATCAGGTTAACCTGGTCGATAACGACCAGGTTGGCCTGCATGCACGGGCGATGGTCGATATCAACCACCCGTGCCCGCGCATCGTTTGAGGGTTGGAAGGGCCCAAAAACAGGAGGATATGAATGCTAACGATATGATCCATATCGTTATCTTTCTTATTGTCCTGTAATATCTGACCATGTGTATACACCATTAAGCTTCCATTAAAAGAGTCTACAAATAATAATAATAATAATAAATATATATATAATTTTTATTTTTTTATCACATTTAAGAAATTTATAAAAAAAAAATGTGTAATTTATTTTTATCCTCAGATGGTAATAATGACCACAGGGTAGTAGCTGTACTTGTGCTGCCGCTGTTCTTCTTAAATAAATGATAGCTATCTTGGGGAAGCTATCAATAGGCATTGCTACTGCTGGCAGTAGTTTTCACAAGAGAGAGGGCTTTTTGGTGCTTAATAAATAGACTCTGGGATGAGGCCTGTTACTGTGAGCAGTAACCCCTTTGTTGTATAGAGCAAAATAAAATAAAAATGAAAACTCCATCCAACCAATGAGACCTCAACTGCATCTAAAAGGGAAACTACAGCAGTTGCTCAGTACGCTTAGCACCTGTGTGTGTAGGGGTATTTGCTCTTTTCCCTTGCTGTGAAATGCATTTATTTGCACCTTCACACAGTGAGGTATGGTCTATAAGGAAGTGATTTAACACAAATTGCATAACCATGCCCCTGTCCCTCCACTTCATTACAGAACTTAGACTAATACCCGTTTTACATTAAATTCTAGAGTCCAGCCCGGGTCACTAAACACGGGTAAACGGCTTAAAACCCTTTTTACACCGCAGGGTGGACCCGGGTTATTGCCGGGGCTAATCTCTTCTGCCAGTGTTTGCTGACTTAGTTAGTAAGGAATTTGATTCTTTGGAGAATAGAAAAAGAATCATGGAAAATAACTATAATTTAAACAGAAAAGAGAGACAAGCCTTAAGAGAAATGCAGACATGGGAAGACATTATAATCAAACCATATGATAAAGGTGGCAATGTCGTTTTGTGGTCGCGGGAGCAATATGTGAAGGAATTGAATCGACAGTTGAGAGATAATTCATGTTACAAACGTTTAATTTGCAATCCCACTAATGATTTCTTAGAATTGTATAATTGTATAATAAGATTATTTTAAGAGCCAAGAATGAGAATTATAACAAAAAAAGATTATGATTTCCTCAAGACAGAGTATCCAAGGATACCAATTGTCTCTGGTATGGGCAGTTTACTGAGAATGCCAGTAAATTTCTGGATTCTCACCTAAGAGATTACTTTCTAGGACTACCATCATTCACTCAAGATACATCTGATATACTGAATAAAATCCAGGATGTTATTCTCAATGATGACACATGGCTGATAACTTGTGATGTAGAAAGTCTCTACACAAGTATCAGCCATGATTATGGGATCCAAGCAATACAGTACTTTCTAAGTATGGATCTAAATACGGATTTTAACAACTTCCTTGTCTCAATACTACGATTTGTACTCACTAAGAACTACTTCGTATGTAACAACAACTTCTACCTCCAGTTGAGAGGTACTGCAATGGGGACCACTTGTGCCCCCACATATGCGAACCTCTACCTGGGGTGGTGGGAGAAGGAGTTCGTTTTTAATGAGGAAAATTACATCTACATGAAACACATTCTGTGGCTCAGGTATATTGACGATCTCTTGATAATTTGGGAAGGGGAAGTGAAACAATTTGAGGAATTTCTGAAGAAATTTAACACGAATAGTCTCAATTTGAAATTAACACATGAGGGGAGTAAAAAAAGTATCAACTTCTTAGATATCTCCCTTACTATTGAAGATGATGGTCATATATCATCGGACCTTTTTCGTAAAAAGACAGCCATCAATAGCATTTTACATAATAAAAGTTATCACTTTCCTCCAGTTTTGAAGGGGCTACCCAAAGGCGAATTCCTTCGCATGAAGCGTAATTGCTCAGAAGACCACACATTTCAGAAGCGATCATAACAATTGAGTGAAAGATTGAAATCTCGAGGGTACAGTAATAAAAGTATACAAAAAGCTTGTGAGGACACCATCAATTATACCAGAGATCAATTATTAACATCAAAAACTAGAAGGAAGGAGCAGGAGGGTGTAAGATTTGTCGGAACTTTCTGTCATGAATGGAAACAGATCCGAGGCATCCTACAAAAACATCTCAATGTACTACAAATGGATCAAGATCTTATGGAAATACTTGGGAATAGGATCCAAATGAGTTGGAGACGGTCCCTAAAAAGCCTCTATATTTTAGAAGAGGTTCCAGAAAATGCGGAACCTGTAAAGCTTGCTGGACAATGACCACTACTGAAACCTATATAGACAGATTCGATAGGACTTGGCAGTTTAAAGACCATATAGACTGCAATACAACGTCAGTTGTATATAACCTACAATGCCCTTGTGACAAAAAGTACATTGGGAAAACAATTAGGGCCTGATTCAGAGCCGGACGCTCTGACCAGAGCGCTCGCTCTGAATCAGGGCCCTCCTCCATTAAAATGGAGCGTCCTCCTGGACGCTCGTATAGCTGTGTGTGACCACCCACAGCATATATGAGCGTCCAAAAAGATGGTCGCGATGGTCTTGACCATCGGACTTGCGACGGAAACCCTGCGGTAGGGTTTCCCAGCCACAAGTCCTGGAGTGATTTTGGCTCTATCAGAGCCAAAATCACTCCCACTGACATCACTAGTGATGTCAGTGGGGCCGGCTTCAGACGGTAGGCTTTCCCATGGGAACGCCTCCGTCTGGCAGGCACGCCCCCGGCACGCCCACCAAAGGGGCGTGCTGTCAGTCACCATCGACAGCACGCCCCCTTGAGTGCGAGACCCGGAGCGACAGCTTGGCTGTCGCAGTCCGGGTCTCACGCATGCGCAGTGCGGAACATCGACCCACTTGCGAGCGTACTGCCGCTTGCGAGTGGGTCTGAATGACCCCCTTAGTCCTCTAAAAAAGAGGATCCTTGAACATCTACGCAATATTAAAATGCCAAATGGGATCAATCACTATTTAAATCATTGACATCAATAGCAAGACACTGAACACGGGTAAACGGCTTACACCGCAGGGTGGACCCGGGTTATTGCCGGGGCTAATCTCCTCTGCCAGCGCTTGGAGATGACACCATCTAATAATATCTTGTTCCTAAAGGGGGGTATCCACTACGCTACATGAAAGTCTGAACGTCCAGCGTTCCGACCTTCAGGTCGCCGAGGTGCAGTGCCTGCACTGAACTGCATTCACTGAACGTCATTCAGTGAAGGAGCCCGACCTCCTATCCCTGAACATGCCGAACCTGACGAGTGTCGTCAGGTTGACGGGCATGTTCAGTAGACAGTCGGGGACGGCAAGGACCCAGCATGCACGCGCATACTGGTCCTTGCCAGCTATCCATTACCCGAGGTTTTGGTCGGATTGTTCACAAAGTCGGGTAATGGATAGACCCCTTAAGAGTTGACTGTCTCTAATGGTGTGGGAACATTATTGCAAATGTGCCAACTATAATATTTACGTTGATGCTAAGCACTAACTGATGTATCCACGAAGCAGCAAATAAAAGCCATCAGAAATCCTGAACAGTTGTATTAGATAACTTGATACTTCGACATACCAAACATGTTAAATACTCACAATAACCATGTCCCAATCTTGTGATCTTACTTTGAGTCATGAGGCTGCAAGGGAAGACATTCCTGTTACCTGGGAAGGGGACTGGTGGAACCAGGAACCTATCAAGGCCCCCTTTACCTTACACACTTCCATAATACTTAGCAAGACTGTGAAACCATCAGTAACATCGAGTATAATCGGAGCCTCACGCACACTTGCACAAGCCCTGACCTTACTCAGAAATTGCTAACCTCAATGCACGCAGTGAAAGCCCAAGCTGCGCATGGCATCACAGTGGCTAATTTATGCATGTCCCTGTAACGGCATTCAAACGTACTGGCACGCCTGCATTTCGCCGACCACCCCCCGCCACCAACCCCAAGCGGTACTTCCTGTCAATCACTTTGCGATGGGTCTGCGTAGTTACTGCAATCGCAGTCCCGAACGCAGTGGAGTCTATGCACACTGCGATGCATACGCATGTGCAGAACACAAAAATCGGCCGATAGCGTACGTAGTCACAGTTGCAATCCTTGCTGAATCAGGCCCAAAGTTAAATGTGGGCATGCATATGCACTTAGCTTGATTGTTTGAGACCCAGGGTGGGGTTACCCCCTGTAGTTTTGTGTGTCAGAACAGAGTCAGAGTCTTTTTATGGTAATTGAACCAAAAACATCTCGCCTTAAGATGCCTGCATCTGTTTGTATCATGTGAATACCAGAGTAGCACCAAATGCTACTTTGCTTTCTGGTTGTTCTGGATTGAGCCCAGTGTCTCCAAGCTGAAACAATTTGCCAGCTACCCAGGAGGTTTTGCAGCAGCGTATCCACACATACCCAGAAGTAGGCAGTTACAGGTGCTAGTGGTAGAAGCCTATGCGGAGTGAACGGCTCCAGGTGCCGGTGTAGGAGCCTAGTGGTGGCAGAAAGCTACCCGCCCATTACGCAGTGGGAGGAGTCAGCAGGTTGTTACTGGCAGTGAGGGAATCCCTAGGGGTCATGTAGTTAGCTCACTCAGGGACGAGTAACCACCATCTATTCTACTATTGACAAAAATCTGTGATTGCATGGCGGAGTGAGTACATTCGATCACAGAGATATTCAGGAAAAAGCCAGGGTCTGGGTTGTGGCTTACAATGGTGCACATCCCAAATCCACAAGATTGGGACATGGGCCCTCATTCAGACCCACTCGCAAGCGGCTGTCCGCTCGCAAGTGGGTCAATGGTCCGCACTGCGCATGCGCACGACGGAGGGAGCTCCGTCGTGCGCATGCGCGAGACGCGACGAGTGAAGGACTTTCCTTCGCTCAGAGTGTCTCATCAAAGGGGGCGTGTTGTCGATGTTGACTGACAGCACGCCCCCTTTGGTGGGCGTGCCGGGGGCGTGCCTGCCAGACTGAGGCGTTCCCAAGGGAACGCCTACCGTCTGAAGCCGGCCCCACTGACATCATTAGTGATGTCAGTGGGAGTGATTTTGGCTCTGATAGAGCCAAAATCACTCCTGGCCTTGCGGTTGAAAAACTCAACCGCAGGCTTTTGCTCGCAGTTTCGATGGTCGCGATGGTCAAGACCATCGCGACCATCATCCTGCACGCTCGTATATGCTGTGGGTGGTGACCCACAGCTATACGAGCGTCCAGGAGGACGCTCCATATTAATGGAGGTGGGCCCTGATTCAGAGCGAGCGCTCTGGTCAGAGCGTCCGGCTCTGAATCAGGGTCATGGTCAGAACAAGTTATTGTGAGTATTTTAACATGTTTGGTATGTCGAAGTGTCCAATTATCTAATACAACTGTTTAGGATTTCTGATGGCTTTTATTTGCTGCTGAGTCCGTGCGTCTGAACCTTGTCCAACCCCTTGCTGAGCGCCGCAGCTGCCATACTTTGGTCGGAGCCAATAGTCTGTTTGAAAATGGTGCCTATAGCAGATTGATCCATTTGAAAATGACACCACCGCACAATGGTTTACTATCTTAACCTTGTAGGAGCATATTCAATTAGGTGCGAAAAGTCCCATACTATTCGCATGCCGGACTTTTTGCCGACACCGCTGGTTTTCAGTGCGAAAAAGTATCGCGCACATCCCCGCTTATCCCCGTATTCAATTAGAAATCGGCAAAAACGGAAACGCAAACAGGCAAAAAGTACTGTCAGATTTGGGGAAATCATCCTGACACCCTCCAAAGATGCACTGACATTGGGGATCACTATAGATACCCCCGAATAGGCCTGCTGAAGGTATTTGGGGTTCTTAAATTATCTCAATAGCTGCTATTTAGCGTCTTTACATAAGTGGTGAAGAATAGCATTTAGCAATGTTTTTTTGGTGAAAATAAGTAGTCCCAGCAAATTTGGGGTTCATGAAAATGGGTGCTAACATATTTTAAAGTTGCTAAACTTTTAAAAAAGTAAAAAAAATCTACCTGCCACAACCACCTGGGGCATAAAAACACCTGCCCATACTTGGGGGGGTGGGGGGGGGGCTGGAGTCTATTTTGCTACTTTTTAAGTTTGCTCCCAACTTTGGACTCTTTTGGCCCCAAAATTTAATTGCTTTTTTGGAGTGATCTAAAGTATTTTTTAAACTTTTTTTTACGCAGTTTACCTTTGGAGGACTGTCCCAAGGGTGCAAGGAGGTTTGCACCCCAAAACTCCAATTCTGCACTTTTTTTCGGCACCTATTCATAGGCAAAACTTTTTCGCCGGTTCCATTGCTTTGAGTTTCCGCAACAGCAAAAAGTCTCTGGAATTGAATACGGAGGAAATTTTTTGCATGGTGAAATGACATCACTTGCAATACTTTTTCGCAGAAAACGGCTTTTCGCACCTAATTGAATACGGCCTATAGTGTGAGAGGGGTAGTCGGCATCGGGACTGGGACCCTGCCATACTTTCCTAACTAATCCTGGCTTTGACAGACATTTTAATTCTATACACCCAATGTTCATATTCCTTCATTTGAGTGTTCTGAAAGTCTGTGTAAAGGGGCCTATACATTAGACGACTTTTTGAACGATCCGACCAAAACCATGAGGTTTTGGTTGGAACTTTCAGAATTTCGTCTAATGGATAGACGGCAAGGACCAGCATTACGCATGCACGTTCAGTGCGGGCACCGAAACTAGACGTTCAGTTTTTCAGGTCGCGTAATGGATAGGCCCATTTATTGTGCTATAAGTGTGTGTGAGTGTAAGTATAGATAGATATATTTATATACATATATGTATATGTTAGAAAATTGAGTGCAATAGGGGTTGACGTGTGTGTGTGTGTGTGTGTGTTTGTATGATGTACAGCCGTTGCCACAGAGGCCTTGTTCAAACTCAGATACTACATTTGCCATAGGGCTGGTGTAGTCATTGTGTAATTGGTGCGCACCTTGTCATTCAGTTACACCTCCTTTATTTAAAATGCACATTTCTCAGCATTGTCGCATCTGGTACTTGAACTCACAACCTCATACATTGCAGTCACTTATAGGTGGGTACACACTTGTCGATATATTGATCGATCAACGAACGATATATGTAACAAGTGCATCAGCGGGTATGTACACCTGATATGTCTGTGAACGACACTGTCCACAGATATATCAGATCGGCTCTGAATTAAAGCTAATATCGATCTATCTTGCAGATATATTGGTACATATGGCTGTGTATATGTGCAACCTACCAACCGCCCGTACACTGGCTGCAGGGACTGCCGATACTGACATCACAACTCGGAAGGGCAAATTTAAATGCCCGCCCAGTTGTGAAGTCTGGCCAGGCATATCGAGCAGCTGATTGGTACAGATGTGTCCTCATACATCTAGCCTCCTTGCGTGCTAAATAGCCCTTCTAGTCGCGCCATGCCGTGGAGTGACTTGTTAGCGCCGAGCGTCTTTTCGTGCAACGTTTTATCTTCAAATGTGTCTTATTCGCACAGCAATGCAAATAGTTAGCACAAGCTGCTTCTGCTGATTAAAGTGATATTCAGCATGCCTATATTCTGTGATTGACTGCGGGTGTAACACTGTAATGTAGCGTTTCGTATGTAGATACACCCGCAGTTACACACAGAACATAGGCATGCTGCATATCCTTTTAATCAGCAGAAGCTGCTTGTGCTAACTATTTGCATTGCTGTGCGAATTAGACACAATGTACAACGTTGCACAACAAGACGCTCAGCGCTACCGAGTCACACGGAGCTCCCACGGAGGATAGATGTATGTGGACACACCTGAAAGCTTGTATAACTTATAAATTCGCCGCTAGAATGGTAGATCAGTCTGCTGTACCCAGGATAAGACATGGAGCTGTTTGCCCCTGCATAAGAAGTCTGGCAATTGTATGGTAATGTAATAAATCCTGGTTTAGGCACCATAACCTGACCATTAAACGGGTTTTGCTGGTTTACGAGACTAAACCCTGTCTTATTGGCCACGATGAGTGCTATAATTAATGGGCACCCAAAACGATTGAATTGTAAAATTGGGCATCCATTAATTACCGCAACGTAAAATATAATGGAATCGCCCCAAACAGTGGGAATAAATACATCTTGCTTCCTACAAAATGTCATGCTGTATAAACCACACTGAAATGCAAATGAAGTTACTGAACAGTCGCTACCTAAATTGTGTCCCACTTGCTCGAAGCTGTGCTAGTGTCAATGTGGGCATAAGGGTACTATTCACATATTGTGAGATTGTTCCTTTTTATGACCTTTTTGGATGAAGTGTATGCCCTTTTCCTCAGAGTCCGAAGCTCAGTCTCACCGAAGAGAGTGTTTCCTTTGCTCCTGTGGTATTCTCTCGCTGTCTCCAAATCAGAGCGTTATGTCCTTGGACATCTTCTAATAGATGGAAGTCCCCCTCTCCACCACTTATAGACAAAGTTATATCAAAGATCCAATACAATTTTTTAATGGAAAGTTCAGGAACACAAAACAACACACAAACTTTATCACCTATCATGAAATTATATCCTTGACACCCTTCTCGTTCTTCTATTAGTCAAGAGCAAGATCCCTTCAACTTGATCTGAACTTCACTCTGATGGTGACAACCTTTAAACTTTGATCTGTTAGTTAAAAGGTCCCCATACATGGAGCGATATAGCAGCCGATCCGACGGAATAGAACAATATCGCAGCTATATCGTTCCATGTGTGGACATGATATTGTCTGCTGTGCGCTCCTGTGGGGTCGTCCATCACTCCTTCAGATCTTTCTGCATGCACAAGAGATTTGGATGTACGATCTCATGATGGTCTATGCGGGGGAGTGGCATTTCAGGCGGTCGGGTTCCGGATCGCTCCATGTGTGGGGACCGCCTGATATATTGGCCGACGGATCGTGAATCGCATCGCTGGGTACACATTATACCGTGTGTACCCAGCTTACTATGTTTTGCCTTGTGATGTTGTCTACATATTTATGCTATGATTATGAAGTGTTGTGCATAGAATTCTGGACCTCATTCAGAGTCGTCGAAACGGTCGTACAGGAAAGGGGGCCGGATATGCAAATGATTCCCTCGCAAGTTGCGTCCCTAAGTTCGGATCGGTAGCTGGCCGACCAAGGGAAGGAAGCAGCCGGAATTAAAAAAAAAACGCCCCCTTCTCGTACGCATTACACGTCATCTCCGGGCATATAAGGATTAATCGAGACCATCGGGAACCATCGGAACTGGTCGTAGAGCTTAAGGTTGACCATACCCTCTCTTAAGCTCTACGATCATGTCAGTGTAAAAACCTCCCATGTCACATGTGCCATGACGCTACTTTGTTAATTATGCACTCCCATAAACTGTATGCACTCCCATAAAACGCCGTTCGCATAATTAGGCACGCCTGCGTTTGGATCTCCACTCCCCCGTTTTCAAGCACCTTCCCCTGTTACCACCCACAAACACCTCAATCTGTCACTCAAACTACCGACCTGGTTGTGTTCAAGGAGAGAGAAATTTCTGATCGTAGCGGCTAGTTTGCGCATGTGCATTGCGAACTTTACGCATGCGCAGTATAGTGAACATCGGTGGCGTACGACCGTGCGGCCCCTTCGACCGACTCTGAATGAGGTCCTCTGTCTCTCCCCCTTGCACCATCCCTCCCTTCATTTTCTTTTCTGTACCATTTTTTTTATAGAAATGTTTATTGAAAATCTAACATTTTATAGGTAAATGTGTGTATATATCACTAGTAATGGAAACTAATTTTGTACTGTACAGTGGCCATTTTGGAACATTCCTCATCCATGCCATTAACTGATAGACATATTTCACTTTATTTATCTGCTGTGTTTAAACATTACATACTCTTTATATGGCTGATGCCATGTTATACATACATCTGTTTGCTGAGCATATCTTGCATGATTTTGTACCTTGCATATTGGGCACTGAGGCCCTGATTCAGAGCCGGACGCTCTGAAAGAGCGCTCACTCTGAATCAGGGAATTTTTTATTTATTTTTGGAGCGGTCTCCTGGCCGCTCGCATAGCTGTGGGTGACCACCCACAGCTATAGCGAGCGGCCATGATGATGGTTCGCGATGGCTTGCGACGAGACCCTTGTGGTAGGGTCTCGTTCATTGCAAGCCCCAGAGAGCTTTCAGCTCTAACAGAGCCGGAAGCTCTCCACTGACATCACTCGTGATGTCAGTGGGGCCGCCCCCAAATGGCAAGCGTTCCCTCGGGAACGCCTCCGTTTGGGCAGCCACCCCCCCCCCGGCCCGCCCACCAAAGGGGGCGAGCTGTTACTCAACGTTGACAGCTCGCCCCCTTTGGTGTGAGACCCGGAGCGACGGATTGCCCGTCGCTAGCCGGGTCTCGCGCATGCGCACGACAGCCGCCTCTGTCGTGCGCATACGCTGTGGGCCACCATCGACCCGGTTGCGAGCGCTCAGCGCTTGCGGCCGGGTCTGAATCAGGCCCTGAGTGTACACAAGTATGGGAGATTCAGCATCATACCCATTTCAGGTGGATCAGCAAATACAGAGGCCCTGATTCAGAGCCGGACGCTCTGACCGAGCGCTCGCTCTGAATCAGGGCCGGCCTTCTTGTTTTGTAGAGCAGCCTCCTGGCCGCTCGCATAGCTGTGGGTGACCACCCACAGCTATAGCAAGCGGCCATGATGATGGTCACGATGATCAAGACCATCACGACCATCGGGCTTGCGACGAGACCCTTGTGGTAGGGTCTCGTTGCCGCAAGCCCCAGAGAGCTTTCGGCTCAAACAGAGCCGAAAGCTCTCCCACTGACATCACTTGTGATGTCAGTGGGGCCGGCCCCAGACGGCAGGCGTTCCCATGGGAACGCCTCCGTCTGGCAGCCCCGGCCCGTCCACCAAAGGGGGCGTGCTGTCACTCAACATCGACAGCACGCCGACTTTGGTACGAAACCCGGAGAGACGGATTGCCCGTCGCTATCCGGGTCTCGCGCATGCGCACGACGGAGCCGGCTCACTGGGCCACCATCGACCCGCTTGCGAGCGCATGAATCAGAGGGAGGATTCCAATTTATTTATTTTTTTAAACATGTCTGGCCAGCACATGGAGAGAGCATAATTAGCACTCAACAAGTTATAGTCTGCCTTAAGGCCCCCATACAGCAATCTGAAAACCACAATTGAAGATGTGTTGCCCGATTTTAGGACTACCCAATCTAGCAATCTGCACCCATATACTACAGATCTTTTTCAGTGATTTGCAGATCGATTGCAGCAAAAACAGATCTAACAAGCATAAGTGTCTTGGATAGCGCTTATTGTTAATAAAGCCTTTAAAATCTGGATATCTATAAATGAC
Source organism: Taudactylus pleione (assembly GCA_031769625.1). Lineage (NCBI taxonomy): Eukaryota > Metazoa > Chordata > Amphibia > Anura > Myobatrachidae > Taudactylus > Taudactylus pleione. The sequence continues at coordinate 817,403 of JAUIMM010000156.1, read as the reverse complement.
CCAATATTGATGAATACAAATGATACCATTTGTATCACACTAAAAAAAAACAATAAAAGCAGTTTAAAAGACATCCAATATATATATATATATATATATATATATATATATATATATATATATATATATATATATTATATAGTGAGAAGTAGGGTTCCAAATAACAGCCCCTCACCAAGGTAAGGTGCTGCGGTGGGCTGGTGCTAGGAATTAGCAATGGGTCCCGGGCCTCAGTAGCTCGGCACCACCGCAGAAAGCTTAATAGTCCAAAGTTGGCTGGGTCCCAAAACTTTCACCTCCTGCAATGTGTTTCAGATCACTAAGGATCCTTCCTCAGGCAAAGAGAATTTCTCTCTCGCTCCGGGGCTTGCGCGTGCGCACAGCCAAACATCGACCCGCTTGCGAGCACTCAGGCACTTGCGAGCGGGTCTGAATGAGACCCATTGTCTTTTGTGTGGAACTACAGATCCCAGCAAGCCTACCCTGCATGTAAAAAAATCAATAAAATACAATAAAACCTATATTCACATAAAAATTAATCAAAATGACCATTTCCCTATAAAGGCTAGTATTCAATTAGAGGCGAAAATCCACGATCGGCGAAAAGTTTTCGCTGATGCACGGTTTTCGGCACTGTTCAAACAGGACGTTTTTTCGTCTGGGCGAAAACTCCATACGCAAAAGCAGGCGAAAAGCTTTCTTCACCCAAAGGCAGGAGAAAAGATGTGCAAAATCCCTATTTCTACTTCAGGGTCCATAGGGTATCCACAGGATACCTTGGGGTATAGGCGATGGCGGCAGACATCCAGGCACCACAGAGTTAAATTTTCAGCCTCCCAGGATGCACTGGGGTCCCTCTCCTATACCCCGCCCCCGAGCCTCAGGCCACTCAGTTTTCGTAGGTGCCTGGCCGGACCAGTCGCACCGTACAGAGGGGGGTCTTTTTAAGGCCCCTGAATATTTCTTCGCAGCTGTGGCTGCACAACTAGAGTGCTCCAGCATAGGACAGTCAGTATTGACGTCCATGCTGTCACTCCTACACCCCGCCGGTACCAGAACGCCGGTACCGATCCGGGGATGCTGGTAGGTAGCTGGGGTCACAGCTAGCGGTGATCCCCGGCTACCTGGACTGTGGCCGGATGCACGGGAACAAGATAAGCGGCAGGGTCCCGCGGTGGGCACCCGCCGGTAACACAGTCCTGTTTGGTCCCCAGGCAGGGGGCTCCCTGGGGACCGGCTGCGCGTGGGGCCAGGTACTGATCCTGCGCCTTCCACTAGACCACCAGGGACAGCGGGCCGCAGCATGTGCGGTACAGCGCTGCGTCCCAGGGGTTAATAGCACGCCAGGGGAGAACGCCTTCCCTGTCTCACAGCCGGCGTCTCCCCCGCTGCACAGTGCCATTCCACAGCGGTCTGAGCGGACTGTGTCAGCGCTCCTCCCCCGGGCCCTGCCTTCTCTCTGCTCCTCGGTGGCCATTTTCTCACTACATGTGCTGGGGATGGCAAACGCTGCTGGAAGCTGATACAGATGCCATTGCGGTCCGGGTCCCCCGCATACCTCTCCTTCAATTAAGGTCAGTGTATGCAGCACTGTTTCCTACCAGGCTCTGGTCTGTGTAGTTGATCGCAGTGCTTGTAATGCAGGATGTTATTTGTGCATTGTATGTGACTTAAATGCTAGCGCTGTTTGCCTGTACTTTCATTTCTGACTGTCAGCCTTTTCCTATCCCTGTTCTTCTGCTACAGCCCTTGCGGTGCGGTGTCGCAGGGTGTTACCTCACAGTAAACGTGGTTTTTCTGTGTGGGAGGTCACATACGCTCCGTTCACACTCCTCATGTCGGAAAGTGAACGAGGATATCCTCTTCCAGCTATAATGTACTGATATCATGTGCAGTTAGCGGAGGGATATGTAGACGCTGAGGGTTTATGGAGGGCATGTTGTATTATATATCACTCCCCATTTCTGTCACTGTGCCTGCACAAAAAAAGGGGACAGCCCTCGGCTGGCTAAGATGCTTACAGCCTTTGTGGGCAACGCCCCCTGCGTTTCCCCATAGGGGTTATCGCAGCCTGTGGTGGTCTCATCACATGCAGGGGTCCCTGGACAGTTGATGGTACCCCAGTGTATCCTGTTTTTCGCCCCCCCAGGTCTCGCAGGAGCCTGTGTGGGTGAATTTATTGTCCAAATGGTATAGCACCTGATGGACGTTTTACAGGGGGAGTCACCATTTCGGCCTTCTAAACGGCCTTTCGGGTCTCAGACGGGTAAAGACATGACATCTGATGACGGTGACATTATTGACTTTTTCAGACACGAGCCCCTTAGTGCAAAGGAGGCGTAGTCTGGGTCTAAAGTCTATATACCTGGCCTTCTACGGGCAGTCCGTGCGGCTTTGGTTATTACATATCCCCCGTGGCTAAATCCAAATATGCCTTCTTTAAGGATAAGGGTGTTGCCACTGTAATTCCTCTATCTGGTCAGGTGGATCATTTAGAGGAGGCGTGGAAATTCCGGGTAAGCGGTTCCAGCCTCAAAAACGGTTGACCTTTTGCATACCCCTTTTGCGGATAATTACATTTCCGAATGGGAGTTACCTTTACGGGTAGATTCTCATGTTACACGCCTAATGAGGAGTGCTACGTTGCCCATGCCCTCCAGGCCCTCTTTGAAGGAGGGGCTTCCAGGCCGGCTATGGCCGTGTGCTGGGGGGCCAGAGCCATGGAACACTGAGTAGGTAACTGGATCTCTGCACACTGACTCTCCAGCAGAGCAGGTAGATAGTGGAAAATTCTCAGAGACTTTGCCACGTTCATAATGAGACGGTCTTACATATAGCCTACTCCTTTCCAGAATCTCCTCGGCAGCAGTAGCGGCTTGCCGCTCCCTGTGGTTGCGCTCTTGGAAAGCGGACGCAGATTCCATTTGGAATGCTTTGCCTTTTACGGGACAAGTCCTGTTTGGCCCTCGTCTGGACGCAATTGTGGCCCTGCAGGCAGCAGCTACGTCTGCGTGTCTGCCATCGGCTACAGTCCCATCAGGGTCTGGGACTTTGTCTTTTCGGCCCTGTGAGGCCAGGGTAAGTCTAAAATACAGCTTTCCAAGACAGTCAGTAGCCAGGAAATCTGCTCAGCCATAAGAACAGGCTTGGAGTACAAGACGTCCTACTCCCAAGTTGGACTATAAGCCTTCAGCCTCACGGGACGGGCCTCCTCTCGGGAGCCCCCAGAGTTGGAGGCCGGCTTCTCCAGTTCGCCCAGTGCTGGTGTCTGACCACCATGGACACTGGGGTAAGAGAAGTATTTTCTTGAAGGTATGTCCTCTCTTCCCGGTAAAAGCCTCCCAGACGGTTTTTCGTTACAGGTCTTCTGTCAATTCAGGACAAGGCCCTGTAATTTTTGAGGGTGTTACAGTCTATGCTCCAGGCAGGAGTTATAGTACCTATTCCGTTGCCCCAAAGGGGAACGAGGTATTACTCCATCCTCTTTCTGGTACAGACACCCAATGGGGATTACCAGGACATTCTCAACCTCGAATCCTTCAACAAATTCTTAAGGGTTCCTCGGTTCGGGAGGGGGACCCTGCATTCCATCATTCAATGGAGCCTGGGAATTTTGTGGTGTCGGATATATTCAGGGTGACTACCTGAATATCCCTCTTTTCTTAGCACACCAGTGTTTTCCTCAGGTTCGCAGTGGTCGATAAGCATTTCCAGTTTCTGGCATTGCCCCTTGGTCTGGCCTCACGGTTTACCAGGGTCATGGTAGTTATGGCAGCCCACCTGCGGATGCAGGGGGTCCGCTTGTTACCCTATCTGAGTGACCTCCTGTTGTTACCACGGTCTCCAGAGATACTTCAGTGCCATATGCAACGGACAATATCTGTGTTGCTACGTTAGGGCTGACTGATAAACTGGAAATGGTCCTCTCTGATTCTTCACAGAGGATGCTCCATATCCCAACATCTGAGGATCTTTGTGATTGAGGAAAAGATCTCTGCATTACAGGCAAAGGTACGCAGTTGCCTGCAGAGTCGCCGAGTGTCTATTCACTTGGCAATGTGGTTCCTGAGTTCCAGGGTGTCGCTGTTCGACATGGTGGAGAGTACCCAGCTTCACTCTAAAGAACTTGATCCTCTCCGGATGGGATGGGTTGCCCCATAGGATAAAGTCAATAGGCTTTCCCCGGAGGTTTGTCTCTCTCTGGCCTGGTGGCTGCAGAAAGCTCACCTAAACAAGCGGCACCCCCTTTGGGATTGCGGACAGGGTCCTTCTGACGACGGACGCCAGTATCCATGGCTGGGAAGCAGTGACGGGTCCACACTTGTTCCAGGGCAGGTGGACACCAGTAGTTTTTGCGCTTCCCATAAACAACTCTGCGCTTCCCATAGAACTCTGAGCAGTATTCAAGGTTCTCCAGCATGCAGGACAGGTCCTCCACGGAAATACCGTGCAGGTACAGTCTGACAACACCATCATGATGGCTTATGTAAACCACCTAGGAGGTTCCCTAAGTCAGGTGACACTAACAGTGGTGTCCCGAATTCTGGCTTGGGTGGAAGGCTATATCCCTGCCGTCATCGGCAGTGTTCATTCAGGAATCCTCAGATGGAAAGCAGGCTTTCTCAGCCGTCAAGACGTGCATTCAGGGAAATGTCCTCTTTATCAGGAGGTGTTCAATCTTCTGGTGAACAAGTGGAGCCTTTCAGAGATGAGACTCTTCTGATAGACGTAGGTAGGTCCAGTGGACCTTCCAAGTTGTGTACCTCATCCCTCCATTATCCCTTCGTCCTCCAGTAATAGCAAGAAGAAGGCACGCTCCTGCTGATAGCTCCAGCGTAGGCCAGATGGCACTATTACTCAGATCTTCGGAGCCTCTCAGTTAACACTCCGAAGCTGTTGGCTCTACGCCCGGACCTGTTGTTTCAGGATCCTGGCTGATACCCAGACCTGGGTTGTCTGTCCTTGACGGTGTGGCGGTGGAGACTGCCCTCTTAAGGTCTAGGAGTTTTTCCAGCTCTATAGTTAACAGGGGCTCTGTCCATGCTAAGAGCTCGGAAGTTTTTATCTGCAAGAATTTACCATTAGGTATGGTATACTTTCTTTCAGTTGTCGCCCTAGAGGCTAGGCTCCTCGGGTATTCCGGATATCCAGAGGTTGGCTTTCCTACAGGTGGGCTTAGATAACTGTCTTCGCCTTGCTTACCTGAAGGTGCAGGTTTCTGCCCTGTTAGTATGGTTTCAGTGTAGGATTGCTACTCTTCCTGATGTCCGCACCTTTGTGCAAGGTGTACGTTATATATTCAGCATCCCTTTGTTCCACCTGTGGCTCCTTGGGATTTGGCTGTGGTCCTTAGGGCTCTCTGAGGACCGCCATTTGATCCACTGGGCTCAGTGGATTTCAAATGGCTTACGGCTAGGACTGTATTCCTTCTGGCTCTTAATATGGCCAGTAGGATCTCAGAATGGGAGGCTCTGTCATGTAGACCTCCCTTTTTCTCATCTTTCCTAGGAACAGGGCAGTGCTTGCCTTTACTTCCCCAGTCCTGTCTGCTGTTGAGACCTATTTGGCTGTGGTACAGGCGCTAAGAATTTAAGTTGACCGTACCAGTCCATTTAGGAAATCAGACTCTCGGTTTTGTCCTTTCTGGTTTCCATAAAAAGGGTTGGCCTGCCACTACGCTAACTTTGGCAGGATGGATTCACAGGTCTTCCTGTTCCATCCTCTATTAAAGCTCTTCCACTAGGTCTGTGGGTCCTTCGTGGGCAGCTCGACGTGGCGCCTCAGCGGTGATTGGCAGCCACGTGGTCATCTGTCCATATTTTTGTAAGATATTATGCTTTTGATACCTTCGCCACTCAGGATGCTTCCTTTCGGCGGCGGATTCTCCTTACAGCACAGGAGCGTCCCCACCCTTAAAGGATACTGCTTTGGGACATCCCCAAGGTATCCTGTGGATACCCTATGGACCTTGAAGTAGAAAATATGAGATATGGTAAGAACTTACCCTTGTTATCTCTATTTCTACGAAGTCCATAGGGTTCCACAGGACTCCCGCCCTGTCGCACCTGTACTGCAGATGGGCTTTGATCTGGTCACCGGTTTCTCCGTCTCCTTCTGGTGAGAATGTGATTCTTGTGTGTTCCAGACTGTCTTCTCTCTCTTTTTTGCTCCTGCTCCAGCCTATGGCTTGTAACGAAACTGAGTGGCCTGAGGCTCGGGGGCGGGGTATAGGAAAGGGACCCCAGTGCATGCCTGGATGTCTGCCGCCATCGCCTATACCCCAAGGTATCCTGTGGAACCCTATGGACTTCGTAGAAATAGAGATAACAAGGGTAAGTTCTTACCATATCTCATATTTTTTGAGTAAAAATGTGGGGCTTTGTTCAGAACCCTTTGGGCACCCCCTCTGACTAATTAGGCAAAAAAAAAAAATGTATCTTAATACCCCCTAAAAAAGGCATAAGTTTTGGGGTGAAAATGTAACAAGTGTTTGAAAATTGGATGTAAGTATTGGGTCGGGTACTTTGGGGTGCTGTATGGATGGGACAGGTGTTTTTAGGATTGCAGAGGGCTGCACCAGCTGTTTGTTATAAAGTTTCTTAAAGGCACTTTAAAAAAAAAAGCAACGTCGCTGGTCACAATCTTTACAGCAGAATGCCGGCTAGGGATTTGTTATATGCATCGAAATACCGATGCCTATCAAAATCCCGACACCGGAATCCAGGACGACGAGTGCCCAAATGAGGTAAGTCCGGGGCGGGAGGGTTAGCTTTAGGGCAGTTAGCAGCATTAGCGTTAGGTTTTTTTTTTTGGGGGGGGTGGTTAGGGTTAGGTGTATGGTGCAGGGAGGGGGGTTATGTTTAGGCACTAACGGGGGGAGGTTAGGGTTAGGCACCATTAAGGGAGGGTTAGGGTAGGGAGAGAAGAGGGTTAGGATACTTACCTGCTGCAGTCCGGATTTCGATCTGTCGGGCTGCCGCTGTTGGTATTTGATCCAGCAGCTAAACAGACTACGGCATTACATACCGTTTCCCAAGGAGGTGTTATGGCTGATGGAGATTTTGTGTGAACTCCAAATAATACCATTAGCATTACATGTGACAGTAAAGGTGCAATTGACTTGTCTTACAGCACCAAACATGGTCGGTCTAAGCATATTGCCATGAGACACCATTTCATAACAGAGCTGGTAGATAGCACTTGGGTCAGTGTGAAATATGTAGTTGTGAGGAGGATCTTACTGATATGGTAACCAAAGTTTTGACATCACATATACTAAATGCCTTTTTATAAAAATATGGGGTGGAATGTATTTGAAATGTTAATGTATTATGCTTGTTTATACAGAACAATGTTTACATATGAAGCATCCAAAATGTGGTACGTCTTGTGTTATAAGTTTAACCAACAGCCTTGAGCGAGGGGGGTGTTAAGAGAGAGCGCCCTGCACTGTCTCTTTCCGGCACTAGGACCCTGGACTGCCGGGGGCGTGACCTCTGACCTTATCTCCTATTGTGCATGAGTGACGTGTCTTTGTGTCTTCAGCTCCGTCCTACATGCTAGAAGGACGTGCCCCATAGAGTCTCCTGCAATACTCACTTATACCCCTTTCAGACATACAACCCGGGAAATTTCCTGCTCAGACCCGGGAATTTCTCCTGTGCAAATTCCCGGGTATTTGGTCGAGACCCCCCTTTCACACTAGAGATTCCCAGGTAGACCCCTTTCAGACAAGAGCAGGGTTTTCCTGCTTACCTGCCTCTTCTCTGCCGTCTGCTCCTTCCAGCCAAATGCCGGCCAATCGTAATGCAGTTGTTTTTTTTTATTATAATTTTTTAAACATTTATTTTAATTCCCTGGTGGTCCAGCGGGAGTGCGGGCGGCCCGCTGTGGCACAGCCGGCCGGTGCTGGGGGTGGTGAGCAGCAGCGCTGAGCGTCCTATAGGATGCTCTGCGCTGTCAGCTCAAACAAAGCAGCAGCGCTGAGTGTCCTATAGGACGCTCTGCGCTGTCAGCTCAAAGCAGCAGCGCTGAGCGTCCTATAGGACACTCTGTGCTGTCAGCTACATGCAAAAGCTGCTTGGTGCTGCCCGGGAGTAGTAAATTCCCGGGTAGCACCATTCAGACAGAAGCAGGGTAATTTCCCGGGACTTAAGTCCCGGGAAAAACCCTGGTCGATTGCAGGGGCGGCTACCCGGGAACGTGTTCCCGGGTAGGCACCTTTCAGACAGACTCGGGTACCCGGGAATTTGGCCTGCCTCGAGATGTCTGAAAGGGGTATTAGAGACTGTTACAGAGGCCAGTGACCCCAGATAGCTCCACTGCCCTGCAACTGCTATAGCTGTATAGAGCCAGCACGCATACTCCATTACCACCACTGTATGTACACAGGTGTGTGCTCCAACCTGCCTCACACTACCTGCGCTGTCCTACACATCTATGGCTGGATCTGCATGAGCGCTGTGTACCTGTTATACATACCTGCTGCATTAACCCTGTGTTTTCTCCTGTAAACCTGTTCTGCTTGATTAATAAACTTAAGACCTTATTAAGTTATCGTCCATGTGGACTTATCTGTAATTGTTTGGAGTCAGGAAGAAATCCTACCTTTTCCAGGTGCCCAAACACTGAGTGATCTTATGAATTTCAGCAAACTAATTTAACAATCTTTGAGCATTACATGATAAAAATAATTTCTGGAAGATGTTTGGGGTTATATTATTGATTGGCACTGTTACTTTCTTATACTGTAGTAAAAATATTGAGATACTGCATGCCAACTGTGTAAAAAATGAAGGGCGGCACTATAGGTGCTAAGAAGGGTACTTTATAGATCAAACTTAATTGTGACACTGCTTCTGTGTAAAACGTGTCCCTTACTCTCCATAAATGGGAGCCAGGCAATATAGAACAGTTAAAGGTAGTGCCAGGACTTAAGATATATGTATTCAAACAACCTCTTACCCAAACATGAAATCTGGTCCTGCAATTGGCAAATAAGGGATGACCCAACAACAATTGATAATCAAATGATTTTATTACCTAGATTAACGTTATCTTAATATAACTTACTATTGTCATGGATAAACCAATTAAAAAATAATACAATTATTTCACTATTGTAGACAACAATGGTCAGAAATATAATTAAAAATACAAATAATTAAAAATAGTTTAAAAATACAGTATCACAAGTTAAAAACCGGCAGTAAAATAAAGCATAAAAGAAAAATGTACTTCTCGCTTAAAACTGCAATGCGTTTCACGGCACCTGACTGCTGCCTCACGCAGTGTTGACTATTGAATACCAACTGTTCTTTTCTCTAACTAAACACGAATTGTATGTCTTTGTTTTTTTTATGATAAAGTGAGAGTTATAGGTCAAAGTATGGGGTGGGCTCAGTTATGACCTGGAAAATTCTTTCGGCAGTGGGTTTTATTTTGTGCATTTTGTCTGCATTTATATACATAGTTGTACAATAATTTTGATGTTCAAAACTGCCCCTGGTAAAGCAAGCAGCACCAAACTTTGTAAGAAGAATGCAGGGTTCAGCTGGAAAATTAGTTTTTGTAATAAGACTGACGTTCCCTGAACAGAATGTCAGAAGCATAGATGAGTGTCAGCTAAAACTTTAACTCTTCATCTACACTCTAGCTTATATTTAATAAAACAAATCTTAGACAACTAAAATCTAATTTATAAGTAAATGCACGCAAACAACAAGAAATATTAGTGACATTCAGTAGGAACTTAAGTTAAAATTGAAAAAGAAGGAAGGGGGCAGGGGCAGGCTGGACTGGGGGGGGCAGGGTGTCTTCTGGTGTGTTTTTGATGTTTCAGTTGTATGTGCATGTGGTTGTATGTGCATAGATTTGGCGCTTCCATTTCACCTTTGGAAGGTGATATAAATAGAAATTGAATTGCTGATTCACAACCAGGGCCATCCAATCTTCACCCCTAACTGTTCTCTGCCCTGCAACTCTGATGCATGCAGTCTGTGTGTATGACTTACTGATCCCCATGGGGCCTATTCATGATGTTAATTATTGAGGTCCGTTCAGACCCCAAAATTAACATCATCTCTCGCAGCGGAATCCGGAGCAATTCGTCATTGCTCCGGTGCGGTGACAGCTGATGCGAAATCGGCTGTCCCCGTGAGGGGCTTCACTGCTCCTTTCAGAGCTGTGAATCTTTTCACTGCTCCTTTCAGAGCAGTGACGGTAGTGCGCATGCGTGACCCACAGGTCGCACATGCACACAAGAACCCCAACGTCCGGCAGAAGGAGCCGGACAGGGGCGGAGGGATCCGAAAGGCTCCCTCTTCGCAACCTGGGACTCTTTCCCATAGGGAAGTAATGGCTTGCGATCCACAAACGGGAGCATTCGCCATGCTACTGCACTCAAGCTCCGAAAATATTGTATTTTCGGAGCTTGATGAATTCTGTCCCCATACTAGTGTATGGGACAGCGGGCCATTCCGCTAGAGGAATGGTCCGAAAACTTAATTTTTACAATTGCAGGTGAAATGTTAATTTTCACCTGCTTTTGTAAAAATTAAGTGATGATAAATAGGCCCCTTTGTGTCCTAAACTACACTGCAAGTATCTTTAAGGTAAAAGCTCCTGAATGTTTGTTAAATGATGTGCACTGATTAAATAAAGCCTGTGAGGATACCGGGTGTCCTGGGTATCCTGGGGTTCAGGGATCACACAGTGGAGCAGGTTATAATGAAGGAATGATGAACTTTATTCATGGAGACACAGAAATTCAGCAAACAGTAAGCAGGGTTATATCATTACAGTCCACTCAGAGTTCAGCAAAGTCTTTTCCAGCTGCTGTATATCTCTTCCCTACCTGCCCAGCAATGACAGCTGTAACAGGGCACACAGAGCTGCTATATATCTAAAGACACTGAGAGGGGACAACACCCCAACCTTCAGAGTCACACTGTACTCACACACTATCCCACAATTCCTCTTGCTGCACCACCCTACTTCCCTCTCTCTCACTCATTGGTGGGCTCAGGTGTCAGTCGTTGCAGAGAGGAAGGAGGGCTGTAACAGCAACACACCTTTGCTGTCTGCTGCTGGCAAACTTCCTGTATGAGACATGCAGACTGAGGGTTTCAATTTAAGAACACAGAACTGGGTCATAACTCTTTTCAACATGCAGGCAAGTCCTAGAAGTCCTTTTCCCTTGTCTCCTCACATACCTCCCCCTTCTTAAATCGAGGAGACAGACATGGTCCCAATGTTGGAGTCCTGACTGTCGACTCGGCCCGAGGGTCTGCGAAGCTTGATATTTGTTTCCTCACATCTGGATAGCCCATCAGCATTGTGATGTTCTCGTCCCTTATTGTGAGAAATGGAAAAGTTGAAACTTTGTAACGCCAGACTCCACCTCAACAACCTCCCATTTTCCCCCGAGGTTCTGTTTAGCCAATACAACGGGTTATGGTCAGTGACAACAGTAAATTCTTTCCCATAAAGATATGGTTGTAGCTTCTTTAAGGCCCAGACTATGGCTAGACATTCTTTTTCAATAGTGGCGTAGGCTATCTCTCGGTCAGCTAGTTTACGGGATAGATACACAATTGGATGTTCCCTACCATCTGCTCCCACTTGACTCAACACTGCCCCAAGTCCACACCCTGATGCGTCTGTCTGCACAATAAACTTTCTGTTGTAGTCAGGGGCAGCCAACACTGGGGCTCGAGTCAGCAAGTCTTTTAAGGTGTTGAAAGCTTGCTCACATTCAACAGTCCATTCAATATTCCGAGCATATCTCTTTTTGGTCAAGTCTGTCAGAGCCTTGGCCACGGTGCTGTAATGTGGTATAAATTTCCTGTAATAGCCAGCGACTCCAAGGAACGCCCGCACTTGTTTTTGGTTGACAGGTTGGGGCCAATTGGAAATAGCCTCCACCTTTGCCGGATCAGGTCTGATAGCACCTCCTCCGACCCGATGTCCTAGGTACTGAACCTCAGCCATCCCCATTTGACACTTATCTGGGCGTATGGTGAGTCCAGCCTGTCTAATCCTCTTCAGCACTTCTGTCACCTGAATTAAATGCTCCTCCCAGGTATGGCTGAAGATGGCAATGTCATCTAAGTAGGCTTGGGAAAAGTCTTGACACCCCTCCAAGAGGTCATTAACCATTCGCTGGAATGTGGCAGGGGCGTTCTTCATCCCGAAAGGCATTGTAGTCCACTCAAAGAGTCCTTCCGGTGTGATGAAGGCAGAACGCTCCTGGGCCTCTTTGGTAAGTGGGATTTGCCAGTAGCCTTTGCTCAAATCCAATGTTGAGACAAACTCAGCCCCTCCAATCCGATCCAGTAGCTCATCAACACGGGGCATAGGGTAAGCATCAGTGGTGGTGACTTCGTTCAATTTGCGATAGTCCACACAAAACCGTGTGGTCCCATCTTTCTTGGGAACCAACACAACCCCAGCAGCCCATGGGCTTTTAGATGGCACTATGACCCCCAAAGCTAGCATCTCCTCGATCTCAGCCTTTACCTGCCTCATAACACCTGGAGTCATCCGGTAAGCGACTTGTCGGATGGGCCTAGCACTCCCAGTGTCCACATGGTGGGCGGTCAGATGAGTTCGACCAGGTAGACAAGAAAACTGGGCCTGTTCAGCTTCTAAGATCCTCCACATCTCTTGCTGCTGGGCTGCATTCAACTGTTGTCCCACCTGGACTGATTCCACTCCTTTCTTCTCTTTAGCAGCTCCCAAAAGGTCAAGCAATGGATCAGTTTCTGGTGCCTCCATCGGAGGACAACATACCGCCATTGTTACTACTTGACGATCACGATAGGCCTTAATTCGATTTATATGGAAGGTGCGTAGGTACTTCCCTCCCTTATCCAGGGCAATCACGTAATTGACCGGCCCGGTGCGCCTTACCACGGTATACGGTCCTTCCCACGTAGCCTGCAGTTTGTTTCTTCGCACTGGGATAAGCACCATTACTTTTTGCCCTGGATGCAACTCTCGGTCTTGAGCATGGGCGTCATACCATTCCTTTTGTCTCTCTTGTGATTCCCTGAGATGCTCTTGGGTTAACTGTAGCAATCTTCTCATGCGGTTCCGCATATTCTCTACATATTGTAAAATGGGCTGCTGGTGTTCTTGGAAAGTTCCCTCCCAGCTCTCTTTGACCAGGTCTAGAGGCCCCCGCACTTTCCGGCCGTACAAAAGTTCAAATGGGGAATATCCAGTAGACGCCTGTGGGACTTCCCGATAAGCGAAGAGAAGCTGTTGAAGGGCTCTCTCCCAGTCCCTCCCCTCGGACAGCACGTAAGCTTGTAGAAGTCTTTTTAGCGTTCCATTGAAACGTTCACAGAGTCCGTTGGTCTGTGGATGGTAAGAGGTGGTCCGAAGAGGTCGAACCCCCCACTTTTCCCACAGGGTTTGCATTAGTTCACCTTGGAATTGGGGCCCTTGATCTGTGATGACTTCCTGTGGGTATCCAAGCCGACTGAATATGTCTGTTAATGCTTGCGCAACGTGTTCTGTGTCAATAGATGATAGGGCCACAGCCTCAGGATAGCGTGTAGCAAAGTCCACCAGTGTTAGGATGTACTTCTTTCCCGTATGACTGGGAATAGCTAATGGTCCAATTAGGTCTATGGCAACACGGGCAAAGGGCTCCCCTATAATAGGTAATGGGTGCAGAGGAGCTTTTCGCTGGGGCTTCCCGAGCCTCTGGCAGGTATTGCAGGTGTCTCGATACTGCTTAACGTCTCTAGAGATTCGTGGCCAGAAGAAATTCCACAACAATCGTGCCAGTGTTTTACGGGTGCCAAAATGCCCGGCCGCTGGAATGTCATGAGCAAGGGCTAGTAATTGTGCTCTGTACGGTGTAGGTACCACCAACTGTTTAGTAGGCATTACTGTTTCCTGTCCAGACTGAAGAACGACCACTCGGTACAGCAATTCCTCTTCCCAAACTATCTTGCTCCCATCAGCTGTTTCCAACCCCAGGTCGGCTGCACTCCTTAATTTACTTAGGGAAGGGTCTGTCCGTTGGGCCTGTCGAAACTCGCTCCGGTCCACCTCCCCCAAGTCTAACTCTGATTCCAGTTTCTTGTCCAGTACTTCACTCACCATTGTGGTCGGGGTAGGTTGGTTCTGTTCTGAATCTGTCACCTGGGTCACTGCTCTTTGGGTTTGGCTCCGGGTCACCACTTGAACGAAGTGTGTCACCAGTCCCTGTCCCAGATCATTCCCGAGGATGACCTTGGCTGGTAGCCCCTTGAGTACTCCGACCTCCACGATTCCTTGATCAGCTCCCCAGTCGAGATGTATCTTGGCGACGGGGATATCGGTCTGTTGTCCCCCGGTGGTGGCAATTCGTACATACTGTCCAGGAATCACCCGGGAGGTGGGAATCAGGTCTGGCTCAATCAATGTGAGTGAGGCCCCAGAATCTCGTAGGCCCTGTACCCGCTGGTCCTCTACCAACACAGGCTGTAAGTGCCCCTGCATATTCTGAGGAGTTGCCTGCTCCTCCCCCAGAACCAGGTCTACAATATACACCCCATCCATCATCTCGGTCGCATCTGAATGGATGACCTCCTCGCAATAATCCTCCATGGGGTAACATACCACAGAGACTGGGGCCGGTCTAGCCCCAGGGAATGGCCCTCGCGTGCGTGGACAGTCCCTCAACAAGTGTCCTGGTTGATTGCAGCGGTAGCACTTCCGAGGTTCTGGGTTAGCCACTTTGAATCTGGGTGGTTGATAAGAAATGTTTTTGATAGGGCCTCCTTTACTACTATCATTTATGCGTGGTTCTCTGTCAGGGAGCTTCTCCGCTCGTGGGGTTCTTGTACCACCTGTTGCACTGAAGACTCTCCATTGGGGACGGTTAGCTATATATTCATCAGCCCATTCTGCAGCTTGTTCAGGCGTGCTGGGCTTCCGGTCTGCGACCCACTCCTGTATCTCTGGTGCCATCTTAATCATTAGTTGTTCTACCACAATTAGGTTGATGATCTGCTCCACGGTAGAGGCCTGTCTACCCTCGAGCCATTTTCCACAAGCTTGCCGTAGCTGACTGGCAAACTCTTGGTAGGAAGCAGTCCCACTTTTGCTCAGTGTCCTGAATTTGAGACGATAAGATTCTGCAGTGATCTGAAACTTAGCCAGCAATGCCTTCTTTATGCAGGTGTAGATTCCACATTCCTGGGAAGTTAGAGCCCTGTAGGCTTCCAAAGCCCTACCGGTGAGACTTGGCCCCAAGTACTTGGGCCATTCAGCTGGCTCTATCCCGTGCACTCCCATGAGATTCTCAAAGATCTGCAGGTGAGTGTCAATGTCAGTTTCATTCTCTCGAAATGTGGGAACATCCTTAAATCCCAAGCGCCGGTTCTCTTGTTCAGCCCCTCTGGGCGACAGCACAGTTCCGCTGCTAGTAGGGATTTGTACCCCTAATATTGCTTGGATCACTCCAGCTCTCTCTTGTGTAGTTGCACTTTCACCTAGTGCCCCCAGCCAGCTCTGTAGTAGGGCGGAAGTAGCGGTGGTTGACTCGGGTAACCGACTGGAAGTGCTTCCACTGCCTGTCGGTCCTTCTTCATCATCACTCAGGTGGTCGGGATCCTCTGGGTGTGCACGATCCCACTCCAACAACCGTAGTACCAGAATCTCCCGGGTGTCAGTCCCATTATAAGCAATTCCCTTCATCCTGCAAAATCCTTGCAGGTGCGGTTTCCGGGCTGTCCGGTAAAACTTCTCCTGCTCTCTCATGACGTTTTCAATTTGGCCGCCGGTTGCAACTGCTGACTGACTCTCCATGCTGATATTCTCTGGTATTAGCGTTGCTTCTACTCACTCCCCTGGAATTACTGCAGGAACTGTGTGACGTCCCACCGCTGCCGCCAAATGTGAGGATACTGGGTGTCCTGGGTATCCTGGGGTTCAGGGATCACACAGTGGAGCAGGTTATAATGAAGGAATGATGAACTTTATTCATGGAGACACAGAAATTCAGCAAACAGTAAGCAGGGTTATATCATTACAGTCCACTCAGAGTTCAGCAAAGTCTTTTCCAGCTGCTGTATATCTCTTCCCTACCTGCCCAGCAATGACAGCTGTAACAGGGCACACATTGCTGCTATATATCTAAAGACACTGAGAGGGGACAACACCCCAACCTTCAGAGTCACACTGTACTCACACACTATCCCACAATTCCTCTTGCTGCACCACCCTACTTCCCTCTCTCTCACTCATTGGTGGGCTCAGGTGTCAGTCGTTGCAGAGAGGAAGGAGGGCTGTAACAGCAACACACCTTTGCTGTCTGCTGCTGGCAAACTTCCTGTATGAGACATGCAGACTGAGGGTTTCAATTTAAGAACACAGAACTGGGTCATAACTCTTTTCAACATGCAGGCAAGTCCTAGAAGTCCTTTTCCCTTGTCTCCTCACAAAGCCTAAGCATTGTGCTCAACAAATATGTTGGTTACATTATTGTTTTGTTATTTCTCTCAAATGGCTCTATTTATTAACATTAGTCTTACTAAAGTAAAGTGAAAAAGGGTGTTTTCTACTTCAGGGTCCATAGGGAAGGAGGCAGAAAGTTGGACAGGCAAAACTTTTCCGACTTTTCGAATACGGGCCTTAACTGGCAACTGTCGGACCAGAAAAATGCTGTTTCTACTTCAGGGTCCATAGGGTATCCACTGGATACCTTGGGGTATAGGTGTGACGTCAGTCATCGGGCACCATAGAGTTAAGCTTTCAGCCTCCCAGGATGCACTAGGGTCCCCCTCCTATACCCCGCCCCCGAGCCAAGGCACCTCAGTTTAGTTTGGTGCCCGGCCGGAGTCGGGTGCACCTGTTGGAGTGGGGGCTAGAAGAGCCCCTGAAGCTTTTTCTTCATGCAGCTGTGGCTGCACATCTGGATGAACAGCATGGACAGTCAGTCCTGACGTCCATGCTGTCTTTCCTACACCCCCGCCGGTACCAGAACGCCGGTACCGATCCGGGGATGCTGGTGAGCATCTGGGGTCACAGCTAGCGGTGACCCCAGATGTTCCGGACCATGGCCGGATTCAAGGGGGACAGCAGGTAAGCAGCGGGGTCCCCCGGTGGGTCCCCGCTGTCACATGGTCCAGAGTCCCCAGGCAGGGGGCTCCCTGGGGACTGGCTGCAGCGTGGAGCCAGGTATTGAACCTGCGCTTCCACTACCCCCTGGGACAGCGGACCACAGCAGAGCGGTAGCGCTGCGGCGTCCCGGGGGTTAAATGCATGCCAGGGGAGCGCGCCTTCCCTGTCTCACAGCTGGCGCCTCCCCCGCTGCACACAGCCCTCTCTGCACACTGCCGACTGGTCCTGTAGCAGCGCTCCTCCCCCAGGCCAGCCTCCTCTCTGCTCCTCGGCGGCCATCTTTCCAACGCATGGTGAACGCTGCTGGAAGCGCTGGACGGAAGCATCGTGGTCTGGGTCCCCCCGCATACCTCTCCTCTGATTTGGGTCAGGTCTGTGTATGCTGCGCTGTGTCCTACCAGGCCCTGTGTCTGCGTAGTTGAGTGATCAGCGCTGTTAGTGCAGGAATTGATTTTTCTTTGCATTGTATGTGACTGTGCTAGCGCTGCTGCCTGTAACTTTTCTTCTAACTGTCAGCTTTATTACTGTCCCTGTCCTTTCTGCTAAGCCCTTGCGGTGCGGTGCTGCAGGGTGGTCTCTCGCCTATTTAATATATAATTGGTGAGAGGGGTCACATACTTGGTGCCATCATGTCTGAAAGTGATTTTCCTCTCCGACTACAGTGTGCTACGTGTAAAGTACCGTTAGCGGAGGGGGAGGGTAGCGCGGAGGGCCTCTGCCGGCAGTGTTTGTCTATGGCGCGGCCTATTACGGTTACAGCACCGGTACAGGAGCCGCCCTGGGCTTGTTTTGCTCAGGCGCTTACAGCCTTAGTGGGCCAGTTAGCTCCGCAGCCCGCGTTTACACCGATGGGTTTATCCCAGCAGTCAGTGGTGTCGTCACCCATGCAGGGTTTCCCACGA
Organism: Taudactylus pleione; assembly: GCA_031769625.1. Taxonomy (NCBI): domain Eukaryota; kingdom Metazoa; phylum Chordata; class Amphibia; order Anura; family Myobatrachidae; genus Taudactylus; species Taudactylus pleione. Next base: position 799,380 of record JAUIMM010000156.1, on the reverse strand, counting down.
CAATTGGTGGTACCCCACAGTCTCCCTATTACCCCGCTCCCGGTTTCTCAGGAGCCGGCGTGGGTTAACTCCCTGACGAGTTCTGTACAGCACTTGTCGGATGTGTTGCAAGGGGAGTCTGTGATGCGGCCACTTAAACGGCCGGTGGCGTCTTTGTCGGCTCCTTATGAGGATGACGAGGGGACGTCTGATGATGGGGAGATTCTGGATCCTTACGATCAGGAACCTCTCCATACTAAGGACGCTGACACTAAGTCCAAGGTATATATTCCTGGACTTATTCGGGCGGTCCGCACAGCCTTGGTGATTGAGGACGAAGTTCCCCCAGCGGCTAAATCCAAGTATGCCTTTTTAAAGATGTGAAGGGCGATGCCACAGTCTTTCCTCTTTCGGGTCAGTTAGTGGACCATTTAGAGGAGGCGTGGAAACAGCCTGGCAAAAGATACCAGCCACAGAGGCGCCTGGCAGTGGCTTATCCGTTCCCGGATAATTATTTTGCAAAGTGGGAATCCCCTCCACAGGTGGATTCTCACGTGACCCGTCTTGTCCGTAGTGCCACATTGCCGATGCCATCCATGTCCTCCCTTAAGGATGCTACGGACCGCAAGGTGGAGATCTGCCTGAAGTCCGCTTATTACCTTGCGGGGGGGGGCAGCATGGCCGGCTATGGCCATTTGCTGGGTTGCCAGAGCGATGGAGCGCTGGGCGGATTCATTAGAAGCGTCTATTGATTCCGACTGTCCGGCCGAACAGGCGGAGTTGATTGGTAATCTCCGTGATTCGGCCACTTATATCAACGAGGTGGCCTTAGACATTAGTACTCTGGTGTCTAGAATTTCCTCAGCAGCGGTGGCTGCTCGTCGCACCTTGTGGCTGCGATCCTGGAAGGCGGACGCAGATTCCAAAAAGGGTTTGGAGGCGTTGCCATTTACCGTAGAAGTTCTCTTCGGTCCGGATCTGGACAAGATTGTGGCCACGCTGGCGGCAGCCAAATCGGCTTGTCTCCCGTCGGCCGCTGCTCCTTCTGGTTCTGGACCATCGTCCTTTCGGTCTTATAGGGCCCAGGGCAGGCCCAAACCACAGTCTTTTCCTCGACAGGCTGGCCCTAAGAAATCGGCCAAGCCCCGGAAGCAGGCATGGAGTACCAGACGTCCGGCCCCTAAACCAGATGACAAGCCTGCGACCTGACGGTCCGGGCCTCCCTTTGGGGGATCCCAAAGTGGGAGGCCGCCTGCTGCAGTTCGCCCAGTGTTGGTCGGTCACTACGACAGACACTTGGGTTCTCGAGGTGGTCTCCCACGGGTACGCCCTCTCTTTCCGGCACAGACCCCCGGCTCGATTCTTCACCACGGGTCTACCATCAGACCGGAACAAGGCTACGGAGCTGCGGAAGGTATTGCACACTATGCTCCAGGCTGGAGTTATAGTGCCTGTTCCATTCTCCCAGAGGGGCCAGGGTTTCTATTCAAATCTTTTTTTGGCACAGAAACCCAATGGGTCGTATCGTTCAATTCTCAACCTCAAAGCTCTCAACAAGTCTTTGCGGGTACCGAAGTTTCGGATGGAGACCCTATGGTCCATCATTCTGGCGCTGGAACCTGGGGACTACATGGTGTCATTGGACATACAGGACGCTTCCCTGCATGTCCCTATTCTTTTGCGCCATCAACAGTTCCTCAGGTTTGCAATCCGCAGCGACCACTTCCAGTTTCGGGCGTTACCTTTTGGCCTGGCGACAGCACCACGTGTGTTCACCAAGGTGATGGCGGTCATGGCGGCTTCTCTGCGGCTGCAGGGAGTCCGCATGTTGCCGTACTTGGATGACCTTTTATTGGTGGCAGGATCTCCAGAGCTCCTTCTACGCCACTTGGACCTGACCATTGCGCTACTGCAACGGCACAGCTGGCTAATCAACTGGCAGAAGTCCACTCTAATCCCGTCTTGGCGGATTCTGCACCTCGGAGCCTTATTGGACTCAGAACAGCAAAGGATCTTCGTGACGGGGGAAAAGATCTCTGCTTTACAGTCGAGGGTGCGCAGTTGTCTGCACAGCCGCCGGGTGTCTCTACGCTCGGCGATGAGGTTACTGGGCTCCATGGTGTCGGTGTTTGACATGGTGGATTATGCCCAGTTTCACTCCAGACCTCTGCAGCACCTGATCCTGTCCAAGTGGAACGGGCTGCCTCAGTCTCTGAAGTCCCAGACGATTGTGCTCACCCCGGAGGTTCGCCTGTCCCTTGCCTGGTGGTTACAGACGACCTATCTCAGCAAGGGACGTTCGTTCTGGGTTCCAAATTGGGTACTGTTGACAACGGACGCCAGTCTTCGGGGCTGGGGAGCAGTTTCGGGTCCACACTTGTTCCAGGGCAGGTGGACACCGACAGAAGCGGAGCTTCCAATCAATATCTTGGAACTCCAGGCGGTCTTCAATGCTCTCCAGCAGGCACATCGGGTTCTCCAGGGTCGTCCGGTACAGGTCCAGTCGGACAACGCTTCCACCGTGGCCTACATAAACAGGCAAGGAGGAACCCGAAGTCGGGCGGCTCTCGTAGAGGTGTCTCGGATCCTGGTATGGGCGGAGCGCAATCTTCCGGCCGTATCAGCTGTCTTCATCCCGGGTGTGCCAAATTGGGAGGCGGACTTTCTAAGTCGCCAGGACATTCATCCGGGGGAATGTTCCCTGCACCCGGACGTTTTTCAACTGCTGGTGGACAGATGGGGTCTTCCAGAGATCGACCTCATGGCGTCCCGGCACAACAACAAGTTGCCGGTGTACGGGTCTCGCACAAGAGACGAAGGGGCGTCTCTGGTGGATGCTCTATCCGTCCGGTGGACGTTCCGGTTCGCATACCTGTTCCCTCCGGTCTCCCTTCTTCCACGGGTAATCCGGAAATTCATACAGGAAGGAGGGACGCTCCTGTTGATAGCTCCCGCGTGGCTCAGATGGCACTGGTTCTCAGACCTTCAGGGTCTGTCCGTGGACAGTCCTCTGCGGTTGCCGCTACGACCGGACCTTCTGTCACAGGGTCCTTGTCTTCACCCGGACCTGACTCGGCTGTCTTTGATGGCGTGGCTGTTGAGACAGCCATGCTGAGGTCCCGGGGGTTTTCCAGCTCTGTGGTGCGTACCATGTTACGAGCTCGGAAGCCGTCTTCCGCGAGGATATACCATCGCGTGTGGCATACGTTCTTCCAGTGGTGTCGACCGAGAGGTTATGCACCGCGGGAATTTCGTCTGTCTCGGATACTCGCCTTCCTACAAGCGGGACTAGATCATGGGCTTCGCCTTGCTTCTTTGAAGGATGACAATTGCTGATTGTCATTTGCTTTCATACCTTATCAGATTTTCATTCCAATCAATCAACTAGTTGGACGGTTGGACAGAAAATCTTTACGTGTGTACCCAGCTTTACATTCTACCTGAAATAGCAATGCAGAGATCTAATTTGTATACATTTGCAAATATATTGTAAGTCACCAGGTACCAGCAAGGCGTCTCTGTTCTGGTGGTCCCAACGCTGAATGATAATAGCACCTACTTTGGGTCATATATTTATGTATTTCTAAATTGAGAGGTAACTTACCTGGAGGCACACCAGAATCCTACATTATGGCACTACAAGGATAGGCATACCCTCCAACTAATGGTCCCACACATTCCCACAGGACAATGATACACAGAATGGAAGTTGCTCAAATCAATTTATAAGCCAATCACATGTGCATGTAAGGGAGGGATCATATGACAACAGCCTCTGATTGGCTAAGAGTGGTCTGACTCTTAGCCAATCATGGGTTATGTGCTGGAACCCTCGTGGATTACCTGTCAGTCTCCTGTGAAGTGCTGTATATACACTGGATTGGGGATTTGGTTTGTTTTTAGCCAAGCCCCGGAATGCCAACATGTTGAAGACCGACCAGCACCAGGGAGCAGGTAAGTAATTAGTGTGAGTGCGGGTGAGGTGAGTGAATTTGTATTAAAGTGCTAAAACCTTTTGTATCTGTTTCCTGTCTTTTTTTATATATATTCTTCACAGCTGTGATGCAGATGTCAACGGTCTGCTGGCACTTGTGGTTCTACAGGTGCCACAGGACAGGCTTGTTGGGACCTGTAGTTCAAATGAGAAGAACAATATAAGTACTATATTTAACCAATCATTAAATTCTACCTGTTTGCATTAAGATGCCCAAACGGGTCTTTGGAGGGCACTGGTGCAATTAACTTCAGAGTTAGTGCCGGGACAGTAGGGGACGCGTCATAAAGACACACCCCCATTTTCTTGGCGATACCCCCTTTTCTGGTGGTCCGGCGCCGGACCTAGAGAAAATGCACTTCTGCGTGGGCGTGGCCAAGGAAAAGGGGGCATGTCTTTATGACACGTCCCCTTGTCGTCACTCTTCGGTGCGTGCCCAGCACTTACGGACATGGCGGGCACCCCCCAAGCACTGCGGTCACTGTGAATGGCTTGCGGGACACGGTGGCCCGCGAGAGAGGACAAAGCCCGTAGGCTGTTTCAGCGGGGCACCAAATCAGAGGGTAGGGTGCTTTCTGCACTTTAGAAATAGGGCAGGGTGAGGCACCCCGCTGAAACAGCCTAGCGGGAACGCTATATATATATATATATATATATATATACACACACATACAGCAGGTAAAATAAGTATTGAATACATCAACATTTTTTTCAGTAAATATATTTGTAATGATGCTATTGTAATGGAATTTTCACCAAATGTCAGAAAAAACCCATGCAATCCACACATGCAAAGTAATCAAACCATAAATTAAGTTATGTGTAATAATGTGAAATGACACAGGGAAAAAGTATTGAACACGCTTTCTGAAATGTATTTAATACTTCGTACAAAAGCCTTTGCGGGTAATGACAGTTTCAAGACGCCTACTGTATTGAGAAACTAATCGCATGCATTGCTCAGGTGTGATTTTGGCCCATTCTTCCACACAAACAGATTTCAAATCGTGAAGGTTCCGTGAGCCTCTTCTATGAACTCTGGGCCTACTTCAGAGCCGGAAGCTCTGAAAGAGCGCTCGCTCTGAATCAGGGAGTTTTCTTTTTTTTGTGTGGCCTCCTGGCCGCTCGCTTAGCTGCGGGTGACCATCGCGACCAACGGTGGCTTGTGACGAGACCCTTGTGGTAGGGTCTCGTTCCCGCAAGCCCCAATGAGCTTTCAGCTCTATTAAAGCCGGAAGCTCAACCACTGACATCACTCGTGATGTCACTGGGGCCGCTCCCAAACGGCAGGCGTTCCTTCGGGAACGCCTCCGTTTGGCCAGCCATCCCCCCTGCCCGCCTCCAAAACGGGGCAAGCTGTCAATCAAAATTGTCAGCTGCCGCGCTTTGGTGCGAGACCCGTAGCGATGGAGCACCCATTGCTAGCCGGGTCTCGCGCATGCGCACGTCGGAGCCGGCTCCGGCGTGCGCATGCGCAGTGGCCAAACATCGACCGGCGTAGCAAAGGATCTGAACCAGAATAAACACAGTTAACATAAGTACATTGTGTAACCTGCTTTGCACTGAAAAAAAAAAAAGCTGTTTGTGTGAATACTGAAGAAAACACCAGCAAGTATGCTGTTTAATTAACTTCACGTGTTGAATGAGCAGAGCAAAGCACACATAGGGCCTGATTCAGACCCGGTTGCTAAGCTGTGAACGTACGCTATGGGCGATTATCGCACATCTGCGCATGCGTATGCGTCAAAGTACGCATGCGTGAACCAGTCACTGCTGCCGGGAATCGTGCGCCCCTAGTACACTAGACGCTACTTTGAGTGACAGATTGCGCCATTTGTGGGTGGTGACAAGGGAAGGTGCTTGTGAATGGGGGAGTGGATGTGCGAACGCAAGCGTGTCTGAGCGTCAAAACGGAGTTTAATGGGTGTGCATAATTAGCAAAGTAGCGTCATTGAATATGTCACTTGGTTGTATTTTAGCCTGAACTGATCGCAGTGCTTGCGGTGGGGTAGGCGTTCAGCTCCGATGCGTCTCGATGTTCCCGATTAATCACACACTTCCTTGAGATGACGTGTGCTAAGAGAGAGAGGTGGCTGGCTTTATACTCCTGCGTACGCTCACTGCCATCGCCCTCTAAAACATTTAGGGCGTCCTTAAGCCAGACAGTGCAATTGCGGGATTTGCATACCCGGACCCTTTTGGCAGCGAGAGAGCGCAGCTTAGCTACTGGGTCTGAATCAGGCACATACTGCATTGCTGAAAATATTCTGTTTAACCCCTGCATTGCTGAAAAAAAGCAATGTTTTCTTTTTTTTGTTACACTTGAATTACTGAAGGAAAGAGAGATATATTTGTGTATACTGGCTTGTCATTGCTCTTATATAAAAGCACCTACACTTGTACATACACCTCCTACTATAAAATGGAGGAAGTCTTTCATACTATAGTAAATTTGCTAGCCTCTCACCAAAAGACAGAGGAACAAATGTTACAGCTGCTGACCCAGTCAATGGGCACGACAAGTGCAGGGCATCTAAAGAAAATGTCTGCCTCAGATGACCCAGAGGCATATTTGCTGATATTTGAGAGGGTGGCACAGCGTTAAAAGTGACCAGCAGATACTTGGGTTGATAGACTTGTCCCCTATTTCACTGGTGAGACTCAGAAAGCCTATGGGCCTGATTCAGAGCCACTCGTAAGCAGCAGCTCGTTCGCTCCGAGCGATGTTTGCCCAACTGCGCATGCGTACGGATCGTTATACGCATGCGCGAACCAGTCAGTGCGGCCGAAATTCATGTGCTCGCTAAATAGCGAATGCCTGATAATTTGAGTGACAGGATGAGGCGTATGTGGGTGGTAACAGGGGAAGGTGCTTGAAAACGGGGAGTGGAGATCCGAACGCAGGCGTGCTTAAAGGTCAAAACGGGCGTTTTATGGGTGTGCATATTTAAAACAGCAGCGTCATTGACCACGTCACTGGGGTTTTTTTAAGCAAGAACTACTCACAAAATTGTGGTAGCAAAAACCAACCACAAGAATAGCGAGCAGCTCATACCCTGTTCGATGTACTCGATTAATCTAATAAATAGCGGACATGACGTAGGATGCGAGCGGCCAGGGGGCGTAGTTTCCCAAAAAACGACCGCAAGTTTTGTTCGCTCGTTCAGACCTAGAGGCGTGAACAGGCCGCAAACAGCGAACGGTTCATTTGAATAGCCACCCCTATTTTCTGGACGAGCGAGCGCTATTTGCGTCCGGCTCTGAATCAGGCCCTATGTTGATTTGTCCTCTACTGATGCTGAGAAATATGACCTAGTCAAAAGTGCCATTCTAGCTCAGTCAGGGAAGCGCAGCGCTTCCACAAATGGGCCCTATTACCAGGGTTCCCTATTCGGAAGCAGGTTGCAGAACTCGCCAGACGGGCGGAGTTGGCTCCAGCCAGAAGACCGCACTGCTGCTCAGATTGTAGAGACTGTGGTAATTGCCCAGTGTATAAGAACCCTAGGGCGGAATATGCAGTGTGTGTTGGAGCAATATGAGATCGCAGGAAAAGTGACAAAAATGCCAGAAAAGAAACCAGCAACTGAGCGACTCGTTAAGATGGCACCCCATTGGCTTGTGAGTGACCCCCACTGTCACCCCTCCTCAAGGAAACACCGCTGGAGATGCCAGGGTTGTTTGCTATGAGTGCAGAGAGCCAAGTCATATAAGACGGGACTGTCCCAGAAAAAACAGGGCCAATGGAGTGTGGGGTTGCTAGTATGGGTGCTACGTACCCCGCTTTTTGCACGATGGTACCCCTGAACTCCAGACCCCTATTAATATGGGAACTCCCAGCTATTATAGACTCAGGAAGTGTACTAACCCTGATGTCAAAGGCTGTCCTGCCAAGGGCAGTGGAAAAGGTGCCAGGGTTAGTTGAAGTACACTGCAGTCATGCATCCACAGAAAACTTTTCCCAAGTGCAAATGAGCCTCACCATAAAGGGGCGCGCTTATGAGGTAGTCACCGCAGTTGGTCCTAAGCTCTCCTATCATATTGGGGAGCATTTTCCTAGGATTTGTTGAGCTCTTAAAGGAACCGCAGAGACATCGCCAATGTAAAGTCTCCAAGACCCTACCTCCGAAAAGGGAGAAGAGTGGAAAAGCATGCCCAGTCCTCTTTGGAGAGAGAACCTCTGCGCAATTAATGTCTGAGGAAAGAAATCCACAACAGTTTGCCCAATTACGTCCATACAAAAATATTTGCAGAGTTGTCATGCACATTACAGATGTTGCCATGGATCTGCTGGGAATTGCCACACCTCCTAGGGGCAGCTCTAGTTCGCTACAGAATATCAGCTGGCGGACACCTTGTCAGCAAAACAGTGAAAATAAGCAAAAGCCTTAGTTCGCAATTATTAGAATGTGTTTTCTTCCCTGCCAGTGCACACTGCCTTAACAGATCATGAGATAAATACACCTGAAGGATTGGGTGTGAAGAAGCGACCATATCGCATTCCTTAGGCACGGCGGCAAGCTATCCAGTAAGACGAAAGTCCGGTCCCTGTACTTCTTGCTAGACCGCTCGGATGTCACACTGGCTCTTTAAGGAATACTTTGTCTGTGGGGTAGCGGAAAACAGCAGAACCCAGTGTCAGCAAGAAAAGAAGGATGGTTGCTCCTCTGCCAGAACACACCATGTTCAGGGGGTATGAAGAAGACATGCCTGGAAAGGTGGTTCAGAAAGCTGAATGGTGTCGGCCAACGCGAAAGAATATGTGCGCTTCTCCAAGCTTGGAAAAGCGAAAGGGGGGATGTGTGATGAGAGGGGTTGTCTCTCACCTGAATTGCCCACATTCTGGTGGAATTAGCTCCCTCCAAGAGAGGCTGGAGTGAAACCCGTGCGTTCTGCATTAGCAGTGAGGGTGTGGAATTCCAGGTTTTCACATTTACACAGATCCAGCTGGAATAATCACTGAAGCACAGGAAAGGTTTAAAACTCTCACACACCTGATGCTCCTTGCTTCTGATGCCGGACAAACTGGGCAGGCGATAGGCCAGGGGTGGTGGTTAGCATTAGGGTGCCAGGACCTGGAAGGTCAACAAACATTAGCACACGGAGTGCTGGGACATTTACTTTTATGTTTATTTGCTTATTTTCTGTTATGTGTCTGTGTGTATTCAGACCTATGCTCACATATGCTAAGGTGCATTGTCTGCTACCATTAAAAGACACTGCTTTACCAAGTACCTGTCTGTCTGGAGTCCTCATTTCAATACTATATATATGTGTGTGTGTGTCTATGTAAAACATTTATATGCATACAACGAGAAGCAAAATCACATTTTTGAAATCAAAGATAAAATAAAATAGGTTTTGTGCAAATTTTGCTAACTTTGAAAATCAACTGCTCCCCTTACAGATAAATAATGGATGAACATTTGTCTGGAGGCTGCTCTTGTCTGTGTGTGTGTTTTTTTTTTTTTTTCACAGTTCTTTGATTTTGATTTTTTTCTTAAACCGACTTCTAGCAATTGTTGCATATTGATTTAGAGTTTTTGCTTTGTTTTGTGACTCATGCACTTCAATGCTGTTTGTTGTAAAGTGTGTATTTTGATGTAGATGGACATTATTTTTAAAGCACTTATGTTTTTTACATTATTGATTCCCTGGAACATTAATACAGGGAATCTCTAAACATCAGTATCCTGTGGCCTAAAACCAGTGTTTAGGTCAGGGGTGGCCAAAGCATCGATCGCGATCGACTGGTCGACCGCAGACACTCAGCCAGTCGATTGCTTTAGCCCACCCAGAAGCAGTTAGCAATGTCCAATAAGAATTAGTGTGATTCTTATTGGCGGCTGCACCAAACTGAAGCAGCAGCTAACTGAAGCTGTGACTATCTCTGTCGGCTGTCGCTGTGACAGCAATAGCCAATAAGATTATTTTTGGCTGAGCCGGTCTCATGTAACCTCCATTGCATTGGTGCTAGAGCCGGTACTCGGTAAGGTCTGACTTGTTGATCGCCGCTCTGGTCACCTGTAAGTATCCCAGTGACGGGTTACCCGCAGTATACCGGATATGATGAGAAGTGGACCACACAAATTATTACAGGCAGAGGTAATGCCGGGATTACTCATTGCCAAGGATGCAAAGTGATTTATGAATGTGTCTTCAGTGCTGGCGTCTGTGTAAAAGCATTCTCCCCAGCTCGTTTTATTTTTTTTTTCCTATGGGGGGACATTGTGATTGGGGTTTTTACTGTGGGGCCAATGTGTTTAATTTTTTTTAATGTGGGGGCCAATATATGATTTCAGCAGGACAGTCCCCATGCCCCTTGCTGCAAGGTTTTGCAAGCCATGTCACCTTTTGCATGCCATACCTCTTATTTCGTGCTTGCGTCCTAGGCAAATGTGCATACTTTGTAGATCACAAAAGATTTTTAAGTGGATCACAGTGTGCAAGAGTCTGGCCACCCCTAGTTCATATTTATACAGTACTTTGCAAAAGTTTTAGGTAGGTGTGGAAAATGCACTGCAAAGTAAGACCATGTTCAAAAATAGAAGTGTTAAAGTTTATTTTTATCAATTATGCAAAGTGAATGAACATAAGAGAAATCTAAATCAAATCAATATTTGGTTTGACCACCTTTTTCCTTCAAAACAGTATCAATTCTTCTAGGTACACTTGCACACAGTTTTTGAAGGAACGAGGCTGGGAGGTTGTTCAATCCATCTTGGAACCACTGATCTTCTGTGGATGTAGGCTTGCTCAAATCCTTCTGTCTCTTCATGTAATCCCAGACAGACGCGATGATGTTGAGATCAGGGCTGTGTGGGGGCCATATCATCACTTCCAGGACTCTTTATGCTGAAGATAGTTCTTAATAACATTGGCTGTATGTTTCGGGTCGTTGTCCTGCTGTAGAATAAATTTGGTGCCAATCAGACGCCTCCCTGATGGTATTGCATGATGGATAAGTACCTGCCTGTATTTCTCAGCATTGAGGACACCATTAATCCTGACAAAAATCCCCAACTCCATTTGCTGAAATGCAGCCCAAAACTTGCAAGGAACCTTCACTATGCTTCACTGTTGCCTGCAAATACTCCATTATTGTACCGCTCTCCAGCCCTTCTGCAAACAAACTGCCTTCTGTTACACCCAAATATTTCAAATTTTGAATCATCAGTCCAGAGCACATGCTGCCATTTTTCTGCACCCCAGTTCCTATGTTTTCGTGCATAGTTGAATCGCTTGGCCTTGTTTCCACGTCGAAGGTATGGCTTTTAGCTGCAATTTTTCCATGAAGACCACTTCTGGCCAGACTTCTCCAAACAGTAAATGGGTGTACCTGCCAGTTCTAATCTGATGGCACTGCTGGACATCCTCTGATTCCGAAGTGCAGTAAGCATGATGTGCTTCATTTCATTTCTTTGTGCTTCTTCAAAAGAGCTTGAACAGCACATCTTGAAACCTCAGTATGCTTTGAAATCTTTGCCTGGGACCTTGCTGATGCAGTATAACTACCTTGTGTCTTGTTGCTGTGCTCAGTCTTGCCATGATGTATGACCCGTGACATGAAAGGGTCTTCCACAACCTCACCTTTATAGCAGAGTTTGGCTGTTCCTCCTCCAGTTTTAAGCCTCCTACACAGCTGTTTCTGTCTCAGATAATGACTGTGGGCCTAATTCAGACCCGGTCGCTCTGACAGAGCGCTCGCTCTGAATCAGGGCCGGGGTTTTTTTTTTTTAGAACGGCCTCCTGGCCGCTCGCATAGCTGTGGGCGAGCGTCCATGATGATAGTTGCGATGGTCAAGACCATCGCGACCATCGGGCTTGCGACGAGACCCTTGTGGTAGGGTCTCGTGGCCGCAAGCCTCAGAGAGCTTTCGACTCCAACAGAACCGGAAGCTCTCCACTGACATCACTAGTGGGGCCGCCCCCAAACGACAGGCGTTCTCATGGGAACGTCTCCGTTTGGGCAGCAACCCCCCAGGGCCGCCCACCAAAGGGGGCGAGCTGTAACTCAACATCGACAGCTCGCCCCCTTTGTTGCGAGACTTGGAGCGACGGAGTGCCCGTCGCTATCTGGGCCACCATCGACCCGGTTTTGAGCGCTCAGCACTTGTGCCCGGGTCTGAATCAGGCCCTGTGTTTCAACCTACATATGAAAATGATTATCATTATCACCTGTTTTGTATGATTAGTTAATCATACACCTGAGTATAAAGGCCCCCATACATCAGCAATTGATTGCAGCAATCGTGCAATTTGCAATCGATTGTGTATAAAAATCTTACCCTTTTTCAATCGATTGCAGGTTGCAGAGATTCCACAATCGATTGTGTATAATAATCTTTCCGTATTTCAATCGATTGCAAATTGCACGATTGCTGCAAACAATTGCTGATTTATGGGGGCCTTTAGCCTACAAAATCCCTGACTTTGTGCAAGTGTACCTAGAAGTATTGATGCTGTTTTGAAGGCAAAGGGTGATCACACCAAATATTGATTTGATTTAGATTTCTCTTCTGGAGATTCACTTTGCATAATTGATAAAAATAAATTAACAGTTTTTGAAAGCATTCCCACTTTTGCAGCATTATTTCCTCACCTACCTAAAACTTTTGCACAGTACTCTGTGTGAGTGTGTGTGTGTATATATATATATATATATATATATATACATGTTTGTGTGTATATATATATATATATATATATATACACACAGTATATATTATCACATAATTTGGTATGGTGTTGGCAGATGATCTATGTGGCTCAATTAGTGTAGTTTCCATATAACAACCTAGAACAGTGTATTATAATCTGACTGGATTATCCGGGAAGCAATCGGGAAGCCGACTGCCTATATACCGGCAGCCGGCTTCCCGACTGTCTTATCCCGGCAAGGGTGAAATGCCGGGCGTCTAGATGTAGACGCCCGCATTTCCCCGACGCGGGGAGACCGGCACCCGGCTTCACGATCGTAGTGATGCCGGGCGCTGCGAGTGGACAGCTGCGGGGGGGAGGGTTAGGTTTAGGGCTCCTGGGGGGGAGTTAGGGTTAGGCACCCCCCCGGGAGGGTTAGGGTTAGGCTAGGGGGAGGGAGGGTTAGGCACACCCCCGGGGGACTTAGGTTTAGGTAGCGGGGAAGGGGGTGGTTAGGGTTAGGCACTTAGAGGGGTGATTAGGGTTAGGCACTTGGGGGGGAAGTTAGGGTTAGGCACCCCTAAGGAGGGTTAGGGTTAGGGGGGGTTAGGTTAGTGGATACTTACCTATCCACGATCGGGATTTCCAGCGCTGTCGGGCTTCCGCTGCGTCGCACTCTGCTCCTGTTGGGCTGCCGCTGACGGGAATCGAACCGCCGGCCATGCGGCCGGCGGTATTTCATACCCATTCCGATTATCCACCAGTGCTGATCAAAACATTGCTTCTTAGTTGCTGCATATATAGGTAGCTTAATTAATTTGTTTCAAAGCTGAGATAGATCACATAATGGGCCTGATTCAGAGTTGTATGCTATTGCTGTCTCAGCTGTAAATTTGTATGTAGCTGCTATGTGAAAATATGCAAATGTCGCCGTACCCGGGAGCTGTATTGAGACGCCCACCAGCAGCTTTGAAAATCCAAACAACTGTGAAAAATATTGCAGCATCTGTGAACAAAGACGCATATCATTGGATTGTTGCAGTCCTGGGAGAGTCTATGGTCCCACAGAATGGCTGTGGGAGCCATATTACATGTTTACCGGATCACAGTCGCAGGGTGTGACACAAACACTGAAACGGTTGTGACACGTCTGCATTCTTTGCCACCATTGCCCTGTTATCGCCTCCAAATGATCCCTGACTGCCAACCACACTATGAATAAATAATCGCTGAAAGTGACTATGGTAAAGGTCCTTGGCGCATGCGCATTGCGCCTTAGATTCATGCGCTAATTGCTGTAAACAGAATAGCGTACAACTCTGAATCAGGACCAATATCTCTTCTATGGCATGAATGTAAAAAAGAAAAAACATTTGAAAGCACTTCTACAGAAGTTTTAACTAATCAACCTTAAAACTAGAACGAGCTACATTCAGGCTTTCAAACTTGACAGAAATCACATTCTTCTTCTTAAACTTTAAATATTCATGTAATTAGATGCATCATTTACTGTCTTAGACATTACTGTAAAAATGGCAGGCTGGTAGCATATTTGGCAACATTTTACCTGGACCCTTTGGGAGATGCCAGAGAGAGAGGTCCAGGTTACAGATGCATTATACCACATCATAGAGCCTCCGGACCACCTACTTCTCTAGAAAAAGTAGCTGATGTTGAAGATGTGCATACTTTGGTCCGTATTCAATTAGAGGCGAAGTCGGATAAGTTTCGCCTGTCCGACTTGCCGCCTCCTTCGCCTGTTTCAGAGGCGAAAACTTTTCGTGCGTGTCCCCGCTTTTCGCTCTATTCAATTCCTAAACACACGAGAACGGAAAGCGGAGCATGCGGAACAGGCGGAAAGTACTGTCAGAAGTGGGGAAATCAGTCTGTACCCCAAAAAAAGATGCACTAACATAGGGAATCAATGTAGATGTGTACTAGTAGCCCTAATAAAAGTGTTTGGGGTAACATAGTTGTTTAAATTGCTTCTTATTAGTGTCTTTGCATAAGTGTAGAAGAATGGCATAAAGCAGTATTTTTTGGTAAAAAAGTACTCCAGTCAAATTTGGGGTACGTGAAAATGGGTGCTAGCATATTTTTATGTCTCTAAAGTGAACTTTTAACAAACGTCAATAACGCACCTGCGGGGCATGCACCTGCAATCCCAAAAACACCTGACCCGTCATTGCAGACCCCCAAGAAGCCTATTTGGCTAGTTTTTATGCTTGTCCCCCCACTTTTTATTTTTTTTGCCCAAAAAATGAAAGTACTTTCTTAGGTTTTTTTTATTTTTTTGGCCAGATTTGTTCTTTGGGGGGCTGTCCCAAGGGTTCTGGGTCGTTTCCCCACGTTTGCACCCCAAAATAAAGATGTTGCACTTCTTTTCACCTGCTATTCTTTTCCGCCTATTACATTGCATTGAGTTTCCGCTTAGGCTAAATCATCCTGGAATTGAATTTGAGATAAGTTCCGAACAGGCGAAAAGCGGCAATAGGTGAAACTTACGACTTTTCGCCTCTAATTGAATACGCCCTTTATCGGGAGCCCGGGAGATTTCCCTGATTTGGGGACATTTCGGGGGATTGGGCAGGTATCTGCCAGGATACAGAAGGGCAGTTTAGTATAACACTAGATTGCAATTTATAGACAAGTTTAACAGTACGGTTTGCACAAGAAGACCATTTTGTATTTGCTAGTTCTAGTGCTTTACAGTACCCAATATTGTTAGCAGTATTTTGATGTTTATTAATGTGTCACATGGTGGATTACTTTCTGTTGCTCAGCCTTTGAATGACAAGGTATGAGTGAAGGAAAAAACATTGGTAACACAGACATCTGGGTACAGTGAAACAGCTGTGAGCCGTACTGTGTCATTTATTGGATTTACCTGCTGTCTATTTAGTGTGCTATGACCTTCACTGCTAACAAAGGGTGTATAGAGTATAAGTATACTGACTTCATAGAGGCTTACCTGAGCAAATACACTGTTTGTTCTTCAGATGGAGAAGTATGTTATCATGCAGAGGATATGAATAATAAAATGTTTTTAGTTTTGTGTTAACCCAGTGTTTCCCAACCTATATTGCATCACGAGCCCTATGCTGGCCATACACCTGCACGACCAGCGTTAGACAAGATTCACCTCACGACTCCCCGGAGCTCCCTGGCAGTCCCGGCAGCACGATTCGTTGGGGGTTTTTGCACACGATCTGTCATACGATCGATCGTGTGCCTCAAGCGCTCATCAGGAAAAAGTCATTGAAATGACATGAATGGACGCACGATGCATCGCATGCACAAAACAAACGGTACGAACTGCACACGATACGATGGATAATATGGTCTGCACATCTGATCATACAATCTTGCTAAAAAAAATACACGATGTCTACACGATTCATCGTATGAGACATCGAAAATCGGCCAATCTGCCCGAAATCGTGCAGGTGTATGGCCAGCATTAGAGTATCAGCATTTTTGTTCACGGCACCCCTAGGCCAAAAGTTTCTTATTGAGAAATTCAACATAAGTTATTAAATTAAGTATATTTATTTACTTATCACTCTTAGGTTCATTTAGTGGTGGATACAGGGGCGTCTTAAGAGAGGAGGGGGCCCATGTGCATTCCCCATGCCAGGCCCCCTCCTCTCTCCCCGGCAGCCAGCTGGCTGGCTGGCCACCGCAGAGTCAGTAAACTCTGGGCACTAGAGTGTGCCCAGAGTCTGCTGCGCATGCACAGAATGCCGAAAAATGGCAGCGGCAGACATTTCCCGGTGTTCTGTGCAGCACTGACACCCGACGCGGGACCACGGACAGTTGGTTTTAGACAATATGGGTGCAGGGTTTGCGGGGCCCTTGTGGACCCGGGGGCCCGTGTGCACCGCACACTCTGCACCCATTATAGATACGCCCCGGGGTGGATAGAATTGTGCTTCTGTTTGTCCACATACTGTATTTTATGATTGGCAGCCATCACTGATTAAACCAGTCTAGTTTTGGCGATCACATGGGTCATAAATAATTAGATTTAGTCCTGGACCACCAAAACGTGACACCCCTGCAAGTGTCCTTCAGCACCCCAGAATGCCATGGCACCCAGTTTGTGAGCCACTGTGAACTCATTTACTCCATTGGAATATAAATATATACTTCTGTGACACCCAATGCTGTAACAATGCAGCAGCGTCCGGTGCTCTCCTATTACCTCCCTGGGCAGGGGGATAACAGCAGCTAGCACATTCAGGCGGCACTCCAGAGGACTTCAATAAATAAATACACAAGAATCCGCAAATATATGAATCGACGTTTCAATGCATAAGCATTTTCATCAGGATACAGATATATATACAAATGTGAGTGTGTGTGTATGTATATATATATATATATATATACATATATACTGTGTGTGTGTATATATATATATATATATATATATATATATATATACCTTTTTTTTAATTATTGAGACAGTGGTAGTTTGTTCTCTATACATCTAAAAGAAGGACAAAATGTGTCAAAAACATTGAAATGCACATTAAACTACTTAATCGGTTCTTTCGTACGCAAACTAAGGGCCTGATTCAGACCCACTTGTGAGCGGCTGTCCGCTCGCAAGTGGGTCGATGGTGTACACTGAGCATGCGCACGACGGAGGGAGCTCCGTCGTGCGCATGCGCGAGACGCGACGAGCGAAGGACGTTCCTTCGATCGTTGTGTCTGATCAAAGGGGGCGTGCTGTCGATGTTGATTGACAGCACGCCCCCTTTGGTGGGCGTGCCAGGGGCGTGCCTCCCAGACGGGGGCGTTCCCAAGGGAACGCCTACCGTCAGAATCCGGCCCACTGACATCACTAGTGATGTCAGTGGGAGTGATTTTGGCTCTGATAGAGCCAAAATCACTCCAGGGCTTGTGGTCGAAAACCCCGACCACAGGCTTCTGGTCGCACTGGCGATGGTCGCGATGGTCAAGACCATCGCTACCATCATCCTGCACGCTCGTATGTGCTGTGGGTGGTGACCCACAGCTATACGAGCGTCCAGGAGGACGCTCCATTTTTATGGAGGACGGCCCTCATTCAGAGCGAGCGCTCTGCTCAGAGTGTCCGGCTCTGAATGAGGGCCTAAATTGCATAAGATGTTGCTTTCTTGCTGAAAGCTGTGCTGGCACCAGTGTGGCCAAGCAGGTAGCAGGGCCGTAGCTAGGGTAGTGCGGCCGGTGCCATCGCACAGGGCACCACAGGTCAGGGGGTGCTGTTTGGGCCTGTCAAATTTCTGTTTATTATCATTCTTGCGTGTAGCTCCCTCTTATTTCATCCCCAGCATCTCCTGGCCTCTCCTATCTCTTCTCAGGCCCTTCCCCATGAGGCCATGGCCCTTTTTTGGGTGCATTATGTCCCTTTGAAAAATGAGGGGGGCGCCAATGCTCTTTCTGGCACAGGGCACCAAAAAGTCTAGTTACAGCTCTGGCAAGTAGTATTCTTTTCCCCAATAACCAGCACTTCTCTTTTTCCCTTCTTAACCACTATAGAGTTGTTTAATATGGCTGCAAATTGGTTAATGCTGTAGTGCATGTGGGAGATACTGGGGAATACATATATTATGTTATGTATAGATATTATGGGGACAATGATAATTAGGATAGTGATTGATATTTATCTATATATTACAGGAACAGCTGTGATGCTTGTACTGGAAGCAGGGACGTTAAAGCTGTAATTATGGTGCCTATTCATCATCACTTAAATGGCCCATTACACATGTGGAAACATTAGTTTCCGCATATTTTATGAACCGGACCATTCATTATTAGGGGTCCGATAATGCTTCCTAATATTCAGCAAACTCCATAAAGTTTGCTTGCAAGAACAACAGACGAGGTCATATTGTAAATATACTGTCATTATCATGATGTGTATTGAGAGCCTTTGTTTCATTTAAATAAGTAATTTAAAAATATTTATGGGTACAATCCATTACGTTGGTAAGAGATACCAAAATCCTTTTCAGTTTTGCAGAGTAGTATACAGTATGTGTCACAGGAAAAGCTTTATACACAGCAGGTGCGCTGGCTTTTGTTATTATACATAATGTGTGACTGGTTGAAAACAGGCAATACAAAGAGAACACTGATTTATACTAAAGAGGCAAATGTGTAGTGGTCATGTCATTGTGCCTCTCTAAGGAGCTCTGCATGGGGAGTGTGTTTTGTCTTGGTGAGGATGATGAATGTTACAGTTCAGTTGCAGTTAGGCTATCCTGATGTAATAATAATCTCCATTTCACAGCATATGTGGGCCACACCTTGAACGTTGGAGTGCTCCTTTTACAGTAATAGACCCAGGCAGACAGCTTGATCCTGTGCCAGCCAGCATTGCGCTGAGTCTTTTCTGAATGTTTTTCTCAGCCAATTAAAGTCTATAAAAGGATGGCGAGACCTGAACCTCTTCCTCAGACCTGATGATGTCCATGATAAACAGCCCATAATTAGACTTTAGTGTACACAGAGACCTCCATGAAAAGATTGCCGCTTCCCATAAAACAAAAAAGATGCTTTGCAGGTGGTGATGCTTATCACAGCACAGTTATAAATATTTCTCTGCATAGAAAACAACCCGACCTGTGAAGTGATCATCCACATCCACCACAGTCACGTGATCAGAAGAATCTCATAGCGTAACTACTCTTATATCTATCCATGTTTTAACACTACAGCTTCACAAAACAAAGCTTAAGTCTGCCCCTAGCTTAGAGCGTACTGTATGTGTCATAGCTAACATTTTGCTAATTATTTTGCAATAACTTTTCGTGTTATTTGTAAATACTACTCAGAATTAAAAATAAAGAATGCAAATTTGAATATTAAATAAAAATACTTGTGAAAAAGCATAAAGGAACTTTATAGTTCTAAAGAAGTAAAAATATTGTTATTCATAAGAAGCTCATGGCCAAGGCACAGTGCAAAATCCTCTTTTGTTGTGCTGTGTGCCTACAATTTTCCCAAAGTGCTTGGTATTGCAGAATGTGGTGGTGGAGTTGAGCAGACGTTTGCACCAGCTGGCGGAGGTTGGTTTACTGAATATGAGCAGAGGAGAAATTGTGATGCTGGTACTCCATAAGTACTGGAGTCCGAGCTAGAGCACACACACAGTTATGTTAGTCCGTGGTAATCTAGCCTTGATTTTTCCTAGTTTGGCACAAGTGGTTATATTCTTAATTTGAAAATCTAAATTTTTATTCGCTACACTGTTATGTAAATGTTATATAGTATCGATGGGCAAAGGAGTTTTGGGGATGCGAAGAGGGATCCCTCTGCCACTTCCTCACTACCTCCCCAGCGGCTGTGTGCATGCGTGACCTCAGGTCACTCATGCGTAGCTGGGCCGACGGAAGAGGTAAATAATGCAGCTACTTCTGTAGCTGCGATACTAACCGAGGGACAGCTGCTTTTCGGAGCAGCTGTCCCCGCAGCAGAGCAATGATGAATTGCTCTGTTGTCAAGTTTCCCCCGATGCGAGTTGGATACTTAAGTATCCCTCGCATGGAGTTCAATTCATCAGAGTCCATACGGCCTCCGATGATGAATAGAAACACAAGGAAGATGTCCTTTACTAGGGAAGCTAAAACCTATACATTGACAACAGACTATGGACCCTATTTATCACAATCTGCATTTTTAATATGGATGTGATACATTTTTTTACCCCTAAATTCATAACATAAAATTTTAAGATGAATTTAATAACAAGCTCTTGCCAGGAGACAGGCTATGATAAGAGCCCGTGCCTGCTTACAAGTCCCCCGCCTTCAGTCTATGTGCGGCCATTGCCCAGTACATGCGTCAGTGGGGGTTACACCCATCTCTAGAATCTGGCTCTACTTCACCCCAGATGCACCAGAATCTTCTTCACACATTCAACTTTTCCCATCAGGACTACTGCAACCTCTTCCTTTCTGGCCTCTTTCTCACTCGCTTCTCCCGATTTTAATCTATCCTCAATCAGCCACCCTGCTCCCCTCATTGTCTTCTCATGACGTATGGTGTCTGTCACTCCATTCAGCAACCAGATTCATTGGTTGCCAATTCCCCTCTGAATTCCAGTTCATAACCCTCACTTATAAAGCTCAAGACCAATTATACCTACAACCCAGGCTGCCGTCAAAAACTGTGGGGCCCGGGACTAACAGAATAGGCAAAGCCCCCCCACCCCACCCCCCGTGTTTCTGCAACTCCAGCCCCACAGTGTCTCTTCAGCTCCAGCCAGCACCCCTTCTGTTTCTCCAGCCAGCCCCCTGCAGCCTACAGACTCTTAACTTCTCCTGTGTCTTCTGGCAGCTTCTCTTCACGCTGCTGCCGACTCCTCTGTCAGTGGTACGGCATCATGACATCACACGCACCTTGTCTCAATAAAAACTAAAAACAACAATGTACTAGGCAGCAACCGGCAAGCAGCTGCCCGGACGGACCCCAGAGTAATGGATAGGATAATTTAATGAAAACCACAAACTTTATTGTTTACTGCTCATTTTATTAAAATACATATAAAGATTTATTAAATCTGCCTTTAATGTCTTTACAATGATATTTATCAGTGCACTGTGTGAGGTAAAGTGCAGGGAACACTGTGCGAGCTAAATCACAGGGCACTCTTTGCGGGGTAAAGAGGATTTGTGTAAATTAAAGTGGATTTAAGCAAGTTCATCTGAGCGGTCTCCATCATCTAAACAAGCTTCCATGTTATTCATTCCTGAGTTAAAGTGCTGAAGCATATTGGGACTTGGTTTAAAATCCTTGCAACAAATACCCGAGCATCTTAAACCATTCCTGACATAAAGAATACCATGTAATGGGGGAATTCAATTGCTGCTCCGATCAGACGCCCTTTAGTTGCGTCAGTCACATTTCTTCTCACAGCCTTAGGAGGTGTGAGAAAAAAATGTGTGAAAAGTTCGTAGTTCAGTCACAAAAAGGGTAGTTTTGGCGCCCAAACCAGGACTTTAGATGCCCAAAGGAGGATTATAGACGGGGTTAGCCACTGGCTGAACCCCGTCCTTTTTGGGCCTGTAAAATACTAATGGGAGTCTGATCGGAGCAACAATTGAATTGCATCGATAGTCGCCCATTAATTAGACACCCAGCGCTAACAATTGAATTCACCCCAATAATAAGCAGCTTGCAACCTTAATAAGCCCAAAAAACAAGCAACAATAAAAAAAAAACAACTTGAATAAAAAACAAACCCAATTCCGCTTGTTATAAGCGGAATTGGCAACTATGACCAGGGGGCTGGAGATGGATAGCTTGACATCCACCAGAAGAGGTGGCGAGTATGGGATCAGGAAGGGGTGGGCTGGGCTGATCTGTAAAGCACAGCCATAGGTGGTTGATACCCAAGGAGGGGTCAGCCACTATCAACAAATCAATGTCTGTTTCAGCTGGCTCCTGATCAGCACTGGCCGGGTCACATATTTAAAATAATAAAAAATTATAATTGATTTCAAGGGCCCCCTCCCTTAGAGGTCTACGGCCAATCCACCCCTGTCTCCACTTATCGGCGGCACTAGCCAGGAGTGGGGAACCCCACTCTGTCCTGGCCTGGGACTTCAGCGGTACCCCCCTGATGGTGGCCATGCCAACACCAGCTGCAAGGTGAGCTTATATTAGAATGGTCATATTCTTGCTAGTTAGGGTATTATTTGATTATTCACGATTGACTTGAGTAAGTCTGTGGATGTGTATGTAGAGGTGTTAGTAAGCATGCATGGTGATCCCAGTAAATACAGTCAGGTGCATAAATATTGGGACATTGACAGAATTTTCATATTTTGGCCTCTATTCACCACCACAATGGCATTGAAATAAAACAAACAAGATGTGCTTTAACTGCAGACTTTCATATTTAATTTGAGGGTAATTACATCCAAATCAGGTGAACAGTGTAGGAATTACAACAGTTTCTATATGTGCCTCCCACTTTTTAAGGGGCCAAAAGTAATGGGACTATCAACTCAAAAGCTATTTCATAGACAGGTGTGGGCTATTCTCTCATTATTTCATTATCAATTAAGCAGGTAAAAGGTCTGGAGTTGATTCTAGGTGTGACATTTGCATTTGGAATCAGTTGCTGTCGACTCTCAATATGAGATCCAAAGAGCTGTCACTATCAGTGAAGCAAGCCATCATTAGGCTGAAAAATCAAAACAAACCCATCAGAGAAATAGCAAAAACATTAGGTGTGGCCAAATCAACTGTTTGGAACATTCTTAAAAAGAAAGAACGCACCAGAAAGCTCAGCAACGCCAAAAGATCTGGGAGACCACGGAAAACAACTGTGGTGGATGACAGAAGAATTATTTCCAGGGGAAAGAAAAACCACTTCACAACAGTTGGCCAAATCAAGAACACTCTCCAGAAGGTAGGTGTATATGTGTCAAAGTCAACAATCATGAGAAGACTTCACAAGAGTGAATATAGAGGGTTCACCACAAGATGTAATCCATTGGTGAGCCTCAAAAACAGGAAGACCAGATTAGAGTTTGACAAACAACATCTAAAAAAGCCATTACAGTTCAGGAACAACATCCTAAGTACAGATGAGACAAAGATCAACTTGTACCAGAGTGATAGGAAGAGAAGAGTATGGAGAAGGAAAGGAACTGCTCATGCTCCAAAACATACCACCTCATCAGTGAAGCATGGTGGTGGTAGTGTCATGGCGTGGGCATGTATGGCTGCCAATGGAACTGGTTCCCTTGTATTTATTGATGATGTGACTGCTGACAAAAGCAATAGAATGAATTCTGAAGTGTTTCGGGCAATATTATATGCTCATATTCAGTCAAATGCTTCAGAACTCATTGGATGGCACTTCACAGTGCAGATGGACAATGACCCGAAGCATACTACAAAAGCAACCAAGAGTTTTTTTAAGGCTAAAAAGTGGAATGTTGTGCACTGGCCAAGTCAATCCCCTGACCTGAATCCGATTGAGCATGCATTTCACTTGATGAAGACAAAACTGAAGGGAAAATGCCCCAAGAACAAGCAGGAACTGAAGTCATTTGCAGTACAGGCCTGGCAGGGCATCACCAGGGATGAAACCCAGCATCTGGTGATGTCTATGCGTTCCAGACTTCAGGCTGTAATTGCCTGCAAAGGATTTGTAACAAAGTATTAAAAAGTGAAAGTTAAATTTAGGATTGTTTAGTTTGTCCCATTACTTTTGGCCCCTTAAAATGTGGGAGGCACATATAGAAACCGTTGTAATTCCTACACCGTTTACCTGATTTGGATGTAATTACCCTCAAATTAAATCTGAAAGTCTGCAGTTAAAGCACATCTTGTTTGTTTCATTTCAAAGTCATTGTGGTGGTGAATAGAGGCCAAAATATGAATATTCTGTCAATGTCCCAATATTTATGCACCTGACTGTATATATAGTTCAAGTATAGCTTTAGCAGTGTCTAAAGGAGTTGCAGTAAACATTAGTTCTTGTACATTCGTTTAGTAATTGCATTGTGATTATTTAGGGGCCTATTTATTAACATTATTTTTACTAAAATAAAATGAAAAGGGGTGTTTTAATTATTTAAGTTTGACATCAATTTACTAAAGGGCAATTCGAGTAGAATTCTTAAAATTCTACTCCAAACCCTAATTATCACATATTTCTACATCAGGGTCATAGGGTATCCACAGGATACCTTGGAGTATAGGCGATGACGTCAGACATCGGGCACCACAAAGTTTTTCAGCCTCCCAGGATGTACTGGGGTCCCCCTCCTATACCCCGTCCCCGAGCCAATGCAAATCAGTTTTCGTTGGTGCCCGGCTCAGAGTCGAATCACCTTTATCAGAGGGGGGTTGTTATGGCCCCTGAAGTTTTCTTCGAAGCAGCTGTGGCTGCACATTTGAGTTGTACAGCATGGACAGTCAGTACTGACGTCCATGCTGTCACTCCTACCCCTGTCGGACCAGAACACCGGTACCGATTCGGGGATGCTGGTGTGTATCCGGGGTCACAGCTAGCGGTGACCCTGGATGCCTGGACTGTGGCCGGATCCAAGGGTAAGCGGCGGGATCCCACGGAGGGAACCTACCTAGCAACACAGTCCTAAGTCCCCAGGCAGTGGGCTCCCTGGGGACTGGCTGCAGCGTGGAGCCAGGTATTTATCTGCGCTTCCACTATACCCCGGGGACAGCGGGTCGTGGCTGAGCGGCAAAGTCTGGTGCCTTTTGGGTTAATTGCATGCCAGGGGAGCACGCCTTCCCTGTATACAGCCGGCGCCTCCCCTGCTGCACACGGTCTCTCCATTGCGGTCTGCTGCCTGTGTGAGCGCTCCTTCCCCGGGCCCGCCTCCTCTTTGCTCCTCGGCAGCCATTTTCCTGTGACTTGGCAAACACTGCTGGACGTTGAAGACATCGTGGTCCGGGTCTTCCCGCATACCTCTCCTGCGATTAAGGTGAGAGTATGCAGCACTGTTTCCTACCATGCTCTGTATCTGTGTAGTTCAACATAGTGCTGGTAGTGCAGGGATTTATTTCTGCATTGTATGTGACTTACTGCTAGCGCTGCTGCCTGTACTTTCACTTCTGACTGTCAGCCATTTTACTATCCCTGTTCTTCCTCTGCTAAAGCCCTTGCGATGCGGTGTTGCAGGGTGTTTATTGCCTCACTATACAGTATTGTCTGTGAGGTGTGTCACATACATGCCGTTACACTCATCATGTCTGAGAGTGAACGTGTTTTCCTCTTGTTCAGCTAAAGTGTACCACATGTAATGTACCATTAGCGGAGGGTGATGGTAACGCTGAGGGGTTATGTAGGGCGTGTTATCTGATATCACGCCCGATTTCTGTCACTGCATCTGTGCAGGAACCGCCCCGGGCTTGTTTTGCTAAGGCACTTACAACCCTTGTGGGTCAGCTAGCAACGCCCCCTGCGTTCCCCCATATGGGGTTATCACAGCAGTTGGTAGTGTCCTCACCCATGCAGGGGTTCCCCAGACAGTTGATGGTACCCCAGGGTCTTCCCCTTTCACCCCCTCAGGTTTAACAAGAACCTGCATGGGTTAATTCCTTGACCACTACAGTGCAACACCTGTCGGACGTTTTACAGGGGGAGTCATCATTGCGGCCGCATAAGCTGCCTTTAGCGTCTCAGACGACTCAGAATTATGAGGATGAGGTGTCGTCTGATGACGTTGAGATTTTTGACCTTTCTGATCAGGAGCCCCTCCGTACTAAAGAGACTGAGTATAAGTCTAAGGTCTATATACCTGGCCTCATACGTGCAGTCCGTACTGCCTTGGTTATTGAGGATGACGATCCCCCCGTGGCCAAATCCAAATACGCCTTCTGTAAGGATATTAAGGGTGATGCCACTGTTTTTCCTCTATCTGGTCAACTGGTGGATCATTTAGAGGAGGCGTGGAAAAATCCGGGTAAATGTTGCCAGCCTCAAAAACGTTTGGCTTTTACATACCCCTTTGCGGATAATTTTTTCTCTAAGTGGGAATCTCCTCCGCAAGTGGATTCTCATGTGACACGCCTAGTGAGGAGTGCTACATTGCCTATGCCCTCCATGTCCTCCTTAAAGGATGTTACAGATCGCAAGGTTGAAATCTGCCTTAAGTCCATTTATTCCCTTGCTGGAGGGGCGTCCAGACCGGCTATGGCCGTGTGTTGGGTGGCTAGAGCCATGGAATGCTGGGCTGATAGTTTGGTGGCGTCTCTGGACTCTGACTCTTCTGCGGAGCAGGTGGAGTTAGTGGGCAATCTCAGAGACTCAGCCACTTATATTAATTAGGCAGCCTTAAATATCGGTCTCCTCACCTCTAGAATCTCCTTGTCAGGTTTGGCCACTCGTCGCACCATATGGTTACGCTCTTGGAAAGCGGACGCAGATTCCAAGAAAGACTTGGAATGCTTGCCTTTTAATGGACAGGTCAGCTACAGTACCGTCAGGGTCTGGTACTTCGTCCTTTCGGCCCTCCAGGGCCCAGGGTCAGTCCAAAGTACAGTCTTTTCCTAGAGAGGCCGGGCCCAAAAAGTCTGCCAAGCCCAAGAAACAGGCTTGGAGTACAAGACGCCCCACCCGCAAGTCAGACGATAAGCCTTCGGCCTGACGGACCAGGCCTCCCTTTGGGAGATCCCAGAGTGGGAGGCCGCCTGCTTCAGTTCGCCCAGTGTTGGTGTCTGACTACCAAGGACACTTGGGTATACGAGGTGGTCTCTCAGGGGTATGCCCTTTCCTTCCGGCGCAGGCCCCCAGCAGGTTTTTCACCACAGGCCTTCCGTCGGATCAGAACAAAGCCCTGCAACTACAGAAAGTGTTGCACTCTATGCTCCAGGCTGGAGTTATAGTGCCTGTTCCGTTCTCCCAGAAGGGCATGGGTTTTGTATCCCAATCCTTTTCTGGTGCAGAAACCCAGTGGGTCTTACCGACCCATCCTCAACATCAAATCCCTCAACAAGTCCTTGAGGGTGCCTTGGTTCAGGATGGAGACCCTGCATTCCATTATACTGGCGATGGAGCCTGGGGATTTCATGGTGTCATTGGACATTCAGGACGCTTACCTTAACGCATCAGCAATTCCTCAGGTTTGCAGTGCTCGACAAACATTTTCAGTTCCAGGCACTGCCCTTTGGTCTGGCAACAGCGCCTCGTGTCTTTACCAAAGTCATGGCGGTCATTGCAGCCCACCTGCGGATGCAGGGGGTCCGCTTTGTTGCCTTATCTGGATGACCTTCTGTTGTTAGCGGGGTCTCTACAGCCCTCCAGCTTCATCTGCAACTGACAATCTCAGTATTGGACAATTATGGCTGGTTAATAAATTGGAAGAAATCAACCCTGGTTCCTTCGCAGAGGATGCTCCATCTCGGGGCCTTGTTGGATTCTCAACAACAGAGGATCTTTGTGACGGAGGACAAGATCTCTGCATTACAGGCAGACCTCTGCAGCAGTTGATCCTCTCCAGATGGAATGGGTTACCTCATCGGATAAAGACGCAGACCATGGTGCTTTCTCTGGAGGTTCGTCTGTCTCTGGCCTGGTGGTTGCAAACGACTCACCTGAACAGGGGACGTTCCTTTTGGGTGGCAACCTGGGTCCTTTTGATGATGGATGCCAGTCTCTGAGGCTGGGGAGCAGTCACGGGTCCACACTTGTTCCAGGGTAGGTGGACCCCGGCAGAAGCTGCGCTTCCAATAAACATCTTGGGACTTTGTGTGGTCTTCAATGAGCTCCAGCTAGCAAAACATTTTCTCCACGGAAAACCCAGTCAGGTACAATCGGATAACGCCACCATGGTGGCCTACATAAACTGCCAAGGAGGAACCCGAAGTCGGGCAGCGCTGGCAGAGGTGTCCCGCATCCTGACTTGGGTGGAGAGCAATCGCCCTGCCATCTCGGCTGTGTTCATCCCGGGAGTCCTCAACTGGAAAGCGGACTTTCTCAGCCATCAAGATGTGCATCCGGGAGAATGGTTTCTTCACCAGGAGGTGTTTCAACTTGTGGTGGACAAGTGGGGCCTTCCGATGATAGACCTTATGGCCTCCCGACATAACAACAAACTACCTGTGTATGGGTCAAGAACAAGAAACGCAGAGGCACTTCTAGTAGATGCACTGTCGGTCCGGTGGACCTTCCAGTTTGCGTACCTCTTCCCCCCGTTCTCCCTTCTTCTTCAAGTGATCCGCAAATTCAAGCAAGAAGGTGGCACGCTCCTGTTGATAGCTCCAGCGTGGCCCAGACGGCACTGGTACTCAGACCTTCGGAGTCTCTCCGTAGACACTCTGATGCTGTTGCCTCTCCACCCGGACCTGTTGTCACAGGGTCCTTGTCATTACCCAGACCTGAGTCGTGGCTGTTGAGACAGCCCTCTTAAGGTCCAGGGGGTTTTCCAGCTCTGTAGTTAACACCATGCTAAGAGCACGGAAGCCTTCGTCTGCAAGAATTTACCATCGAGTATGGCATACTTTCTTTGATTGGTGTCGCCCTAGAGGCTATGCTCCTCGAGTGTTCCGGATTTCCAGAGTGTTGGCTTTCCTACAGGCGGGCTTAGATCACAGTCTTCGCCTTGCTTCTTTGAAGGTGCAGGTCTCTGCCCTGTCTGTGTGGTTTCAGCGTAGGATTGCTACTCTTCCTGATGTCCTCACCTTTATGCAAGGTGTACTTCGTATTCAGCCTCCCTTTGTTCCACCAGTGGCTCCTTGAGATCTGGATGTGGTCCTGAGGGCTCTCCAAGGATCGCCATTTGAACCACTGGGCTCAGTGGATTTGAAATGGCTTACGGCTAAGACTGTATTCCTTCTGGCCATTGCTTTGGCCAGAAGGGTCTCAGAATTGGGGGCTCTTTCATGTCGGCCTCCCTTTCTCATCTTTCATAGGGACACGAACCTCCCGTGGAGCAGAAGGGCACGCGGACCGAGAGCTATCTGGTTGATCCTGCCAGTAGCATATGCTTGTCTCAAAGATTAAGCCATGCACATGTAAGTACACACGGCCGGTACAGTGAAACTGCGAATGGCTCGCACTCGCCCTAGTTTCTTCCCGAAGGTGGTATCTAGTTTCCACATCAACGAGGAAATCATTGTGCCGGCCTTTAATTCACCAGATCTCACAGTTGGTGAGGCCACCTTGGATGTGGTGTGGGTTCTAAGGATTTATGTTGACCGCACCGATTCTTTTCGGAAGTCAGACTCCTTGTTTGTCCTCTATGGCTTCCGAAAGAAGGGTTGGCCTGCCACTAAGCAAACTTTGGAAGGATGGATGCGCATGGCAATTTCTGAAGCTTATATTCATGAAGGCCTTCCTGTTCCATCCTCTGTTAGGGCTCATTCCACTAGGTCTGTGGGTCCTTCATGGGCAGCTAGACGTGGTGCCTCAGTGGTTCAGCTTTGCAAGGCAGCCACATGGTCTTCTGTCCATACTTTTGTGAGGTATTATGCATTTGACACCTTTGCCTCTCAGGATGCTTCCTTTTGGGCAGCGGATTCTCCTTTCAGCACAGGAGCGTCCCCACCCTTAAAGGATACTGCTTTGGAACATCCCCAAGGTATCCTGTGGATACCCTATGGACCCTTATGTAGAAAATATGAGATATGGTAAGAACTTACCATTGTTATCTCTATTTCTATGAAGTCCATAGGGTTCCACAGGACTCCCGCCCTGTCGCACCTGTACTGCAGATGGGCTTTTATCTGGTCATCGATTTTTCCGTCTCCTTTTGGTGAGAATGTGATTCTTGTGTGTTCCATATATTTCTTCTCTCTCTTTCCTCTCCTCCTCCGGCTTGTGGCTTGTTGCGTAACTGATTTGCCTTTGCTTGGGGACGGGGTATAGGAGGGGGACCCCAGTGCATCCTGGGAGGCTGAAAAACTTAACTCTGTGGTGCCCGATGACTGACGTCATCGCCTATACCCCAAGGTATCCTGTGGCAGAGTAGAGCCGGGAGCTGGGCCCCAGTGATCGGCTGTGTGGTGTAAATAGACCACAAGCTGATCACTGCAAAAAAAACAACAACACTACTTGCCTGATTCCAGAGACCGGTGCTCCGGTGATGTCCTCTGGGGCTTCTGTCGACTGATCTCCCGGCTCCTACACTGTGACCCTGGCGAGGGGGGGATTGTGGTAGCCGGCAGAGGCGCATGCACAGACACATTCTCCCTGTATTTTTTCTGAAACATACAGGGAGACGTGTGCAGACGGGATTGGCAGGGACAGAGCTTTGTCCCTGCATTGGATTTTTGATAAATTCCTGTGATATTTCCTAAATTCGCAATGCGAATTTAGTCATAAATATCACACTAAAACTGCATTTTATATGCGGATTGTAGTAAATAGGCCCCTTAATCCTTAATGTAAATCTTGCTGGTTTAATCCACCGCAAAATCAACCTGCCGACAAATTTTACTCTTTAATAAATTTACTAGTGGTTCTCTTTCCAAATTGTATTCAGTGTACATGTATGTGGCCTGTGTGCAGCCTCCGTTTGGACCTCCCCCTCTCTTATCAGTGGAATTCTTCTGTAGACACTGGTACTGTGCTAGCCCCATTTTCCAGGTGGCTTCTATAGTGCCCATAAGTAGATTTCAGTAAACATGGCATATTTGCTATGTTTCCAGTGATATCTGCTGCGCTGACTGAGAGGTCAGTATTGTGAATGGGTGCAGGGTGTGCGGTGTGGGCCCCCCTGGTTTGCACACCATGCACCTATTATAGACACACCCATGACCAGCACAACAAATGCCATCTGTACCACATTTACAGTTACAGTATAGCACATCCCTGCTCAAGGTGAGGGGGTGTTACAATTATATAGCTGCACAGGATAGCACCATTATTATACCAGCTCAGAAAAGGTAAGTGCACATATAGGACCAAAAAATGTGTAGTACTTGGTGGCGCTCAAAAATACAAGAAGTACATATTCCAGAAAAAAAAATATTTATATATAAATTTATAAATTCATCCACAATATAAATGGCTCCTGGGAGTACATGTGATATATGAGATTAAAATTAAACAATGCACATATCAAAATACAAATAAAAACATAGATATAAAGAGCAATCAGATCCTTCACAGACACAAAAGTTGCACTGTTTAGCAATGGTTACAAAGATACTATGTAAGGCAGCTCAAGATAAACAAAGTAGCAGATTTACTAGTATCAGTCCAGAAACCCAAATCTAAAAGGTCAGCCTTTTCTTAATGTTCCATGGATGCTGAGCACATTTAAAGGACACAGTATTGCTCGTGTTCGTACACTCTAATAGGTCTCTGGACTCTTGTTTGAATTGTATGCTGAGATAATATGCTCACAAATGTATGATATAGATATACAATATCCCCACTTGATCACTGTCCTTGGATAACAAAAATATGGAGTAAACAAACCGATGGCAAGCGGGAGCTGCTCCAGGTGACTCGAGCTGCCGAAAGGATCTCGCTGGCAAAGTGGAAACTCACACCCAGTTGTTTGGACAGGTAGCATGCCGCTCCAATATTTGTCTGTGTCAGCGAGCAGCAGACCCTCTGCAATGACCATGGCGGCAGATGGAAGCTCTAGCAAGTGCACATAGAGGGCCTTATTCTGATTCAGTCATATCCGGAATGGCAAACTGTGATTGCAAATCAATTCTCGTTTTTTTGAACCAATTTAGTCCGTCACATACGCAAATCTATAGCTGCGACTCCCTTCACTTGTCGTACCTGGCTGAGCTGAATCTGGATTACAACTGGGGCGTGGTTTCACAGTCAGTACAGAAAATTACAGTGCACAATGGAAACATAATTTCCTGGTGAGCAGATAAATAAATATTCAAGTGGACGAAATGTGTAAAATGCAACATGATGCAGCTGCAAATATGATTTTTTTTTTATTCTTAAATGACAACCCCTAAAATGTATGTACAAGATTCCCCTTCCCATAAATGAGTATGAAGCATTGTTTATTAGTGTAAAACGAGTCTTGTCTGCAGTGTATACTCACTTTTAAAGTGTTGCAGCAGTTTTAAGGATTTTGCATACATGGGCATGTTTTCCCTGTTATCATTATCAGCTTTGCAGTCATCAGCTGGCTGCTTTTTGAGACTTTTTGGCAGTCATGATAGTTGCAATTTGCAAATACATACCCACACAACGCCCCATCCTCACTGTTGTTGTAACTACCCACCCACTGCACGAAAAAAACACATATAATAGTGGCGCTATAAGTCTACACAATTCTGTTGAAATTTAACTAAAAAAAAAAAAAATTTTAATAAAATATAAAAAACAGACCTTGTCGAAAACTAATTAAAAAGTGCCGTGTAGATGTTTATCATTAAACATTAATGTTTTTAATTTATTAATCACATAAAATGGTAAAAATACACATATATCATAGACCACAATATAGGAAAAATGTTTGTACAGCTGGAATTAATTCAAAACATTTATCAGTGTTCTGCAACTTTTAGATCCATGCACATGCTACAATCCTGATACAATGTAAAAATTCCTATTCAGGTAGAATCGATGTTAGCTACTTATGTAGCTGACAATAAAATGACCAGAGATCACACACACAATCAATAAAATTTTTGCCTCATTAAGTCCAGTAATTATATCCGGATGACTGAAATGGATGAAATACAACCACTGAAAAGACGGTAGTGGCCGACAATATTCTTAATGGATATATTATTGCAAAAGGTAGCTCCGTGAATAAGACAACGTGGGCTCAGCGGTGATGGCAATGTCATTGGCGGTGTGTGGTAAGATATACCCACTGTAATCACAGGCACAGCCAGTACCCGTGACTCCACATTCCAGCCCAGTTCTTAGCCCCCTAGTCACACACAGTCTTAGAGTCACATTTGAAGCCGAAAAAGATGCAGATTGTAACTTGATACAAAAAGAAATCTCAAATTGTGTTTCAGAATAAGGCTGATTATATCAACATTACCTATGACAGAACAGGGTGCCAATATTATACCAATAGCGTCCATGTACTTTACAGCAGAGGATGCCAATTATGTGTAGTTGCCATTTTTACAGGACACCACTGAGGGATATCCTACAAGAGGATGACTCTGGGGCAACTGAAGGGGGTGTGGTGCCATGAATCGCGTCATCACAGCCCCACATCCACTGAATGACACCACAACATGCTGCATTTTACAGCGGAAGCTGGAGCCATGATGATACAATTCACAGCAAATCACATCACAACCTGCCCACTTCACTGCAGAAGTGGACGGGATGAGGGAGGGTTGTCTACTCTACTGGGACCCCAGGAGAGCTCCCCACAATTCATGCCTGCTACAGTAGGCAATAATGTACCCATATGTGCTAAGTAAGCAGAGGATGCTTGTACTTTATCCCCCCCCCAATGCCCAGGCCTATGTGGATGATTGAATAAGGAGTGAAGTTTGCATTTTCATTTCATGCAAATTTGACACAAATGTGTTTTAAAAGAAAAAATAACCACTATGTAATAACAGAGCTCATTAGAGACATCACTGCCACTGAGATCCAGAGATGACTGTATAAAGGCCGACTTGAAAATCTAACTGTCTAACCAATCAAATGTGGACGTTAGCTCATGCATGTCCCCCTTATAATGTTTGCATTGTTTTGTGGGTCTTATTTCAATTTATCCATCCACCTCTTTAATACCCCTTTTACACCAACCAAATAACCCGGGTTATTGCCGAGTTGACCTGGGTCGGGCCTCAGTGTGAACAGCTCCCAAAAAAATAACCCAGGACGATATACCCGGCAATCCTACTCGGGTTGAGATCAGGGTTGAAAACGGGTTGGTCCCGGGTCATGTGGCAGTGTAAACAGTTGCTAGCCAGATTATTTGACCCGGCTAGCTCCGAAAGAGCTTCTGGGGCACTGACAGATGATGTAATTTGTCAGTGCACTGCAGAGAGAGAAAGCACATGCAGCCAACGCTTGCCAGCCAGAATTGCAGCCTGCACCACAGCCTGAACAGCAACCACAAAAGCAGGTTGATACACAGCCTCATCTACAGCCAGAACAGCAGCCTGCGCCACAGCCTGACTTCCAGCTTGAGCCTCACCCTCAGTCTGACCTGCAGCCTGACCCACAGCCTGAACCTGCAGCAGCAAGTGTGCTCCCACGAACTGGACTGATGTTGAGATCTGGGAGCTACTGCTCATCAGGGCAGAGGAAGAAATGAAACGCCAGATGACCGGCACAGTTAAAGATGCGGTTGTGTACTGCAATATAGCCCTGATGCTGGAGTCCCGAGGGATAAAATGCACACAACAGCAAGTGGTAAATAAATTGAAGGCCTTGCGTAAGCAGTTCAGTAAAGTGCATGATCAGAAGGTGCAGAACGCCAGGAATGGGTGCATTACTTATTGTGCTACAGCGCTTTTGGAAATACAGCGCTAACAAACCCCATAGCACTGTCCTCAATCGTGGAGAATAGTCAAGAAATACTGGCTGCACAGGCTACCCTGCCGTCCTCGCAATGCAGCCCAACATCACCGCTCCTACTGACTGACGACCCTGGAAAAGATAGTGGGATGGAATCATCTGCGAATGCTGACAGTATCAATACCACCATAGATGTGGTAGTGGAGGCAAGCTCGGAGACTGCACACCCCTCCGGTACGCGCTAATAGTAAGTATAAAAAAATAAAAACACACACACTACATTCACTTAAATCCAAATGGTAACTGTTGCAGAGTGCTGCTAGCATGCAGGTGGATAGAAGGCCACAAGCACATGCACGCTAACACCACTGCTATCTTTATATCGCCTCACTACATATTATAATTTGTTATTTGTTTCTCCCCTTTGCAGTCTACAATGTGCCGCCCAAAAAGAAGAAGCTCAACAGGTTGGAGCAAGCTGCTAGAGCGATGACTTCTGTGATTGTGGAGCATCTCCGTGATTTGGATGCCGACATGCAGAGATAGGAGGATGCTAGAATGGATCGGTTTCTAGAGTCAGAAAGGCAAATGCAACAGTCATTTATCACGCAATGAACAATTGTCTTTTCTTGAGCTCATGTTTGCTTGTGGTTTTGCAAACCAAACACAGCCATTACCACAGGCCCCAGTGTACCCAGAACGTACATATGGGTAGCAGGGGCGCCGAGAGGGGGGGAGCAGGTACAGATTACCCGGGCCCGGGCTTCCTGAGGGGCCCGGGTCTGGCACCACTCCCCCCCCACCCTCACAGCAGCCCAGCACACAGCGTGTGCTGAGCTGCAGTTGGAGTCTGCTCGTGGCTGCTGAGCAGCAGCCACAGCAGTCTCCTATGCCTGTGGGGGGGAGCGATCACACTGATCGCGCCCCCCCTGGCTTTGCACCGGGCTGGGGGGGCTCAGAGCGCCCCCCCTTCCCAGCGCGCGGCGCTGCAAATATTTTTTTTTCTCGGCAAGGGGGCGTGTCCACGCCTCCCGCGATTAGGCCATGCCCCCTATTACCGGGGACCGCCACGGCTCTTGGCGGGCCTGATGGGTAGTACAATAGGGGGCCCAATTATTACAACCCTAGCACTAATACAACACAAACAAACCTAGAGTCACCAGAGTATACAGTGTATAGGCAATTGCCCTAAACATGCCTATCTTAAATAATTTATCATTGTACCACCCGGCACCTTTACTATTTTATTATTGTTTTTTATATTGTGTCGGTAAAATTATTATGTTTATTGTGTGAAGGCACTTTTCAATATTTTCATACGTTACAAAGCAAAATTTTATAGTGTGGCCTAGGATCTCCTTTTTGTCTGCCCAAACGTTACTTGACACTTGTTTAATACTATTTTTAGACAACATTCTAAGATTGTGTTAAAACTGTTCAATAAAAAAATCAATATATGCACATAATTAAAGTAAAAAAAAACCCACAGCTTTGTAACCAAATAAACAAAAAACTTGTTTGGAAGATTAATAATTTTGCCTTTTATTTAAACCAATGAGGGAAGGTTAGTTGCAATGGTGACCCGGATGAGCTCGGCGCTGTCCTCATGCTCCCCCAAGTAGCCTGCTGCATCACTTGTGATGCCGCCCCACCTCAGTGTCCTGCACATTCCACTTTGGAAGGAAGTGGTCCTTTTGCATTTCGCAAAAGTTATGAAGAATGCAGCAGGCTGCTATTACATGGGGCATGATTTTTAGGTCCACATCATTCCTCTTCATGAGACAGTGCCAACGTCCTTTTAAACAGCCAAAAGCATTTTCCACAGCTATCCGGGCAGAGCTAATGGTGTGAGTGTAGGTGATCCTTTCCGAGGACAACTGTACATGTTGGGTATAACCTTCATTAGTCAGTGCTTTAAAGGATAAGCCATCAACCCCGCTTTTCCTCTGCAATGTTGTACAAGTCAGAGTTGGCTAGGACTCTGGTGTCATGTGCCCGTCCAGGCCACCCTATAAAGACATCTGTAAAACTAAAAAAATAAAAATGATTTTTCTAGCTAAGAAACAGACAAACAAAAAAGAAAAGTAGATATGAAAAAATAATTAGTACAAATGTACTTACCAGTATTGGTGGTCCATAACAGCCTGAAGTTGTCACGGGGGGCGATGATGGGAATGTGGGTCCCATCTATGGCACCTGCACACTGCGGATACCCACGCCTGAGGAAGCCTTGGATGGTTTCATGTAGGCACTGTCCTTCGCGCAAAGAGATGAAGTGCTAGTATAGGGTATCCACAAATGCCCTTGTCACCTGGTAGATATTGCAGACTGTGCCAATCCCAACACCAAATAAACAGGAGTGTGCGGTACTCTCCGGGGGTAGCATACTCTCCTGATTGGGGTGATGGGCTGTCAGAAGTTGGTGGTCTGCATCATCAGTGCTGGTGTCAGTAAATCAAATTTCTACTGCAGGGTCCATAGGGTATCCACAGGATACCTTGGGGTATAGGTGATGACGTCAGTCTTCAGGCACCACAGAGTTAAAGTTTTCAGCCTCCCAGGATGCATCTGGGTCCCTCTTCTATACCCCGCCCCCGGGCCAAGGCATCTCAGTTTCGTCGGTGCCTGGCCGGAGTCGGAGGCACTGTGCAGAGGGGGGCTATGATGAGCCCCTGAAGTTTGTTTTAAAGGCAGCGCTGGCTGCACATCTGGGAGTACAGCATGGACAGTCAGTACTGACGTCCATGCTGTCTCCCCTACACCCCACCGGTACCAGAACGCCGGTACTGATCCGGGGATGCTGGTAGACATCTGGGGGTCACGGCTAGCGGTGCCCCCAGATGTCTTGGACCATGGCCGAATCCCAGGGGATAGCAGGTAAGCAGCGGGGTCCCGCAGTGGGTCCCCACTGGTCACATGGTCCTGAGTCCCCAGGCAGGGGGCTTCCTGGGGACTGGCTGCAGCGTGGAGCCAGGCCACCAACCTGCGCTTCCACTACCCCCTGGGACAGCGGGCCGCTGCTGAGCAGCATGCGCTGCGGCATCCCAGGGGTTAAATGCATGCCAGGGGAGTGCACAGCCTCTCTGCTCTGTCTGATTGGCCATAGTGTGTCAGCGCTCCTCCCCCAGGCCGGCCTCCTTCATCCTCTGCTCCTCGGTGGCCATCTTTGAAGCATGGTGAACGCTGCTGGAAGCCTGTGAGTGGTGGCATTGCGGTCTGGGTCCCCCAGAATACCTCTCCTCCGTTTGTCACAGGTCAGTGTATGCAGCGCTGAGTCCTACCAGCCTGAGGGTCTGAGTAGTTGAGAATCAGCGCTAATAGTGCAGGGATTTGTTTCTTCTGCATTGTATGTGACTAATCTGCTAGCCTGCTGTCTGTACTTTCACTTTCTACTGTCAGCCTTATTACTGTCCCTGATCTTGCTCTGCTCAAAGCCCTTGCGGTGCGCAGTGTGCAGGGTGTTATTCACACTATACCAATAAGTATAGGTGTGAGTGTCACATACTTACCATCATGTCTGAGACTGACTTTCCTCTCCAGCTCATGTGTACTAAATGTAAGGTACCAATAGCGGAGGGGGAGGGTAACGCGAAGGGGTTATGTCCCCAGTGCCTGGCACTGTCACGGCCGATTATGGTCCCGGTCCCGGTACAGGAACCTCCCTGGTCTTGTTTCGCTAAGGCGCTTACAACCCTTGTGGGCCAGCTAGCTCCGCCACCTGCGTTTACCCAGACGGGTTTGTCCCAGCAGTCAGTGGTGTCGTCACCCATGCGGGAGTTCCCGAGACAATTGATGGTACCCCACAGTCTCCCTGTCCCTTCCCAGGTTTCTCCGGAGCCTACGTGGGTTAATACTCTAACTACATCGGTTCAGCATTTGTCCGATGTTTTACAGGGGGAGTCTGTGTTGCGGCCTCATAAACGGCCGGTGGCGTCTTTATCTGCTCCTTATGGAGATGACGATGAGACGTCAGATGATGGGGAGATTCTGGATCTATCTGACCAAGAACCTCTTCGTACCAAAGAGCCGGACGCTAAGTCCAAGGTGTATATCCCTGGTCTTATTCGAGCGGTCCGCACGGCTTTAGTTATTGAGGATATTGATCCTTCGGTGGCCACATTCATATATGCCTTTTTAAGGATATTAAGGGTGAGGCTACGGTGTTCCCTCTTTCTGATCAATTAGTGGATCATTTAGAGGAGGCGTGGAAAAATCCAGGTAAACGGTTTCAGCCCCAGAGGCGCTTAACCATGGCTTATCCGTTTGCGGTCAATTATTTTTCTAAGTGGGAATCCCCTACGCAAGTGGATTCACATGTCACACGCCTAGTCAAAAGTGCCACGTTGCCTATGCCTTTGATGTCATCCTTGAAGGATGTCACTGACCGCAAGGTGGAGATCTGCCTCAAATCCGTTTATTCCCTTGCAGGGAAGCATCCAGACCGGCTATGGCCGTGTGTTGGGTAGCCAGAGCTATGGAGTGCTGGGCGGATAATTTGGAGGCGTCTTTGGACTCTGACTGTTCGGCTGAACAGACCGAGTTGGTGGGCAATCTCCGAGACTCGGCCACTTACATTAATGAAGCGGCCTTAGATATTTGTATGCTCACCTCTAGGATCTCCTCTGCAGCCGTGGCTGCTCATCGCACCTTATGGTTGCGTTCTTGGAAAGCGGACGCGGATTCCAAAAAGGGATTAGAAGGTCTGGACAGGTACTATTTGGTCCAGATCTGGACAAAATAGTAGCTACGTTGGCAGCAGCAAAATCTGCATGTCTTCCGTCTGCTACGATTCCTTCTAGTGCTGGTGGGTCGTCCTTTCGGCCTCACAGGGCCCAAGGTAGGCCTAAAGTACAGTCCTTTCCATGGCAGGCTGGGACCAAGAAATTGTCCAAGCCCAAGAAACAGGCCTCCATCCCGGTTCTTTACCACAGGCCTTCCGCTAGACCGGAGCAAAGCCTCGGAACTGCGGAAGGTTTTGCACACTATGCTCCAGGCCGGAGTTTCAGTGCATGTTCCAATTTCCCAGAGGGGCCTGGGTTTCTATTCCATTCTATTTTTGGTGCAGAAACCCAATGGGTCTTACCATTCAATACTAAACCTAAAGGCCCTCAACAAGTCCTTGAGGGTGCCTCTGTTTTGGATGGAGACCCTGCGGTCCATTATTCTGGCAGTGGAACCTGGGGACTACATGGTGTCATTGGACATCCAGGACGCTTACCTGCATGTCCCTATTCTTTTGCGCCATCAGCAGTTCCTCAGATTGGCAATCTGCAGCGAACATTTCCAGTTGCGGGCACTGCCTTTTGGCCTGGTGACTGCTCCACGGGTATTCACCAAGGTCATGGCGGCTCTCCTACGGCCGCAGGGAGTCCGACTGTTGCCTGATCTGGACGACCTCCTGTTGATAGCGGGGTCTCCAGAGCTTCTTTTACACCATCTGGATCTGACGATTGCGGTACTGCAACGTCACGGCTGGTTGACAAACTGGCAGTGGTCCACTCTCACCCCGTCTCAGTGGATCCTGCACCTCGGGGCCTTATTGGACTCCAGGCAGCAGTGGATCTTTGTGATGGAGGTAAAGATCCTTGCTTTGTAGTTGAGGGTGCGCAGTTGTCTGCAGTGTTGTCGTGTGTCGATACACTCGGCAATGAGGTTATTGGGCTCAAGGGAGTCTGTATTCGAAATGGTGGAGTACGCCCAATTTCACTCCAGACCTCTGCTGCTATTGATCCAGTCCAGATGGAATGGATTGCCTCAGTGTCTCATGTCCCAGACGATGGGGCTCACTCCGGACGTTCGCCTGTTTCTAACCTGGTGGTTGCAGACGACCCACCTCAACAAGGGTCGCCCGTTCTGGGTGGCGAACTGGGTCCTGTTAACAACGGACGCCAGTCTCCGGGGCTGGGGAGCTGTCACGGGTCCACTCTTGTTTCAGGGCAGGTGGACTCGGGCGGAAGCGGAGCTTCCAATAAACATTTTGGAGCTCCATGCGGTGTTAAGAGCTCTCCAGGTGGCACAGCCAGTTCTCCAGGGTCACCCTGTGCAGGTCCCGTCGGACAATGCCACCACGGTGGCCTATTTAATCCAGCAAGGAGGAACCCAAAGTCGGGCAGCACTCGCAGAAGTGTCCCGTATTCTGGTCTGGGCGGAGCGCAATCTCCCAGTATTATCAGCAGTGTTCATCCCGGGAGTCCTCAACTGGGAAGCGGATTTTCTCAGCAGGCAGGACGTGCATCCGGGAGAGTGGTCTTTACACCAGGACGTCTTTCAGAGTCGGGTGGACAAGTGGGGTCTTCCAGAGATAGACCTCATGGCGTCCCGGCACAACAACAGGTTGCCGGGGTACGGGTCTCGAACAAGAGATGAAAAGGCATCTCTGGTGTATGCCCTGTCCGTCCAGTAGACGTTCCAGTTTGCCTACCTTTTCCTTCCGTTTTCCCTTCTTCCGTGGGTACTACGGAAATTCAAATCAAGAAGGAGGTACGCTACTGTTGAAAGCTCCCGAGTGGCCCAGATGGCACTGGTTCTCCGACCTCCAGAGTCTGTCAGTAGACGTTCCTCTGAGGTTACCATTACGACCGAATATGCTGTCACAGGGTCCTTGTCTTCACCCGGACCTGACTCGGTGTGGCTGTTGAAACGGTCATGCTAAGGTCCAGAGGGTTTTTCTGGCTCCGTGGTGCAAACCATGCTAAGAGCTCGTAAACCTTCCTCGGCAAGAATCTACCATCGTGTGTGGCATACTTTCTTCCGGTGGTGTAGACCTGGAGGGTATTCCCCTAGGGAGTTCCGCCTATCTAGGGTGTTGGCTTTCCTACAGGCTGGACTGGATCATGGGCTTCGCCTGGCTTCTCTGAAAGTGCAGGTGTCTGCCCTGTCAGTCTGGTTTCATTGTAGGATTGCTGCGCTCTCTGATGTGCACACCTTTATGCGAGGTGTTCTTCGCATTCAGCCACCTTTTGTTTGCCGGTGGCGCCTTGGAATTGGGCTGTGGTCCTGAGACCAGGGACCGCCGTTTGAACCACTGGACTCAGTGGACTTTAAATGGCTTACAGCTAAAACTATATTGCTTCTGGCCATTGCCTCGGCCAGAAGGGTTTCGGATTCAGGGGTTCTCTCTTGTAGACCCCCCTTTTCTGATTTTTCATAGGAGTAGGGCGGTGCTTCGCACTCGTCCGGGATTCCTTCCCAAAGTGGTATCCAGTTTTCACATCAATGAAGAAATTGTTGTGCCGGCTTTCAATTCACCTGGACTTTCAGTGGGTGAAGCCACTTTGAATGTTGTGCGGGCCTTAAAGATTTATGTGGACCGCACTTCTTCGTTTAGGAAGTCGGACGCTTCTGTTTGTCCTCTGTGGCTTCCGTAAAAAGGGTTGGCCTGCTTCAAAGCAGACTTTGGCAGGCTAGATTCGTATGGCAATTTCAGAAGCTTATCTCCATGAAGGTCTTTCAGTTCCCTCCTCTATGAGGGCTCATTCCACTAGGTCTGTGGGTCCTTCGTGGGCAGCTAGATGTGGTGCCTCTGCAGTTCAGATACTGCAAGGCTGATACGTGGTCTTCTGTCCATACTTTTGTGAGGTATTACGCTTTTGACACCTTTGCCTCTCAGGATGCTTCCTTCGGGCGGCGGATTCTCCTCTCAGCACAGGAGCGTCCCCACCCTTGAAGGATACTGCTTTGGGACATCCCCAAGGTATCCTGTGGATACCCTATGAACCCTGCAGTAGAAAATAAGAGATATGGTAAGAACTTACCCTTGTTTTCTCTATTTCTACGAAGTCCATAGGGTTCCACAGGACTCCCGCCCTGTCGCACCTGTACTGCAGATGGGCTTTATTCTGGTCACCGGTTTTTCCATCTCCCTATGGTGAGAATGTGATTCTCGTGAGTGTCCAGATCTTTCTTCTCTCTCTTTTTTCTCCTCCTCCGGCCTATGGCTTGTGACGTAACTGAGATGCCTTGGCCCGGGGGCGGGGCATAGGAGAGGGACCCAGATGCATCCTGGGAGGCTGAAAACTTTAACTCTGTGGTGCCTGAAGACTGACGTCATCGCCTATACCCCAAGGTATCCTGTGGAACCCTATGGACTTCGTAGAAATAGAGATAACAAGGGTAAGTTCTTACCCTATCTCTTATTATATAGTAAAAGGTGGCACGCGAAATCCGAAAGTGAGCCATCCACTGCTCCACTTGAAAAGCTTCTACAGTCAGCATGAAAGCTTCTCCGTGGCGGCGCTCTCTGACCTACATTCTTCGATTTCTCATGGTGCTCTGTTAGGGGTTCTTTCTTTTCCCTTCCTTATGTTCCTGCTTTGTTTTGTTTATTTGTAGTACCTGCCGGCAATTGCCAGTTTAAACCTAATATATCTGAAGCAAATATTCTATTATTCATTAAATAACTAACATCAGGTTATACGTAATATATATATATATATATATATATATATATATATATAAACTCGCAAAAGTGTTATCCAGATATTATATACCATTTAAATCATTTGGATAATTTAATTTGAATAAAAGTACTGCACACAAGATGTGATAAAGTGTTTTTATGTTCATCAAGTCAATTCTCATTTAACAGTATTAATTAAATCAATGCTTATATAACAGTATTTAAACTTAACAATATTAGTCACTCAAAATACAATATACCATAGACAGATAGGGGAGAGAGAATGAGAGAGAACAAATGTAAGGGGGATGTTAAGGCCACATGGATCCTATAGTTCACAATATCCTCCCAACCCAGACCTCACAATCCCTGTGGGGGAGGGAAGGGGAGGAACACATGGACTTCCTTTGTTTACAAGCC
Source organism: Taudactylus pleione (assembly GCA_031769625.1). Classification (NCBI taxonomy): domain Eukaryota; kingdom Metazoa; phylum Chordata; class Amphibia; order Anura; family Myobatrachidae; genus Taudactylus; species Taudactylus pleione. The sequence continues at coordinate 756,057 of JAUIMM010000156.1, read as the reverse complement.
TCATGATCCCTAGACAAACTCCATTTTGAAACTCTCATTGAAATCTCCCATAATGCCATTGTCTAACCCACATGGTGGCAGCCTTATTTAACAAAACTGCAGACTCCATCTTGGCATGTGGGGGTCATCCTTATCCCATTCAAAGCAGTTATTAATTCAACTTCCATGATATAACACTGATACCAGCATATGATTACATCCATGATACTATACAAACGTATTCAGATACTATAACGTTGTATAATACATATGAACTGATTCCTCTGTCCTCTATTATGTTCAACCATTCCATTTCCATCAAATCTCTCTAGTAAGCACCATATAATAGCTAAAATACCAGTATACAACGCATAGTACACAATTCTATCATAATACTGAAATAACACCAAAACTATGATAGTATTATAACTATGATCACAATACTAGTAATTCACAACTCCATTGAATCAAGCACATGGTTCAAGGCCCTAACACAGCTCACCATCTGGTATTAAACTGAAATATATATCACAGCCAGACATATATATATATATATATATATATATATATATATATAAACTGATGTATGAATAGACAAAACTCCACTATGAACATTTAACCAAATCACTGCAAACTTGTTCCATATAGTCTACTACAGATTAACACAAACTTGCTACAGACATACTACTTGTACAGACATTATTAACTACTTAACCATATTTTTAACCAAAGCTATGTCCTTTGTAAGTTTCTATATACTCAGATACTTAGCATCTTATCCAAGCGTTTGTAGCTGCATCGTCCTAGCCTTGTGGAATGGCTATCAGTCAGAGAGTGGGCATATCTTCCTGTGTCTTCCTCCAAGTGTGTGTTCCCAGTGTGTCTCTCTGTATGAATCCCAGCCTGTGTCTCTGTAGAGTCCCATCCTCCCGTGAGGTGTGTTCAGGAAGGGAATATCCTATTGGTCAATTGAAACCCCTTTCTCAGTTGAAATTAGTGGGCTATTGTTATAAGCCTTCCTGTGTTGTGGCTGGCTACAGGGGCGTTTTAAGAGAGGAGGAGGCCCGTGTACACGCCTAGTGCGAGGCCCCCTCCTCTCTCACTGGTGGCTGGCAGCGACTGACGCGGCTGGCCAGCCACCGGAGCATTAGTAAACTCTGGGCACTCCGTGGCAGCCATTTTCCAGCGTTCTGTGCTTGTGCAGTAGACTCCGGGCACACTCTAGTGCCAGGAGTCTACTGTGCATGCGCAGAACACCGGAAAATGGCAGCGGCGGCCATTTTCCGGTGTTCTGAGCAGCAGTGACACCCGACGCGGGACCCCGGTTAAGTAAGTTTTAAAAAAATATGGGTGCAGTGTGTGCGGTGCGGGGCTCCCCTGGATCCGGGGGCCCGTGTGCCCCGCACACACTGCACCCATTATAGATACGCCACTGGCTGGCTATATGTAAACAAATGCTAATTAGATTGTAGTATGAGCTTGCTAGGTCTATTCATATGCTGGTGTGGACCCTGATAAACTTGTTCTTGAGCTCTCTTGAACTCTGGAATAAGTGATTAATATTATCTGGCCATAGCTATATAAGGAATTAATATTCATTTATATATGTTGATTTTAATATATTCCACATTATATGGTGATATTGATATACACACTGTAACATGCTCAATCTCATAACGGTGGTGATTGCTGATATCAGCGCTCTCCTCCTGCGTAAATATTGGCGCCAAGAATTGCGCTCTCCTCCTCGAACCCTACACAAGGTGGCACAGCATAAGAAGCTGCACCAAATTCTCTGTAGCTGAAATCAGCAGAAAGCTGTAAACAGTGAGGAAATCAGGAATACACACGTGCTCCTTCTGCCATCATTGCTGCAATGCTGTGAGCAGTCCCCACCCCTCTCTTTTGTTGCCTTTTGTGACTTCATCTTTGTCAGCCCTTAAAAAAGACAATGACATCTATACGGAGAAGCAGGGATTACCCAGGTTCAGTGTAAACGGGGCAAACCCGGGAACAACCCGGGTCGAGTTGCAGTGTAAACGGGGTCTGAAGCAGAGTTTGACCTGGGATTGACCAGTGTTCAAATTCCCGGGTTGGACCCAGGATTTTGGTGTGAAAGGGGGTATAAATGGGTATGTCCCTGAAGCCTGGACTGCTTGTGGTTGCCAAGACTGGGGAGTCTTTGCTCTTCATTTAGAAAACATTAGGAATTGTATTTCTGCAGAATACACTTTCTGTGGTATTTCTTTGTATGTTCAAGTAAATTGATATAATATTACTTTGTAGTTCACTTTGCATCAATGATTTTATTTGCCCTTTTATTGGAACAGTTGTGGATAAGTTAAGGATATATAATAGTGGATCAAGTCACCTGTTGTAAACACACTGTCCAAACATCCTAGATCTAATCCCATATATTAGTTGGTTGGTTGGTTGCCAAACACCGCTAGATAGCTTACGCCCATCTGTGAAGTTCAAAAAAAGGCTGCAGTCTGCTAATTACTGACTGCTAAATATACTTTATGTTGACATGGAGAGCTGTCATCTAAGCAAGGATTATTCAAATCATCTCTGCCTTATACTTTCTAGGTCCTAAACAGAGCATTCAATATGATCCAGACATCAATTAACTACGATACGAGAGTTTGGTCTATACTAATGGTTAATGTTACCTCTTCATCTGGTTTCTTTTTTAATATTTGTACTTAAGGCAGAATGGATGGATGCACACCATTTGTGCTGCTATTTAGACGGGATGTAGCTTACATCCTGGCGGTCGAGATGCTGATTCTGGAATTCCGACATCAGTCAGAGTCCTGGCACTGTATAGGAAAGGGTCCTAGACTGCACACCCTGAATACAGAGGTGACCTGGATATGGTGGGTAGGACCATAACCTTGGCCATGATTATGCTAAAAACCTCTATTTGTTGCAACATTTTATTGCATAATGTATTTATATATAATCAGTCATTTGGAGTTGTGCACCTGTGATTTATCTATTTCTGTGCCTGCAATAATAGTCTCAACAGGTGTGCAGTCTAGGACCCTTTCCTATACACTCCATTTAGTGTGCTTCTTTGCACACTTGAAGGCATGAGACACCTTCAGCCTGGACTAGCACCCCTCCTTTATTGGTTTACAGCATAAAGTCTGGTATTGTGAATGCACACTAGTAATAGGCACAATTTAGGTAAGTCCTACAAATTATATACTGTAGTGCAACTTTTTGTTGAATTTTTCAGCGTGGGTCCCCTGGATTGCTTTGGTTGGTCTGCTTCAGGGCATCACATTATAACACATTTTTCCTTTTTTGCTTATTTTAACACTTTTACTGTTTGTTTATTATATTTGTATTTTCACTTCTCTATCCTATATATGCAGCCGTAGTTGCTCTTACCTTTCTTACTTTACACTTCACTTTTCTCATTAGAGCGATGCCCTGGGGTGGCTGGCTGAGCTGCTTTGGGGGTGTCCTGCGCTCTGGATTTGAACCCTAGTATGTTAGGTACCTACCCTACAGAGGTTACCTGGATATGGTGGGTAGGCCCATAACCTTGGACATGATTATGCTAAAAACCTCTTTTTATTTATTGCAACATTTTATTGCATAATGTATTTATATATAATCAGTAATTTGGAGTTGTGCACCTGTGATTTGTCTATTTCTGTGCCTAGAATCCCGGCACTGGCATCCCGATAGTAAGTTTGGGGTTAGTGGAAGGGTTAGGTTGTGGGGGGGATGGTTAGGTGTAGGCTGCGGGGTAGAGTTAGGATACTTACCTGCAGGTGTCGGTATCCTAACACTGTTGGGAAGCCGGCGTCGGGTACACTGATCAGTGTACCCGATAAGTTCACACCCATTCTGTAGTGGCCGCTACCTACATTTCTACCCGGGGTTTTCCACATTGCCAGAGGAGCACAGCCCACGGGAGCACAGAGAATATGGTATAAAGCCAACTCGGGTTACCCAGTACGGAATACACACAGGCTGTTTCAGCCCACCATACAACAGACTCTGCCCATTTACAAGTATATGGGTAAGAAAACAATACTGTTTGGCTACCTCGGGCGATGAGCAGATTGGGAACTTTGTGATACCTCTATATCTTTTATTATGAGAGACTCTCAACACTTTTAAGGATCAAAGGTTTCTTGGACTAATAAGGATTATCATTAATTCCACTTATAGACACTGAACCACAAGTGGTATCAGCAATTATTTTTATCTCATTGCATATATTTAACAATTGGATTGGATTGTTTTTTTTTCAAAGTGGTCAAAATTGACTGGAAAATACAGGAAATTAATGTTATTGATGTTAATACTATAGGACAGTGGTTCCCAAACTGTGCGCCCTGGCACCCTGGTGTGCCTCAGGACACTTGCAAGGGTGCCTCAGGTTGGTGGTCCAGCACTAAATCATATTATGTATGGTCAATGTAATGTAAATATGTAGACAAACAGAAGCTCAAACCTGTCCACCACCACATAACAGAACCTAAGGATGACAGGTAAGCAGTTTACTTCACTTTATTACTTCACTCATTTTTTTTTCTGAATTTCTCAATACCTAACGTTTGGCTTAGAGGCGCCATGAAAACAATGCTGTTATACTAGGGCACCGTGATTCAAAAAAGTTTGGGAGCCTCTGCTATAGGAACAAAAACAGGTTACATGATTTTAGCTGTTTTTATTACGTTTTTAAAGAAAACCGAACTTAAACACAAAACACGTTGATGATTTAGAACCAAAACACGGGGATCTGCGCACATCTTTTTTTTTTTTTTTTAAATTATACTATAGTATAGTATTATACTAATTTAATTGACCAATTTTACTGGATAGATGATATATGTAATGTTTTATCATCGTTAGGTTTCTTTTTTCATTTCATCCTGCAGCGGTAAAGCAAAGAGAATGTAATAACAAACATTGCACAATGCTGTAAAATAAATCTATTGTGTATGCAAACTGGGGGGTGTCTGCTTCACCACACTATATACAATGTAACACACGAGAGAGTTTATATTAAGTGATGATGTATCTTTGTTCATATGTAAACCCTGTATAACAGCAACTTACACATCCCTTGTTAATAACAATGTCAGTCTGTTATATAGCTGTGAAACAGACTTGTGCCCTGTGCTGCACTTGTTATCATACAGTGAGATTACATTACACTATTTGTCATTGCTCCAGATCCGGCTCAACAAAATTTAGAGCCAAAGGCGAATGCGGGGTATAAAGTTCTAAATAGTACAGAAAAAAACGTCAACTTGAGTTTTTTTTTTTTTTTTTTATCCATTGGTCAGACTTACGCTGTATGATAGATAGATATAGATATGATATGTGTATATATACAGTATATATATATGCTGTTTTATTGATTGCCTCAGCACAGTTTTTAAAAATTTATACTGGGTAATTTACAACTACTGCTATACTAAGAGCAATTTATCTAAAGGAAGTTAGGAATGTATTGTGAATCTGTGTTGGCCTCCCCCCTTCTCACAAATTGTTTATCTTAGACTTTATTGCATCCCAATTTAGTGTGTGTTTGAGCTTTCGGGGTGGGGTCCCAATCAGTGAGCACAGAGACATGTTTGTAACTTCAGATATTACTGCTCACTCAGGCTGCATAGCCGGTGGCTGCCATAGTCTGTGTTAAAATTCAAAGTGTTCAGATTATAAGTGTAAATACAATTTGATAACTAAATTGGAGTTACGCCGGAGGAAAACTGAGGGAAAAGCAACTCAAAACCAGAACACTTTCTGAACAACAACAAGCAACATACTTATGTGAATTAACAAAATCAACATCTTCTGCTGTATGCATATCCAGGCAACTACTTACTGCACTCACTGCTTTGACACTGCAAGTACTCCCCTATCTGTGTGCTGCTCTTGTTGATTGATCTTTGTTGATCAGAACACTTCGGACTGGATCAGCTCGGTACATTGTAATTTTGTCCTCATTCAATTTGTATTGCCTTTGCCAATTGTGTCACATCTGTCCACTTTAATCATTTGTTTAATAACTAAATCCTGCACCCACTACTCACATACCTCTCTTTATATATCACTTTTGGAGCTGCGCTCATACATTAGCAGCACTGTTCTTTACATGTATTTTAGAACATTTAACAACTTTAATCCACACTGTCTCTATATCTCACAGCCTCCACTCCAGTTTTACATCTCAATTATTACCTTGGCCACAGCATGAACACCCTTACTTCACACAACCCCCATATTCTATGTCCACATAATCCTCTACTTTATCCATCCCTCTCCTCCCCCTCTTGTCTCCTCCACTTGCTGTTACCCCTTTTTTTCTCTCATCAGTCTGCTTCCAACCCTCTGCTTCTTTCCCCCACCTCTCCTATCCCTCCACTCTCAACCACCTCCCTCCATGGTCTTGTTACCCCACCACTAAGCCCCATTCCCTCCTGGTTCTGTCTGTCACCTCCAGCGCTGCCAATAGAAATTCTTTGCCCGGGTACTGCAACATCCTGTGGGACCACATGATGTATGGCTGCACCCATTTGTGAGTGGGTCTAGCATGTGAGATGCACCCACTCACAGGAGCATGGCATAGCACCCAGCAGCTGGGACTAAAGTAATCACTACTGTTTTAGGATGGCGGGACAGTTCCATAATAGCTGCATTTTTTGTCAGGCTTTGTCAGGATGCTACAATGTAACACACAACAATTAAAGCGCTACTACTTTATTTTGTACATCTCATTTAAATAACACAAACAATCTATTTTCTGTCATAGAGATAGATGTATGAAGGACTTTTTTACATAACATCAGGTCACCTTATACACACACATTCCGCAGCACATATCCTAACCCACTGCTACATGCTCCTTCCTCACTATATACCCCTATGTGTCGCCCCTGTCTGTCTGCCCTTCCCCTTTAGAATGTAAGCTCTCACGAGCAGGGCCCTCATCCTTCACGTGCTTCTCCTCCCCCTACTTATAGTATAATTTACTCCTAACTCCCCACAACGGCACCTAACATCTGGTTGCTCATGTCCTGCTGCTTGTGTTTTGCAGCTATGTTTATAACCTTGTCCTTGTCCTGCATTGTTTTGTATTACTATTAACTGTTTTTCTTGTGTGCTCATTTATGTACTGTGTAAGGTGCTGTGGAACCTTTGTGGCGCCATATAAATAAAGGATAATAATATATATATATATATATATATATATATATATATATCTCATAGCATGCTCGCAAAATATAAATAATTAGGGATTGATGCGAAATAGGCCTTAATTACGTAAAACTAATATAGCATAAAATAGTATTTATGCCCATATGCAGAGGGCCACTGGTTTCACATCAGCAGCATATTCTCCTGGTTAACTTGGGCGGGATGCTGGGGAACTGTCTGCACGTATGGATGCATTCATTCTCTCTCTTGGCATACACATTGCAAGTTTACATTCCACAAACTGGCATACGTTCATCTCTGTATCAAGCGATTAGTGCCCTGAGCAGGAACATCTTTCATTTTAATGACTATATTTATACTGCTTTCTTACAAGCCTACTATGTTGCGATGCATTACTCGTATGATACATTGGTTTGACCAGAAATACAGTTTTCACTTTTTCTCTATGGAATCCAATTTTATTCACATTGAATATGTAACATTTGTTGTTCATCTTATTCTATTTTTTTCATTCCCTTAACTTTGCTTTCTTTGTTTGAAAGGAAACACCAAAAGACTTGTTTGCATATACAGGGCCAGCAACAGAAATGTTGGGTCCCGATATACTGATGTCTCTGGGGGCCCCCCTCAACCACCTTCCCAACCACACATGCCTCCCCAGGAAAGATGTCGAGAATATATATAATTTTTCATAGGCGTGGAAACTGAATGGAGTAACAATACACTTAGCACACACTCGTCTCTTCCAGTTCTTCTTGTAGATTGACAGTGTTGCTGCGGCTGCCGCAGGGGTGGGAAGGGTGTCTGCAGTCAGCGTAGCAGACATTAGTGGTGCTGCTGCTTGCTTCTAGAGCTTGCAGCCAGATTGCAACTCCAGCTTGCGCTCGCTTCCTTTCTTTCCTAGGTGACCGCAGCTGTAGGGAGAGGGACAGAAGAGGCGGCATGGATGCAGCATTGTGCGTAATGATGCCACCACTGCTGCATCATTCAATACACTATGGAGCATGAGCAGCATGCATCAGGTGATGGGAGTAGACAAAGAGCGGGTGGCGGGGTGTTACCCTAGCTGGCATCATTTATTTTTTTTTTGTAGCTAATTGCACGGTGCCGCTCAGTATGTACATCTCATTTAGGTGCTGTTTCCCCGTTTTGTGCTCCTCTGAACCTTGAGACCCCTCTCAATCTCATGGCCTGGGACGGATGTATCCTTAGTACCCCCTATCTTCGGGCCTGTGCATATTTCTGGTGATAGTCTTGCAGAAACATTTGAATGGTTCTGTACTCTTCCCATGTTGCAGATTAGTGTGTGTGTGTCAGAAGCATTTCTCATTGACATTTTAAGAGTGTGCACTGCTGAATTGCATTGTCTACTCCAGTGGTCCCAAACACGTTTCATGGGATTTGACACACCCATCATCTACAATAACCACATCTCACCTGCTTTAAAATGTACTGAGACCTGTGTACAAACGTCATAGTCTTTCCTTTGACATATCCCTTATGAGCATTACAGGCTAAAGCTGGTCATACACTGCATGGTAAATGTGCAAACCACCCGACCAAATGACTGGTTTGTACAATTATGCAAACAAAATGATGTAGTAAAAAAAAAAAACACTTTACCAAAAATACATGTATAGTATAATCACTACAAAAAGAAACTTCTAGCAGTTGCCAATACACGTGTGGAAAGATATGGGGAAGCATCAATACAGGGGGCACTAGGCACAATGGAAAATGTGTGTGGTTGGTGTCTAATTTTTTGACAAGGGAAGGAACCTGCTCACTGTATTTGTGTGGCAGCCACACTAGGGTGATCTGATCACTGTTGTGTGGTGGTCACTGCAATACTCTCTGGGGGTCATTCAGACCCGGTCGCAAGCGCTGAGCGCTCGCAACCGGGTCGGTTTCCCCACTGGGCATGCGCACGTCGGAGCTGGCTCTGACGTGCGCATGCGTGAGACCCGGCTAGCGACGGGCGCTCAGTCACTAGGGGTCTCGCACCAAACGGGGTGAGCTGGCGATGGTGAGTGACAGCTCGCCCCGTTTGGGAGGTGGGCAGGGGGCGTGGCCAGCCAAACGGAGGCGTTCCCGATGGAACGCTTGCCGTTTGGGGGCGGCTCCACTGACATCAGCAATGAAGTCAGTGGGGAACTTCCTGCTCGATCAGAGCAGGAAGCTCCCTGGGGCTTGCGAGTGCCGAGACCCAACCTTAGGGTCTCGTCGCAAGCCCCGATGGTCTTGACCATCGCGACCATCACCCTGGTCGGTTGCTAGGGCTGTGGGTGGTAATGCACAGCTTAGCGATTGACCAAGAGGCGGCACTACAAGATGCAAGTGGCCGCCCTCATTCAGAGCGACTGCTTGCATCTAATGACCGCCTCTGAATGAGGTCCTCTGCTCTGTATAGTGACTACTATAACACGCTCTGCTTTGTATAAATGATATTGGAATACTCTGTTTTGTGTCAGTCACAGGGACACACTCTATTGTCTGGCAGTAAAAGGGATGCGCTTTCTGTATAGCGTGGTGGAAAAATGAACCCACTGTCTGTATTATGTGATTATAAAAGAGATGTTATCTTTGAATTGTGTGGCAGGCAGAGAGACACACTCTGCATTGTTTTTTAGTCATAGGGTTACTCTTTGAATTGTGTAGTGTTAAAATAAATATTATTTATTTTGGGTGATGCTCACAAACAATATATGTATGCAGTGTCGGACTGGGGCATGAAGGGCCCACCAGGGGATTGCAATAGTAGGGGCCTGCTGCTTTCCCAGCTATTTATACTAATCTACCAAATTTAAGGACTTCCTTACCACTCAGTGGGCAAATTATTTGGACGACAATGTGGATAGCTGGGAGAGACCAACAAAATTTTGGGGTGCTTCTAAAGCGGTCCTTAGAGGACACATTATTGAATTTGTAACTAGACAAAAAAAAAGTCCAATAAACAATATACATCCCTGCATGAGGCATTATCTCGGGCGTTGGAGACTCACCTAAAATCACCTTCAGATAACTCATTGCATAATTATACACAAGCTAAACAACTTTTGAATGATTTTCTTTTATCCCAAGCTAAGAAGGACCTGGTGTTCTCCAAGTATAAATATTTTCAATGGGGAAATAAAACGGGTCGCTTGTTGGCGACCATGGCCAAATCGAGTAAACCTCGTAGATTTGTCACAGCAATCAAACACCCATACTCAGGATCCCCAAGTACTAATTCCCCAGATATTTTGAAACTTTTTGAGTCCCATTTTACTAACTTATATTCTGCCCCCTTCTTTAATGAAGCTGCTCATGATTTGCTTATGCAAGAGGCAAATTTACCTCCTCTCTCTCTGTCACAGTCGGAGGGCTTGAGTGAAGACAGCACATTGGAGGAGGTTACTGCGGCTATTACTCAGCTTCAATTACATAAATCTCCTGGCCCAGACGGCTTTTCTAACGAATATTACAAAATTTTAAAACCCCAGGTAGCCCCTGCTTTGGTTTAATTGTTCAATTATATTATCTACAATAACTCACCATTCCCTCATTTTAATTCTGCCCACACTATTATACTTCCCAAACCTCAACTTCTTGATTCATATCGTCCCATAACCCTGCTTAACACGGACATTAAATTGTTGTCCAAAATAATGTCGGACAGACTCCAACTTATTCTTCCCCAGATTCTCACCACTCATCAACTAGGTTTCGTTCATTACAGACATTCTGTCAGGGGGGTGAGAGCAGGGGCAGATTGGCCCTTACCTTCAGTGGGGAAAATCCCGGTGGGCCGATTGGTCCTTGGGGCCGCTTGTCAACTGTGGCCCCGCCCCCCGAATTGCGTCACTTGGCAGTTTTTTCTTATTTCAGCATGCCGGCCTGCTCGTCAGCTCCCCGCAGCCCACCTCTATCACAAGAAGAGGTGTTGATCTACGTCAGATGTGGCGCCACATGCCACCACGTGACCTTGGGGGAAGAGTGGTGAGGTCCGCGGCCGACGGCGGGGGCAGGTGAGGTAAGTTACTTGCCTGCCAAGCAGCCAGCAAGGGCCTGTGCAACCCTTTTATTCAGCACTGCACGGAGGCGCCAGGCTGGAAAGTCGCTCTCCTTGCAGCTGCTGCTGAGTGTCAGTTGTTGCTGCTGCCGGCTGCCGCCTGTCACACTGTATGAATGGCAGCCTGCAGCAGAGAAGAAGAATCTGCTCTTCATAGTGTCACCGCTTGCTGTTCACCCTCCTGGCTGGGTCTCCTCCTCTCTACTCTCCGTCCTGCTGCCGCGCTGCACTCCACCTGAGCACTCCTGGAAGCAACGGAATGGGCTTTGAGCCTTGGCATTAGGCACTGGGCCAAGCCAGGGGCCGCAGACATCGGCAGGACTCAGGTGTCGTCCGTGGTGGTGAGTGCGGGACTCCAGAAGAGATGCGGCCTGCACCTGGTAGTCAACCCGGTAGAAGTGGCGAAAGGGGACACTATGCCTAGCAAGGGGGAGGGGTGCCAACAGTGGCGTATCTATAATGGGTGCAGTGTGTGCGCGGCACACTGGCCCCCGGGTCCAGGGGAGCCCCGCACCGCACACACTCCACCCATATTTTTTTTAAACTTACCTGTCCGGCGTCTGTCACTGCTGCTCAGAACACTGGAAAAATGGCCGCTGAGGCCACTTTCCGTTGTTCTGCGAATGCGCAGTAGTCTCTCTGGGCACACTCTAGTGCCCGGAGTCTACTAATGCTCCGGTGGCTGGCTAGCCGCGTCAGTCGGCTGCCAGCCACCGGGGAGGGAGGAGGGGGCCCTGCACGGGCGCCCCTGGGTGCGAAGTGTGTAAGGAAAGGGTGGGGGGTTGGTAACTGTGGCCACTAAAGGAGGGGTTGCCATATGCGCCCTGTAAAGGGGGAGGGTGTTTTTAAGTGCCCAGTAAGAGGAGTGAGGGTGGTGCCAAGTGTGCCGAGGGAGAGGATTCCAAGTGATCCCAAGAAGGGGGTAGTTCTGTTCTATCCCTGTCACCTCTGTCCCGGTTCTGTCTCCTCTGTCCTCGTGCTTTCACCTCTGCCTACACTGCCCTATGTTCTGACCTGTCACTTCTGCACTGTATCTGTCACCCCATCTCTTCTGTCCCCTCTGTTCTGTCTTGGCCCTGTCACTTGTGTCCCCTCTTTCCTGGCCCTGTCACTTCTGTCCTGGTCCTGTCAATGCTGTCTTGGCCATGTCACCGCTGTCCTATCCCCACTATAATGTCCCTGTCACCATCACCTCTATAGTAGACACATTTGTCCTGCCCCAAAACTTCTATTACTATCTGGTTGAACCTCTGTTGCATGTTGATGACATTGGTTTTATTATAACTCAAACAGGCGGCTTTCAGGCCATGTGATCTCCTGCATGATTAGTGAATACCGACTCAAGACACTACCTGTCCAGGGAGGATCGATATCTTCAGAGGTTCCATCGTTGCAGAGAAATCATATAGGTAAGAAAACACTCATTCACATGCTTGATGTGCTTATTCACTAGAGAGGGACTGTTTGGATGGCAGTCAGCTCCTGGAGCAGTGGGCATGCCCCCTGCATGGCAAAAATTGGGGAGTAGCTCGCAAGCATGGCATTTCACATTAGGCCACACCCCCATGCCACAAGGTCACACCCACTTTTTTGAGCACGGGCCTTCGGCGCGCGCACATAGGGCCTGTTTGGGTATTTTTTCAAGGGCCACTTTATATTCCCAATCCACCCCTGTTTGAGAGCAGCTGTGGCCGCAGTGATTGCTTCTTTTCAAAACATTGGTAGCAAAAATACTTTATTAAGCTTAGATACAACGAAAGGATTTGACACTGTCCTGTGGCCACATCTATTTTCTATTCTCTCTCGTCGAAATTTTCACCCCACATTTATAAGTCTCATCCGATATCTTTATATGTACCCGTCCACTTCCATACTTTTAAATGGATATTGTAGTGAACCTTTATTCATGTCCCATGGCATCCGTCAGGGTTGTCCACTTTCCCCAATCCTGTTTTAATATAGCTATTGATCCTCTTCTACGTATAATAGAAAAACATGATATCATTAAAGGTATCCCCATTGGCTCCAGAGTCATAAAACTAACCGCATTCGCAGATGACATTCTGTTATACATTTCTAACCCATCAGAATCTTTATCATATATTATTGAAAAATTGCGTTTATTTGGAGAGGTATCTGGTTTTGCAGTTAATTGGGCTAAGTCAACTGCTCTTCGATTGGGTCGAAATGTATCTAACAATGTGGGGACAGATAATATCACACTTTCCTGGCGCTCTGATCACATTACTTATCTGGGAGTGAAGATTCCTAGAAAACCAGGTCTCATTTATAGCCTTAATTATACCCAACAATTAAGTAGGATGGCCGCGGAGCTGGAGAGTTGGAATTCCCTCCCTGTTTCATACATTGGCAGGGCAAACCTAATCAAAATGATAACTTTTCCCTGTCTCATGTATTTAATGCAGGTCCTACCATTGCCACTCACTCCCAAAGACATTACCCATGCTCATTTTCTTTTCCAAAAATTTATTTGTCAGGAAAAAGGACCGCGCATTAGCTTATTAAAACTACAACAACCTAAATCAAACGGTGGAATTAATTTCCCAAATGTGCAGTGGTATTCTCAAGCGGCTCTTCTGCGTTACCTTAAAGATTGGCTACGCGACAAAGAGGTCTACTCAAATACTTCATTGGAGAGGGAATTTCTAGAGGGGGAGACTTGGTGTCATTCTTGCACCTTCATGATCAGGAGGTTCCGACCCACGTGAGAGAGAACCCGCTGCTTTGGCCCCCCAGGAGGCTGTGGCATAGTTTGCGACATAAACATAACTTAAATGCACATAAATCCTTTTATCTTCCTTTTATACGTAATCCCGATTTCCAGGAGGGAGTGGCTAGACATCCCTTTGACATATGGAGGGTGGGGGGAGTGATTAACATTGGATGTTTGGCGGATGTATCGGCAAAACGGCCCCTCACATTTCAGGAGGCAACAGAGAAATTCCCAGTATTGGCTGCCTACCCTGTAGCCTTTCTTCTAGCCCAACATTATGTTAGCCAAACCATTAGATGTTTCTCCCAAAATGATTGGTCAAACCCTTTGGATACCTTGCTACAATAGGCACCATTTAGAAAAAAGGCGATTTCTATAGCTTATAATCATTTCCAACATCTCTTAGACTATACTTCTCAGGGAGGGCCTCAAACATGGATCTTACAGCTTCCTAACTTGCAGGTGGAAGACTTATTAAAAGCTCATCACAAGTCTTGTTATATTTTATCTTCCACCATGTATACAGAGATGTTTTTAAATATTCTGCACAGGTCCTATTTGTCCCCTCATAGAAGATTTGTGATTGGTCTCTCAACAGCTCATTCGTGTTTTAAGTGTGATCAATCTCAAACGGATTTATTTCACTGTTTATGGTTGTGCCCATTAATTCGTAGATTCTGGCTACAAGTACTAACTTACTCTAAAGAACACCTGGTTAATCACATGATTATGACCCCCGAATGGGCCTTATTTGGCATTCTTCCAAGTGGGACTAGAGTTACGAGAGGTGGTAGTCGTTGTCAAAGCTGAATAATTGGCTGAGACAAGTTCAGTTTAAAATTTAATCGCGGCGACGCCATCTTGCGACTGGCCGCAAGACGCCATCTTGAAAATGAGATCGCAAGACGCCATTTTGCGAATGGCCGCCTAAGCGCCATTTTAGATAAACTCACATATTAGTACATGTGGCGATAATACTAATAGCACCATGCGTTTGCATCTTTCACCATTTCTCATACACACATTAATACACACAATTGCGCTGTTAACTAGTCGCATATTAGCGAATGCATAGGACTTTGTATGAAACCGCTGTTTTATTAGCTTTATGCGCACGCATCTGCCCCAAGTTAACGCATCTGCCCCAAGTTAACCCTGAATACCCACACATTACATATTCACACATAAGGTTCAATAAGCTCTAAAGTATATGATTTAAGTTGGTTCAGTTAGTTTAAATGCTGAGAAATAAAGATATTTGATAACTTGTTTAGCATGTATAATACCTTAGTTATGTTTGGAGTTGTACTGATGCGTATCCTTTTTACAGTATTCCGGTGTTATCGGTGGGGAGATCGCATCATGCATTCCCGAGTTATGGATCGCAGAGCCTACAAGCAACAAAATGTATATTTTAGAAACAACTGTTAGGATGCTACGAGAGGCGTGAAGAGGAAGACCCCCAGCTGTTAGAGGCAGGGAGAGTCTGTTTGAACCAGCCTGTTAAATGTGTCGTAACAGATGCTTCACCCCTGAGAACCAATGATATCAGCAACAGACCTCCCTATTGTCCTGTTTATTCTGGGGGGGTATAAATATGAGTGCACGAACGCTGGTTCTGAGTCTTCGTGCTGAATGACGAGGGGTCTCTTGCTGATGCCTATCTCTGGGTCCGGAAGCGCCTGCATATGTATACTGTACTTGGGTCTGTATAATTTCCTTTTGCGCCTAAATTGTGTCTTGATCAATTGCGTGTAACTGTCTGAACTTTTACCTGAATATCACTTGTGCTTTGGAACCACAGATTCCACGTCTGTCTTTTTTTATGGTATGACTGCGTACGCAAACTAGCATCATCCTTAGAAGGTATAGGCAGGACATTAGAAGGTATAGGAAGGTGTGTATAGAGGTTCTGATCCAGTATTGTTATTGTCTATTATTGGCGGTCAGCACGGCCGCTCGTAAGTCTATTCTGCAGGTGTGGATACACCCAGAGCCTCCCACCCTATCCCTCTTCAAAGCAAAACTGTTCTATTTGTTTCGTATGGCCTGGGTGGAGGCGGTGCATGACAAAGAGATTAAAACTGAAATTTTTTTTGAGATTTTGGAAAGTTTTATTTCAACTCTTTCCACAAGTATTCAAGACCCAATTCGAAACTCCATACGATATACATCGTGGTATCTTTTGCGGGAGACTTGGGATAGGAGTGGGGGGGAGGAGAGAGCAAATTTTATTTTATTTTATTTTCATTAAATTTTATTTTATTTTCTTATTCAGTTTATTTCTATTTGTATTATGTGTTGTTTATTTTATTTAATTGAGTAATCGATGATTTACAATGTATGAACTTTAATATCTAAACAAACCTATTCGTTGTAAGCTGTATAGAAAATGAAGGCGTATTGTTTCATTGTCACCATCACTAGCTTTATTTTTATGCCCTATGTAATAACTGTTTCATTGGGTCGAACTGTATCTGATTTTGTATATGTATTATCGCATTGTAAGAAATGTTTATGTTTTTTTGTGCAAAAATAGGGGCCTGCTGAAGGGGTGTAATCATCTGCCAAAGTGGATGTACCCAGTGAATAGAAAGGCGTGGCAATAATATGTGCAAATAGATGACGGAGGAGTTAACTAGCGATAGACTGATAGTCCTCTACAACACAAGAGAAAGGGCTGTCCTGATCAGTGCCAGATTAAGTTCCACATGGGCCTGGCGCTAAAATTTATTAAGGGCCTATTGTGTGGAGGTGTGACTAATGATGTGGGAGCGTGCTGTGTGGGTGTGGTCAGCACATGGTGTGTGGTTTGTGCCATGGGGTGTGGCTAGTTCCATGGGGGCGGGGGAGGGGGGTATAGCTAGTGCCTACCTTCAACTGCTTTAATTTATAGGATTGATTCAATTACATACAATCTGATATGCGGATCGTAATAAATATGCCCCTCATAGTTTTATAATATCATTATACCAACTCTTGGACGCTGACATAGAATCATGAATGATGCAGGCAGCTACAGCCTACAGACAGAGTAGAAGTCCCAGTCAAAGGGGTTCAGGACGCTAAGCTTAAAGCAAAGCACAGATATTAACCCTTTAAGTGGCGACGTTGCATGTGATGCGACTGCAGCCAGCAGTGCTTCAGCTGGCAAGGTTGCATCACCAGCAAGTACATCGCGTATAATTGGATTAACCGTATAGACTTCTGAATTGCCAGTTTGGAATCACAAAGAAAGAGTTGACACAATAAATGGCAAAATAGCCCAAAATGATACATTGTGTTATCAATTCTTATTTCAATAACAATAAAGGTGCATACACACACACAACGATTTTTTGAACGATTATCGTTAAATGATATCGTTTAACGATAATCGTTTGAAAAAAATCGTTAACTTTCTGAGTCAAACGATGAACGATCATCGTTCATGCGTGTTCACGTTTGTAGTTCAGTCAGACTAACCAACTCAACGATTTTCATTAAGTTAATATGCAAAAATCGTTTGTAGATCAAAAAAATCGTTCATTACACATTAAAAAATCTGATAGATAATCTGACAGAAAATCGTTCATAAAAACGTTCAGAAAATCGTTGGTAACAAAATCGTGTGTGTATGCAGTTTGAGGATGAGAAATTTGAAAGTGGAATATTTGTATGTGCCAGGCAGGTCTTAAAAATGTCTTTAGTCCCCAACTCAAATTAAACTTGAGACACTGGTTTGTCTATGCCGCCTGTGTCTGTCCTGTTCCTTCCACTTTCTTCTGGAATCTGCACCTGATACTGGGCAGAGCGAAACTGTGATCGCAACTACAAATTCGTACACAATGCAGCTGTGAAAACATGCTAATACCTACCACAACTCAGCATAAAGACGCCCACTTCTGCTTTCTCACATCCGTCCACCTTCACACTTCTAATTAAACCTTGTCACCATTGTTGCACATCGGACCGCCACACACATTTACAACAGCTCTGACCTACTACAAAAACTGCAAGCCATGTCGCATTCAATGAGTACACAAGCTGCATATTCCGCTGCAGTGGCTAATTTATGCGCGCCCATGCAAAGGTGTTCAAACGGACAGACGCCTGCATTTTTCCAAACACTCCTCCATCACTACCCCCAAACGCTGACTGCCTATCACTCACTCTGCGATGACCTCCACTCTGCATGCATAATTGCAGTGTGATCGCAGCGCACACGCATTGCAACTTATACGCATGCACAGTGGATAACAATTGCGATCTGTGCTCAATCAGGCCCTCTACCCACAAGTGTCCCATGATGTTGCTGCACAGAATAATTCATTGAAAATACGCACTGTATTTAAACACAAAAAGTCAGAAACTTTCAGCACTTCAGAGACAGTGCTGACTGTCGCTGATTCTGTGCTCTGTGTAGCACAAATTCATACTTTGGGCCTTATTTATCAACGTGTTTTATAATTCACAACGAGTGATAAAACTTGTTGCATATGATAAATGGTGCTCCAGCCAATCAGCTCCTAACGGTCATCAAACAGATGACAGTTGGGAGCTGATAGGCTGGAGCACCATTATCACACACAGCGAGTTTTATCACTTGATGTGAATGATAAAACACGTTGATAAGGCCCTTTGTGACTAAAACAAACACACAGCCCCAGAGAAATCTCTCACAAAGCAGCAACAGATATTACAATTACCTGTGGGATGCATGTGGTATTCCACTGCTCGGTATGACCCATGTCCATACTTTTTTCATAATTTTAGTGCCAATTGCAGTCTCCAACTGCCAGCTCATTTGCAGATTGAAGACTGTGAGGGCTAAACAGTAGGAAGGCGCTTTGGTCTCCCTCTGGTGGGCGGAGCTTTGGACTCCCACGAGAGGTCGGAGCTCCGTTCTCCCGCAAGTGTGCGGGGCTTAATTGGCCATGGGTGAAACTTAGTACTGCCGGGGGCTGAATTGGCAAAGCACAGCAATCTGGAGCAGTGGTGCTCCTGCTGCATTGTTGTTAACCCGGCAGCGTAAACCCCGGTTCGCGGCCCACTAAGCCCCGACCCTCACAGAAAGGGGCATGGCCACAACATAATGGGGCACAACGGGGAATTACCCGATTCCCTGCCAGCCCAGTCCAAGCCTGTCTGTATGGTGCTGCAGTCACAGAAATGCTCTCTGTATTGTGTGGTGGTAACATGGATGCTATCCCTGAAATGTGTCACAAAACTGAGTAAGATTCTGTATTCTTAAGGCCCTCATACACGGGGCAATTTGCAAGCGATCCAATGTCGTTTGCAATCTCCCTTGAACTTTCCCTGGCAGCTGAACGGAACGATTTCCCCCAATCTATCGTTCACTATAGATTGTGTGTGATATAACACATGCATATCACGGATCTGGGAGATCCGTGCTACATGCATCTGTGTCATTGACACAGAAGCATGGGCGGGATCAGTGAGACCCGTCTGTGCTGCTGTGGTTAAAAAATAAGATTCCTGTGTTAAAAAAAAATAAAAAAAGCGGTGTGCCCCCCCCCCCTCTCCAATGGGCTTTTAGTGACCCATTGCTGGTAGTGCAAAATACAGGGGACAAACTATGTAGGGGTCCCCTGTATTTTAGCACAACCAGCACCGGGCTAGTCAGAACCAGCCCTGGTTGCCAAAATATGGGGGGACAAACGATGTAGGGGGTCCCCCCGTATTTTGCCAACCAGCACTGGGCTCTGATCCGGTCCTGGTTCTGGAAATACAGGGGGAAAAAATTAGTAGGGTCCCCCTGTATTATACAGAACAAACACTGGACTTTTTCTAGCGGGAGGCTAATGCCACAGAAGAGGGAGCCCTTTCACCCCCCCCCAATAAAGTCCATAGGGTACCTGTAAAAAAAATATCCATACTCACCGTCTCCTATGCGAAGTTCCGGTCCTCTTCGTTCCAAAGTAGGCAATCCCCGGGCTTGTCAAAATTAAAAAAACGAAGAACGCGACCCACCAGACACAGTATCGTCCTCTATGGATGTACTTTCCGAATGAGAGCTTAGCGGTGGGATTTTACAATGGAAACCCTGCCGCTAAGCGCTCATTGGCTGAAAGAGGTGAGCCTTCCGCCTCTCAGCCAATAAACGGTTCCTTTTTTTTTTTTGTTACCAAAGCAGCACAGACGTGTCGCACTGATCCCGTTTGTGTATCTGTGCCAATGACACGGATACATGTAGCACGGATCTCCCTGGTCCGTGCTTGCAACTATGTCATTGTAATACACAGCAGCACAGACGGGGCTCACTGATCACGTCCGTGCTTCTGTGTCAATGACCCAGATGCATGTAGCATGGATCTCCGTGGTCCGTGCTACATGCATCTGTATCGTGCATGACCTCATTCCGCGTGCACACACACGGAACTTTGTAATTCAAATAGTGAAAGATAGGTTGATATTTTCCTGCAGATTCAGTTGATCTGCAACGACGATGTACGGTGGCAGGGGCACGCATCGGCATCATTATCATGCCCACACACAACACTTTTTACACGATTGGTCGTTCCAATCGATCAAAAACGCCCAAATCGTGTAAAAAATTGCACTGTGTATGGGGGCCTTTAGTGAGATTAACTCAAGTATGCATTATTAATGAAATCTATAAAACATGACCTCTTGGTGGTACTTGAGGACTGGAGATGAGAACCACTGATCTAGAATTTGCACTACCAGGAATGGGGGCATGGTGTGTTTTGCCAGGGCCCCCTGCAAGGAGGTTTGGGCTTTGTTCTTTTTGGTACACAGGTTGTGCCTTCTTTCCTGGTTCCTTACTTCAAACACTGGTAGCGGAAATCCCAAAGGGGAAGACAGCAAGCCAAGGTCTGCTACATAGAGAGGGCACAGATAAGCCATGGGGTTCGAAGAAAGGAGTGTCCTAAAACTAGCCGTCTGTTGCACAAAGAGGCACTGGTAATGTTACAAAGAAGAGTCAGAACAAGCTGGGTCATACATTGACGCATTGGAACAGGACAACAGTATAGGATACTGGAGCTAGGTAGTGAGCCTAATACTGTGGCTGCTTAGTGAGGTTTAAATAAGGAAGGACTCCCTGCCTCCATGATGTCAGTGGTCACATGGCTACAAGAATCAAGTTAGACAAGTACCACAGATCATTTAGGAGCGGAGAATTGCACAGGCAAAACAAATAAGCATGGAGCATAAGGGAGCATTGTGAAGACCAACCATGACTCCAATGCTTCAAGTGGCAATTCTTGGCAATGTGGTGTTAAAAGGCTTACTTTCTCTATTGTGTGGTTGTTACAGGGACACTTTCCATGTATTGTGTGGTGATCACATGGATGCTTTCTGTATTGTGTGACACTCTCAGAAAGGCTTTTATGTATTGTGATGCACTCACAGAGATGCTTTCTGTATTGTGTGACACTCTCAGAAAGGCTTTTATGTATTGTGATGCACTCACAGAGATGCTTTCTGTATTGTGTGATGGTCACAGAGATGCTTTCTGTATTGTGTGGTGGTCACAGATATGTTTCATGAATTGTGTAGTGGTCACAGTGATACTCTTTCTGTATAGTTTATTAGTAGAAAGGGAAAATCTATCTGTATTACATGGCAATCACAGGAATTGACTCTATTACATGGCAGTAATAAGTATTATCTTTCTGTATTGTGTGGAAGCCACTAGGACGCTCTATGTATTGATTTGCAGTTACAAGGTCACTTTCTGTATTGTTTGTCAGTCGTAGGGATGCTTTCTGTATTGTGTGGTGATTACAGATACACTTTCTTTATTGTGTGGGAGCCATAGGGACACTTTGTATATCAGTAATAAGGAACTCTCTATATATTTTAGTATTCACTCTAGGCTTATTTAGGACAGGGTGCTGATCACTGATTTTAATTTTAATGGGTACAGTTTTGAAGTGATGCTTTATGTCACTGAAGCTACTAGTCGGTGGAAAAAGCAAAGTACATATCTTCATAGTTTTTATACATATATTTTCCCATTAGTGTATCATATACCCCTACATACACATAGAACAACTAACATCCCAACATAAGTACTGAGAAAATTGCTGCATATGTTGTTTTCTTGAAAGATCGACTGTGACATATAAATAATAATAAATGTGAAGCGATTATAATCCTTTTGTGACAAAAAAATTAAACAGAGGGTTATATTAGATCAGTAGTTCCCTTCTTCTCAGGAGGAGGTGTTAAAGTACCACAGTCACTAGGATCAGTACAAAATAAGTATGTTTGACTAGAAAAATACTGTAAGCAGTACATGCTCACTGCTTACCCTGTTCTTTCACTTTCATTCTTCATTAGAGTGCTGTGTTATGTGTAATATGTGATCTGACTTCTGTATTCTTTATGCAAGAAGGTGTTTAATGATCCTGCATGGTGCCTTGATACTTTTTCAAATTCAAAAATGGGCAGAGTTTTTGTTTATATTTCTAAAATGGGCAGGATGTGACGCCCTGCTGAAACAGCCTAGTAGGAACATGCTATAGTGTGGCGATTGCAGAGATGTAACCGCTATTGTGTGGCAGTGAACAGAAAATTATTTCTGCATTTTATGGCGGTTAAAAGGCCTCTCTCTCTTTATTGTGCAGTACTCACAGGGATGCTCTCTCTCTATTGTGTGGCAGTCATAGGGATGCTGTCTCTTTATTGCATAGCAGTCACTGGGATGCTCTCCCTATTGTATGTCAGTGACAGACACACTATTATGTGGCAGTCATATGAATGCTTTCTCTGTATTGTGTGGCAGTCACTGGGATGCTCTCTCTATTGTATACAGTAGCAGTGACAGAACCACACACATCGTGTGGTGACCAAAGGGATGCTATCTGTATTGTGTGGTGGTCACAGGATCACTCAGAAAAATGTGGTGTTAAACAGGATGCTCTTCCTGTTGTGTGAGGTTACAACAGATGCTTTTTGTATTAAGTGGTGATCGTAGGAATACTTTCTGTATTGTGTGCCTGTCACAGAGATTGTGTAGCATTAAAGGGATGCTTTCACTGTATTGTGTGTTGGATTGAGGTACGCGCTCTATGTATTATAAGACATTAAAATATATTGTCTCTGTATTGTGTGGTGGTCACAAGGATGCTTTCTGCATTGTGGGACAGTCAGAGGGTCACTTTCTGTATTGTCTGGTGATCACATTGATGCGCTCTGTATTGTGTGGGAGCGGAAAAAGATGCTCTCTAGATTGTATAGCATTAAAAGGGATACTCCTTGTATTGTGTGGTGATATTTTATATTATTATCATTGTGTAGTGATGAGATTCTCTCTGTTTTAGTGGTGGCTAAAGGGGTGCTCTCTCTGTGTTGTGTGGCAGCCAAATGGATCCAAGTTATACTTAAAAGTATGTGGAGTTTTTGTTATATTTGAATACCACTGCTGCCAACAAGAAAATATATATGGGGTATTGGTTCATTCTGTGTCAAATCAACACACTGAGTTTACCTCACCAGCTCAGATCATTCAAAAATGTTTCAGACTCAATATAGTCTTTGAATGTCAAATTAATTCCAGATATATTTTCTACTGCCCATTCATAAAGTTGGAGAGGTGTGAGAATTTGGTTCACATATGGCTGTTGTAGGCTGGCTTTAGCTGCCAGTCTCTTGACTGAGCTGCCAACTCCATCACAGGGGCCTTTCCCATGTGCTGTGACCAAAAAATGCCACTCTGTCTCAACATCGAAGTCTAGCCTGTGACGACACAAGTTTGTGAAGTGTTTCTTGCACAGACATGCTACAAACTGTCCGGCAATACTGAGCATGATTCCTGATCATTGATTCATGAGTACAATTAATCTTGAGCATGATTCATAAACAATGCATTAACATTATTGAAGATCATTATGTATTTTCTTGCAAGCATTATTCATAGTTTTTAGTAGAGATGAGAGGGTTTGGTTCCCTGAGAACCGAACCCACCCGAACTTCCATATCCGAGGCGATATCTAAGTCGGCTCGAATTTTCACGCCTGACTCTGATATCAAAGTGAGGCAAAACGTCATCATCCCGTTGTCGAATTTGGATTGTATAAAAGTCCCTCCCCCACGGTGATCGACACCATTTACTTGCTGAGTCCCGGGCTGTCAGGGCTGTGCTTCATCCAAGAGGGGCTGCTGTGTCCATCCAGGGGTTGCTGTGTCCTTCAAGGGCAGGGGCTTCTGTGTCTATCCAGGGTCTGCTGTGATCATCCAGGGGTTTGTGTGTCCATCTAGAGCAGGGGCTGCTGTGTCCAACCAGGGGTGCTCTGTCCATCCAAGGGTGCACAGTGTATAAAAACATAAAAGCTAATAAATAATATAATTAATAAAAAAATTATTATATATTTTTTTTTGCTGTACCCCAGTGTACTGTATTTTTTCTTTTTTTTTCTTTACTGTGATGGTGCCTGTCAATCCGCAGTATAAAATACATACACGTATTGTTTGTGACACTGTAAGTGGTAGCGCAGTGTATAACAAATATTGTCACACTGTAATGTCATTTACTACACGAAGTGGCAAGGAAAGGATAAGGTCTTGGCCTTTATTTATGACTGGTAGTTCTGCATCTTATCATGATGTAAACCCTTCTCCCTGTAGAAGTGTAAAAAAAAATGTAAATTGCTAAGGCACATGAACCAACTGTGAACGCTCAGAAAAGTCACAAATCCCCGAGGAGGGCCAAGTGTGTTCACAGTTGCCATGTGTGAGCCTGACCTTTCAAATACTGTACTTGAAGAGGATTCTCCTTCCACCATTTGTGTACCCTCTGCTAATGTGTGGATGAGCAGCACAAGTCAACATGCTGAAGTAGAAATCAAGGATGCTTCTGGGGAATTGCACCAGGAGGATGAGGAGGATATTCCTGTAGTTGGCGCTAACAAGGATGATGAGGTTGTTGATGCCGAGGATGTTTGTGTAAAAACTGTAAATCAGTTGCCCATGGTAGGAAAAATCCCATTGTTGTCATGCCTAGGCAAAGTACCAAAAAATCCACTTTTCATGTGTGGAATCATTTCCACCCAAATCCAGAGAACAGTTGTCAAGCCATCTGTAACCTTTGCCTAGCAATAGTGAGTAGAGGTAAGGAAACTTTGTCTAAAAAATAGTAACAATCAGTCCAGTGTCACCTAGCTGCTCCCTTTTCTCTGTTAGATCCAAGCGCCTGCAATCTCCACCGCCAACACCTGCATCATCATCAACATCCTCAATCATGATCGGATTTCATAAGAATGACTAATTCCTCTCCTATCTGTGGTTCCTCAGAAGGATCCTTGAGTGCTACACCTGTTGCTGCTGCTGCTGTGAGTGGATCTTCATCCCAGAAGGGGTCCAGGAAGAAGACTACTTTTAGTAGTTTAACCAAACAATTGACTGTCAAACAATCCTTTGCAATGGTGAACACACATGACAGTAGACACCCAGTGCACAACAGATTACTGACGCCATAACAGCTATGCTGGTATTAGATGTGCATCCAGTATTTGCCATTAATGCAGTGGATTTTAGACAGTTAATTGAGGTCCTGTGGCTCCGCTACCATGTCCCTTCTAGATTCCACTTCTCTAGAATAGCAATTCCCTATCTGTACAAGGATATTAAGAAAAAACCTTATTAATGTCCTCCGAAATGCTGTTGTGCTCACTGTCCACTTAACCACAGATATGTGGACAAGTGGGACATTTAATTTAAGATTACATGACTGACAGCCCACTGGGTAGGTGTATTGTCTCCAACAGTGCAAACAGCAGCATCTAACAAATGCCAGCTCATTCAGAGGCAGGCTACTCTGTGGATCACTGGTTTCACAAAGAGGCATACCGCTGAGAACCTCTTAGAAAAACTCAGGAAAATCATTGCAAAATGGCTTACCCCGCTTGGACTTTCCTCGGGATTTGTGATTTCTGACAATGCCACCAATATTGTGCGAGCATTACATGTGGGCAAATTCAAACATGTCCCATGTTTTGCTCACACAATTAATTTGGTGGTGCAAGACTTATTTAAAAAAATTACAGAGGCATGCAGGAGATTCTCTTGGTGGCCAAAGAGAGTTCGGGACATTTTCGACATTCAGCAACTGCGTGTCGAAGATTGCAGCACCAGCAAGTACTGTTGAATTTGCCCTGCCATCAGATGAAGCAACAGGTAGTAACTAAGTGGAAATCTACCCTCTATATGCTTCAGCGGATGGAGGAGCAGCAAAAGGCCATCCAAGGCTACACTACGGCCTATGACATAGGGAAAGGAGTGGGAATGCACCTTTAGTCAAGCACAGTGGAGAATAATCTCCAAAGGTTCTCAAACCCTTTGAACTTGCCACACGTGAAATTAGTTCAGACACTGCCAACTTGAGTCAGGTCATTTCCCTAATCAGACTTTTGCTAAAGCAGCTGAAGAAACTGAAGGAGGAGCTGAAAAGGAGTGATTCTGCTAAGTATGTCGAACTTGTAGATCAACCCCTTCATTTGCTTCACCAGGATCCAAGGGTAGTCAATCTCTTGAAATCAGATCACTATATTTTGGCTACCATACTTGATCCTAGGTTTAAGTCATAAAGTCATACCTTGTGTCTTTCTTTCCGACGGCCATAAATCTGAAAAGATGCAAAGAGCTGTTGGTGTAAAAATTGTCAGTTCAAGTGGCACGTGACACAGCAGCATCTCCTCCTTCAGTTTCTGCGGCTGCCAAGAAAAAACTAAATTTTCCTAAGAGACCCACTGCTGGTGGTGATGCAGATCAGTCAGCAAAACCTAATGACATCTGGTTGGGTCTGAAAGAACTGCCTACAATGAGTGACAGGTCTACCGTGACTTTGTTTGATACAGTCACCATTCAGAGAATGGTGGATGATTATTTTAGGGATAGCATCCAAATAGGCATGTCAGAAAGTCCGTTTCACTACTGGCAGGAGAAAGAGGCAATTTGGAGTCCCTTACACAAACTGGCTTTGCTTTACTTAAGTTGCCCACCCTCCAGTGTGTACTCTGAAAGTTTTCAGCGCAGCCGGGAACCTTGTCAGTGATCGGCGTAGGAGGTTACTTCCCCAAAATGTGGAAAAGACGATGTTCATCAAAATGAATTACAAATTCCATGATGAAGACCTTTACCAGCAATTGTCAAAAAAAATACAGAAGCGTCTGTACTAGTGGATTCCAGTGGGAACTAATTAATATTGTGTGAAGAAGAGGATGTACACACTGATGGGGATGATGATTACGACTACATCAGATCTTACCTATGTTGTAAAGCCAGTTTGTGTATGGGATCATACATGTCCACGCGCATTGGCAGCTTGTTTTGGCATTTGAGCCACAAGTGGCAGTCCCTTTTGCTGACGTGATTGATTTGTTAACCTGTGTATGTTCTGTTTCATTCATATATACAACATAAGGGGGGGCTGGAGGGCCCAAGCACAGTTCCATCTTGCACCTCTTTTCTTTGCATTATGTGCTGTTTGGGGCATTGCTGCCTGATATTTTTAATTTTATCGTTTATGAATGTCCAGAAATTGTAATGGCCACAGACAGCATCTCCTGCATGCCCCCTTCATTATTTGTAAAGAAAATTCTGAACCGCCAATTTGATGGTGTGGGCAAATATGAGCAACAGCAGCACAGAGGATCTTCCTGCCACAATGTGTGCAATAAAGTGCAAATACGTTTAGTACAAAAATTAGTTGTGTATATTGGTCACATACAAATATATTTACATGGTACATACAGTGCGTAAAGCACACTGAGGTAACCTGAAGAACGCCACCTGTTGTTGACAAATAACTTACAGTAGGCCCAGCAAACATCACAGATGCTGGGAGTTCTAATTCAGTCAGTGAACTACAGGCTGCTTTCCTCTGATGTAAACAGCAAGTCTTGGTCCCATTATCCCTAACAACCTCCCTGAGTACAAACTAGTAATTGTCTGTTTACAGTATGTTCTAGCAGCACCTCCACAAGCAAGGCCACCTCTTTTTTTTTATTAGATCATGATGTATAAAAAATTTAAAAACCTCCTCCAGATCAAAGATGTCTTTTAGGAACTAAAGAACTTGATCCTAAATTGATATTCCCTCATAATTTTTTTAAACAATCAAAACATTACATTAAATAAATTAAAAACTAATCAATCCTTCTGCCCTTTCTCTGTCTTCAGTCTATAAACATATTCCAACTCAGTCAGGCCTCTGACCTAGTTAAGGAAAACATTCTTGGTTTTTAAAATTCCTAGGGGTCGTATAGTTTATTAAACTGCCATGCTGTCTACCACTGCAATGCCACTCTGGGCTATATTCGAAGCTGAACTGCCACATGTTAGTGCCGCCCACTGCTGTCGCTTTGATTAGTCAGCCAGCTAGCTTGATGCAACCTTTTGGCCCTAAACGAGATGAAAAAAATCAATATTGTGAGGTGGTCAAAATTGACTGGAAATTACTGGAAATAAAATATTATTGAGGTTAGTAGGAAGAAAAACAGGCCCAAATTATGTGATTTTAGTTGTTTTTATGATTTTTTTTTAATAGAAAAAATACAGATCTAAAACCAAAACACGCAAGGGGCGGTTTTGGCAAAACCAATCCAGATCCAAAATACGAGGAGATACAGATCCAAAACACTGGGGTCGGCGCACATCTCTAGTTTTTAGTTAATAAAGTCATATAGGAACTTTTATAATTAGGCCTACAATATTAGAATTTTTGCAAATTCTCTTAATTACTTTTTGACAATCTACATGTGAAAATATATATAATATCCATATTATATATTCTCACATGTAGATGTTGACAAAAAGTAATTAAGGGACTTAACATTTAATTCAAATATTGAGTGTTGGGCTAATATTAGTTGTTGCATTATATTATTGGATTTAAAAGTAGGTCCTGATTTTTTCAAACGTGGTGCCTACTCCTGTTTAAAATAATTTTTAACTATGAACCCATTATCCTCCCACTTTTGAATTTTGAAAAACATTTAAGATTAGTATAGACCACTCCCATATACCAAATTTGAACAAAATCTGAGCGGGTAAGGTAAAATTTTAACAAAAAGTGTGTTGATTCGACACAGAATGGCCCTATTTGGAAAGTAGTGTATTCTTGGGGGCAAGTGTGTGACCACTGTCAAAGCCAAATAGATTGTAAGCAATCGCATAATTGCGCATAACCCGCTTCACGATATTCATCGGACGATTTGATCGTCCGCAGTCACTTCTTAAAATCATTCACGCTCCCGCACATTTGCGCGATCTAGATCCCAATGCGCATGCAATCATCCAGTAGTGCACGCATTCCCATACAGTTGCCCCACTCCATATTGTGAATGGCACACCACGCTACTCTGCAACTGGGCACTCGGCGCCATTTTAGATGAAATAAGTTAATATGGCAATATCTAAATATTGTAGTGTACATCAATCGCACAGCAAGCTTTTTAATAATCCTTTCGGAAACCTCACCACAATGAACTATGGGCCTGATTCAGAGCTGAACGCTCTGACCAGAGCGCTCGCTCTGAATCAGGGCCCTCCTACCTTTTGTTGGAGCGTCCTCATGGACGCTTGCATAGCTGTGGGTTACCACCCACAGCTATAGCGAGCGTCTATGATGATGGTCGCGATGGTCTTGACCATCGCGACCATCGGGCTTGCGACGGAGACCCTGCGATAGGGTCTCGCTGCCGCAAGCCTTGGAGTGATTTTGGCTCTATCTGAGCCAAAATCACTCCCACTGACATCACTTGTGATGTCAGTGGGGCCGGCTTGAGACGCCTCCGTCTGTCAGGCACGCCTCCGGCACGCCCACCAAAGGGGGCGTGCTGTCAATCAACATCGACAGCACGCCCCCTTTGGTGCGAGACCCGGAGTGGTGGTAAGCCAGTCGCGCGCCGGGTCTCACGCATGCGCACAACGGAGCTCCCTCCGTCGTGCACATGCGTAGTGGGGAACATCGACCCGCTTGCGAGCGTCCTGCCGCTCGCGAGCGGGTCTGAATGACCCCCCATGTCCCATTCTAACAATAATCCAATGCTGAGTACACCAAAACATAACTTACATTTACCAATGCGCATAGTGCTAAATAGCATATACACAAACTTCAATAACATACAAACTGACACAGCAAATGTTCCATATAAAGAATATTATATTATAATAGGATGTCGACCGAATGATATATGTTGAACACTAGATATATGATATCTGACCCCAGGAATGAGATAAACTGGTCGTGTATGGTACCTACCGATTTCCTTATGTCTCCACAGGATTATGGATCAGACAGCATGAATATCAGAGGAAACACCGACAAGTTATGAAGATCTGGAGGATTCATATTATTTACTGTACAACTTTGTATGCATTGGCCCTTTGAATTAACATACCTAGGGCGGGAGATTAGAGACTATGGGATCCTCATAGTTCAGCCCCTAGTGACACCAAATGTATACTAACCATTGAAGTGCTACATTTACTGTGACTCATAATAAAGGCCAATGAGCCCGCTTGTTTGTTATACAATTGAATCTAAAGTGAATAAATACCGAGCCCTGGTTGAGTTGCTTACTCATACATTCCCATTGAATGAGTGGCAGCCTCTTTGTAGACGACTGTAATTCCTGGACCAGTGCGCTTGCAAATCGTGTGGTAATTGTATCATTTATTGTTATTTACTGTATTTTGGCGCTCATTGTTTAGATTAAGGCATTTATCCCATTTACAATATAATATTTTTTGTGCGTTGGAAACACAAACTCTTGAGTGTGACTACGTTATTTATGTTAGTAAACTAGCGATATATGTGTTCCTCTAAGATAACCAATCTCTCTCTCTTCAGTAACGTAGTTTTAGATTCGTTACCACTACTGTGTCAGGGACACCCTAAATTTTAGATACAAGACATATACTGATAAGGACACCAGTTAGTGATTGACCATTTGAGATTTTATTAAGAATGTTAGAGACTGGACTTCATGCAACAGAAAGTATTTCCCAGACCCAACTACTATCACTTCAATGGGAACACTGGAAATTCCCTGCTGCTAGATTAGGCTTCACCACTCACAAAACCAATGTATGTATTCCGCCCTCTGCTATGCAGACTCTGCTTTACTTGTTGTGTTTGCTCAGTTTACCCATGAAATGCTTTGCTTATCACCAATGTGCCTAGAGGTAATGGTGGGCTAACTCATCTACTTTTGTGTTTGTCCAGTTGCGTAACTAGGGTATTTGGAGCCTAGGGAAAGATAAAAAATGGAGGCCTGCCCCATGTACGCATTGAAAAAGTGGGAGTGGCCACATGTAGTTCCCCCTCATGCAATGCCGACTGTTGTAGTGCACATTATGCAGTGCCCAATATAGTGCCCAACATACAGTTCCCCCAGTAGTACCCCTTATATAGTGTCCCCTAAGCAGAGCCCCCAGTAGTAGTGCCTTGACACAACACGTAGACACACACAGACAATCATTACACTTACCTGAATCCCTGCTCATGCGCCCGCTGCTGTCCGCTTCTCCGTCCTCCCGCTCGGCACTATGGGAGAGACCTCATGACATTTCTCCCTTCATCCAGTGCGGGAGCCAGAGGGTGGAGCTCATAAGTGATAGCTCCAGAGTCTGTCTGACTCTCATTGGCTGCTAAAACAAACACACAGCCACCGTATAGTACGAATGTCCTACCTGGCTCCGGTGTTTGTTTTACTGTTTAGTGCAGACCACACTACACACTGACCTGGAAGCCGGCTGTAGGTGCCCCCTGCGCGGCCGACCCCCCCTTAGTTACGCCACTGTTTGTCCCACCCATTTGAGGACAATGTAATGTTCCAAATCTGCCATGTTTTCAATGTTAGTGTATAAAGGGAAATCCAACTTACCTGTAGTATATATTTTGTTGTAACTGGAAGACCGCTAGAAAGAGCTTATGATTTCATAGACTTTGATGGAGTTTATTCATTCCAGAATAAACTATTCATCTGCCCCCAGCAGTGTCTTTCTAAATGAAACTTAAGTTCTGCATTGTGCCTGCTAATATGTGGTGTGAATTGATCTCTGTACTCTGTCAAGATGGCAGCATCTGCAGCAGCTCAAAATGTAGGTACAGTATTAGCTGAGTATATGTGCTTATTTTATCAATGTGTTCATGGATACATGTAGGCTGCCTGTGTCCACATGCTTTAGGGTAAAATGTTTATAAAATAAAAAGCAAATGCTTAGCGTGGAGAGGGCACATTCCCAGAGTGTGGGGTGGCATGGAGCCATTTCATCTACTGTAATTTTTATAGCTGCCATGGATGTGCTGACAAATGCCTTTTTTTACACTATGCAGGTAGGCTTGTGTATTTGTTTGCTCATAGGTACATATATTATAAAAGGAATGTAGTCGGCATCCCAGCGCACGCAATGCCGGTGCTCAGAATCCCGGCTACAAAATTATGCAGCTGCGTTCCTGACGATGAGTATTAGGTTTAGGGTTTAAGCACTAGGGTGAAGGTTCGGCCGTGGTAGGGTTGTGGTGGGGTTTAAGCTGCAGGAGGAGAGGGTTAGGCGGCGGAAAAGATGTGTTAGGGTAGGAGTAGGGTTAGAAGAAGGGCTAGATTACTTACCTGCATGTGTTGGGATTTTCACCGTTGGGACTCCGCCACCGTGAATCTGACCGCCGGTATTGCATGCGCCGGGATCTCATACCCAACCCTTATAAATACTACAGCCATGGCCAAATGTTTTGAGAATGACACAAGTATTGATTTTCACAAAGTTTTTAGACCTTTGTCAGATGTTACTATGGTATACTGAAGTAAAATTACAAGCATTTCATAAGTGTCAAAGGCTTTTATTGACAATTACATTAGGTTTCTGTAAAGAGTCAATATTTGCAGTGTTGACCCTTCTTTTTCAAGACCTCTGCAGTTCACCCTGGCATGCTGTCAACGTCTGGGCCACATACTGACTGACGGCCGCCCATTCTTGCCTAATCAATGCTTGGAGTTTGTCAGAATTTGTGGGTTTTTGTTTGTGCACCTGCCTCTTGAGGATTGACCACAAGTTCTCAATGGGATTAAGGTCTGGGGAGTTTCCTGGTCATGGACCCAAAGTTTTGATGTTTTGTTCCCCAAGCCACTTAGTGATCACTTTTGCCTTATGGCAAGGTGCTCCATCATGCTGGAAAAGGCATTGATCATCACCAAGCTGTTATTGGATGGTTGGGAGAAGTTGCTCTTGGAGGATGTTTGGAACCATTCTTTATTCATGGGTGTGTTCTTAGGCACAATTGTGAGTGAGCCCACTCCCTTGGCTGAGAAGCAACCCCACACATGAATGGTCTCAGTATGACACATGACACAGGACTTATGGTAGCGCTCACCTTTCCTTCTCCGGACAAGTGTTTTTCCAGATGCCCCAAACAATCTGAAAGAGGATTCATCAGGGAAAATAACTTTACCCCAGTCCTCAGCAGTCCAATCCCTGTACCTTTTGCAGAATATCAGTATGTCCCTTATGTTTTTGCTGCAGATAAGTGGCTTCTTTGCTGCCCTTCTTGACACTAGGCCATCCTCCGAAAGTCTTCGCCTCACTGTGCATGAAGATGCACTCACACCTGCCTGCTCCCATTCCTGAGCAAGCTCTGCACAGATGGTGCCCCGATCCGCAGCTGAAACTTTAGGCGACGGTCCTGGCGCTTGCTGGATGTTCTTGGGCGCCCTGAAGCCTTCTTCACAACTACTGAACCGCTCTCATTAAAATTCTTGACGATCCGATAAATGGTTTATTTAGGTGCAAACTTACTAGCAGCAATATCCTTGCCTGTGAAGCCCTTTTCGTGCAAAGCAATGATGACTGCGCACGTTTTCTTGCAGGTAGCCATGGTTAACAGAGCAAGAACGATTTCAAGCTCCACCCTCCTTTTAAATCTTCCAGTCTGTTATTCTAACTCAGTTAGCATGACAGAGTGATCTCCAGCCTTGTCCTCGTCAACACTCTCACCTGTGTTAACAAGAGAATCACTGACATGATGTTAGCTGGTCCTTTTGTGGCAGGGCTGAAACGCAGTGGAAATGTTTTTGGGATTAAGTTCATTGTCATGGCAAAGAGGGACTTTGCAATTAATTGCAATTCATCTGATCACTCTTCATGACATTCTAGAGTATATGCAAATTGCCATCATAAAAACTGAAGCCGCAGACTTTGTGAAAACCAATACTTGTGTCATTCTCAAATTTTTGGCCATGGCTGTAGAGATGAGCGGTTCAGTTTTGGTTTAGATCTTCCTAGCAAATTTGGATCTCAGAACAAGGCAAAACTTAATCTTTTGCGAACATCTTGGTGCAGATATCCGTGAAAGATGGCAAAACCAAACTACTCATCTGTATTAAAAACAATGAAATATATACGTAAATTTGCTGAAGCACAATGGTTGTTAAAGCAATAACTAAACCTTTTTCTGTACTCATTTAAAACATGTGAACAAGTCACAACACCTCCCTGCAGCAAGGTCTACGGACAAATTTACTAAGCAGCAACTTCAACGTGTTTAAGCATGAATAGTATTGCAGTTTTACATTTCCTGCTAAACATGCCGATGAGTGACAGCTTGCTTTATAAATTGACCCCCTAGTATTAATTTGTGATATTGTTCTGGTTACAGGATTAGAGTGAGATAAACAGATTTCAGAGTGATCTTATGTAGTTAAGGATAAAGTGTTCACAGTGCACTGATCAATGTATTAATTTCCTCAATCAAAGCTTTCTTCCACACATCTCAAGTTACAGGTTTCCTAACAGTCTAAGTCATTTTAAAATGTCTGTCTAGTTGTCAGCCAGTGATTGCTACTTGTAGCCTGGGTAATATTTGAATTCCTCACATCACTCAAGAAAGAGCATTTGTCAGTGCGAATCTGTATCCAGTGATGGTTTTAAAGTCCAGATGTCAGGGATCTATTGACCAGTTTGATAGTGTAGAAAGCCGACACATATGGTATGAACAGCTGACTCAGATATTGGGCACTTGTTTACACCATTGCTTGATCATCCATTATGAATCCTAGACTACTGGGAGAGGCATAGAATACCCATATCTTTTTTTTTTTTTTTTTTTATCAAACTGGGTCAGAAGGGAACCTATACCAATATTTTTACTTAGGTTTCTTAAGGTTTATACACACATTAGCAATACTATAAAAACCACTGATATGTGAAGTGAATACCAGTGATTATCTCATTACAAATAAATGCATCTTTGCATCGGTCAAGGGGTGGGAAGTATTAGACTTTGACAAGGGATAAATTGTATTGGCTATATGACTGGCTCAGAGCATCTCCAAAATGGCAGGTCTTGTGGAGTGTTCCTGGTATGCAGTGGTTAGTACCTACCAAAATGGTCCAAGGAAGGACAACCAGTGAACTGGCTGCAGAGTCATGGGTGCCCAAGGCTCAATGGCTAGTCTGTGTGATCCGATCCCACAGAAAAAGCACCTGACTCCACAATGCTTGCTATAGCAATAGATCCGACACTATGGGAGAGATGTATCGAACCTTGGAGAGAGATAAATAGTAGATGACCAAAGCAACCAAACAGCTACTGTCATTAATCTAGCACAGACTTTGAATGAGTTAGAAGCTGATTGGTTGCTTTAGGCAACCACACTTTTTATTTCTCTCCATGGCTTGATATATCTCCCCGTGTGAGTGATGTAGGAGTTGTAACCAGTGGCGGATCCAGGGGGGGGGAGCAATCAGGGCGATTGCCCCCCGTACACAAATCCCCCATTTACAGGCTCAGCCGGCTGCTGCCTATCATCTACAGTGCAGGCGCGCAGGTTGCCACTGTGCAGCACCAGTGTGTATATAAATCCCAGAATGCGCTGTGTGCAGCCAATCACCGCTGGCAGCATTCACCAACCAATCACAGCCGGCGGTGTAACTCATCCAATAGTTGTCCTACTCCTAGAGTCTGTCCTCGACCCCTGCCTTCCTCGGCCCACCTAAGAGGCTAGCGCCAAGGAGCAGGAGGTTAGAACATGCAGCCCTGAAGGTAGAACTGCCGGGCAGAAGGCAGGCAGCAACGCACAAGCGTCAAGCATGATCAGCACCCTGCATACACCCACGAGGCAACAGAGCCTGATAAGTGTTGGTTTTGTGGTTTTTGTCTCTCTCTCTCTCGTTGGGTGAACAGTCCTATCTAACCAAGTTACACCATCAGCCAATAATGCATTAAAGCTGAGCCCTCTCCCCAGTACCTCAATATTCCGGACTCCCCAGTCCTGTAAATGTCTCAGAATTGCACCCACATACTATTGTCACAGCACTATTCTACCCCAACCCTCCCTATTCAGCCTTAGCCCTAACCCTGCTCTCTATACTGTGTCCTTACCACCCAACCCTACACTCAATACTCATCCCCCTAACCATACAGCCACTACTGTGTCCTTATCCCTTAACACGGCACCCACTACTTTACCCTTAACCCTATTCCAAATACTGTATCCTTACCCCCGAACTCTGCACCCATTATTGTATCCTTAGAACCACTAACCCTGCACCCAATACTGCATCCTTTCACCACTAACCCTGCACCCATTAATGTATCCTTACACCCCTAACCCTGCACCCAATACTGTATCCTTAGAACCCCTAACCCTGCACCCAATACTGTATCCTTACATCCCTAACCCTGCACCCAATACCGTATCCTTACACCCCTAACCCTGCACCCAATACCGCATCCTTACACCCCTAACCCTGCAACCAATACTGTATCCTCACACCCCTAACCCTGCACCCAGTACTGTATCCTTAGAACCACTAACCCTGCACCCATTAATGTATCCTTACATCCCTAACCGTGCACCCAATACTGTATCCTCACACCCCTAACCCTGCACCCAATACTGTATCCTCACACCCCTAACCCTGCACCCAGTACTGTATCCTTAGAACCACTAACCCTGCACCCATTAATGTATCCTTACACCCCTAACCGTGCACCCAATACTGTATCCTTACACCCCTAACCCTGCAACCAATACTGTATCCTCACACCCCTAACCCTGCACCCAATACTGCATCCTCACACCCCTAACCCTGCACCCAATACTGCATCCTCACATCCCTAACCCTGCACCCAATACTGCATCCTCACACCCCTCACCCTGCACCCAATACTGTATCCTCACACCCCTAACCCTGCACCTAATACTGTAACCTCACAACCCTAACCCTGCACCCAATACTGCATCCTTACACCCCTAACCCTGCAACCAATACTGTATCCTTACACCACTAACTCTGCACCCATTATTGTATACTTACAGCCCTAATCCTGCAACCAATACTGTATCCTTACACCCCTAACCCAGCACCCATTATTGTATACTTACAGCCCTAATCCTGCAACCAATACTGTATCCTTACACCCCTAACCCTGCACCCAATACTGTATCCTTATACCCCTAACCCTGCACCCAATACTGTATCCTTAGAACCCCTAACCCTACACCCAAAACTGCATCCTTACACCCCTAACCCTGCACCCATTATTGTATCCTTAGAACCCCTAACCCTGCACCCAATACTGTATCCTTACACCCCTGCACCCAATACTGTATCCTTACACCCCTAACCCTGCAACCAATACTGCATCCTTACACCCCTAACCCTGCACCCAATACTGCATCCTCACACCCCTAACCCTGCACCCAATACTGTATCCTCACACCCCTAACCCTGCAACCAATACTGCATCCTCACACCCCTAACCCTGCACCCAATACTGTATCCTCACACCCCTAACCCTGCACCCAATACTGTAACCTCACACCCCTAACCCTGCACCCAATACTGCATCCTTACACCCCTAACCCTGCAACCAATACTGCATCCTTACACCCCTAACCCTGCACCCAATACTGCATCCTTACACCCCTAACCCTGCACCCAATACTGCATCCTTAGAACCCCTAACCTAAATTATTTTGCTGGTGGCTGCTGTTTATTCAAAGTAGTATAAATGTGTGGGAAAAATTTATATATCCTTATTATTTTCATCATGGGGAAGGGCCTGCGTGACAGTTGAGGACAGCGATGGGACTGCAGCCGGCATGTATCTACCTCCAGCCCCCTCACTGTAGATTTGCCACCATGAGGTATATTTACTAAAGTTTCTGCTGGACATATGGGACTGGAGGAGCCTGCTTGTGGAGCATGTTATTGTTGGGGGAATGCAGGGGGGAGTTAGTATTATTCTTAAACCGCCCCCCCTAAAAGTAAAGTCTAGATCCGCCACTGGTTGTAATATAGTCAGGTCCATAAATATTGGGACATTTACAGAATTTTCATATTTTGTCCTCTATTCACCACCACAATGGCTTTGAAATGAAACAAACAAGTTGTGATTTAACTGCAGACTTTCAGATTTAATTTGAGGGTAATTACATCCAAGTCAGGTGAACGGTGTAGGAATTACAATGGTTTCTATATGTGCCTCACACTTTAGTTTGTCCCATTACTTTTGGTCCCTTATAAACAATCCTAAATCTAACTTTCACTTTTTA
Organism: Taudactylus pleione; assembly: GCA_031769625.1. Classification (NCBI taxonomy): domain Eukaryota; kingdom Metazoa; phylum Chordata; class Amphibia; order Anura; family Myobatrachidae; genus Taudactylus; species Taudactylus pleione. The sequence goes on along the minus strand of JAUIMM010000156.1, from coordinate 717,572 downwards.
ATACTTTGTTACAAATCCTTTGCAGGCAATTACAGCCTGGTCTGGAACGCATAGACATCACCAGATGCTGGGTTTCATCCCTGGTGATGCTCTGCCAGGCCTCTACTGCAAATGTCTTCAGTTCCTGCTTGTTCTTGGGTCATTTTCCCTTCAGTTTTGTCTTCATCAAGTGAAATGCATGCTCAATCGGATTCAGGTCAGGGGATTGACTTGGCCATTGCATAACATTCCACTTTTTAGCCTTAAAAAACTCTTTGGTTGCTTTTGCAGTATGCTTCGGGTCATTGTCCATCTGCACTGTGAAGCGCCGTCCAATGAGTTCTGAAGCATTTGACTGAATATGAGCATATAATATTGCCCGAAACACTTCAGAATTCATTCTGCTGCTTTTGTCAGCAGTCACATCATCAATAAATACAAGGGAACCAGTTCCATTGGCAGCCATACATGCCCACGCTATGACACTACAACCACCGTGCTTCACTGATGAGGTGGTATGTTTTGGATCATGAGCAGTTCCTTTCCTTCTCTTCCCATCACTCTGGTACAAGTTGATCTTTGTCTCATCTGTCCATAGGATGTTGTTCCAGAACTGTAATGGCTTTTTTAGATGTTGTTTGGCAAACTCTAATCTGGTCTTCCTGTTTTTGTGGCTCACCAATGGTTTGCCTCTTGTGGTGAACCCTCTATATTCACTCTTGTGAAGTCTTCTCTTGATTGTTGACTTACACATATACATCTACCTCCTGGAGAGTGTTCTTGATTTGGCCAACTGTTGTGAAGGGGTTTTTCTTCACCAGGGAAATAATTCTTTTGTCATCTACCACAGTTGTTTTCCGTGGTCTTCCGGGTCTTTTGGTGTTGCTGAGCTCTCCGGTGCGTTCTTTTTTTTTAAGAATGTTCCAAACACTTGATTTGGCCACACCTAATGTTTATGCTATCTCTCTGATAGGTTTGTTTTGATTTTTCAGCCTAATAATGGCTTGCTTCACTGATAGTGACAGCTCTTTGGCTCTCATATTGAGAGTTGACAGCAACTGATTCCAAATGCAAATGTCACACCAAGAATCAACTCCAGACCTTTTACCTGCTTAGTTGATAATGAAATAACGAGGGAATAGCCCACACCTGTCCATGAAATAGCTTTTGAGTTGATAGTCCCATTACTTTTGGCCCCTTAAAAAGTGGGAGGCACATATTGAAACTGTTGTAATTCCTACACCGTTCACCCGATTTGGATGTGATTACCCTCAAATTAAATCTGAAAGTCTGCAGTTAAAGCACATCTTGTTTGTTTCATTTCATGGTGAATAGAGGCCAAAATCTGAAAATTCTGTCAATGTGCCAATATTTATGGACCTGACTGTATAACTGGGAGCGCAAATAAAAAGACTGGAGCAACGTTTACAAATATATTTAATGCAACCTAATCTCCAACTTTAGCAAAAACCTATTAGAAACACATACCTGTTTTTTTCAGCTCCTTCCATTCATCTTTTTGTGTAAGCACTACAATTGGACAATATATGATATATATATATATATATATATATATATATATTCAAACCCCTCTATCAGCCTTGACATTAAAACCACTGACAGGTGAAGTGATTAACATTATCGCATTCCAATGGCACCTGTCAAGGGGTGGGATATATTAGGCAGCATGTGAACAGTTCTTGAAGTTGATGTGTTGTAAGCAGGAAAAATGGGCAAGCGTAAAGATCTGAGTACTTTGAGGGACAAATTGTGATGGCTAGACGATTGGCTTCAGATCATCTCCAAAACGGTAGGTCTTGAGGAGTGTTCCCAGTATGCAGTAGTTCCTACCAAAAATAGTTGAAGGTAAGACAGCCAGTGAACCAGGGACTGGATAACGGGCACCAAAGGCCCATTAATGCATGTGGGGAACGAAGGCTAACTCATCTGGTAAGATCCCACAAAAGAGTACAAATTGCTGAAAAAGTTAATGCTGGCATTGATAGAAAGGTGTCAGAACACACTGACCATTCTGCAGCTACACAGCAAGCTGTGATGCACTAAGTGCTCATGCTGACCCCTGTTCACCGCTGAGAGTGCCTACAATGGGCACGTGAGCATCAGAACTGGACCATGGAGCAATGAAAGAAGGTGACCTGAGTCTGCTGAAACACGATTTTCTTTACATCATGTGGACAGGTGGATGCGTATGTGTTATTTACCTGGGGAAGAGATGGCACTAACATGCACTATTGCAGTGGTTCCCAAACTTTTTTGAACCAAGGCGCCCTAGAGTATCATCATTGTTTTCACGGCGCCCCTAAGACAAAAAAGTTTATTGAGCAATTGAGAAAAAAAAAAAAATGTAGTAAAGTAGTAACATGAAGTAAATTGTGCTTACCCGTCATCCTTAGGGTCAGTTATGTAGTGAGGGACAGGTTTGTGCTGTGAAATGTGCTGGAAAAAAAATCCAAGCCATGTAGGCCACAGCTCGTAACTTATCTGGTGCCAAATACCACAGGACACCTTCATAGATCTTGTGGAGTCCATGTCTCGATGAGTCAGGACTGTTTTGGCTGCACGAGGGGGACCAACACAATATTAGGTAGGTGGTCTTAAAGTTATGGCTGATGGGTGTAGCTGTGTGTGTGTGTGTATATATCATTTGGTGTCAACATGCCGGTAATTTTTCAATGTCAACTTATGGAAAGCCACAATCACTTAACCATTCATCCATGTTTAGCTCTTACTATAACCTGCAACAGATTTTCATGAAAGCACACAAAACTGCAAACAATGTAGAATTTGATGGTTTATTATTTATTTTTAAGGTTTTTTTTTAATTTAGTAAAAACTGAATCCTACTACTTTTCATCATTTAGAGGTATGTACCGTACATAGCTAACTTCAGACCCATTTGAAACACACTAGCATATATATATATATATATATATATATATTACTGCTATATTTCTGTTCAATGTTTCTGCATGTTTTTGTTGCTTAAACATGGGATGAGCCTCATTATCATCTAACATAGACTATTCACTCCAAGTATCTCTTATTGGAAGTAGTGCAAAATAATTATTTGAAAGAAATGTAAGCTTTCAACATATTAGAGCAGGGTTCTGAATGTCACAATTATATTGCACCTTTGTGACACAAGCTGGTATTACAATAATCTGCGGAAGCAAGTCATTAAACCTGTATGTGTCCAACGTATTATTGCTAGTGGTGAAGCTTTTGAAACAAAAACCAGAGATTTAATTGACATCACATCTTCCCTGGGTCTGACTCTTTACATATTTTGTCAGATTTACTCCTAATATCTACACAGCATTATATATCTCTGCACTGGATAGAAACGGAGCATATGCTGGTGCTCATATGCAGTAATTAAATGAAAATATCAGCCTCAAAGAAATGGGATTTTGAATACTAGACAGTGGCTTGTATCCCCCATCCCCTCTGTGTTTATGCACCCCACACAACCTTGTTCGGCTTCCTTGCAGTACATTATAGTTCATGGTTTGGCCACACCTTCCCTTCTTGGTGCTGCAGTAGAAATGGGATCTTATAACTTATTGAAAATTCTGACCTTCTTTAGGCAAAGTGCCATATTTCAGAGGCCCATTAAGATCATTAGGTTACTTAGCTCTTGTACAGAAGCTTGATCTAAAAATGATGATCATTAGTAGAGCAAGTGACATGATTTACTAGATGAACACTTGTTCCAAATAACTGTACTTGATCTTGTACATCTTTTCTGAAATACACCTTCGTGGTGTGGTTAACGGGAGACCAATACAAATGCATTTTACAGAACATAACTAATATTTTTGTAAACAAGAAACACCAGAGCAAGCTACATCTTTGTCTGACTCCCTTTAGAAGAGTTCTTTCCTCTTAACCTTGCAAGTGCGAATTTCCGCCTCCGAAATGACACTTATATTTGTGTTTACACGAGAACTGGTTAATTTATGAAGAAATCATTATATTAATACAAAAAACAAACCAAAGTTTACTAGGTCCCTTTCATGCAATACATAAACAACCATGGAGATTACCAATATTTTGGCTATTGAGCTCCCACGTACTGAATTTATGCTGGATTTAAATGTCAAAATATCTGTGTAATGTCCTTTCTGTACCTCCTGCCCTGAAGGGCAACAATGCTTGGTATAAAAACTTTTAGTGGATTAACAGCATTGCAAGACAGGGAAAATCAAAAAGTATATTTTTTGTTTATCACAGACAGTGATTTCTAAACCCATAGCAACTCATACACAAATTAACCAAGAGGCATGGAAGGTGCATTACATTAACTTCACAATATCTGTGTACACAAAGATCTTGACAAGTATTCTGGAGTACAAAGCTGGGGTTTTACTCTCTGATTTACTCAAATTATTATTATTTTTTAAAACAACTGGCATGTTTCAATAAAGTTAACCCCCCTAAAATAAAAGTGCAGTTAGATGTAGTGTCACATAAACCAGTCTACATGAAACAAATCTTGGAGCATACCTAGAAGCCCCTTATTCAAGTATCAGCAGAAGCAATTCAATGTTAGCTATCTCCAGCAGTAAAGGGATTAAAGGTGGGATAGAAGGGTTTTTACTACAGGACCCAGGCTACAGTTGACATGATATACTGGTGACAAACAGTTCTTCATGTTCTTCTAACCCTTCGTCAAGTACCTATAATTAGTGTTCTGAAAGGGAGTGGGGGAAAAAAAGTAAACAAAAAGGCTCCCAAAATGATCTGCATAAACTACAGCTCTGCTGAGCATTTCAATAGGTCCCCTGTAATCTGAGCAGCCCATTGTAATAGTCACTTATGTGTTGACGGTGCTCAACAATCTTTCTGTCCTCCATGTATGTAGGGGACCGCTTCTGTTTTTCCATGGTCCTGTAGATTATGTACGTGAAGCAGTTACCACCCACGTCCAACAGTTTTTCAGTGCTGGCTCCTGTATGAATCCTCGGGGCCGATGGAGACAAAGCCATTCTCTGACGAAATTTCTATGAAACTGGCTTACCACTATTGGACTGTTGGAATATTTTTGGTGGTGCAGTGGCTTACCCATTCATGTTGCTATTGTCTGAACCATGGCTCTTTTATACTTTCATTGACAGTTAAGTTGAAGACCGCACTGGGCACAGACTGGTCATTGCCCTTTACTTCATAGTGATGTAGCATGTAGCATAGGAAACCTCACAAGACTCCTGCTGGGATCCACAGGGCTTTGTTCTGTTCTTGATCCACAACAGCCAGAATTTGAGTGCAAATGCTGAACAGGGCTCCCCCTTGTATCACAGCTGGGAAACAAAAGCAAAATAAAAAATGTGGGGCTTAGAAATTTAATACATTTAAATTAACAAGAAAAAAACAAAAGTTTACAGAGCTGCAATTATATTATAATATGAGATTTAGAGGGAATGGAGAAAACCATTTTAAATGCCACTATATTTTAAAAGTACACTACAGATGTGTCCTCATACATCATTGCTGCAGTCACGCCAGGCAACCCCTCTCTGCGTGTCAGGTGCCCTTAGGACTGAGTCTCCGAATCTGTATATGATGCATTGACCATGGCTTTATTCCACGCCAAGTTCCGTTGTGCTTCAAATATAGACTTAAGTCACACACAGAGTGCAGGTGTTGCATGTCAAATTCATCAGTGCAGTCTCCTGGTGCATCCTAGTACAGTGCATTGTAAAAAAGATGCAAAAAAGATCTCTGGCACTAGCAGAGTCGCATTGGACCTGACGGCTCACTTGTGCTAGACATCTCGCGCCACACGTGCCATACTGAGGCTATATGTATGAGGAAACATCTGTACCTTGGAAAAATCAACAAAAGAATATAGTGCGCCTCAACTAAATTGGACTGGCAACTCTCAAGGGATAATTACAAATTCCCTCTGTGCAAAAATGCTACTCAAATGTAAAGATACAGAGCGCCTATACTCCAGCAACAATTCGTTAAATAACATGTTTGTCACTCACAATTCCATCACAATAGTTTAATATCATCAAATGCATAAATCGCGATTACAATAAAAGTTAGAAAAGATATACTGTATCTTTAGGCAATATATAAAACACTATTATTCAATAATAACATATGTTGATAGTGTCTATTTGCAGACCAAGCTCCATATCTTAGCGACCGTAAGTCCTGCAAAATCAGCCGGAGATTGCCATAACGGCCTAAGACTAGCGGGGGAGTCCGGCACTACTACACCCATGTTACAGCTTGTCAGTGTGTGGAAAAGTGAACTTCACCACACATTTAGTTCATCGGATTGAAGCTATTGGCCTTAATGGAAAGTAATATACGCTAAACCAGGTGCAGTAGATACGAGAACCTGCAGCCTCCCCGCTGGACTTTTAAGACATTTAACTATACAAAGTTTACAGGACACCAGCGGGCAAGAGCCCCTAACGGTCTGTAAATATTACCTAAACCCTTTCATCAATGTCTGAATCTGGAACTTGGATACATAATATTCACAAGCATTGAACATCTGTACCTTAACAGAGATTGTGAGAATGGTGGCATGAAATGGAGATCTAGACTAGGGGTAGCCAACCTCGGTCCTCGAGAGCTACTAACAATTCACGTTTTCTAGACCACCTAGCTTGTGCACAGGAGTATTCATTACTCTCTAACACATTTGAAAAGAGCCACAGGTGGAGCTAATTATTTCACTTGTGATTCTGTGAGGAGACCTGGAAAACATGCACTGTTGGTAGCTCTTGAGGATCAAGGTTGGACCCTGATCTAGACCATAGGAAATCTAAAGCAGAAACTGCATATTTTTGTTAGCATGCAGGCTCTATTAGCATTCAAGATAAACAATAATATAATAAGACTAGGGGGTTTATTTACAAAGTCCCAGGTTCTAAAACCTGTTGCTTCCAATCGTGTTTATGCCTGAACTTTAAAAGGACAATGCTATAACTAGCCAAACAAGGCTAGTAAAAGCATTGCCGTTTTAAATTTCAAGCATAAATGGAAGAGACTGGTTTTAAAACTCGGCGAGATGGGTGCGAGGTTAATGGTGTATAAAATGGAAAACACTTTTTTATAGTACGACTACAGGTCCCAGCATGCTGGCATTTGTGGAACAACAAGTGCCAACATGCCTGGACACTAAGGGCCTGCTGGCTCCTGTAGTCTGCCTGTAAATAAATATTAAAATTACAGGACACACTCACCGATATGTGAAGTCCATTATAAAAAAAAATCTAAAAGACAAAAAAACACTCACCAAACCTGTTGGATCGGCTCTTCATCGGTCCATGTAAAAGTCCACGGGTCTTCAGAAAAAACAAAACACGAAAATCCCAGGGCCCAGAACAGACAGTAATGTACACTAGCATGTAATAGCAGGTCATTCCCGATCAGTCTCATAAGAATGAATGGGGAAAATGCCGATTGGCTAAGGACTTGGCACCAATCTCAGCGCTTCCCCCATTCATTTTATGAGAGTGAACGCCAATAACCAGCCATTACGCACTGCTACTATACGTAGTATACAGTACTGTCCGTTTGGGCTTGGGATATTACATTTTTGTTGTTGTTTTCTTAAGACTATTGCACTGGACTACTACATGGCCTACAGAGGAGCCAATCCAGTGGGGGTTTTTTTGGACGGGTTTGCCGTAATTTTTTCACTATTTGCTATCAGTTTTGAACTGAAAGATCATAACCATTGGTATTTTAGAGCAAACTGACTGATATCAACATCAGGTTTCAATTAAAGCTGAACCCCGATGGATGATCAATATCCGGGTCTTTCTGCACTTCTAAACTGTGGCAATAACAGTCAGGTTTGGTGTAGCAACGAAACGGACCATTAGTAACTTTACCCTATTGACTATTGCTTAATGAATGTGTATTTAATTATTTACTTAGCGTTTTACCAATTGGCGCCCACTTATTAAACAAGAAAGATTGCCCACAGTCAGTTTTAAAAAAGTTCTCTGCATTGTTAACAAAATGTGTTGACTTGTGCAATTTAGGGGTTGATGTATCAAGCAGTGAAAACAGTGGAGTAATTGTCCACAGCAACCAATCCGCTTCTACTTATGAGTTAAAATTTATAGAATGTACTTGATAAATGCTGATTGGTTGCTATGGGCAACTTCTTCACTGCTTGATACATCAACCCCTTAATCCAAAAAGCATAACCATACCAGCAAACTGCGGGCTTGATTCAGAGATGTACGCTAATGCCATGGCAGCTGTGATCCCATATGCAGCTGCTGTGCGAAAGTATGCAAATGTTGCAGACACAGAGGAATATGTCGAGATGCACACCTATCCAAGCATCTGCGTACAAAGATGCAGCATCCGTCACAGATCTTTCGATAATCGTCCCTCTGAGTAGCCCTACAGTACACGCAGCGCAGAATAGCCGCCTATACCGAGATGCCAGAGCCACTTTCACTGCGTACAGGATGGAAAATGCAGGCTGTGGCACGCCCCGAAAATGATGGTTGCGGCACACCTGCGTTGTTTGCCACCCCTCCCTGTAGCCACCCACAGACACTCCCTGACTGTCAGTAACACTGCGAGCGACTACAGTAATGTACTTTGACACATGCACCGTGTGACTAAGACACATGCTCAGATTATCGCTTCACAGTGTAAACATCGGAATAGCGTACATCTGATTCAGGCCCTGTATCCTCTATTTCTACTCTTATAAATATGGAACTCTAAATTGTGCCTAGCCAGTAGGAACCAGATCTGGTGTCGGGTAGAACCTATTCAGTGTGCACTGATCAATAAACAAACTCCGTATGGCTACAGCTGAGATCACCCAACAGTAGAAGTAAACAGACAAGTTAACAAAATGATCACTTCGTTCAGATATGATCATTGGAAGATGTTTGCTCCCCTAATTCACAAATTTACTTATAGTGGTTGAAAGGGCCCTTGCACACTCATTATACTACATTAATGAGAGTGGGATGTAATCAAAAGGTCGACATTCATAATATTGGCAACACAATATCAACAGTTACGATGTTGACATTGTTAAAATGTCCTCAGGTGACGTGAAATGTCAACTTTAGGGTTAGGCTGTGGGTGATGGCACTAAAGGGTGGTTTAGGGCTAGAAATTAGAGTTAGGGAAGAAATAGTCACTGGAACACTGCAGCATCAGAGGTCAGACCCGGAACTGACAGTCACATGACCACGGGACAAGGAAGCTGCGCTGGACTTGCTGCAGTCGTTGGGAGCAGGTAAGTCACAGCTTGGCCACCAGGGACGACAGGGCGGCATTCTTACATGTCGACATTTCATCAGTGTCTACATGATGAATGTTGTGGTGGTCAAAATCGACATTATAACCATGCCGACATATCTGCCCCTGCTAGAAAATCAAAAGGAGCGACAACGAGGAGCCTTTGATTTTGGAGCCGAGACAGGAAGATAGGAGCTCTTTTACCCTGTAACGTGAGAAATAAGTTTCGTAACCTCGGTCCGAAGAGAAATTTCCCCCACAAAGGGAACTGCCTGCAGAGTATGCTTAGATTCTGAATCAGCTTCTCAAGATCCGAGCCACAGAGATCTCCAGACAGAGACAGCCAAGGCAGAAATGTGTGAAAGAAGAGGGAAGCGTCACACACACAAACTGCTGCTTTATGAATCTGGTCAAGTATGGTATGGAGCTCCGAATTGTCTCAGTCTGCCTGAAGACCCTCAGTCCAAGACTCGATAGCCTTGTTGACCCATGCAATGGCTAAGATGGGTTAGAGAGATGCAGACACATCCTCCTCCCAACCAGAGACATCCTCCCAATCGGGGTCTACCAACCTCACCCACCTATTGGGAGGAACAAGCAGAATCCAAATCCCTAGGAAAGGTAGTTGGGGCCTGCAATGAATGCTTCTCTGTAGTTGCAGAACCGACAGATGCAAGAATCTCATCCACGGATGCAGAGACCTTGTATAATAAGGGTTATGGTAGACTTACCAGTGAGAACTCTTTTTCTTCGAAGTTCATAGGGTCCACAGGGATACCATGGGGATAATGTGGTTGGAGTGATCCAGGCACAAAAAACAGTTAAGCTTTCAGCTCCCGGGATGCCTCTCGGTACCCCGCCCCCAACCACAGGCATTCAGTTCTGTAAACAAGCCCAGGCAGGAGAAGGAAGAACAATTATACACCAGAAACAGTCTCAGAAATGATGGAATCCGTAACCGAAAGATATATTACCCAATGAAGCCAGGTGCGTCAGGGTGGGTACCCTTTGGACTTCGAAGAAAAAGAATCATCAATGCTAAGTCTACCATAACTCTTATTTTCTTCAGGGTTCATAAGGATCCACAGGAATACCATGGGGATGTCCTAAAGCAGTTACCCCAAGGGTTCGGGATGCTCCTGAGCAAAAAAGAAGAACTCTTCGCCCAAAGGAAGCATCCTGAGAGGCAAAAGTATCAAAGGCATAAAACCAAAGAAAAGTGTGGACAGAAGACCACGTGGCTGCCTTGAACAATTGTTCAGCAGAGGCACCACGACTAAATGCCCACGATGGCCCCACAGACTAGGTATAATGTGCTGTCGCCGTGTTTGGGACAGGGAGATCAGCCTTTGTGTACACCTGAGATAGTCATACATACAGTAACCATCAAGCCAGAGTCTGTTTGTTAGCTGCCCATCCTCGTTTGTGAAAACCATATAGCACAAAAAGAGCATCTGATTTTCTAACAGAGTTTGTACGCTCCACATATATACGGAGAGCACGAACCACATCCAGGGAGGCTTCACCTACAGAAAGGTCTGAAGACTGAAAAGCTGGAACCACAATCTCTTCATTCACATGAAAAATGGGACACTACCTTAGGAAGGTAACCCTCAATTGTAAGGAGAACTGCTCTATTCTGCTGAAAAATCAAAAATAGGGACTGACAAGAAAGCGCTGCCAAATTAGAGACTCTGCGTGCAGAAGAGATAGCGAGGAGAAAAAGTGTCTTTGTTGATCTAAAATGTTTGACAGCAGAGTCCAGAGGTTCAAATGGAGGAGCTTTTATCCCCTTGAGAACCATAGACAAATCACACGGTGCTACTGGTGGGACAAAGTGTGGCTAAAGTCGGAGAACCCCCTGAAAGAAAATTCTAACAACCAGCACAGAAGCAATCTTTCTCTGTAACCAGACTGACCGTGCAGAAACCTGCACTCTCAGGGTGGCCAGGCGGAGACCAAGGTCTAACCCAGCCTGGAGAAAAGCAAGTACCAGAGGAAACCCTAAAAAACTTAGGGTCATACTTTCTATGGGAACGCCATTTACCAAAAAGACTGCAAAACTCTGTAATAGATGTGGGCAGAGGAAGGTTTTCGTGCTCTAAGCATCGTTTTAATCACAGAGCTGGAGAAACCTTTGGCTCTTAAGATGGAAGACTCAAGAGCCACGCCGTCAAAGATGGACGGGGAAGGCCGGATGTAGACAGGGACCCTGCGCTAACAGATCCGGCCATAGAGGAAGAGGAAATTGAATGTCTATGGATAGATTCCGTATGTCGGTGAACCAATGACGTCTGGGTCACGCAGGAGCCACTAGTATTACAGTTTCGCCATCCTGCTTGAATTTCCTGAGGACCCTTGGAAGGAGGGAAATTGGAGGAAAGAGATACGCCAGTTTGATGTCCCATCTTGCTGCCAGTGCATCCACTAAAGCGGCTTAGGGGTCTCTGGTCCTGGACCCGTACCTGGGGACCTTGTGGTTGTGACGTGATGCCATGAAGTTTATGTCCAGTGGGCCCCATTTGTTCACTAGGAGTTGGAAAACCCCCGGGTGGAGAGTCGACTCTCCGGCGTGTATGTCCTGATGACTTAGGAAGTCCACTTCCCAGTTGAAGACTCTCGGGATGAATATTGCCGAGATAGCCAGAAGATGACATTCTGCCAAGATCAGAATGTTTGTTACTTCCCTCATGGCTGCGTGACTTTGTGTGCTTCCCTGATGATTGAGATAGGCTACTGTGGTCACGTTGTCGGACTGATTCTGGAACCTGGCCTGCCCTGGAGCAGGTCCTGTGCAATGATGAGTGCTTTGTATACTGCTCAAAGTTCCAGAATGTTTATGGGCAGATTACTTTTCTGACTTGTCCTTCTTCCCTGAAAGGTGTGTTAACCTGTCACTGCCCCCCCATCCGCGAAGACTCTTTGTCTAGATGATCCTTTTGTAGCCATCACAAGAGAAAGAGGCGAACCTCCGGAGTGAGAGGGATACTCTGGGACTTTATTAGATGATACTGTCCGTTCCAATGGGAGAGAATCAATTTGCAGAGGCCTGGAATGGAACGGAGCATATTCCACTATGTCGAAGGTGGATACCACTGACCCCAGGACCTGCATCACTGATCGGATGGATACCCTTCGATTGCGTAGCATTTTGCGAATTCGTAATGATAGGGCCGCAATCTTGTCCTCTGGCAGAAACACCCTTTGAGCCTAAGAATCCATAAATGCCCCCATATGTACCATCCACTGTTTTGGAGAAAGGGAGGATTTCTGCTAATTGATGATCTAGTAGACAGGCAATGGTTATTTGAAGATGGTGTTGTAGAACACCTGGAGATAGTGCCAATATCAGAAGGTCATCCAGATATGGTAGTATTCAGACTCCGTGACGCCTGAGGTAGGCCGTCATAACCACTACTTTGGTGAAGACCCGAGGGGCTGTTGACAGACCAAAGAGCAGTGTCTGAAATTGGTAACGTTGTTGCAGGACAGCAAACCGTAGAAATTGTTGGTAGGATGGCGTAATAGGCACATGCATATATGCATCCTGAATGTCCAGGGAAGCCATAAAATACACAGGTTTCATTGCCAAAATAATTGACAGAAGAGTTGGGTACATGGATGAACTTGTTGAGGGTTTTCAGGTTTAGAATAGGGCGATTAGACCCAATTGGTTTCTGCACCAAAAATAGATTGGAATAATAAGGGCATACCCCTGAGAGACCACTTCTCGGATGCAGGCGTCTGTTTGATGCCAGTAGTCCGCAAGCAGGAGAAGTCGGCCCCCCACAGTTGGATCCCCCAGGAGGAGGCCCGCCCCATCAGACAGAGGGTTTGTTGTCTAGCTTAGAAGCTGGACGCCTGGCCGACCATGACCTCTTAGTTTGCCACTTGGTTGTCCTGCAAGAACTAGATGGCCTGGAGGAAGACTGTCCTTTTGCACATCCCTCAGAACAAAAGGACCGAAAACAGACTGCCTAGACTTCAACGTAGCTGTTGATGGCAGACCTGCAGATTTTGAAGCTGCCAGAGTAGCTATTATCTTATCTAATTCTGCTCCAAAAACTATATTCCCAAAAAATGGTAAGGATTCCAGAGCCTTCTTTGACCCTGTATCTGCTTTCCAGGACATTAACCAAAGGACTTTACGAGCCACAACTGAGGCTGCCAATGCCTTAGAAGCTAGGAGCCCAGCATCTATTGCAGCTTCTCCCAAATAGGAGGCCGCTTCCCATATGTGGGAGATATACCTCAGCTGTTCTCTGGTAGCATTTGGTAGTCTCTCTTCCAATGCCCCCGTCCATTCTTCAATAGCCTTGGCCACCCAAGCCCCAGCCATAACTGGTTGAGTAACACCTCCAGATGATGAAAATATTGCTTTAAAACAGGTTTACATTTTTCGATCTGTAGTACCTTTAAGAGAAGATGCTGACGGAATAGGCAACGTAGCACTCCTGACTACATGTGTCACATGAGCATCCACAATAGGAAGGACTTCCCACTTGTTACATTCAGAATCTGGGAAAGGATACAACGATGCTAATCTTTTCGTAACATATAACAGTTTATCCGGGTTACTCCATTAGGGGTATACAATTAGTTGCAGGGTTTATACTGTAGTGCAGCTACGGGTTGATTTTTGGGGCGTGGGTCCCCTGGATGGCTTTGTTGGGCTGCTTCAGGGCATGGTATTATAAACACATCTTTCCTTTCTTGCACTTTTAGCACCTTTATTGTCTGTTTAATATATATATTATTTTCACATCTTTATTTTTCACCTTACTATATGCAGCAGCAGCTGCTCTTATCTATTTCACACCTTTTTACACTTAACCTTTCCTCATTAGAGTGATGCCCTGGGGTGGCTCAGCTGTGCTTGTTTGGCGGTGTCCTGCGCTCCTGGATTTCAACCCCAGTATGTTAGGGACCTACCCTCAGAGGTTACCTGGGTGCGATGGGTAGGCCCATGATATGCCAAAAACCTCTATTGATTTATAGCAAAATTCTATTGCAAACTGTATTATTATATATAATTAGTAATGTTGGAGTTGTGTATCTGTAATTCTTCTTGTGTTTGCAGCAATAGTCTCCACAGGTAGCACCTCCCATTTTTATATATGTATATATATATATATATATATATATATATATACACACACACACACACGCACGTGTACACACATTATATATATATATATATATATATATATATATATATATATATATATATATATATATATATATATAGTCGGGGTGTGCAGTCTAGGGCACATTTCTACAGACTTAGGAAGTCTGCTTCCCAGTTGAGGACTCCTGGTATGAATACTGCCGAGATTGCTGGAAAATGACATTCTGCCTAGACCAGAATGTTTGTCACTCCCGCCATAGCTGCCTCCCTGATGGTTGACGTGGGCTACCGCAGTCGCGTTGTCGGAAATGTATCTGGACAGGCCTGCCCATGAACGAGTGCCCTGTATACTGCATGAAGTTCCAGGATGTTTATGGATAGATCACCCTCCTTGGTCATCCATCTTCCCTGAAAAGTGTGACGGCCCGTCACTGCGCCGCCCATCCGCGGAGACTGGCATCCGTGGTGAGGAGCACCCAATCTGGAATCCAGAAGGGGCGACCCCTGTTCAGACGAAACATCTGCAGCCACCATGAGAGGGAAAGGCGAACCTCTGGAGAAAGTCTGTGACCTTATTAACTGGTACTTCCCACTCTACCAGAGAGAATCAGCTGTTGCAGTAGTCAGGAGTGGAACTGAGAATATTCCACCTTGTCGAAGGTGGACACCATGGACCCCAGAACCTGCATCGCTGAGTGGATAGACACCGTCTGATTGCCGGGAAATCTGCGAACCCGTAATTGAAGGGCCAAAAGCTTGTCTCCTGGCAGAAATATCCTCTGCACCAGAGAATCCACCTAAATGCAGCATCTGCTGTACTGGATAAAGATTACATTTTCCAATTTATGATCCAGCCATGCCTGTGTAGGCAAGCAATCGTCACTCTGAGATGATGTTGTAACACATCTGGAAACTGTGCCAGTATCAGTATCAGGAGGTCGTCCAGATATGACAGTATTCTGACGCCTGAAGTAGCCCGTCATTACTGCCATTATTTTGGTAAAGCCATTGACAAACCAAAAGGCGGCGCCTCTAATTGGAAATATTGCTGCAGAACAGCAAACCACAGAAACCTTTGGTGGGATGGCGTAATTGGCACCATAAAATCCCCCGGTTCCATTGCCAGAACAACTGACTGAAGAGTTTCCATATGGAACTTGGGCACCCGGATAAATCGGTTGAGGCCTTTCAGATTCAGAATAGGCCGGTGGGACCCATTGGGCTTCTGGATCAAAAATAGATTGGAATAATAACCCTTTCCTTGCTGATCCAACGAAACTGGGATTATCACCCCTGAGCTCAGCAGGGAACAAATGGCCTGCTGGAGGGCTAAGGCCTTGGTAGACTCCGAAGGAGGAGCTGTGCAAAAAAACATTTGCGGGGGACCCTTCCAGAAAGTCAGGGCGTACCCTCGAGAGACCACTTCTCGGACCCAGATGTCTGTTGTTTTCTGATGCCAGGTATCCGAAGACTGAAGAAGTCGGCCTCCCACCCTGGGATCCCCCAGGAGGAGGCCCGCCCCATCAGGCTGAGGGTTTGTCTTCCGTCTTGGAAGCCGGACGTCTGATCGCTCAAGATCTCTTAGTCTGTGGCTTGGTCTGAGAACTGGAGTGTCTAAAGAAAGACTGTCCCTTTTGCTTTTCCTTGTGGGCGAAAGGCTCGAAACGACGACTTTCTAGGCCTAGGAGTAGTCGTTGAAGGCAGACCGGCCATTAGAAGCTGCCAGAGTAGCCACAATCTTATCCAATTCCTTGGCAAACAGTATACCTCCAGCAAATCGCAGGGATTCTAGAGCCTTCTTGGATCCTGCATCTGCTTTCCAGGCCCTAAACCACAGGGCTCTGTGAGCAACAACTGAGGTAGCTGATGCCTTAAAAGCCAGAATATCGGAGTCTAATGCCGCCTCCCCCAAATTGGCGGCTGCTTACTTGATATAGGAGATAATTGTCAGCTGCCACACCTTGACACCTAGGCCGTAGCCATTGCCGGGCGGGTAACAGCTCCTGACAGTGAAAAAAACCGACTTGAGACAGTGAGGATGCAGATGGTATAGGCAATGTGGAGCTTTTAACCAGATGTGCTACATGAGCATCCACACTAGGCGTGTAAAGACGTTACTTTCTTGGTAACATGGAATAGTCTATCCAGAGAACTCCATGCTCCCCCCTAAGTTCCGAGAGTTGCTCAGATTTGGGAAATTCAGCCTTAATGACCCTCTGGCGCTTGAACACCAAAGCCTTCTTAGGTGCTGGTTTTTCACTATCTATGTTTAAAATAGTTTTGACCGCCCTAATTAAGGAGGGAACATCCACTGCTGCCAGATGGTCCTCCTCTCCGGAGAGGAGCCCTGTACCTCTTCAAATTCTTCTAAAGATGCATCAGAATCTACAGGCTGGACGGACTGATAAAAAGAAAACGACCGCCTTCTGGTTTTAGGTACTACTGGCCTGCCTGCTTGCAGCATTTGCTGAAATGCAGCAGGAGACTGAGCCATACTCTGGCTTGAGTGGGCATAAATATTCATCCAGGAAGGATGCATAGGAGGCATAAACACAGCAGGTTGTAGCTGCTTAGGGTACCCAATAGTAGGGGTCAGCGTGGTTGTAGATAAACGGTCCACAACCAGCGCCATAACCTAAGAAAAAGAAGACACCCAAGGTGGTTCCTGCCCAGGAGCTGGTAGGCTGGAGTGACGTGGTAGCTCCTTAGAACAGCGACCACATAATCCATCCTGTATGAAATCCTGAGGGGACAAGCCTGCCGGATAGGCTATACATGAAACCAGCATAGGGGCTTCAGGGCCTGATTCAGAGCCGCTCGCTCTAAATCAGGGCGTGCTCTTGTTTTTTAAGTTGCGGCCTCCTGGCTGCTCGCATAGCCGTGGGTGACCACCCACAGCTTATGCGAGCGGCCAGGTGATAGTCACGATGGTCAAGACCATCGCGACTATCAGGCTTGCGACGAGACCCTTACTGTAGGGTCTCGTGGCCGCAAGCCCCAGTGGACTTCCTGCTCTAATAGAGCAGGAAGTCCACCTACTGACATCACGAGTGATGTCAGTAGGGCAGCCCACAAACGGCAGGCGTTCCTGCAGGAACGCCTCCATTTGACCAGCCACCCCCCCTCCCCGCCTACAAAACGGGGCGAGCTGTCGATCAACATCGACAGCCGCCCCGTTTGTTGTGAGCACCAGAGCGAGTGCTTTTTGCGCGCTCTCCGGAGCTCGCGCGTGTGCACTGGCCCACCATCAACCTGCTTGCGAGCAGATCTGAATCAGGCTCTCAGCCTCCTGCTTCTTTTTAGACATAAAAGTTATGTCATTCAATGCAATACAATGTGACAATGTTCACCCCCAAAACCATCCACACACCTGTAGCAGAGGGTTATAAGGAGAAATAGCAGTGATAGTTATTCAGAAATAAAGAGGCAGTATAACACACAGCAGAACTTACATAAGTAACATACAAAGCAATGATATATAAATATATATGCAATAGGCTCTTAGTCAACTATGAAAAGCACAAAACCTTAGTAGGATATTGAGCTTTGTATAATCTGGCCACCAAAGGAGGGGTATACAGGGAGACTGACCAAACCTCCTGAGATTCGCAGCTACAGTAGAGCACCTGAAAGTGGTCTCTGGGCGTCTCATATAGGGAGGCGCAACCCGGACGCGCGAAAACCTTGTCTCTGGATTGGCAGCTGTAGCAATCCACTGGGCGCACTGGCTTTTTACATGGCCGCCACCACTGTCCCCGGCACCAGATTTATATGCCCCGGTGGTCTAGTGGGAGAAGCAGTCGTCCCTGGTTCCCCACTACAGCAACCTCCGGCAGCTCTCCACTGCCAGAGGCACGGACTGCCATTTGGTTCCGCGCAAGCGGGGAACCACTTTACCTGCATCCCTATGTGTCTTCCGGCTGCAGTCCTGGGTCCAGCGTACAGTCAAACTCCGCAGGCACCCGCCAAAATCACCAGTTCCCTCACTGGTGTTGCGGCGCCGGCGGGGGAAGATGGAGCAGCAGCACGGGCGTCCATCCAGACACCTAGCGCTGTTTACTCATTGTAAAAAAAAAAAAAAAAAACTTGGGACTGCCTGAGCAGTCCTTTATCTACAAGGTGCACTGATCCTGCACAGCAAACAAAAAACTGAGTGCCTGTAGCCAGGGGCAGTGTACATATGGAGGAGGACCCAGTGCATCCTGGGAGCTAAAGCTTGTAACTGCTTTGTGCCTGGATCACTCCAACCACATACCTCAAGGTAATTCCTGTGGATCCTATGGAACCCGAAGAAGAAATGTCCGATACAGGGGGTTCTGGCCGTCCATATAGCAGTGACTTATGCTGCACAGTTTATTGCATTACATCCAGTGGTCGAAGTGGGGCGGTATACGGTGGTATGACATACTGCCACTTCCCACCGCAACTTCGTTTTTGCTGCAGGAGATGTACCAGCACTGGGATCAAGTATGGGATCCCAGCGCTGGAACATCAGCGTGTGATGTGTCCCGCTGGGGACACATCTCTCTAACGGCGATGGCGCTGGCACGGAGCCTCGGGTAATGGCTGCACTACAGTAGTAAGCAGCGGCACTGACAGCCAGCCAATCGTGGCTCACAGAGTGATACCCAATGAGAAGCTGCCAATTAAAATATCCACACCCCCACCTCTAAATTCCCACTTCGAGGACTGATTACATCACTAATGAACTTTCTTTTTTTACTCATATCTGTAGTTAGCATACTGAAATATTTTGACTTCTTTCAGCTAGCATACAAATATTTAATACTATTCAAAATGCCTCCTCAACCAGATGTTTTCGACACAAGCACAAAAGTGGCTGATAACGACCAACAAAAAAGTATTCAACTGCATTAACATTTTGGGATATGCAATATTGCCCTCACCTGTGAAATACTTGCTGTATTCCTGTTCAATTTTCTGCGCAGATTCAAACTGCTCTTTGGAATTTTTCTGTGTCACTTTGTCCCTTAGAAAGATTGGGTCCTTTTGCTCCCTGTGGACAAAGCAGAGATCGACAAATTAAAGAGATACTGCGCTGGAATAAATTATTCTATGTACAATATGCACATTTCTTGAAAGCAAATTGTGTTGATAAAAACCATCACTAAATAATGAAGAGAGACTCAAATATGACACCACCTCCTGGATGTTTAGCAGCACAGAAAATGTGAAGAGGTTTGGGTGATTTGTACATTGTGGAAAGTAAATACAATATTGAAATTAAAACAAGCACAGTAATGGTGCATACACACGGTCAGATTTTTCTTCAGATCTGAACGATAACGATTTAAAAAATTGTTCTATCGTTCATATCTGAAGGAAAATCTGACATTATCGGACATGTCTGAACGATGAACGATGCGCGTTCCCGATGGTCAGGTAACGATATCTGACATCTGATGTGTTTGCAGTCAGATTTTCACGATTCCATTCATTTTAATGCAGTCAAAAATCGTTCATAGTTCAAATCGTTGGTCAAATCGTTCATTAAACCACACAAATGTATCAAATGTTTTATTGCTCGTCCTAACTTGCAGATCAGCTGGTTGTTCCTGTAGTCCTGAACAATGCAGAGAGAGTGTAACGGATGCTTCAATTCACATAATGTTTAATCACGGTCTGTGTTTTGTGCTCCTGCAGAATTCATTTGCAAGTAAAATTGTGCTTGTACATATGAAAACATGCATTCAGTATGTGCAAAGCTCAATGAATGCATTACGTCAAAAGAGCCAGTGTCTTCATTTTCTACTCAGTCACCTATTGTTGTTGTTTTGTTATTTTTGTGTGTGATCTCTTCAGCGTGGTTACCTAGTTTGTTCAAATATTTCGAGATAAGTAATCAGGTGGGTTATTTTAAGAACATATTTTCTTTTAGAAATTATAGTTTCTTTACAGAGCAGTGCTGTTCTCACAAATTATACAGTGCCTACCTAAAAAATAAAGCTACTGTACCACTGACACTATACAGATTTTTTTTTTTTCTTATATCATTTTAAGACTATTAAGAAAATGGACATCTGACATTAGACTTAAAATAATATGTATTTCCATTACATGAATCCAAAATTCATCTTCCATATACTTAAGTGACTTGCTTATCTGTGAACAGGAGCTGCTTTAAATCAAGAGAGAGAGAACTTGGCATCAAAAACTGCAAAAATGTTCTGACAGGTCATTTGGCACTATTTCTCTAATGAATGCATACATTTATATCAACATTGTAGCAATGTGTGGGTAATACCCAAAGTAGTGACTAATGCTGCCCTATGCCTGAGCGTACAGTATGTGGTTACATTGGACAGATCAAGCCATGCAGCTGGGTCCCACGGGTGCCAATTAGTGAGCTCAGTGGATAACCACAAACAGACAGACTGTTGTAATCTACAGACTATTTTATTGGGCACACCTGCAATTCACACAGTAAATTTTAATTTAGTTTTGGGCCCCACACAGAGCGATATGAGGAGTTTGTTATTATTGAAAAGTGTTCATCAGTTAAATCAGGGGCGTAACAAGAACTTTGTGCGCCCCATCGCAACATTTTGAAGGGGCCCCCATCTAAATGCTTCTAGAGACACCTCTCTCCAGAGCAGTTATTAATTTTATGCCCAATAGCAGTTATATTATAGCATATTGTAGTACCCTCTATTCATATTATGCTATTTTCCAGTGCCTCCCTGTTGTTATGCCCCATTAGTGCCCCTTGCTCATATTAAACCTATACTATAGTATCTCCAGTTCATATTGTGTCACATTTACAGTGCCAAATTTCATATTATTCAACATAACAGCACCTTCCAATTGATATTATTACACAATACAGTGCCAAGTTAAGATTATGCCACATTACAGACTGTGACCTGGTCAGTGTCTCCTTACTATTATAACTTCCACTACACACAACACTCACTGGAAATAGAATGTTACTCCATTCAGGATGGGCAACGGGTCAGACCCAATTGCTTAGCGGGCAATTCAGGGAACTGGATAGATAATTATATGACCTGGGTCTGGGGGCCCATAACAATGGCACTCACTATAGCTACAGTATGCCCATGAATTAAAGTTTAGCTTGTTATTAATACAGAAAATAATGGGAGAGAGCTGCCAAAATGAGCTAGCAGAAAATTACCTTACAGGAGACAAAACATAGGGGAACAGATTGAAAAGGTACAAAAGGAGCACTCAGGGGGTTCCCAATGGCCCAGAATTTTGAATCCTAAATGTAATATCTTGGCCTATTTCTAAATAAAAAAAAGCCCCTCCTGTGACACTTGAATAATACAGCCAAGGCACTTATACCAGTTAAATAGAGATCAACGTCCCCTCCTTCCATGAAATACTGGTTACTCCGATTAGACAGATCACTTTTCTACATTTATTACTACATGGTTCTATTGGTTAGAATTTAAAGAATCTACCAAAAATAAGACATTAATGGCTTAAGCTGCTCTTGTAATGTGCCTTTATGATTGAGATTTGGTTAGTCTGTTGGAGATCTGGAATATTATTATTTTTGTCGTCCAAGGCAACGAAAGAACTAGGATGGCAGAACATGTAGAAAAGCTGCACAGGCCCAGGACTCTGTACTGGAGACACAAAGGCCAAGTCATGCAATTAGTCCTGCAACCTACGTTTGGTAGAAAAAGTGGTTTTCCAGGTATGTGCCAGATATTTTAACAATTACCCGTTACTTTGTATATACATAAAAACTCCCAAATTCACTTAAAGTCACAGGAACCAGTAGAAGCCAATCTAATGCAACACTCAACAAGAAAGAGAGGGAGAGACCGCAGTGATTTCCAGATAGAGAAATAGATTTTAACAAAAATCCTGTCTTCTAACGGTGCCTATCCACTAGCTGATTACACTGTACGATTGCACGATTACGACATCGTAATCATGCAATCGCTCAGTAATCGAACGCAAGTCGTGCACCCAAATGTTGGAAACGACCAGC
This sequence comes from Taudactylus pleione, assembly GCA_031769625.1. NCBI lineage: Eukaryota > Metazoa > Chordata > Amphibia > Anura > Myobatrachidae > Taudactylus > Taudactylus pleione. The sequence goes on along the minus strand of JAUIMM010000156.1, from coordinate 695,217 downwards.
GATGCGGGCTCCCGTTGGTTATTTCCGACATCAATCCTTGCCGAACATGCAGGCCAATCTGCCGATAACGACAGATTGGCCATGTTCGGGGATGATTGATGTGTCTACACTGAACGATCAATCGTTCAGTGTAGGCACTGCACCCCCTAGGGGAACGACGGTATGATTACGATGTCTTTCCCTGATCTACTAGTGGATGGGCACCTTTGGTCATCCTTTCTGGGAGACCATGGATCACCATGGAAATGTTCTATAGATGCACCCTAAGGGAGGATACACTCCTCTATGGCTGTGCACAAAACTTTTTGCCCCAAAATTGATGTCTGGCTACAAAAGATTAAATTCTAGACATAAGTGAAAATATGGATTGAAGACCAGGTGGACGCTTTACATATTTGCTCTACAGAGGCAGAGTGTTTTGCCACCCAAGATTGAAGACCAGGTGGACACTTTACATATTTGCTTACAGAGGCAGAGTGTTTTGACACCCAAGATTGCTCACCGAACTGGTAGAATGAGTCACCAGGCGATCAAGAATCGCCTGGTGACTCATTTTGAAAGGTATGCTTGTCGGACACCCACAGTGATCCATCTGGCCACCGACTGTTTTGTCACTAGCCAACCTCTTGTGTGCATCATGGAGAACCAAGAGACCATTAGTCTTATAGAATGCAACAGATCTATCCACATAGATCCACAGTTCTCAGACAATGTAAAGAAGAATAATGGCTCAAAGTTGTCCTGGTTGAGTTGGAAACACAAAAATTAACTTTGGATGAAATGAAGGTCTGGTGCGCAGCATCGCCCCGTCTTGATGAAAAACAAAGAACCTACAGGAAAGAGCGGCCAATTCCAAGACCCATTTGGCAGAAGCGCTGAAAAGACCAAGGTAAGATCCCAAGGAACAACCAGGGGAACAAAGCATGGCTGGGCATAGAGCACAACCTGAAGAAAGGTCTGAACTTCAGGGATGTCTGCCAATTTACGTCGGAAAAATATAAAGGGACAAAAATGGTATATTTAGAGAGAAGAATTTCAACACGCTGTTCGATCTGTCTTGCAAGACTTACTCAGTGGCACACAGATACACATTTTTGCATATGAAATTCATCAGTGCAGTCTCGTGAAGCATTGCGACTAAGAAGCACATTTCAGTGAAAAATACTCTTGACGCAAGCCAAGTTACACAAAAAAAGAAAGAGGCGGGGAGCGCACACAAGCCAGAAAACGATACTCAGTAGTTGTGTCTCCACATATGCATATGTTATGGTGATGAAAAATACAACACAATTATGTCAACGATAAATATAAAAACATTATTAACCACAAATTGGCATAAAAATAAATGAATAATTACGGAATTTAAATCACAATCCCCTGATACTACTATATCAGTCAACCATATAAGCTTATATGAAAAAAAATGAGGGAATATTAGAATATAAAAATGATATAATAAAATATATATAAAAATGTACATTTATTCCTCTGAACTACGGTTAACCCTTGCGGCAGCACAGCGGATAAGATCCAAGCCCGCATTCCTGCATTATTATACCTTCCAGCGACGCCTGTTGCAACATGCAGTGAAGCGCATCCATTCTCTGGTAAGAGGTTTTACCTTGCTGAACACTGATCCAGGTATTAAGGCGACCGCCGATTATACCCTCACCAATCACTGACATACGTGTGGGAATCTATGGACTATGCAGGTATGCTCAATGGGAAACCGGCATTCTAAGGTACAGATAGTGCCGTAGGTTATAAACATACCCAGGTCCCTATACGGCTGCTGCAGCAATTCCAATACCTGCTCCCAAACTAAATAACTAATACCAATATTGGATGGTTATAATTCCCCAGAGCAGGTTATTCCGACTAAAGGAATATAATATATTTTGGTGCATGTAGCACAAATTACTAACTACACGGTAGTTATTAAGATCTATTGGACACAAGAATGTGGAGGTTGAACAAAGGCCATATGGAAAACATGTGCCACGCTTGATAAGAACATTTTTACCTTTGTTTTTTGAACCACCCTATTGAGAGACCTCCAATTTTATATTTTTTATATTCTAATATTCCCTCATTATTTTCATATAAGCTTATATGGTTGACTGATATAGTTGTATCAGGGGTTTGTGATTTACATTCCGTATTTATTCATTTATTTTTATGCCAATTTATGGTTAATAAATAATGTTTTTATATTTATCATTGACATAATTGTGTTGTATTTTTCATCACCATAACAAATGCATAAGTGGAGACACGACTACTGAGTATCGTTTTCTGGCTTGTGTGCGCTCCCCGCCTCTTTCTTTTGTTTTTCTACATACCTAATAGAGGGGCTGACTACCCCTTATGAGGGAGCAGCATCAAACTATGACTACATAAGCAGAGTGGCTGGCGCCTATTTGTAAATATTTTTTTTCCTCTGGTTACACAAAACCTGGCATGCCGAGAAGGGCTGTATGCCGCGACTTTGGCAATAGTGTAGGTTAATTGGCTTATGACAGAAAAATTAACCCAAGTGTGTGTGTCCATGTGGCTGGGAATATTGATTCTGAGATCCACTGAGGCAGGGACTGAATGACTGAATGACACATCTTTATATCTAAAGGCCTAGATAAAGACTCTATAAGGGACACTACAGCTGCCCAGGAATACGCTTTCTGTCTTCCTGAAATGTAGAAAAAAAATTCTGGTCTGCTGTGGAGTAAATTGAATGTGGACAAACACTTTAACAATGTGCAAAATAATACATTCGGTATTCCATAAATCTTATTCTACTGGCTTTTCCACATTTTATTAATGGATATACAGAATAGGTATTTTTAACTCATCAATCGCTGGGCAGTGAGCAATCAATATGCATAAAAAAAACAGGAGCTGCATACATAAGGCATTACATGACCATGCAGCCTTAAAATACATTTTTCTGCTGTAAGAGTGTTCCCAGGGAACAGCGTGGTAGAGAGGCTGAGTGGAGGTCAGGCAGCCAGTGAGATCTGTGAGTGACGGATCCTCCAAGCATCACAGAACTTTATATTTGCTATGTAATTTCAACCAAAGATTACAATTCTGCATTATGTGAAGAGTTCCCAAAGGTGTGTATGCACGCATTGCTGCTCTTTTGGGACCAGGTCTTTACCAATTTAGTTTTGAATGGAATATACAGTTTTTGGTAGAATTTTTCTTTACATGAATCTGCATTAAAGTTGCACCACAAATCACTAGTCATTTAAAGAGGTTTATATTTATTATACTCACTTTATCTGCTTAGTGCTTTTGTACCGGATAAAAAGAACTATAGGATATATGTGGACACTGTGAAGCCGCTCAATAGCATGAGGAGCTATGTCCAGCAGGCAATGGCAGTTCTACAAAGAAGAAACAAGTTAAGAGTTGGGTATGTTTTTCTGCATTCCTCTAGAATTCTGTCGTTAGTGGACATAGGGGAAATTTATCAAAGCTTGAATAGAGATAAAGTGGAGAGGAATAAAGTAATAACCAATCAGCTTCTAACTGTCCTTTTACAGGCTGTGTTTGAAAAATGACAGGAGCTGACTGTTAGTATTTTCTCTCCAAGCTTTGATAACTCTCCCCCATAGTCTGGTAGAGAGAGTACCTTCTCTGTGATCTCCTTGATTGAAGCCACTGTGGTAACATCGAAATGGCCACTTCTCCTCTTGTAGTCTATAAAGAGACAGTCCTTTACCCCACGTTCTATGGCCTGCTGTGAGGCTTTCATTACCTCTGAAAGACAAAAAAACGCAGAAAAAAATGATACATAAGATAATTATTAAAGTTATAAGTGAGATAATAAACAGTCATGGCACAACAGGAAACTGGAGGCGATTGTGAAAGCTTATGTGAAGTGAGTGCACTTACCAAGAGGGCATCTGCAGAACCTTCCTGGGGACTCTTTGACCAGCATATCTTTCACAGCATCAACTAACGGTCCTAGAAGGAGCACAGGACGAGGAGAGGTGCAGTCCACTCTTTGAACTCGTTGGTATGCCAAGTTCATAGACTCTAATGAAAGAGAAGTGATTTGTGTGATTGCAGAGGACAGGGAAATATACGCCGGTGGTTTGCAATCAATGGCCCTTCTGCTTTCTATCATAGAACATTTTCAAAAGAAAAGGATGCGGCAAACGGTCAGAGCAAGTTGTAAATACTAGAGTAATATAAGCAGGAAAAAGGCGCTTCTTCTCATTGCTAAACACGCCTATAAAAGGGAAATTCCAACGCTTTAAGCTTTATTGCCAAATATTATATTTCACAAGGTTTCTCACCATCAAGGAAGGGGATAGAATCTGTACTAATTGTGTCCAGCCCTTGAATTTCCTTTCCATCCCGAGACCCACTCCGCTTATGTTTGTGTTTTCTGCGAAAGAAGGACCGCCTGGCGGCGGCAGAAAGCGTCTTGCCTGCAGCACCATCATCTCGTGCCTCTGAGACACTGAGCCGTCGGGAGAATTCTTGTTCCATCCTAAAAGAAAGAGTGGGGCATTCATGGAACATGTTTATTGTACATTTTAAAACAAACAAACTATAAATGAACCAAAGTGACACAATTGAAGGATTTCTGACATGCATATCAGCATGAAAGAATACCTTAATGTTACCAGTTGAACAAATAATGTGTATGCAGAAATGCTCACTTGTATAAGAGATACATCTGCATTCATAGACTTACACGTGGAAGTCTTCATTAATGTGCTCCTAGTGCAGGGGTGGCCAACCCGCGGCTCTCGAGCCGAATGTGGCTCCCGTCTCAGCAGACCCCCACTAGTACTGAGAACGCTGGTCTCTGAAGCGGATCAGAGACTAAAGAAGCCTCTGATCGCTTCAGAGGCCAGCGTTCCCAGTAATGTAGTGCGTGGGTGACGTCATGACGTGAGGAGCCCGCGCGCCTGCTGGATCCAGTTAGATCCAGCAGGCAGCGGAAAAGGTAGCAGCAGCGACGGCGGGACTCTGGAGCCATGACGACGTGGAGCGGTGCCAGCATGAAGACAGGTAAGTTTCTTCATAAAAGTGTGGGCGAGGAGGGGGAGCTAGCACTGCCTTAGGGGGCATGACTACAGGGAGCACTGCAGAAGGGGCACAACTACTTGGGGAATTGCTTAATGGGTAAAACTACAGGGGGCATTGCAGAAGGGACACAACTACTGGGGGCATTGCTTAATGGACACAACTACAGGGGGGCACTGCATATGGAGCACAACTACAGGGGGCACAGCATAATGGGCACTGGCTTTCCCAAGGGCACAGCATAATGGGCTTTCCCAATGTATTTTATGTGGTTCTGGATTTCAATGTGTGTCTTATGTGGATGTGTATTTTAAATGTATTTTATGTGGATCTGGCTTGTTTCTGTGTATTTTATGTGAACGTGGCTATTTCAAGGTTTTCTATATTGCTCTGGCTTTGTCTTTCACTTCAACAGTGAAAAAATTATCTAGGGAAGTTTATGTAAAATGTGTATTTTCAATGTGCTGGGCTCACCCCCAGCATGACTTAAAACAGGGGTGTGATACAAGGTCATGCTCCTGCGAATGTCATACCAAAGGTGTGCGCACAAAAATGGGGCAGGGCCTGTGTCCGCTAGGCCACGCCCAATTCGGCTCTTTAACTTGATCACAGATATTTTTTGGCTCTTTGCCTCTGACTGGTTGGCCACCCCTGTCCTAGTGTAATATAGTGATACAAGGCCCACATATTGCATGTTTTTATACACAGGACAAGACTCTAATAAGACTTCAATGTTGCATATGAAGCAGGGTGAGTTTTATTCCATTTAGTACAGATGTGCCCTCATACATCTAGCCTCAAAACTCCGTGTGGCGCAAGATGCCTGGCGTAAGGGAACCACGAGGACAAATGCTCCTCTGCTTGCACCAAGAGTCTGTAAATGAAGCACACTGGAACTTGGCGTGGAAAAAAGCTGCGGTCACTGCATCGGCAGCACTTCATAACGTCAGGTTGAGCATGTTTGCAGATGATGGATGAGCCTGCACTGAATGACTGCTCGTTCAGTACAGGCTCATCACAGACTGACAAACGACTGCACGATTACCTTGTCGTAATCGTGCAGTCATTTGCCTGTCTTCTGGTGGATGGGCACCTTTAGATGCATTTCCACCCGTAAAAGACGCAAAGAGACATCCGGTGCAAGCAGAGTAGCATGGGACCTGGTGCGCCACGAGGGGCTATTTGCTGCATCTTGTGCGACATTGTATGGAGGACACATCTGTACATAAATGTTCTTAGTAATTGCCAAAAATCACCAATTTATCAAAAAGATTTCACTGTGCTTATAGATATTGTAATATATGATAATTTCATCTTCAAATGTTATTTGTGTTACATAGGGCATAGATTGTGAAATACTAGAGTGCTTCTTAGAGTCTCCACACTCACATATATTTGCTGGGTACTTGGCCTCTCTCCAGCTTCTGTGCATTCTCATCAAGCTGCCAACCCATCCATGTGCCAAAAATCCCTTGAGGGAGAGTATCGTCAACAAACAGTATATCATCCTTCTTGAAGCTCAGTTCCTGCGGGTGCTCCGCCTGTCGCTCATAAAGTGCTCTGCAAATAAGCACAGTGTCATTTAGTTGTATTGCTGGCAATTTATTTGCACTATGTTTAACATGCTCTACTACCTTCATTATGAAATGTCCTGGAAAAATTGATTTTATCGGAAAGCAGACATTATATTCTTAGCTGCAGGAAGTGCAATGAGCTAACGTGGTCACTGTATGGATGAAACCTTTAATTTTCTCTAGTATCAAGTGCTTTAAAAAGAACTTCTCCAGCACCTTAAGGTGCAGTAATGACTGTGATAAGGCAGTGTCAGTAACATCTGTGGTTATTACGAGACCATTTATAGCAAATGATAATGATAGGTTTTCTTCTTGCCGCTATGGCTCAGGAGTTTTGTAGCAATCCAGAGGTCTGTCTCCCCCCAGTGTGAAGCTGAGAAAAAGCAACACAGAAGAAGTGATCCTGCCAATTATACTGTTAATGAGAGATCAAGAAAACCTAAAATGTACTGCAGAATTTATAGACAGATAGATATATATATATATCTAAGTCAGAAATCCACTGTACTCGCCACTCCTAGATTTGGGGTGCAGACCTGCACTCGCCATTCCCAGGACTGGGGTGCAAATGGCATATTGTATGTATAATAGTGTTTCCGACAGGATTTGGGGCAGGCAGGGAGCACGGGGGCAGTAGTGCGTTCGGCTTTGGTGAAGGGGGCTGACATCACTGTTGGGGGCGGGGCAGCATTACTAATTTGAGTGTGCCCAATACCTATGGAGGTGCTGGGCTTCCCCCAAGCTCTTCCTTAATATGAATAGATGCCATGAACAGCAGCGGCCAGGCTGTTTTAACGGGGCACATTTTGCCCTTTAAAAATCAAACAGGGTGCGGCACACTGCTAAAACAGCCTAGCGTGAACACTATATATAAATTGATATATAGAGAGAGTGAGGGAGATACGCAAACACACATACACAGAATGGAGGGGAGATGTATCAAACCGTTCACAGATAAAGTATAGCTACCCATAGCAACCTATCAGCTTCTAACTTTCATGCATCTAACAGTCTACAAAATGACAGTTACAAGCTGATTGCTTGCTATGGGCAACTTCTCCGCTTCATCTCTCTCAAAGGTTTGATACATCTCACCCTATGGGCCTGATTCAAAGGTGGACACAGTGCCGATATGTATGCAGCTGGCCTATATTTTTTGTATTACGCATGCATTCAAGTTGCACAGCGCATGCAACCCAATTGAATTGTGCGTGCACAGAGACACAGCAGAGAATCGGACGCAGGGTTTGAGAATTTTAGTGGGCGTTTTTGGGAGGTAACAGGGCGGCGGGGAAGCCGACACAGACCTGTCCCTGGAAGAGGCTGCATTCAAAGACGCACATCCGCTCACTCAGGCGGCCATACTCAGAGAAAATGCACCAGCCAGTGGACTGGTACAAGTTTCGATTGTGCTCTTAAAGATACACATTGACGGAAATCCACTGTCCTGAAGCGCTGCAAGTGGGCATCTCAGTTGTTTGAAAATCACAGGCGGCCTTAGCATGAAGACACGGCTGCAACAAAAGACTGCCGCGAACTCATTTGCGTCCACCGCAGAATCAGAAGGATGAAATGTAAGTGAAGAATGTTCTGTCACCACAGCCATGGCAGCAGTGATAACCTCAGGGCTGGAGCTCTGTAACTCTCCTGCTCCACCTAACAGCACAGAAGCCCTACACCAAGGTTGTGTCAGTAAAGCTATAGTACTGGTTTCACAAAACCTGCTACTGTATATAGTGCAAAAAAGGTACTATTGTATTGGAAGGAGTAATTATCTCATTAGATATTGGCAATTAGCATTACAAAAAGCCAATCTCTATATATTTCCAGTGTTGTAAATAAGCAGTTGTTATATACAGTACATGTACCCACCCCCCATAAAATTGATGTATATGGTCATGTAATAGAGGCAATGACTGCTCTGAGCGTGTGACTGACCTTACATAGAATCCATCCCCAGGGTGCTCTTTGATTCGGTTAAATTCCTCTACTTTTTGCTGCACCGTCAACTTGACATTTTCTGCTGGCTTCATCATCTCTAGGTAAGCTTCCTCTGCTGTCTTATTCTTCATATCAACCGACCCATACTAAGGTGGGAAAACACACATTAGGAGGTGGAATAAAAACATAAAAGGAAACAAAGCAATACAAGAAATAATTTAACAGCTTATAAATGCACTAAGAAATTAATTGTTATATCACTCAACTTAAAATGAATCGAGAGCATAAGAGCTTTTTGGAATATAACTAACAAACCAAAAGTATAAATGTACAACCCAAATGCTTGTATAAATATGGAAAACACACACGTGTGTGTATATCTATCTTTCCCTCTATCACACACACGTGTGTGTGTATATATATCACAGCTGATAAAAGTGGTAATTAAACAAGTGCTAGTGGTGATAATAGTATATGATATATTGCAGGCAATGCTATATAAGCAGTTGGAGAAATTAGAGGTACACCATAAGAACTAAAGAGTTTGAAGAATATATATGCGATAAGTTGCAGAAGAGTTGTAGAAAGATCAAACAGTATTCATCATAAATGTTAATTGACCTTATATTGGAGTCAATTAACACTTAAGCACTTTCCACATACTTCCAGAATCAAGTCTCCTGTTATTAGCCCCTCCAGTCCTCCAGCCACATTATCCTCTTCTAAATCCAACACATATATCCCATGAAGGTTCCCCCCACAGATCTGCATTCCCAGCTCCACAGGAGATTTTGAGAGGGTTACTGTGCGGAGCTCAGAATGTCTCTTTATGCCATCCGCAGGTGCCCTGGGCAAAGAGAAGAAGAGTAACGGTTTAAAAGCAAAATTAACAGCAAAGAGGAAGTTCATTTTTAAAATAAACAAGAACAAAAAATGCCTACCACAACATGTTGTAAATACACCATGAGAGGAAAGCCATGATTATATGGATAAATAAAATATATATATATATGTATATATATATATATATATATATATATATATATACGGTAAAGTCACCTATGTGAGCTGTGAGGGCTTGTGCTGGGTGTGGCCTCCTTTGAAGTTGGAGTCATGGTCCCCTCATCTTGCTCACTCACAGTATCAATGACGGAATGATTGTCTGGTGTTGCTGCCCCACTGCCGTGAGGCGTGGAATGAGACGTACTCGTATCCAGCCGAGAACTGTTGGAATCATTCATACATACAGCAGAAAGAGAAACAAATTAAAAGACAAATCTAGAATTTGACTGCGTAATGAAGGTAGGTAAACAGGAATACCAAAAATAGGACAAATCTGCTACATAGTGAAACAGACTGCTTTTTACAAGGCCTTCTGAAGACAACTACATGGTAAACCTCACCTGGATCGTGAATGAAGAGGCTGGCACATGTGTGGGTTGTACTGAGCCAGGATAGTAATGGTGTCACACTGCTGTCCAATGATCAGGCGTGCTTGCTGCTCAGTTGCATTCCTCAAGTTTATTCCATTAAACTACAGGAAACAGCAGAAATACCAATACTAAGCGATTGGAGCAATGTGTTTAGGAGGTTTTTTACATGCTTCACTGAAGAAATACAATACAATGTCATATTGCACAGCATATCAACAGTTTAATGATTTAAAACTCATGTCAACCAACTTGAATGTGATATAAATTCTCCTATTCTACAATTATTAGCTGCCTTTAAGGCTTTACAGTTTGGGATTTTAAAGTAAACTTCTATATGTTCTGATTATCAAATGATTGGATAAGTCAAGCTCTATGAGGAGACCAATGGTATTAGCTGTGGGGAGGAGAGCAGGACAGCAGAAATGTAATTCTGGGTGGATTGCTTCATAAATCCAATATCCTAATGGTCAGAATCCCAGCGCCGGAATCCTGACCACTGACATCCAGACGGTGAGTATTAGGGTTAGGGGTTAGGCACTACGTGGAGGATTAGGCCTAGGCCTACGGAAAGGTGGGCGAGGGTCATAATAATTACCAAATTCTGTAGGGATTCTTACATTCGGGATGCCGCTGTCGGTATTCTGACCATTGGGATCCCGTACCTAAGCCCTCACAGACACCTATAGTATAGTATTGGCACTACTGTGTGCAGTCTATACATTACAAGTTATACATATTTTTTGGTGGTTGATGTTGTATATTTAATTTCTATAAAAGGTATTCTAATTGAAATGCTTAGACATTTAAGTTTAACAACAGTGGAAAGAAGCAGTACCTCTAGCAGCTGATCCCCGTACTCTAAACCAGCTTGCTGGGCAATGCTTCCTGACATCACCTTGGAGACAAAGATACCCCCGTTCTCACCGCTACCGATTGAAATTCCCAGGGGTTCGGCTCCTTTCTGTACCTTGACATGTCGTGGCTCATCTACTAGTGGTCTGTGGAGAAAGCAAAGAGCACAGTCTCTCATTTACCAGCAGAAGTGCCTCCAATTCAATATTTTTACACTCTTGAGAACGGATTTGGAAATCTTTCACATTTACTCAAGGAGCTTTGATACATTGCACACTTGTTAAACTGCACAAGAATCAGTCTAGCCTGTTATAAGTAGGCACAGGCTTGTACCAGATTCATCAAAAGAGCTGTGTAATCCACTGGATTTGTACTAAAGCTGGTGGCATTAGGCAAATTTCCACAGCAAGGCTCTACAACATCCAACTGTAATATCCAGGAATGACCCACAATGTACCGCTTTACATTACATATGCGGGTTAAGGTCCTGACTCAGGGTTGTACGCAGATTGCTCTGACATTTTACACAGATGCTCGGATTTGCATTTCCCAGCGGTTGCGACATTTGCATATTTTCACATAGCAGCTACGTACACAGACGCAGCAGCGGCAGCATTAGCGTACAACTCTGATCAGTCCCTAAATGACAGGAGGTATGGTCTTCTACAGTACACCCTTCTCGGGACTTCTGCTATCAGCCAGCGTCAAATAGAATAACACAGAGATCTTGCTCTTTTGACAGCAGCAACTATAAAAAACATGATCTTTATACTGAAATCAATTTGTTGTGACAACTAGTCTGCCCGAGTTTATTAGAAAGAAAAGAATTGCTGAAATCACTTCTTGGCCAATCAGAAGTTATACCCTGACTAAGAGGATAAAGGTTTAGAACTAAGGGCCGTATTCAATTTGAGGCGAAAAGCCGTTTCTGCGTTTTATTGGTGAAAACTTTTCGCCGATGACGTCATTTTCGCCTGTTCTGATTTTACTATTCAATTTGAAAGACAATCCGCCTAGGCGTAAATGTCAATGCAATGTAATAGGCGGAAAAGTTTCGCCTATGAATAGGAGGTGTAAAAAAGTGCAGAATTGGGATTTTGGGGTGAAACGCAGCGGGAACCCCCATGCAGCCTTCAGACAGTCCCCCAAAGGTAAACTGTGTCAAAAAACCCCGTAAGAACACCCCAAAAAATGACTGAATTTGGGGGCGTAAAAAAAAAAATGTTGGGGTACAAAGTTAAAAACTAGCGAACTTGACTCTGGGGGTGGGGGGGTGGGGGGGGGCCCCAAGTATGCCCCAAGTGTTTTTTGATTGCAGGTGCTTGCGGCAGGTGGATTTTTTCAACTTTAATTTAGCAACTTTTAAATATGCTGGCCCCCATTTTCAAGTACCCCAAATTTGCTGGGATAACTTATTTTCAACAAAAAAAACTCCTAAATACTATTCTGCGCCACTTATTAAAAAAAGCTATTTAGCTGCTATTGAGCCAGTTAAAAACACCAAATACCTTCAGCAAGTCAAATCGGGGTTCACCATAGCTTACCCTCATGTCAGAGCATCATTTGGGGGTGTCAGGCTGATTTCCCCAAATCTGACAGTACTTTCCGCCTGTTCCAAGTTTCGCCGGGTCACGTTTTCGCCTACTTTCAAATTGAATACGGCGATATGTGGGCACGCGCGCAATACTTTTCCGCCTGCGAAACAGGCGAAGTAGGCGGAAAGTCCGGGGAGGCGAAAAAGTATCGTGGGTCTGCTCTAATTGAATACAGCTCTAAAAGTAACTCTTTGTGCACTTGTAAAAAGTAACTTTGTCCACTTTTACAGTGGTATGATCATGTCTTTTTTTTACAGCAACCTTAAAAACTTTTTTCCATGACAGGTTTAATTAACGGCCACAACTGGAAGAAATGCTCTGAAGAATGTGAAAATTACCTGTATAATCTTCCAATGTGTATGTGTGATAAAGCTGTACTCAACAATTGCATTAAACCAATGTCTGTACTATACTAAAAAGCAATATATCTGCCTCCATCTGTAACTTGATTTCCAGTTCAAATCCCATCCCAAGACAAGATCACTGCATGCATCAACATGCAAGAGTTGAAGAGGAGAGGAAGCCTGACAGATAAATTACAGTAAAGACCAGCAAATACAATGCAAACCCCCACCCAATGCAGCCAGTAAGAAAATGGATTGCATGGCGACCAGCAAGCGCAATGCAAACCCCCACCCAATGCAGCCTGTAAGAAAATGGTTTGTACGGGAACTGCAAGAAAGCATTCCAGCATGCTACCAGTAGGAGGTTATGAAAGCTGTATGAAAAGCAGCAGAAGTCAAGAGTAACAGACTGAAAAAGAGGCAGACCTCAAGCATCTTACTGAGGAAAACCGGGGCCTAGAATGAGCTGGAAGCCTCAGTAAAGACCTAGTTCGTAAAACATATCTGGAAGATGAGAGATGGGGAAAGTAGTAGTAATGGCTTGGGGGTGAAGTGAGGGAAACATTAGAAGGATGAAAGTGGGTAAGGGATAGTATGACAAAGAGGGACAAAAAAAACGAGAGAACAGGGAGAAAAACGACAGATCAGAGGCAAAGTTGTGTCAAAATAAAAATGGAGAGAGAGCGAAAGAAATGGTAAAAATATAGAATTGGCCACGAGGTAGCAGGGTTGCACAAAGTTGCACATGGTACAAAGTGAGTATAACACAAATTAAGCATCACATGTAGTTTGGAATGAGAGGACGGATAACAGACCATGTTAGAGGAAGGGAAAAGAGGAAAGAAATAAAAAGAACACGAATTAGTAGCTGACATTTAAGAGACAAAAACATGAAAACCATTACAAACACAAGACACATTGTCATTCACAGGTAATTCATCATTATTCTGTAATACAGGTGCAGCATCATTACTGGGATTACAGCTTTGATTAGACACAGTAACTTAGACCTTTCCATAATGATCACACATAAAACCTGTCAGGAATGGCATATAACATTTATATGACACTAGCTGAGATACCTGGGTTGAAGACTGGACCCTGTACATCTGCAGCCTTTGTTGACTGTGAGCATTAGGGTTAGGAGTTAGGCACAAAGTGGAGAATTAGGGTTAGGCTGCGGAAAGGTGGGTAAGGGTTATAATACTTACCAAATTCTGTAGATCCCGTACCCATCCCCTCACAGACACCTATAGTATAGTATTGGCACTACTGTGTGCAGTCAATACATTATAAGTTATACATATTTTTTTGGTGGTTGTGGCATAATGTATAAAGGACACTACTACTGCGTGGCATAAAGTGTATAAGGGGTACTACTGTGTGGCATAACCTGAATGGGCTCTGTGTGGCATAATCTGAATGGGCTTTGTGTGGGGGCAAATGTATGGGTTTTTTTTTACCTTTGGGGGGGGCCCTTTTAAGATCTTGTACGTGTCCCACAATGTTCTAGTTACGCCCAGGGGTGCAGAGAGGGGGGGGGGGGGGAGAGTGGGAACTAATTACCCGGGCTTGTTGGATGGGCCAGAGTCTGACGTAGCCCCCCTCCCTCTTACCAGTCTGCTGACTTCCTGATGGAGCTGGTACAATCCATGTAGATACGAAGGGCACGAACCACATCCAGGAAAGCTTCACCTGTAAACAGGTTTGAAGACTGAAAATCCGGGACTACAATTTCCTCATCTATATGGAAATGGGATACTACCTTTAGAAGGTAACCCGCCTTAGTACGAAGGACAGCTCTATTTTGATGAAAAATCATATATGGAGAGCAACATGACAGTGCTGCCAAGTCAGAAACTATACGAGCTGAGGAGATATCGAGGAGAAAAAGTGTCTTTGCTGCCAACCATCTTAAGGCCACCTTATCCAAGGGTTCAAAGGGGGGAAGCTTACAGAGCCCTGAAAACCAAGGATAAATCCCATGGTGCTACTGGAGGGACAAACTGAGAACCCTTTGCAAAAATATTCTTACATCTGCTAGGGTCGCAATTCTGCGCTGGAACAAAACTGACAAAGCGGAGGCCTGAACCCTCAAGGTAGTCAGACACAGACCTAAGCCTAACCCAGCCTGCAGAAAAGCAAGTACTCTTGAAAACCTTAGGGTCATATTTTGGTTGGCAACACCAACGATAATATGAATGCCAAATCCTGTGATAGATGCGGGCGGAAGCAGGCTTCCATGCCCTCATCATCGTCTGGATCACAGAAGCAGATGGAAGCCTCAATAGCCACGCCGTCAAAGCCAGCCGAGGCAAATCCGGATATAGGCAGGGACCCTGCACTAGTAAATCTGGTTGTAGAGGCAGTGGAAGTGGCCTGTCTATGGATAGACATGTTAGATCGGTGAACCAATGTCTTCTGGGCCAGGCAGGAGCTATTAGTATTAACCTGCTGCCTTCCTGCTTGAACTTTCTGACGACTCTTGGGAGGAGGGATCTCAAATAAAAGAAAAGCCTGGGACTGCCTAGGCAGTCCCGCTGTTAAACAGGTGCGTCTGGACACTTGCCGCGCATCAAACGAAAGAACTGAATGCCTGTGGCTGGAGGCGGGGTATATAGGGAGGAGGACCAGTGCATGCTGGGAGCTTTAAAGCTGTAGCTGTTTGGTGCAATGGATCTCTCCAACTACATACCCCAAGGTAGATTCTGTGGACCCTGAAGAAGAAAGTTTTTTTTCCCCCTAAGGGAGCGTGGCCACACCTCCTGCGATTAGGCCACACCCCTTTCCCCCAGGCCTGGGGTGGCTCTCTACGCCCTTGCATACAAAGGCTCTGAATTTAACATGAACTTGCATGAGTCATCAAGTTCTCTCAGGCGAAGGTTAAAAGAATACTTTTGTTATATTCTTCGCACAGATTTTTGGCAGACTGATAATTTCCACTGGAGCCAGCCTTGGAACCTGTGTAATTTAAGAATGTCCCCATTTTTAGCGATTGTGTGACAGTGTGTGGCAAAAACATAATCCTGGTCAAACTAC
Source organism: Taudactylus pleione (assembly GCA_031769625.1). NCBI lineage: Eukaryota > Metazoa > Chordata > Amphibia > Anura > Myobatrachidae > Taudactylus > Taudactylus pleione. Next base: position 679,396 of record JAUIMM010000156.1, on the reverse strand, counting down.
ACCACCATGCAAAATTTGGTGGAGCTAGGTCCAAAACTCTGGCCGTGCATAAAGGACAAAAAGATGGACAGCCAAACAAGCAGTCTGATTGAGAGGCAAACTAACAAAATTGTAGTTGTGGAAAACTTCAATTGAAAAGATCCGTTACTAAAATTTAGCATGGAGAGTGGCGGTAGATTTTCCTTCTATCACTGTGGGGCAGTGGCGGATTTTACCTAGAAGCTGTCCAGTAAAAATCCGCCACCACCAGTGACCAGTACTTGGAAGCACCATCTGCTAATCGTATGCAGGACAGGAATTCTGGACTGCGATTGGCAGATGTGCTTCCAATGGGAAGCACTTTTTGCCAGCTCTCTAATATGCAGCGTTTCAAGTGGCTGCAGCCAATGCAGTCCCTAGAAGCCAGTGGCTTGGGCACAAGTGCAAGACCCATCCTTTTTTCCTCTTCCCTTACAGTGCTGCTGCTTAGGCAATCTGACCCCCAGAAGACATGAGGTAGAAGCCGCCACACACTGTGGGGTATATTTATTAAAGTTCTCATTTTAACTGCAGCATTTAACATACTGTGTCACAGTTTTCTCTAGGGATACAGAGTTACGTACAGCAGCCATGTAACAAGATTACACCCTCTGGAGAGGAGGATCAAAAAAAAAAAAACGCTCATGCAGAGTAGTTTTACCTGTTATAGTCAGTGTAACGCTAACTGCAAACTCCTCTGACCAATTCCTTGTTTGTGAATGCCTGTTCTGCACAGGACAAAAAGGCTGCACATACACAGTAAGAACCAACAGTTTCTCGAAGGGGAAATCTTCTGATATCTTTGCTGTACTGGTATTGAGCATGTGTGAATTGGCAGCTCAGGCATGCACAAAAGAATAGTCCAGGGACTTTGGATGGCGGTCACATGTTAAATATACAAATGGCAAGTCTGAGATGGTGTTATGTCTTTACCTGAAAGTGCGATAATAGGATTATTTCATTACAGTTTAATAAATTGATTCCACGTTGCAGTCCTCATAGCAGGCTATGGGGCTGCCATACAGGGCACAAATATTGGCACCTCAGGAGGAATCTGTAATTTATCTGCAGTTTCCCTCTTCTTAAATATGGAGAAGCAACCATGACACCTTTTTCAGCAGGACCACAGCGAAAATAGGTCATCAGTGCATAATACATAGAGTACTGTACGTGCTAAAGCAAACCTAAAAAGTCTTAGTTATGTTCTCCGCCAGGCCTGCCCCATGCTATTTTGGACCTTTGAGGACTTGGACACACATGCACACAAACATAATGAATGTTATGAGATGCAGCCCTGCCACTAGGCCATGCCCATCAGCTATTCTGTTATAAGGTGGTTAGCATACATTAATAAGGCTGACAGGAGGGTTTCGGGAGGTGGTAAGGGGATTACAGGATAGAGACACAAACAAAGGCAGTCTAGTAAAAGGTATTTTTGCCAGCAGTTAGAATTATCTTTAGAAAAACTAAATAGAAGAAGTGCAGCCACCTTATATTTGTTAGACAAATGGAAAATTCAACTAGAAAGTGGGTAAGTACCTTTAAACACAACTGTGAATATTAGAAAGATTGCAGCACACTATAGCGTTCCAAGTGAACACTATGGCCTTGTTTCAGAGTTGCACCTAAAGCAGTAACAATATTCAATAAATGGCAAGGCCCATCTCCACCTATACTACCAAAATCCGTACGACTGTGAACTTGTAAATGCTACAAGTTACATGCAGTATTCACGTTCCGACGCATGCACAGTTTACTACACATCCATCCACAGACAGAATTGTGCGTAACTCTGATTCCGTCCCCATGGGAAGTTCCCTAGTCCAGGAAGGAAATTATAGGGGATATATGTATCAAGCAATGAAAAGAATGGAGAAGTGGACCAGTGGAAAACTTGCCCATAGCAACCAATCAGGTTCTACTTACCGTTTTATAGAATTTAGTTATTAAATGCTACCTTGAAGCTGATTGGTTGGTATGGGCAACTTCTCCACTGTTTCACTTCTCCGCTCTTTTCACTGCTTGTTACATCTCCCCACTAAGTGACATGACAAGAACTTCACCCAACAAAAGGCAGAACCAAGGCATTGCAGGAGACACCAGTGTCAGACCTACTAACACTATTAACATATTGTAAACAAATCGAAGAGAAGCAACTGTAATGCACGCAGTTTACTTTGAATCCTGTACTGCTGACAAAATGGAGTCATGAAGCAAACTTGAATTTTACAAGGCCACAAGCTCTACAATTCACTCTTGTGTAATGATTACTGCTGCACATAGCTGGCACCATTATACTTGAGTAGCTTATAAAAAGAAAAAGGAAAAAGAAAAAAGCTTCCCCATCCTAATATTGACCCATTTCCCTTTTTATAAAAGGACAAAAAATTCCAGCCTATAATGTGAAAAAAATCTCTATCCCTCCCGAGAAAAAAATCTTGTACTTTGACAAAGTTAATTCCCAGCTAAGGATGCTCCACAATATAAAGTTTGCCTTGGTCCAGAAGGAGGGTAAACCCTCTGATTACAAAGTGGCAAATTTGGATCCAGAAAAATAATAGAAATGAGAGTTTACCTGTCCTTTCTGCGTTCCCCCATGGGAACAGTGCTGATGGAGATTCTGGGTAAGCTTGCAATGGAGTTCTGGGACTGGCTGCTGGCAAATGATGAAGTCTCCAAGTTGAGGGGAGAATGGGGAGGACTAATCAGGCTAGGGCTGCTACACTCTGATTGTGAAAGCGAACCTGAAAGTATAAAAGGCATAATAATAATATACACTACTAGGCAGTGATGCATGCAAACAAAGAGTGCATGTCTCATGTCCTGTACAGCGCAGGAGAGCTGAGAGCTCAGAGGCATTAGCTGGTCCCATATCATTGGAATGCATGACAGAAAAATCTATTCCAGTTGATACATCTCAGATTTATTATAGGATGAACTGTTACAATATTAAGATAATCAAGGCAGTAAGAATACAAATTAGGCACCCAAAGTATATTTGTAAAAAAGCTCCCTTGTAGATCTTTTGTGTAGCTAGAGTTTAAAGGCCTAATACAGAGCCCAGTCTAGTGGCTATTCCACACTAGAGAGCCCAGACTGTTAGCTACAGTAGACAGAAATTAAGCTATTTTCATTGGCACTTGTCTGGCAACACTTTTAAAACACCTTGTGTTAGAGCAACACAGAGCTTATTCAAACAGAAAACAATGAAGTACGGTGTCTGCATCATTTTGTTCAATTACTTCTCTGCCATGCATTTCTATACTGTCTATGTAGCACAGCATAGTGATCGATAGCTCTCTGCCACTAATACTAGCAGTATACTTATGATGAGTTCTAATAGGAATACTAGTATTCAGCTCATGCAGACCTAAGAAGTGGGAACCAAATTCACTTAAGTGTACCTCCCAGTAATATTTGGATACAATAATGAAAAAAAAAATTATTTCCAATCCAGAGACATGAGCTTATTTACATAGCAGTCATATCTCAAGGCAAGCAAATACATCTGTCTGGAAGTTCTTTCATAATAATATGGCATTACCCTTCAAGATATCTGCCTAGGTATTGGTGTGAATACAAATTGTAGAACGTTTGTTTTGGCCTACAGGCACAATGTTCACCCCCATTCTTGAAGACAACATTTTCTATTGACTGCTGCAGAACATATGTTCAATCTGTACCTACTAAAATGCCATAATTCATACATCTGCCTAGCTTTATCCATGCAATTCTCATTGGTTAAATTAAGGCCATGGGACAATAAATACATTTTTAGTTAAAACATTTTTTTAATATACTTTTGGAGTATTTAAAATGTTTAACTAAGAACAGTTGCATATAAGGAAGTATAATATTATGTAAATTTTGTACTTCCCATTAAATCCCTTTCTCCTGGGCTGCAGGGGGACACAGATGGTGGGTCATGTTTTTCCCCTTCAAGGCAGGGCACTAGAAACCAACACCTCCTCCACTCTACTATATACCCTCCTGCTCCCTCCTCATTTCTCTTTACACCTATAGGGCTTTTTGTCCTTGTATGCATTATTTCATTTAATGGATACACTTAAAGACATGCTACAATGTATTTTTGTAGCTACAGTCTAGACCTGACATCTCACTAAAAGAATAATTCAACTAAAATTGAAAATTCAGTAATGGGTGGTCACAAAAAGGTTACCTGTATTGGGTTTAAGCGGTTCCCATTTCCTACACACACGCCACCGCTTCTGCTGGCAACATGTTGTTGGCGGACACCATGCTGCTGGTAGAAGCGCATATCCTGAGACGACAAATCACTGTTTGGGACTAGTCATTACTAATAAACCACCCAAGACTGAATTTTCACTTACAGGTGAATGTGGTAATTTGGTAAAAATAGCTCTAGAAAAGAACAATACACTCAGGGTTAGTGATTGGTCCCCCACCTTAAAAAAAAAATGTATAAATTTGGTAGGAACTTACCCCTTTCTGAACCCATTGGGCACCGCAGGTATCGTGGCGTTAAGGGTATTTTAATACGCTCAGTTCTTGAGGATCCTGGAAGTTAGAAACAGAAGATGTAAAAAAAAAATGCTGCAAAAATGCAAACATACTAAATTGGGAAGACAAATTAGCATACTACATAAAAATGATTTGTCAATAATCATTATTTTCTAGAACTTAAATTCAGCTTCTATAATGATAACAAAGATTGCTGTAAACTTCTGTTAAATTTAGAATACAATGACTGCTTTGCAGGCACAGAGGCATACTAATAATAATTGGTTCCCATTCACAAGGCCAGTTTTGTAACTAGAAATTCATATGCATTTCTTGTATTATATTATTTAAACAAGAATAGATTTCCATTTCCAGAAAACAAAAGAACATTTAATAGCAACATTACAGGAGAAAGTAAAAGCAGACTGATGGACATATAAGAACATATCTGTTTAAACAAATGTACTGAAGGAAAAAATGACGGGGCACGCAGATGTTACGCATTGTGTTAGAGAGTAATACAGAATGTATTATTCTAAAAGATAACTTATTTTTAAAAAAATGGTTAAAACTACAAATCATAACTACACACACATAATAATACAAATGAGAAACCATTATCTAGAGATCAAAGATAATATTTAGAATAAAAATGGGTTCAATCTCCTTTACCTTATCCACTTTCACCTATTCCCATTACAGAGGCTAGCATATTCTACCAATAGGGAATTTACCATCTTTAATCTAATCAGTCTCTAGCATATTTATTTACATGATGGTTTCCCATGTGTATTGTTATATGTGTGTATAGTTATATAGATTTGTAATCAGCAATAATAAAAGTTTTGGTTTACATTCTGTAGTACTCTGTATCACAATATAGAACATCTGAGTGCCCCATCATTTTGAGTTCTGTCTCACTCTGTTTCTCTTACTCCTAGGGAGTACCATCACTCATGCAGGAAACTCAGAATATATAAGATTATATTTGGGATATGATTTTTATGTTCCCACATTATTGCTGTTCTTTAATCCTGTGCAGAATTTTTTTTTTCCTGCTAACAGAAGTACTCAAATATTTGCAACTAAACAAACGTAAGAGTGACAAAAGGACCATGGTTAACCATATATTTTCCCTTTAGTCCTACTCACTCCATAAATACTCTGACCCTTTTTATTGATCATTTTTAAACATGTAAATCCAAACTTTATCTCTAAACTTTTCACTGAAAACTACTATTTATGGATGTGTAAATTACTCCTTCCTCCCTTCCCAAAATTCCCTTTCTTAAAGAGGCTCTCACAGTGGAAAGGTACAAATAGGAATAACCAATAATTTTTGTACTTGGGGTAAATTCTTTTTTCAGTGTCCAACAGGGAATATTGGCAACACTGAGGTGTAGGATGTTATGCCAGGAACAAGGCCACTTGCAAAATTGTGTAAAAAAGCTTTATGTAGCTTGGAAACCTGCAAGGAGCTTCAGCATCTTTTTAAGAAACTCTGTGGCCAGAACCAGGAGAACAGAACAAGAGAGTCATGAGAAGAACATTAATCCCAACAAGGAAACAGTGACACAAACTGGGAAAAGGAATAAGGGTGTAACGGAGGTCATCTAATGCCCCCACTGGACAAAAATTTTAATTTCTCTTTTATTCATGGGTACAACTAAAGGAGGGTATGCACAGAAGTCGCAGCGAGCAGCACCATACATCCAAAACTGGTGTATATGGATGTACGGCATATATTTCCAAGAACAAGATGACTTGCCTTCCCCTGGTCTGTTTAGACACTGACCAACTTATCTTTGAGACATCGTAAAGTACCAACAGGTTGTCCGTCCTGACCGATTCATGAATTCTATGGACATAGGTCCTCAAATGCCCTTGCAATGTCCACAGAGAAAGGAAACACACTTCCAATGGAAACTAATCTTGGTCTAGGGCTGGAAACACAATTTATCTGATTTAGATGGAACTTGGGGACCACTTTAGACTGAAAGATGTACAGTCCTGTTTTCCTGAAAGATGACAAATGGAGACCAAGAAGATGGAGCCCCCCAGCTCTGAAGCTCTCCTAGCTGTGGAGATGGCCATAAAAAGTAGGTCTTCTGGTAAAAAAATTGAACTCGAAAGAATTCAATGGTTTGAAAGGAGGGTGTTATAAGGCTATCAGCAACAGATTGAGATCTCAAAAGGAGCTATAGAGGGAGAGGTATGTAAGTACATGCACATGCATCCCACCGTGAAAGGTCTGTAATAAAACAGAGAAGGTTGAGATCGGAACTTAAATGAGCTGAGTTTCAAACCTCATTCCGAATCTCCTGCAAGAACAGTGTAACCAATCTAAATACAAAGTAGTAGGAAGCCCGTCGGCATCAATCCATAAGTAGATATTCTAAACCATGTGATATTTCCTGGAAGAAACAAGCTGCCTAGCCTTGAGCATGGTCTGAAACACAGTGTCATAAAATCCCTCAACGCTAAGAATAATGGCTTCAACAGCCATGTCATTAATGCCAGCCAAAGTAAAATCTGTAATAAAAGGCTCTCAACTGTCTGCCATGCTTAAAATACAAGTGTACCATGACCATCCTAGCCATTCCAGCGCTACTAGAATTACAAGAACTTTTTACCTTTACCATCACTACAGGAGGGAAAAATTAGAGTAGACAGAAGCACCAAGGGACCGATATGGTATTTATCGGAAATGCATATGGATCCCTTGTCCTGGAGCTGAAGTGTTTCCCGAGACACCATCATATCAACATCTGGCTGACCCCACCTGTCTACAATCTGCAGGAAGACTTCTGAGGGAAAGGTCTGCCCGCTTACAAAATCTGTTTCACAGTTTTCTACCCAAAAATTGAAATCGCTACCATGCAACATTAAGCTCTGGCCATCACATGATCCTGCTGGTCTACTAGGTAAGCCGCTATATGTGTAGTTTTACAGAAACTTTGATTACACCAATTATATTAACTGTTACTGTACTGGAGTATTGAAGGTACATAATGTGCACACTTTTTCAATGTGAATTTTGATTTTAATAAATGTTAATACCCATTTTAATTTTAATAAGTTGTGCCTTTTCTGAATTTTGTCATCACAAGAGGGTCTAATTGCAGCGGTTACAACCACTTTGGGGTAATTTAATCAGTTATAGTCTAATACCCTAAACAACAGAAGAAGCACCTATACACTTATTACACTATGGTTAGTTTTACTGACACAGAACACCCTATCATATGGGTCAGACATACAGTAAGGGAGTTCCAAGGCAGTGCATAATGAAAGAACTGGGATTGTGCGGCACTCAGCAGTTTAATAAAACTTAATGTCCTCCCAGGTGAAATAATTGCCCAAACCAGTCTGCGTTCCAGAATGATTAGTGGATATCTTGAGTCCTCTGTTATTAAAAGACCATGTATCTGGCAATGAAGAGAGATTCCCCACCCAACCTCCAACCCTTTAGGCTGGCTCTGTTTTTAAAATCGTTCATTCCTGGTGGGAGAACATACTAACTTTATTGATTTTGGGGCCTTTAAGCCACCAGCAGAGTGATAGAAGCCCCCTTGTAAACAGTATGAAAAGCTTGTCAAGTGATAGTGAAACTTGTCCCAAATTACCATGATCTGGAACAAATTCATAAAGTCCTTCTAGAAAGAGGATTGAGTCTTCTGTAAAGAACACCCTCTGCTTACAGGTGTGAAATAGAAGCCTCAGGAAGTCATCGCTGAAAAGGTTTTAGATTTAATTTTTTTGTAGTTGATGATCCAACTTTCAGATAGTAAGTTCTGGGCCACCTCCAGAACATAAGCTGTACAAAGGCCAGGAGACCAAATTAATCAGAGGCATTTCCAGGTAAGGGATGACAGTCACCTCCCTAGATTGTTGAAGGGCAGACATCAATGTCATGATCTCTGTAAACATCAGAGACAGAAAGGCAGAGTTTGAAAATTAAAGTGATGGGGCTTAATGCTAACACTTGTGTCACTCCCAGGATTGGAACATACAAGTGGTCGCCTTGTTGTGAATTGACACTATGGTGTATATTTACTAAAGTGCAGGTTTTTAGAAGTGAAATTGTTGCCCATAGCATGCTGACTGTTTGTCAGGGAGCTTGTGTGCCGAGAACTTTTCTCTGGGGATGTGACCCCTTGTCCTCACTGTAGGAGAAAAGGAACAAAACATTAGGCCCTTTGATCTTGGAGTTATAAGGGGACTGAACAAGATGTCCCAAGAGAATGGTAGGGACACATCCGCCTCTCAAGCCCTAAGCCGGTCGTCAAGGCTAAAATTTTAGCCCAAATAAGCACTGCATCCATGGTAGCATCTACCAGATATTCACAAGCCTAACAGCTATGTTCAGCCAGTTAAGAAAATTGGATCTGTCAGATTCCAAACCCTCTGCCATCTCTCCACTGCCTTATGTCGCCAAGCCTAAGATAAGCTTGGTCTAAGAAAGGCCACTGCATCGTAAAAACTGATGCAAGGGTGACCTCAATTTCCATACCAGTGATATACATTAAAATGACAGTGTTCAGAATCAGAATGGTAGTGGTCTTAGATAAGTGATCTATGACAGCAGTCATGCAAAAAATCTCATTTCACTGTATCCTTATTAAGGAGAGAATAAATTAACTTCAACTTGCAGGAGACCTGAAATATACAATTAGATTCATCCATGCTCCACTTAACATATCCTCCAAACTGCACAGAACTAAAAAGTATGTTTCTTAAACAGAGAACTGTTAATCTCAGATTCCCTCCTGTCATCATCTCCTCTACCTCCAGCTTCCTTTTGGAGTTTGCATAAGGGGATGATGAAACCTCAGGGTCGGAGACATCTATTACCTCATCTTTCTCCAGCATGGAAACAGTGTCAGGTTTTTCCAAAGTCTGAAAAACCAATGGAGGCGGATGCTAACATAGTTTAGACATGGTGGCTGCGGACTCCAAATTACTAAACAAGAATAAGGCCCTGGACTGAGCTCGCCAGGCCTTGAGCCCAAGCTGGCTCATCTGATGATGCAGTGAAAGTTACTAAGGACCCTTGTCAGAGCCCAGTGGCTCCCATGAGAGGGACAGAGGAGGAAATGCCTCTTTTATCTCCCGAGGATTTGTGGAGAGCTGAATGAGATACACAAAGGCCTGGGCCAAAGACTTTGTCTAAACTGGCTCTGCTCCACAGGCAAGCACAACTGCTGGTCCTCCACTACATATGCTGTGCACAGAGTGTCTACTCCAGACTGTGTGCAAGGCTATTTAAAGTGGTACTTGGAAGAGTCCAAACCTTTTGTCACTGTCCTCCTTAGGCTTGGCACTGGACATAGTCCCTTTCTTAGACACTGTAAGAATCAGTTAAAGGTGGGGATAGTTACGGTGCACAATCAAAGAGGAAGTCGATCTGCAAAGTAAAGATTTACTGGTGAGAAAAAACAGCCCAACCATCACAACTATTCCCTGCTAAGGAGAGGACAGCCAGTAAGGAGTAAAAGCAGAGTCTGCTGGCTATGACCAAAGATGAATCCTGCCTCTCTTTTGGTTATCACGAGAAGCCCAATAAGGAAGTGGTAGTGTAGAGACTTCCCCTTCCTACAGGACTAAGAAGGCTGGTGTCCTTTGCCTCCCGGGTCTTAATGCAGGACAGTCAACCACACCTGATACTCCACCTGGGTCAGCCCTCAATTATTACAAATTAATTTTTTTAGCAAAATCTGGCATTTCATGTTTCATGTACAAGTTTGTAATAGATGAATCCCAGAAACAATATACACATCTATTCCAGCAGACAAAAATAAAATTAGCGTCATATGGGCAGATATGGAAACCCTGACGCTCTTATAATACAAGATCTACTCCTTAGAAGTCTTCCCTTCAGTAAAGAAATCTGCTTAGTGACAAACAAGGAACATGCCTCTATTCCTTCCCTCTCCTGATCCTTCTTTCTCTCACCTCTCCTCTCCCTTCATCCAAGAAAATAAAACATGACAGAGATGTAGTATCAAAATGTAGTATTATCTATCCATCTATCGATCTATCCATAGCAACCAGCCATACATTTAAAACCCCTGACAGGTGGAGAAAATAGAGAACAACATTGATTATCTTGTTACAATGGCACCTGTCAAGGGGTAGAAGATCTTGAACTTGATGTACTGGAAGCCGGCAAAATGAGCAAGCATAAGGTTCTGAGCGACTTTGACAAGGGCCAAGTTGTGATGACTGGATCAGAGCATCTCCAAAATGACAAGTCTTGTGGGGTGTTCCAGGTATGCAGTGGTTAGTACCTACCAAAAGTGGTTCAAGGAAGGACAAACGGCGAACCGGGGACAGGGCCATGGGTGTCAAAGACTCATTGATGCACGTGGGGAGTAAAGGTTATTCTGTCTTGTCAGATCCCACAGAAGAGCTACTGTAGCACAATTTATTGAAAAAAAGTTTATGTTGTCTATGATAGAAAGGTGCCAAAACACAAAGTGTTTGCAGCTTGCTACGTATGGAGCACCTACAATGGGCACGTGAGCTTCAAAATTGGACCATGGTGCAATGGAAGAAGATGGCCTTGTCTGATGAGTCACGGCAGTTTGTGCATCGTTTACCCAGGGGTGCTAAGAAGGATATGGTGGTTACCGATTACCCCGGACCCAGGCTTGTTAAAGGGGCCTTGGAATGGTTTGAGGAACATGACAGAGTTCAAAGTGTTAACTTGGCCTCCAAATTCCCCAGATCTCAATCCGATGGAGTATCTGTGGGATGTGCTGGTAAAAGTCTGAGCCATGGAGGCCCCACCTCGCAATTTACAGAACTTTACAGGATCTGCTACTATCTTCTTGATACCGCAGAACAACTTGTGATCTTGTGAAGTCCATGCCTCGAAGAGTCACAGCTTTGGTGGCACAAGGGGGATGTACACAATACTAGGCAGGTGGTTTAATGTTACGGCTGATGATTAGACAGATTATAGATCAGGCAGACAGTTTGGACTGATGTCCAATGTGGTTTACAAAGGAAAATACAAAGATGTGCATGGAAATTTTAACCAATGCAGTATGCATTTTAAGTATTTTCATCATTGTCCAATCCCAAATGACTACATTGTTTTGCATATGTTGTCTTGGAATAAATCCCCACTCCCCTCTCCCCCCCCCAGAAACCTGAAAAGGAACCCATTTAGAGTTCTCTGAATAACTTGTACTTGAAATGTACAAAATATGTCTATTAAGAAAAAAGGAAAATATCCCTAGTGGCAAAGTAGAATGCAAAGCAAGGCCTACAAAATCAAATGTCCTTATTCAGATTCCCTCGCATTCAAGAAAAACCAGAGCATTCATAAAGGAATCAAACTGGTGAGACAAGGCACAAGTTTACTTACCGAGGCGGGCACTGGAAGGGAGAGAGTTGGAGCCGTGGGGAACTCTAGGTCGGGAGGTATCGCAGTATTCACCTGGGTGTTTGTGACTCAGGTCTAAACTTAAGCGGCCATGGTGTTGCGCACTGTGAGAGATAGGCATATATTTATCATGAAATGTATGTCAAGTATTTGCTTCTGGGCAGACACAAGTGGGGAAAATAAATTGAGCGGAGAAGATCTCATTTGACTCTTTTTTTATATCTATTACAGTGTTCTGAAGCCACCGACAGACATTGTTGAAATAAATGTCTGCAGCATTCTTCTCCCCTATCATAATAGCACTATACTTCTCATGATAAAAACACAGTGCATAATATTTTTGTTATTCACTTTATTTTTACGGTCAGCTCCTGAAAATGAGAATAGGTAAACTGAAAAAAATCATACCAAACTGAGTCGCCACGAACTACACCCAGTCACCGGGGAGCATTTTATTTTATTGTTACTATCCAATTTACAGTGGTCATCCTGTTAGGTTAAAGGAAGGTAAGTTGCTGTTGCAACGATGTGGAAACACCAGCAATGGGACCGCAATTTTTTCCCCTTGCAGCCCGATCTTGCTTTTTGTACGCAATATGGGGCTGTAAACAACTGATATTAGTATAAATAGTTCAGAGTACACTAGAGGACAAAACAAAAAGGCAAGTGTATAAAGGACTCGATGGTTGATGTGTTAGTAACAAGTGATATTTATATAGATCTCTAATAGCTGCCAGAAAACTACAAAGATGGGATAGAATACAGAATTGTTGCTGTGTATTACCTTTGATGCAGGTGCTGTGAGCAGACCTGGCCTGTGGAGGAGGGGCAATTAGTAGAAGGGACACGATGACTCCAAGCGGTGTAGATTGGGCTCCTCAAAACTGCTGTTACAGCAGGACATGGAGCCAGACTTCGAGGTACAGTACCTAAAACAAATTCACAACATGTAGATTTTAGGTAGCGGACACCAGTTATGCTTTAAGTATATCTCCATATTAATGCCGAATTAAAGCTAAGGCATTAATTGTTCAGCTCATGAACTTACCAGGCATCCCAGATCCATACAACGAAGCTGCAAAAATATCGCTATGGCGAGGGGAACGCTTGGGAGAGAACCGGACCCATTCATAATTAAGTTCAGGAGAGAGCCGATCCTCTGAGCTGTGGGAGAATTTCTGGGCCTGAGAAGAGGGACAGTGATAAAAGTTGAGTCACTACAAGTTGTGGAGAAACATCTGCTCACCACTTTGTCTTCACAATACCTTGATCTATATTTATAAGTCCGTTTAAAACTCTACCTAATATTAACTCTTTATTACTCTCGTTCTTACCACATACTAAACTTCACTCTCTCTCAACTGCAGTCTTACATGTTAGTGTGCACCAGATCAAGCTGACAAGTTTTGCTCATGACTGCTTGCGTTGGTTTCCATTTGGTGCTGTACTACAAACATTTGCAATCCTCGTATAGCTATGGCCTGAATGAGATACAGATAATACTGGTGGGGATCAGAGTCAGTTGGAGGAATACAGCAATGTGTTTCTCTGTAAGCGAATCTGATCCAGCTGCCAAAGTATTTGTAAACTAGACTTAATCTACGTCAACTTCTGATGACATTGACGTCTAATCTTATTAGATGATGGGAAATATATATAATTAAGAATTCAATTATTATTATTACATTTATTTAGTTACATATATAGTGCCAGGATATTCCATTGTGCTTTACAATTACAAACAAACAGTAATAAAACAAGACTGGTTAATAACACAGACAAAGAGGTAAGAGCCAAGTTGGAAGAGTAAAATCGGACACATTTAACCTACTGTATGTTCCAGATCAGATTTTTTAATAACAGTTCCATTAGCTCCCCTAATAAATTCCCAAGTGTCCCGTTTAGATGACTCTCAATTAAAATACAATACAACTAACCAGCTCTTTTCATATGCATTACACACAATATTCATATTAAATACACTGCAATGTATTAGTATCTAGGATCTGTATAAAACATAAAAACGGTCCTGATTAAATAAAAAAAATAAAAAAAAGACTGCAGTACAAGAACTCACTTGCAGTGTGTGATGGGGAATAGCTACAGGTGTTAGGCGGTGCTTTGATGCTGGTGCAGACAGCGGTCTTGGCCTCTTCACTTCAGGCTCTTCTGCCCTTTGCAAGCAGCTTTCCACCTCCCCACCTCCCCTACAGCCTGGCAAAGTACAATCAGACCCATCCTCCCGGCAGCATTTTCCAACCCCCCTATTATGATGGATCTTGTGAGAGGCTTCCTGTGAGCTAGTGGCAAGAGAAGCAGGTGAAGGGCTAGTAGGTGGTGAGCCAGCAGTTACAGTCGAATCAGAAGCAGAACTAGACTGATGCCTGTGTTTAAACTTGATGGAATCACTGCGTTTTGGAGGAGTCGGAGGGGTAGATGGCCTGTCCACCTTTGAAGACTGAGGTGAATGGGTCATGACTGGTCCAGGTGGAATAAAGTTTAGTTTTGGGGGTGTCTGAGGCCTTTTGAAAGTGTCAGGATCAAATATAGATTTTCTCTGCCTGGGCCTCTTGAAGACTGTGAACTCACTCTGGGAGTGTCCAGGGCTGACCATAACTTTGGGCCATGTACCACTGCTCCGCTTGCCAGTGGATGCCTCAACTAGAGCATCTGTAATAGCATCTGTGTAGCCAAGTGGCTGTCTGTCCTCCTCTAGCAAGTCATAGCCACGCCCCATGAAGACCTCTCCACCTATGGATCCCAAACTATGCTCTGAGTGGCTATGGCAGCTCAGCTGAAGGGCCCTCTCTGATCCACTACCATCTCCCATCTCTTTTTTGTGATCAAGGATGTCAGTACGAAAGATATCAGTCTGCGTTGAGCTGTTATTCTTTAGGTTCCTCTTATTCTGAGCCTGAATGTTTGGAGGGAGAACGCGACATGACTCCTTAATGTTTTCAAAGAGGCTTTGTCCGCTCCAAGATGTATTTGGTGGTAAAACCTTACAAGTAAAAAAAACAATAAAAAAAAATTCTATCATTATTTTATTTATGCTGTGGACTAAGCCATATATGTTCTAATTCGACTTTTTGCAATTTTAGCTTTATACTACATAAATTAACTATGATCAATATTTTATTTTGTAAAACAAAACAAAAATAAACTATAATAATACAACTTTTTTGTACTAATCTCTCTCTTATGCAGTATATTGTAGACACATACTAAACACTGGAGTAATTACTACTAGGAGACTGTACACTTAAAGCTGATATATCAAATAGCAATAGTCATTTTTAGGCCTAAACAGTGGGATTTATCATACTGTAGGTGGTGTGCTTATATTCAGTGTCTGGCAAAAGGGGCAGTGCCTGGCCTAACGGGCAGGGAGGCAGCCATCCAACCAGGCTCACAGTTTTGAAAGTAGAGTAAAAGAATGAAATTAAAAAAGTACCCCCATTCTCTTAAATTAATATAAAGCTCAAAATTCTTCAAGGTCCATAGGGTCCACAGGAACTACCTTGTGGGGGGGTGGGGGGCAGCAGTCAAAGCTTTAGCTCTCAGAATGCACTGATCCTCCTCCATATATACCTCGCCCCGAGCCACAGGCATTCAGTTTGTAAACAAGCCTAAATGGCAGGAGAAGGAAGTACAACTTACAATAGAAACACTTTCACAAAGATGAGGGAATCAGTGACAAGAAGAAACAGATCCCAACGGAGGCCATGTGTGTCAGGTTGGGCGCCCCGTGGACCCTATGAACCTCGAAGAAAAAAATAGTTAAAAGGTAAGTCAACCATAACTCTTATTTTCTACTTCAGGATCCTAGGGTCCACAGGAACTACCTTGGGGTTGTCCTAAAGCAGTTCCCTTAAGGATGGGGATGCTCCTGAGCAGAGAGGAGAATCCACCGCCCAAAGAAAACATCATGGGAGGCAAAAGTATCATGTGCATAAAATTTGATGAAAGTGTGGACAGAAGACCAGGTGGCCGCCTTGCACAACTGTTCCACAGAGGCGCCATGTCTAAATGCCTTTGATGGGCCCACAGACCGAGTCAAATGTGCTGCCACTGTGCAAGGAACACGGAGATCAGCCTGTGTATAAACCTGAGAAATAGTCATACACAGCCAGCTAGCCAGAGTCTGCTTTTTAGCTGGCCAGCCCAGCTTGTGAAAACTATATAACACAAAAACCGCATCTGATTTCCTGATGGCGTTGGTACGATCCACATAGATACGAAGGGCTCGAACCACTTCCAGGGAAGCTTCACTTGTAGAAAGGTCTGAAAACTGAAAGGCCGGGATTACAATTTCTTCATCCATATGAAAACAGTATACCACCTTTGGAATTTACCCCGCCTGTGTATGGACGACAGCTCTATTCTGGTGAAAAAACAAAATATGGGGAGCGACATGAAAGCGCTGCCAAACCAGACACACTGCGAGCTGAGGAGAAAAAGTGTCTTTGCTGTCAAGCATTTGAGGTCCACTGTGTCCAAGGGCTCAAAGGGAGGAGCCTGCAGCTCCCTGAGAACCAAGGATAAATCCCACGGTGCCACTGGAGGGACAAACGGAGGTTGAAGATGGAAAACACCCTGTAAAAATGTTCTAACATCTGGCAGGGGAGCAATTCTGCGCTGGAACCAAACTGACAAAACAGAAATCTGAACTCTCAAAGTAGCCAGGCGGAGACAGAGGTCTAGTCCAGCCTGGAGAAAAGCAATAACTCCGGACACCCTGAAAACTTTAGGGTCGTACATTCTGTGGTAACACCATTGAAAAAAAGAATGCCAAATTTTGTAATAGATGCGGGCAGAGGAAGGCTTTCTTGCCCTGAGCATCGTCTGAATCACAGAAGTAGAAAAACCCTCGTCCTTTAAGACGGAAGACTCAAGAGCCAGTGGGTCCAGATGTAGGCAGCGACCCTGTCCTAGCAAATCCGGCCGAAGAGGAAGTGGATTGTCTATGGATAGACAGGTCAGCGAACCAATGTCGCCTGGGCCAAGACGAGGCTATTAGTATCACCCTGCCACCCTCTTGGAGGAACAGGTATGGCAACCTGAAATCCCAACTCACGGCCAGAGCGTCCACGAAGGCAGCTGAGGGGTCTCTTGTCCTGGACCCATACCTGGGGACCTTGTGGTTCTGGCGTGATGACATGAGGTCTGTGG
This sequence comes from Taudactylus pleione, assembly GCA_031769625.1. Lineage (NCBI taxonomy): Eukaryota > Metazoa > Chordata > Amphibia > Anura > Myobatrachidae > Taudactylus > Taudactylus pleione. Next base: position 662,331 of record JAUIMM010000156.1, on the reverse strand, counting down.
ACCTGATTCAGAGCCGCTCGCTAGATGTGATCGCTCACTCCCAGCATATGCAAATTGAGCGCATGCCCAGCAAGGCAGGCAATCGCTCAGCAAGGCATTAGCACGCCCACTATGTCTTGGCGAGCGTAAGTAGACACCCACCAGCCATTCATAAGACACCCACTTGCGCACGTCATTTCCAGGAAGTGCATGAAAACATTGGTACATCGAGCACCATCGAACATGCTCGCAGCGCTTAAGGTTGAGTATACCTGCCCACAAGCACTGCGATCCCTTCAGTGTATAATTCAAACAGGTGACGTGTACTATGACGCTGCCTGAAATGGCGTTTAAACACTCAGGCACGCCTGCGTCAGCAACTCCACTCCCCGTTACTACTGCCCTGCCCCTATTACCACCCACAAATGGCCTCTCCTGTCACTCATTCCACTGGGCTGTCATTGCAGGGCGAGCGAGCGCATCCTAGTTTGCGCACGCGCACTGCGAACTATACGCATGTGCACATTTACAAACATCGCCAGCAACGAGCGATCGCTTGCTAGCGAGCAGATCTGAATCAGGTACTATGTCCGGTAGTCCCCACTTGTTCACCAGGAGCTAAAAGATGTCTGGATGGAGAGCCCATTCTCCGGCGTGTATGTCCTGAGAACTTAGGAAGTCCGCTTCCCAGTTGAGGACTCCTGGGATGAATATTGCTGGAAGATGGCGTTCTGCCCACACCAGAATGTTCGCCACTTCCCACATGGCTACCGGACTTCATGTGCCTCCCTGATGGTCGATGTAGGCCACTGTGGTCGCATTGTCGGACTGAATCTGGGCCGGCCTGCCCCGAAGGAGGTCCTGTGCCAGAATGAGCGCCTTGTGCCCTGCACGAAGCTCCAAAATGTTTATGGACATGTGATTTTCCTGAGCTGTCCACCGATGACCTGTCACCGCGTCCCATCCTCAAAGACGTGCATCATTGGTGAGAAGCCAATTTGGGATCCATAATGGGCGACCCTTGTTCAGATGAGCTGTCTGTAGCCACCATGAGAGGGAGAGCTGAACTTTTGGCGAGATGAGGATTGTCTGAGACTTTATCAGATGACACTGACTGTCCTACTGAGACAGAATCCATCACTGCAGGGGCCCGAAATGGAACTAGGCATATGCCACCATGTCGAAGGTGGATATCATGGACCCCAGGTCCAGCCTGCTCTTGTCGACAGGCAATGGTCAGTTGGAGATGACCCAATATCAGGATGTCGTCCAACTATGGCAGTATCCTGACTCCTTGTCATCTGAGACGAGCCGTCATGACTGCCATTATCTTGGCAAACACCCGAGGGGCTGTGGACAGACCAAAGGGCAATAATAATGTTTCAGAAAAACTCAGAAACCCCTGGTGGAATAGTGCAATAGGTACATGCAGATATGCATCCTGTATGTCCAGGGAACCCTGAAATCCCCAGGTTCTATTGCCAGCATAATTGACCATAGGGTCTCCATACGGAACTTGGGCACCTGGATGAACCTGTTGAGAGATTTCCAATTCAGAATAGAGCGATGAGACCCATCTAGCTTCTGAATCAAAAACAAAGTAATAACTCCTTCCTTGTTAGCTTAAGGAACCGGGATTATCCCCCCTGAACTTTAGCAGGGCATGATTGGTCTACTAGAGGGCAAGGCCATAGATAGAACCTTATGGGGGAGTTGTGCAAACAACCTTCTGGGGATTTCCCACCTAATGCACTCTCCCTGCGGGAGAGGGTAAAAAGACATTAGACCTTTTTGGAATCTGGAACAGTTTATCTGTTCCATGCTTCCCCATAAACTCAGTGAGCTATTCAAATTGAGGTAATCCAGCCTAAATAACCTTCAGGTGTCTGAACACCAGGTTTATTAGGCTTTAGGAGCCGGTACTTAATCTTCTATAATGAGGATTGAATTAACTGCCCCTGCTAGAGAAGAACATCCACTGATGAATGACGCTCCTCCTCTCCGAGATAGGACCAGAGGGAGAAACCTGTGTATCCCCTGCCTCCTCAAATGATATATCAGAATCTGAAAGCAGGATGGACTGAGAGGATGGTGCAGTCCATTTATATGCTTAGAGGGCTGATGTCTTATTCACCTGTAACCTCTACAGATAGGTAAATGCTAAAAGCCAGATTCTGAACTGAGTGGACATAATTCTCCATCCAGGAAGGATGTATGGGAAGAGGAAACACAGCAGGCTGTAATCACTGTGGGAAAACCGAAGTGGGAGGCAGTGTGGTGGCTGATAAGCGGTCTTCTAACTGCGTCATAACCTGAAACCAGGAGGACCTTCAAGGTGCCCCTGAACAGGTGCTGGCGAGGTGGACTGCTGTGGTGTCCATCCTGTATAAAAACCTGAGAGGCCTACTTCACTGGATTTACATGAAATCAGCACAAGGACCACAGTCTGCTGTTTATTGTTGTCCTGAGATATGGGAAAAATTTGCAAATAACCTACAACAAGTGTAGGGTTAACAATGCAAAGTGACCTCCTTCACAGATAAAAATAAATGTGAAGTACTCTCTAACTCCTATACACCAGGTAGTTGGGGGTTAGAAAATAGCCAAAAGAAAACCACATTTTTTATTTCAACAGTAGAGTTTAGCATAGGTCACATAAAAATGCATATAATATATTTGCAAAAGGGCATTAAAATCAACTACCTAAACACATACGTTATTGGTAGGATCTACATGCCTATAAATATATTTGCAAATGGGCACTAGATCACAGTTACATTGGTAGGATACAAGTGCAATGCATACAAATACAGTATAAGTATAAAAGTTGGTAGGATTCCAGTGCTATATAACTTGGCCCTAGGAGAAAGATATACTCAGACAGAGACACCAAATCTCCACTCAGCAAACACTCAATTGTAGCTGAGCGTTTCTAACTAATTAGGAGAGAGGGGGATGGGCAGCTCAGTCTTCACAAGTAAAAGTAAAGTACAATTTAACCCCTACACATCTGGTAGTTGAGGGTAAAAATGGAGCAATAGCAGTGATAGTTATAAAAAACATAAATAAAACTTGCATGACCTCCTGTTTCCCTTTATGCTTAGCATATATAAGTACAAAGGTAACAATGCACTTTTTTTAACTGGTGTACTGGATTTGGTGAGGTAGCAGTCTCCTATAACAGGGAGCACATAAACCATCCTACATGAAATCCTGAGACGACAGGCCTGCTAAACAGGATTTTTATGACACCAGCATAGGAGCTTCAACCTCCTGATCATCCTTATACCTTTTATACATTGATATGTCAAAGTTTAAAGGTACAAGTTATAAAAGCAATGCAATGTGAGCGTCTTCACAAGTGCCAGTATTTGTTAAGTACACAGAAAACCCCACACCCCCTGTACAGAGGGATGAGGAGAAAAACAGTGATAGTTATAACTGACAGTCAGAAATAAAAGGCAGTAGCAAACAGCAGCATATGCAATTAAATCGCAATGAGCTCTGAATCAACTGACCAACACCCAAGACTTGGTAGGATGTAGAGCACTATATACCTGACTCAGGGGAGAGGTATACAGGGAGACAACTCATACCTTCTGCGAACAGCAGCTTCAGCAGAGCACCGATGGTGGATTGTGAGCATCTCATATACACGAGGTGGGTAGGAGGAGCAACCCAGATGTGAGAATACTTTCATAGGGTCTGTTTCTGGGTCGGGGGAGAGCCTACCTCCCCTAAGCTGCATCAACCTACCGGGTACACTGGCATTATGGCAGTAGATGCATCTACTGCCGATCCCCGGCCTCAGACGATAAGGTCTAGCGAGGCAGCGGGAGAGCACTGGGCCTTCACTGCAGTGGCTTCTGGTGCGTCTCCAGCACCAGAAGCAAGGACTGCTGCACGCGATTCCCCTTAAACGAGGAATTGCCTTACCGGACATCTCCGTGCGTACGATTGCAGTCCGGGCCTCCAGAGTCACTCCAAGCTCCACTGTGACCTGCCGAAATTACCAGAGACTTTAATGGTGTTGCGTAGGAGGTAGAAGGAGTCGCAGAGCATGTGTCCTATTAGGATGCTCAGCACTGCTAACCCAGTCCAAATCAATGCCTGTGGCTGAGGGCGGCGTATATATTTGGAGGACCAGTGAATTCTGGGAACTAAAGCTTTGACTGTTTGGTGTCTGGATCTTACCATTCACATACCCCCCTCCCCCTCAAGGTTGTTCCTGTGGACCCTATGGACCTGGAAAAAGAAAGAATGATACTTCCAGGCTACCCTGGTGGTTGGGTATGAAACACCGGCAGTCGAGATGCCTTCTGTTAAATTTCAGACAGCTCCATACCTCTCGGTATGATGACAGGGGTCGGGTAAGTATGCTAACCCTCCCCCCCTTCTTCCTCTAACCCTCCCCACCCAGCACCCTAACCCTCCCAGTTAGTGCCTAAACCTAACCCTCCCCATTTGGTGCCTAAACCTAACCGTCACCCCTTAGTGCCTAACCCTAACGCCCCCCCCCAGTAACCCTAGCCCCCCCCCAGTGGTGCCTATCCCCAACCTCTCCCCCCTTACCCCCCAAAGCTTAACCCAATCCCTCCTTAGTGCCTAAACCTAACCCTCCCCACCTCCGCGGCTAACAGCTAAGGTGCCCCGCTATATTTACGACTAGGATGGCAGCTGTCGGGATTCCGACACCTATGTTTAGTCCCAGGTCGGGATTTTGACGCCGGGATTTCAACAGCCGGCATCTGGGTAACAGAGTGAAAAAACCTATTGTACCACTAAGTGAATTATTGCAAGATGGTGCTTGTAGAATTACATACTTGGCGCTGGTGGTATCACAACAGTGATCAATAACAGTGGCCCCTGAGAAAATAATTATTAAAACAACAAACACTAAAATAATTTCCCCAGTTAACACTTGGCTAAAATAATTTCTCCATTTTGGCATTTCCCATTTAAACTACTTGTGCTGGTACTGGTCATGCCAACTATTAGGAAGGGCAGAATTTACTAGATAAACAACTCGAAATATATAGTTATGTAATGCACCTGGCTCATGGTTGCAGACTCTGTTAATACAACCCATTTATACTGTATACCAACACTCTCCATTCACGAAATATCACAGAAAACTTGACTGCGCAACATGCTAGAAAAGAATCTGGTTGCTTATCTTGGGCTACTCTACTTGGGGTGCATAGTAGATGGAACACCCTTGCCAAGCTTGGTTGCTATATTTGTGCTAGTTTTCAGGCTACTGGGTGTGAAAATTGTTTTACCTTCTTCTGGTAAAGTTAGGCTGCAGTGAATAGTTTGATTAAAGATGGAGTCTGCCTAAATTCACATTTTGCACATGTATTATACTTCCTCTTACTCTTCTCTCCTCCTACATTAGTCTGTTAACACTAACATCTCAAGGGGCACTACTGTGTGGCATAAGGTTATAAGGAGCATTACTGTGTGGCATAATGTGTAAGGGGCATTACTATTGTGTGTTATATGGAGAACTACTACTATGTGGCATAATCTGTAAAGGGCATTACTGTGTGGTATAATATGTAAAGGGAATTACTGTGTAGTGTAAGGGGCATTACGGTGTGGCATAATGTATATGGGGCACTACTACTGCATGGCATAACATGGGCTTTATGTGGGGGCAAATGAATGTTTTGGGTTTTTTTTTACCTCTGGGGGGGGCCGTTTTAAGATCTTACTATGTGGCCCCAAAAGTTCTAGTTATGCCCTTGCATGCAAACACAGAGGGCTGACTAATATATATGGTCACTTTAAAAAGTACTAACTACAGCTTTAATATGAATTTTATGAGTCATAAAGATTGCTCAGACTGTGATGATAAAAGGATACTTTTGTAGTTTTTGGCAGCCTGCCAATTTGCACTGGAGCCAGCCCCAGAATGTGTGCAATTTAAGTGTGTCCCTAATTTTAGGGATTGTGTGTACAGTGTGTGGCCCAGAAGAAGTTGTTCAAACCTAGGCAAAAAACCAATCCGCTTTTTATTTATTTATTACCAGTTATTTATATAGCACACACATATTCCGCAGCACTTTACGGAGAATATTTGGCCTATCACATCAGTCCCTGCCCCAGCGGAGCTTACACTCTATGTTCCTTATCACATGCTCACACACATACATACATACACACTAGGGTTAATTTGTGTTGGGAGCCAATTAACCGACCAGTATATTTTTGGAGTGTGGGAGGAAACTGGAGTACCCGGAGGAAACCCACGCAAGCACAGGGAGAATATACAAACTCCGCACAGATATGGCCATGGTGGGATAGGGCTGTTCAAACTACACCACCCTGCCAAATTTGGTGGAGCTAGGTCCAAAACTCCGGCTGTGCATAAGGACAAACAGACAGACAGGCTTTCTCTCTTATTATAGAGATATCAGGAAGGGCGTTTTCTGATTGTGGCTGGTAAGATTTAGGATACAATGACTATATTAAGTGACTATTCTCTCAAAAGTGGTTACATGGCTTGACACATTGGCCACTCAGATGCAGAGTTAGACAACCATAGGAGGTGATTTTGTTCTCCAGTGACTCTACCATAGACCTATGTTAGCTGTCCTCATACTGGATGCAGTGACAGCAGCCAATATTTTCAGGAGTTTTTACAAATGATATGTTCAACCATTGGGGATAATTTGTGAATTGATTAAATAAAAAGAACCATCTAAAACACTAGACCCTAGACTGCCTTAAGGCACAGATGTGGGTTTTTAATTTACTTCTGTACAGCTCGAAAAGCATTTGGCTTCAAAGGGGAAAAATATAATGAAGCAGATACAATATTGGCTCGCGAGCTGAACCACAGAATACTGTAACTTTAAACCGGCTGCATCTCTTCAGGGACCGACCTTGATACTATATTAAATGAAGAGCCTGATCTATAAATTTGGGAAGCAGTGCAAAATCCTAAAGACGACCTCTGGCTTTTTATGTACTCAGGTGTCCATCTACCATCCAGCATTACATAATAAATATTGTGATTTTCATATAATTGCTGGCTAGCATCTTGTTACCCACTATAACACCAATACAAGAAGTTAAAGCCTAGATCAGACTAATATTATCTACACTCCAATGAATTAGGTGATGCATAATGTGAGGTGAAGGAAGATCATTATTAGAGCACTGTATATCTTATGCCGGAAACCCAGCAATTGTCAGGTGCTGTAATTTTTTTTTTTATCATCACAATAACTTCCCTAAGCATTCTTTTAATTCAACTATAAGAGTCTCCAATACTACTTATTATTCCAGGATCTATAAAGCATTCTGTAAATAACAATAAATTAAAAAAGGTGGCTTGTTATACTTATAGTCTCCAATTTCATATGATCTCTTGTTAGATACCTCCTTTTAAAAAAAAATAAAGAATTAAATTAAACCTGCCCTGCTCAATCTCTTAATGCCCTTGACAAACTCGCCCTGAAGCAGTGGGCTTAAGGCCACAACCAGGGCTTTAAATTACCTTTACCAGAGAGAGGCTGAGTGAGTCCCGGCAGTTCCTGAGGAGAGCCTCGCATTCTGTGATGGATTTATTATCCAGAGCGATACCATTAATCTGCATGGAAAAATGAGTGATCATTACCCTTTCAGAAAGGCAATTTAGCATACGTTGTTACATATGGACAGGTTTCTGATTTATTATGCAATCACCTGTCTTTCTAGGATAGTGTTTCTAGAAGAAAGTTTGGTAATTTAGTGTCAATTTGTATAAAAGTGCTTTCTTGCTCAGATCTCCCCATAGACATGTTTAGTAAAAGCCTGTAAAGCAAGAGAACACTTACAGCCACCACTCTGTCACCAGATACAAGGGAACCTTCCTTGGCGGCAGGACTCCCGGGCATCACAGCTGCCACCAACACACCTGTCTCCAGAGAGATACCACTGTCTGCAACACAGAGAAAATGACTGAGTACACAGCATGAACACCACAAGTGAAAAAATATATTTGTTATACATTTAAATATGCTTGGATTTGAAGGCACAAGTTTGTATGAAGTGATGCATTGGATGTTTCTTACTGAGAGAAGCCTCGATCTGCAGGCACAAACAAGGTTTATGGAGCGGTGGGAAAATTTCCAGAAGGGTACATGAAACTCCAACATCCTATCACTATAGAACTATCCCTTTCATGAAATGAAATCATTTTCAGTTTAATAAGCAGAAGGAAGGGAACATGGCACATCTTAGGAATTATTGCCTGGTTCTGTTCTGTGTAATATAGTCATTAGTGACATTAGCCATGTTTAGCAAACAATATAGTCTGGCACATGATACAGATTTGTAACAGAGCTGATGGTAAGAAGTGAATTAGACAGTGGGAAAAAAAAGTCTCATTTTCGATTTTATGCATCTTCATTTAATATATCGTTTGTAACATACCAAGTACTATAGACTTCATTTGAGTTTAGCAAACATCATTAGCAAATCCAAGAGAATGGGTGGTTGTAGGAGGGAGGTAACATTGGCACTTTATAGTTTACTCATGGACTGGGTGCAGTTCTGAAGGCTTTGTCCTAGATATCACATAGTAAACTAGAACCAATTCAGAGAATGGCTGCTAGAGTGTCTGAGCTTCAAAACTTATTAGAACTGGATTACAGGGAAGTAACGTTTAGAGGCATGAAGGAAGTGTATGATACAGCTGTGATAAGAAACTTGTGTTATGTGGGTATTAGAACCATTAGTAGACGCTAACTACATATCTACATATTTTAGATCTCCAACCTTTCTGACTGCCCAGATTGATGTGCAGGGGGGTAGCAATTCGACTCCCAAGGGACTTTCTCCTCCGTATGACCATGTTAATAACATCCCCTCCACTTAGCACAGCCTTAATCAGCTGTTTGCGGTCTTTGTTAGTGAGATCCACATCATTAATCTTCAAGAGACAGTCGTTCACTCTGTAACAGAGATGACAAAAGTTTCCAAAATTGAAATACCATAAGACTTCCTAAAGCAGGTTTTACAAATAGCTCTAATTGTGCTTTGTTTTATCTATGTATACATGTGAGATAGTGCATGTAACTTTACGCATTTTGCTCTTTTGAAGGTACAGGCATAGTTCTGGATCAAGGTCCACTTGTCTATTTTGATATCCCTTGTGATAAATCGGTTTTTATTGACTGCCACAAACTAATAAAACGGAGGTGTGCAAAACAAGAGGACAAATATACACCTTGGAAATCTCTGCACAAGTAAATATGAGCATAAACACTAGGAAATGAAAAAAAAATGTTGCCAATTTTTTCTGTCACCATTTTGAGGACCAGGCAATATGAGAACACATGCATATGATTACAGGGGTTACATCCTTTTTGGACAATCAAACCAGTCGCAGAGCCACAACTTCCAGGAATATGCAAAGTGCTGAGATCAGAGCACAGGCAAGAGCCTCAAAGTAACTTCCCCGAAAGGCAACCCTGAAACTTCGGGCAGCCCCCACATATGGAGTGAAATAAAGGATCCTTAATATCAATGTATAGCAGCAACTTCCCGACCCAATGCTTGGAGCCAGACATGACAACTGCATTTTTCAATGCTCCTCCTGTAAGAATGCAATGCTCCCCCTGTTCAGTTGCATCTTCATCACGTGAAGGAAGGTGTGCTGAACCAAAGATACCAGTAGCTCTAGATCACTATGTTTATGCCCCAGGAATTTCAATAGAACCAAAGAAAAACAGGACCTAAAGACCCCAAATTCCTAAGAGCCACTGAATTTAGAGATTTACCAAAGGATTTTGATTACTTTTTATTGCCGTAAAAAGTAGTAGTTGATCATGCCGGACATGTGAATAATATATTACACTCAAATTCATTCACATGCATGCCTGCGGCTTGTACCATAAATACATGAAAATTAACTATGTGCAGAACTGTAATACAATATGTGCCTAGTTTTGTGCAGCCGATCTGGTATCTCTAAACATTTCCTGTCCCTGATTGACAAGTTCTGAAGGAGCTCACACCAATAAAAAAAATGTATATGGTAATTTCATTAATGATATGTATAACTGCCATACCTACTTTTATTACCACGTTCTATTATATACAGATGTGTCCCCATACACCTAACCTCAGTAAGCCATGCAGAGCGAGACACCTGGCGTGAGTGAGCTGCCAAGTCCCCATGTGAGAAACCACTTTAGGAGACTGCACTGATTAATTTGATATGTACTTGTATACCTGCGCGCATCAGAGTATGTATACAGATACATCTTCACACATCTTTGCTGCAGATGCGCCAAAGGAGCCCCTCTCGGCACGCCAGGTCCCGTGTAGCTCTGCTAACGCTGGGCCTTTTTTTTTGCCGAAAATGCTTCTAAGTTACAATGCCATGTGACCAGGACGCACCCGCAGACACTGGCGATAAATTTGATAATGTGACACTTCTATATCTGTGTGCACCGAAGTCTCTGAATCTGTATACATAATTCTATGAGGCCTCGACCAAAGGTTTTTTCCACGACAATTTCTGTTGTGCTTCGTATACAGATTCAGTGGCACACATATATAGAAGTGTAGCATATCAAATTAATGTGCAGTCTCCTGGTGTGTCCTAGTTGCATCGCATTGCAACTAAGACACATTTCAGGCAAATAAAGACATCCAATGCAAAGTTGCACGGGACCTGGCGGCTCTCTCGCGCCAGACGTCTCACATTGCGTGGCATATTAAGGCTAGATGTATGAGGACAAATCTGTACAAAGCACAACGGAACTTGGTGTGAGTAAAAGTCACTGCCGCTCTATCAAAGTACTTCCTATACAGATTCAGACTCAGTTACACAGAGATGTACAAGTGCTGCATATCAAATTAATCATTGCAATCTCATGAAGCAGTTTGTCACATCTGTTCGAGACGCATTTTCAGGGGAAAAAAAGACTCACAAAATACCTTCTGGGACAGGTGAATGGCACAGGACCTGGCGACAAGAAGGGCTGTTTGGCGCCACTGCAGCAATAATGTATGAGGACACATCTGTATACCAAATAAAAATCCTTCTCATTGTCCAGAGAGAGGAACTGCCCAAGTAGTAGATTTATAGGACCTAGTGCCACCTCCCGGGTGGCACTATGATCAGCAGGTTAAGTTTCATGTGCGGCCACATAGTGATGTCATGACGCGGCCGCACACTGGGGCGAGGAGCTGAGGACACAGTCTCGCCGGATCTTCCAGCTCTCATGGCACGGGGGCGTCATCAGACCTTGCCTGGCCAGAAGGTAAGTTGTTGGGGGGGGTATAATGTTCAAAGAGGCATTACTGTGTGGCATAATGTTCAAAGGGGCATTACTGTGTGGCAGAGTGTTCAAAGGGCATTAAAATTGTCTACTATGTGGCATAATGTTTATAGGGGCATTACTGTTTGGCATAATGTTTGGCATAATGTTCAAACGGGCATTACTGTGGCATAATGTGTTCTATCGGGCACAACAGTACGGCAGAATGTGAATAAATACTATTATAAGTACTATTGTGTGGTCGTGCCCCTTCCCATCGAGAACACACCCGTTTTTTTCGGTGCACGTCTTAAGCAAGCACTCTCCCTGCTTCAATTATGGATGGGGGCACCAACGCTCTTTATGTACACAGGGCACCAAAATGTTTTTTGTGTGCACAGATGTGTCGTCCTCTGCATTCAGCACCTCTGCCCTAAAAAAAAATCCTACAGTGAACACTATCTAAATCCACTACAAGTGCTAAGTTAGGGCTCGGTCAATTGGGAAAATGCCTTCCCTTTTCTTTGTGTATGACCTAGTGTTCCCGCTAGCTTGTTTTAGTGGGTCGCTGCACCGCGCCCTGCCCGATTTTGAAAGGGCAAAATGCACCCTGCCCTTTGAGCGGCACCTCGCTAAAACAGCATGCCCTCAGCCTTCCCCAGCCACAGGCCAAAGTGTCCCGTGGGTGGGAAAAGTTGTGATTGATCACTGCCAGGTGAATAGAAGCCGTGCACATGCTAATAGCATCTACTCACCATGAGGGGAGAGCTTGGGGAAGCCCAGCACCTCCGTAAGTGCTGGGCACGCCCCCAAGCGTGACAAATTGGAAGCGTGCCCCAAGGACACCCCCCTTCCCAGCCAGCCACGCCACCTTTGCGTCTTTGCCACACGCAGAGACTCACAGCCGGCCCCTTCCAGTGCCCTGCCGTTCCCGCAGCCTAGCGGAAACGCTACGACCTCCACCAATGAAGTGCCAGTTTTACCTAATAGAAACAACCAACTTTCTGACTATGGCAATTGTTTGAATCCCCTACAGGGTGAGCTCTGTTGTGTGTATTTTAATACAGAGAATGATGTACAGAAAGATGTTGTTCTAATTATCAATTATATTTGTAAGAGCATAGACTAAGAAGTGGGAGAAGTCAGGAATAGAAAGGGGAGGAGTCTATGCCAGGTGCTGACGCGAGGTCAGCCTGTGTGCTGTAAATGCTAGGGCCTATTTTTAGTGCCTGTCCGGTCCTCATAGGGGCCATATTATAACATGCATTAAAATAACCCCCCCCTCTACAAACTTTAAGCCAATAGTGTCGGAGGATTGATGTCCCTACTCCTGTCAGATAAGTCAGTGGTTCTCAAAGTCGGTCCTCAGGACCCCACACAGTTCACGTTTTCCAGGTCACACAGCAGGTTGATAACCTGTGAGATAAGCTATTAGAGAATATGCTCTATAGATGCTGCAAGAGCCACAGCCAGTCTACATGACCCCATATCAAACCTGTTCTAAATAGTGGGGACTGGGTAGTGTGTGCTGTTATATATTCTGACTTTTTTTTTTAATGCAAATTTACATTTAATACTCAAATATTATTAATTTATTTATATCTTCACAGAATAGTGCACCATAGAATTGACTTTAAAATATGACAAATCATATACCTTAGCCGGCCATCAGCGATGCTGCCTTTGTCCACTTTAGTTACAAAAATGCCACTATCCCCTGGAAAAAAGGGTTCACTCACTCCATCTGCCACATCGAAGCCTAGAGCTTTGAGGTCCATATCCTCCTGCAATAAAATAATATGTTTAGCTTTATATACTATAGGGCCAATGCAGATCTGAATGCAATTCAGACGCAGATGCTCCTGTTGTGTGTGCACAGGCAAAAAAATGCGTATATTAGCTTCTATATAGAGTTGATCGCTGCTCTGTGGTGTCCCTGCCCTCTAGCCATACGCTTAATTTAATACTCATGGTCATTAATGCACACTTGCACCAGTCTATACTTAGAAATAACTCCATCAACGTGCCCTCTCTTAACTTTGCCTGTGTAAGAACATCACATTACAGTCCAGTTACGCCACACCAGTCTGAAGTGGAGATGTAACTGAAAGGCATAGTGGTTTGATTTGCTGGTACTTGTGTACTCTTGGTTCCAGGGTATGTGCTGTGAGAAAACATACAAAATAAGCCCCAGAAATTGACGTACACTCCATTCTACATCGTCCGCTATAAGCGCAACATGCAACATAATTGCCATTCCACTAATGAGGGACAGAATTTTTTTTTTAAATAAACATTACATTTTTAGTAATTATCCAACTTATACAATATGTATGCAGCATTGAATTGCTTACTTTGTGAACATTTTATGTCACATGTACTCCACACGTGGTTAGAAACTAACTAGACTTGATTTAATCTATAACACAAATATGCAAAATTGAAATAATAGACACAGTTATCTTCAATTATCACCCAACGAAAGTCCAGATAGAACCATAGCACTGCAGCAGTGTGTGTGCTACCAATGGCAATGTATATTACAGCACACATCAAAGTGATGCTAACAGAGGAGATCTAACTCTCGTTAAAGAACTCATGGAAGGTAGGCACATAGATGACCTGCTACTCACCCTATCACGTTCAAACTCCACCACTTCAGTCTCCCACTCCAGTGAGTCTGTGTCAATAGCAGAGTCATGAGAGCTATGAGCCATGAGCTGGCGGAACCTGGCTTCTTTCTCAATCTGATTATCCATCTTTTCCCTGAAGAGAATGATTTCAGCAAAAAGTTGATGACAAGTTGAAGTAGCAAGTTACTGAACACAACCACCATGTCTTCCCTGGCACACTGAAGTGTGAATGTGTACGAAGACACTATCCATCCCGTTCGAAAATATTTGAACTGAGAAGATACTGGTGTTACAAAAGCTTATGGAGATTATTCTTGGAAAGTGCTGTAGTCTTGGCCTCAATTACAGTCAGACAACCTCCAAACAATAAAAAGGAGTGTTGGTAACACAAGTAGAATAAGCTTTGATTTTGGAATCAATTTTTGGAGGGTTTTTTATTTTTGCAGTAATGTTATTAAGTTATTTTATCCCTTAGCTGAGAGACACTATGGTAGCTCCCATTAATAAATGGAATATGAATAGAAATGTGCAGGGAATGTGATGGGGACTCTATTATTATTATCCTTTATTTATATGGTGCCACAAGTGTTCCGCAGTGCTTACATAGTACATAAACAAATAATTTGACAACTGACTTACAGTACAAAATAGGACAAGGACATGGATAGTATACATTGCTACATTAGTGACCATAACACCTAGATATGCAACAGAGCGTAAGCAACCAAGTATTAGGTGCCCTGGTGGGGGGTAAGAAGTAGGTGAAAGTAAAGTAAGGAGAAGCACAAGAGGGTAGAGGCCCTGCTCATAAGAGCTTACATTCTAAAGGGGAGGGGCAGACAAACACGTGTGACACAGATGGGGTAAACGGAGGAAGGAGCATGTTGCAGCAAGTTAGGATGGGAGCTGGAAAGCTTTGATGAATTAGTGGGTCTTGAGAGCCCGTTTGAAGGATTGTAAAGAGGAGGAGAGTCTGATAGGGAGAGAGTTCCAAAGGTCGGGAGCAGCACGGGCAAAATCTTGGAGGCGGGAGTGGGAGAAAGTAATCAGTTGGCATGAGAGGCGGCGTGCATTAGTGAAGGGGCAGACAGGAGAGTGGAGGGAGATGAGGTCACAGATGTAAATGGGAGAGTAATGGGTGAGGGCTTTGTAAGTGAGTGTGAGAACCTTGAATTGGGTTCTGAAAGGGAAGGGGAGCCAGTGGAGGGCTTGTAGGAGAGGGGAGGCAGATGTAGAGCATTTGGAAAGGAAGATGAGTCGAGCAGCAGCATTGAGGACAGACTGGAGAGGAGAGAAACGGGAGTTGGGGAGGCCAGATAGGTGAAGGTTACAGTAGTCCAATCTGGATATGAGGGTTTTGGTGGCATCCTGGGTGAGAAAGGGTCTAATCTTGGAAATATTTTTGAGATGGAAACGACAGGACTGTGAGAGGCTCTGGATATGTGGTTTGTAGTAGAGGGAGGAGTCCAGGATAACTCCAAGAGAGCGCACTTTGGGGCTAGAGGAGATAGTTGTGCCAACAATTGTTAAAGAAATTGTGGGAAGTGAGGTTATGTTGGAGGGTGGGAAAAAGATCAGCTCAGTCTTAGACATATTAAGTTTAAAAAATCGCTGGGACATCCAGGAAGAAATGGCAGAGAGACAGCTTAGCACACCGTCGCCAGTGTCATCCCGGCAGTACTGGTAGCAGCTCCTCGTTCCAGGTGCGCAAATTAGCACACCGATGCCAGTGTCATTCCGGTGGCACTGGTAGAAGCTTTACGTTCCAGGTGCGCTATTAAGCACCCCGTCTCCAGTGTCATCCCGGCGGCACTGGTAACAGCCCCACGTTCTGTTGCATACCTCACCTGAGGTATGCAACAGTCCTGGGGCCCCAGGTCACAATCAGCCCTCAAGGCTGCTCCCACAGCCCAAAGGCTGCTTCACACCATTAGTCCCTTGGCCACGACTATAAAGGCCACAACCAGCCCCCAAGACTGCTCCTACAGCCCACAGGCTGCGTCAGACCTCTTGCCCTCGGCACAACTAGTACAATACATTCCCTCAAAGCTGTCATCAGTTGGCTCTACATTTATACCATCGAATCCCTCCAGGAATCATAACAGCACCCCACAGACCACTAGTGGGACTGGCGATGGACTTTGCACACACTCTATTGTGAACCACATTCAACAAAGTGAGCTGTGCAATGTGGGCATCAATGCAGTCTCAAAAGGAGGGTGACAATGGCTTGTGCAATATAAAGAGGGATTGATGAGCATGCCACAAAATATTCTTTGAACAGCACTGTGTAATTGGTAGCACTATATAAATAAAACTTACTAATAATACACATAATCTGGATATCAACAGAGTCTGTGCAATGAAGCGGTCAATAAGTCTTGTGCAATGTGATTTGTGGCTCGCAGTGAGGTCTGTCCAACGGTTTGCAATGGGGTCTAATTATGTGGCTGACAAAAGAGTAGGTGCAACAGGGTTCCATTATGACAGTGACCAATCAGAGCGCTCCCATTCATTCCTAGGGCAGTGACTGCAAGTGACTTGCCATTCGCCAAAAGACAGGGCTTTTTTTTTGGGCAAGATGGCGGATGCTACATGGAACGAAGACGATCCTTCCATATGGCATATAAGTGAGTAACAAAAGGTGGTAACAAGGGATAGGAAGGTGTGGAGTTTTGTGGTGTCCACATTCTATCGTTTCTCATATATATATATATATATATATATATATATATATATATATATATATTTATTTTTTTTTCCTTTCTTTCAGGGGCATTACTGGTGCCAGTGGGCCATGGTAGCACTTACCGTTCTCAAAGTGCCAATATTGGGCATGACTAGACTAGCTAGGACATGTAGTGTGCCAGAAAATGGCAATATAATATTTTTATAAATTTTTTGCAAAAGTGTATAAACCCCACTCCCACCACTCATGGGATCTGGGGAATAGCCCTAGTGCTATAAACACAGGGCTGGTTGTTCCTGGGGCAGGGGCCCACGTTTTTTTCCACAGGTATCACGTTCCTAGAGATTCCAGTTGGCACTATGGTGGGGGGACCCCACTCCGCCTGTCCCCTCTGCTATAGTGCAACCAGCCCTGGCTGGTAAAGTCTAGTGTTGGTTAGTGGAAACTTGAATTTGTTTTTATTTTTTGTTTTCATTTTTATCCTAGTGATCCATGCAGTGCATCTAAACTGCAGCTGTATCACAGTGGGATCAGTGTTCAGAAACCAACAGGGATCGACAGCTATATCAACAAAACAGGTAGGTTCTGTTTAGAAGGTCAAAACAACCTTTAGTAACTACTGTTGTGGTCTTAACATAGAAGTCACCATTAATCCACAGTGGGCCTCGTTGATTTCTAAAGCCCTTTAAACTTATCACTAAGTTTAGTCCTCAGGATGAGGTTATTCAGTACAGTGAGTAGGCTGTTGTGACTAACAATTCTCTGTCAAAAAAAGAGACAGACTGTTTCCTTTCCCCCATTTGGGTGACCTATTTTACACAGCATGGACCAGACCTGATTGAAGGTTCGAGTCAAATGCAGGTTACATACCCATAGCCTCTTCTCTGAGTATCTGATATATTAGTGATGCATTCTATGGAGGATGCTCCCACAGCTCTACAATCTCCAAGCACCACTGTTCCTGTACCAAATGTCCTGTGGGACAGTACATGCAAGGAACTCAAATACTTAAGTCTCATAGGCTTATCTTAAGCTTGAGGCAAGGGAGATATGGGTGGGATTTTCAGAGCACAGTCAGAGGGTTTTGCTGGGTAGTTTGTATTTGCCGTCTTTGCTTCAGCACGTCAATAAACCTTCTGGGTAAATGGCCCTGTTAGATACTAGGCAATGATTACAATTATTGCCTAGTATTTGACCTTTAAATAACGGAGCAGCTTACTCATACAACAAGCGTGGGCATATTAATTATTTAAATGGCCCTGTTAGGCCTTTACAAGGTCTATATAAAGAAGTTGATCAGCATCTCAACAGGTCATAGTGAGGTTTTCATTGGGAAAGGACAGACTGTCCCTGAAAATGAAAAGGCACATTCCACCATGTTGTTGGGTGCTTCCTAGGTAGTGTGCCACAGGGCCTTATCCGATTAGCTGACCAGTACTGCCACTTGGAGTGTGGTGCAAACCTTCAAACAATTCTAGATTCAGTACTTCTGCATCCAAAGATGCCAGTTTTGGATCTGAAATTTTTGTGCATTATCTCCCTTTTACCCCTTACAGACATATGGAGAATCTCGGGTTTTTGCCGGGACACGGCCAAACTACCTGGGACTCACTTATGTCTGAATGGCACTAACCCGGGATCACAGTCCTCGTTCGACGCCCCTGCTATTGACCAGCTTTTGGCCCCGGGACTTTCATCCCGGGTAGACAACCCAGGTTAAGTCTGAAGGTGCGACCTGAGATTTTACTCCCAGTTCGAATTTAGAAGCCTCTGATTGGCTATTTGGTGCTGGCTGCAGGGGCTGGGCTGTCTGGAGGGGGCAGGGCGTCCTCCCACAATAGCAATCAAACTGACAGCACTGGATCTGGGAAGAGGTCAGTGGTTTTACAGCTCTTATAACAAGGGATGAAGACCTTACCTGATGATTGGAAAGAAGTGTCCGGTCCATGCTGCAGTGTGTAGAAGCAGCTGGCGCACACTAGCTACAGATATGCTGCCTGTTGTTGGTCTGTAGGTTGAAGAAGGGGTGTGTGATTGCATGAGTGTGGCATGTGTGTTTTTGTATGATGACATGTATATGTGTGTATGAGCGTGACATGAGAGCAGCCTGGCAGCCCTGTCTGAATGGGATTGACCCGGGATTTTCCAGCGTCTCAAGTGTAGTGTGAAAAATCTGGGTCTGTGCAGGGAAATTCCCGGGTCGAATGTCTGAAAGTGGTATTAGGGACATTATCCCCCATAGAATGAATAAGAAAATGGGATTTTGAACTTGCTAAATCCTTTTTTTATTTATGCTCTTTGTTTTGTTTCTATCCATAAACCTTCTTAGGATTGAATAACCAAACTCCCAATACACAAGTACACCTCTGTTTTGTCCCTGTATTCAGGGATAAAACAGACCAAATACGCAATAAAGATCTATTTCAATCAGGAAGTGCAGGGCAGAGGGACAACGCATGGAAGGGCACCTCCTCTCACGGTGCATATAGAGCATTTGGGATAAAGGGCCCGATTCAGATTGGGACACAAAGTGGCTGTAATTGCAGGAAGCCACAGAAATCAGATTTGCTGCCATATTTTACTGCGTACGGCTTGAAGCAGGAAGCTGTACTGTCACTGTCTTTCCATCCACAGCCACAAACGTCATCATTAGTACCGGTACTTACACCTGACCCTTGCTGGGTGCAAGAGATAGGTCAGAACCAGACTTCCTTTAACTGTAGGCGCCTCAGAATACCGCGGAACCCTAGCTACACTCCCACAAGAAGGATTACTGTCGGGCCACAGCGACGTTGCCGCCTACAATAGTCCATTTAACGGAAGGAGCGATCGGCCGACATCAGACTCGTCAGCAGATAAGCTAAAACGCGTAAATTCACTTCTGTGCATGCGGTTTGACAAAACTTGCTATTTGCGGCCATATGCAATGAAAACCTCTAACTGGTATTAATTATTTTTTATGGCAACATGATTGAGTGCTTACTAAGCATTTATAGGACATGACATAATTCTAGAAAGGAGAATATTTTCTGTATGTATGCTGCAAATAAGCAAATATCCTGAACTTATTTGAATGTAATCAGTAGCTGCTATACTCACTTCAGTTCCTTTAGTTCCCGCGTGGCATCATTCTTCTGTTTGCGCATGTCATCCAGATTCCTCAGTGCTTCTGCCAGCTCACTGACTGCGCGGTCACGTTCTCTGCGCAAGTTATCACATAACGTCCTGCCAGAAACACAGACGTCAAATATAAAGAATATTAGACACCAAGCAAAGCCAATCCTACTTTTCCAGTTTTACATTAAATTTAAGCAATTCAAGTCCAGTACATAACCTGAAACAGTACAACAGTAAGAAATAAACGCTACAGGTTATAAACGGAAACGTAATGTAGGTTTCAGTTATAAAAAAAGGTTTTTTTTTATTAAAGCTTGGTATGTTTAAGCCCAAAATTTAAAAGGGAAATAAAAACTAGTAAAGGCAGATTATTTCTAACGCAGTTAATTCCGCAATGCACAGTTCAATGAGTCTGAATAAACAGGTATATAGGAAAAAAAGTATCAACAATAAATAATTAAAAACGTTATAATCCAAATATAAAATACAGAAACTTTAGATATACATAAATCATATACATCAGACCAAAAAGCATTTTAATTAAAATTCACTATTTAACCCACTAGGTACCAAATATTTTAATTTATAGATCCATCTGTTGTCATCTGCGAATCCTGACAGAACACATCATCTGCGAATCCTGACGAAACAGCTGCTAATATATGCAGATGCAGCCACTACCTTATCGGTGCATACAGCCATGGCCAAAAGTTTTGAGAATGACAAGTATTGGTTTTCACAAAGTTTGCTGCTTCAGTGTTTTTAGACCTTTTTGCCAGATGTTACTATGGTATACTGAAGTAAAATTACAAGCATTTCATAAGTGTCAAAGGCTTTTATTGACAATTACATTAAGTTTATACAAAGTGTCAATATTTGCAGTGTTGACCCTTCTTTTTCAAGACCTCTGCAATTCGCCCTGGCATGCTGTCAATCAACTTCTGGGCCACATACTGACTGATTGCCGCCCATTCTTGCCTAATTAATGCTTGGAGTTTGTCAGAATTTCTGGGTTATTGTTTGTCCACCCGCTTCTTGAGGATTGACCACAAGTTCTCAATGGGATAAAGTTCTGGGCAGTTTTCTGGCCATGGACTCAAAATTTCGATGTTTTGTTCCCCGAGCCACTTAGTTATCACTTTTGCCTTATATCAAGGTGCTCCATCATGCTGGAAAAGGCATTGTTCGTCACCATACTGTTCTTGGATGGTTGGGAAAAGTTGCTCTTGGAGGATGTTTTGGTACCATTCTTTATTCATGGCTGTGTTCTGTCAGGTTTCGGCCTAGGATCGGCTGTTACTCATCACAGAGCCGACTTCCCCTGACTTCTTGTGCGGTGGCGAGGGATGCGCTGAGGATTATGCCTTAGGTGCACTTGGACATCCATGTGCTGCTCTATGACTTGGTTACCGAGGTTGCAGTCATGGGCGCAGCCTTGACAGCCTTTCTTCACCTGACTGACCCTTTGTCCAATGGTAGCATGGTTGTTGTCAGCTGACGCTGTCCTCCAATGGACTGCTACCTTGGGGTATATTACTGGGCTCTGGACAACAGGAAGTTGCCTGTAGAATGTCGTTTCTACTAGTGTTTGCTTGCCATCACTTCGTTCCAGGTTCCCTTGCTATTCTGCTCTCGAGTCATTTCTAGTTACTCCTGTGCCAGTGGTGCATCTGGATACCTTGCCTGCGTACTCTGTACATCCTCCGAGTACAATTACAGTGTCACTCTCCTTTGCCAGCAGTGTGTCAGATACCTTGCCTGCGTACTCAGTACAACATCCGAGTATAACTACAGTGTCACTCTCCTGTACAGTGGTGCGTTTGATACCTTGCCCGCACACAATATCCAAGTAAAGAATCCTCACTAGTGCTTCTTTCATAAGTACACTCTCCTGGGCCTCATTGGTGTTATCTCCCTCCATTTCCCACCTGAATCGGATACCTGACCAAAGAGCCACGACCTGCTTGCTGGGTGCAGCTTAAACCCATATCCCACTTGGAGGGGTCACTGGTGGGGGCTCTGCGCCTTTATTCAGGCCTCGCCAACATCGGATACTTGTGGATGAGGAGGACATACATTCAGACCCCTAGCCTCTGATTCTTTCCACAACCCGGGACCTCAGCTTTCAGCTCCTCAGTAGGAGATCCTCCTGAGCCAGTCGTAACATGTTCTCAGGCAAAATTGTGAGTGAGCCCACTCCCTTGGCTGAGAAGCAACCCCACACATGAATGGTCTTCAGGATGCTTTACTGTTGGCATGACACAGGACTGATGGTAGCGCTCACCTTTCTTTCTCCGGACAAGCGTTTTTCCAGATGTCCCAAACAATCTGAAAGGGGATTCATCAGAGAAAATAACTTTACCCCAGTCCTCAACAGTCCAATCCCTGTACCTTTTGCAGAATATCAGTCTGTCCCTGATGTTTTTCCTGGAGAGAAGTTCTTTGCTGCTCTTCTTGACACCAGGCCATCCTCCAAAAGGTTTTGCCTCACTGTGCGTGAAGATGCACTCACACCTGCCTGCTGCCATTCCTGAGCAAGCTTTGCACTGGTGGTGCCCTGATCCCACAGCTGAATCAACTTTAGAAGGCGGTCCTGGTGCTTGCTGGACGTTCTTGGGCGCCCTGAAGCCTTCTTCACAACTATTAAACCTCTCTCCCTGAAGTTCTTGATGATCCGATAAATGGTTGATTTAGGTGCAGTCTTACTAGCAGCAATATCCTTGCCTGTGAAGCCCTTTTTGTGCAAAGCAATGATGACTGCATGTGTTACCTTGCAGGTAACCATGGTTAACATAGGAAAAACAATGATTTCAAGCTCCGCCCTCCTTTTAAAGCTTCCAGCCTGTTATTCTAACTCAATCAGCATGACAGAGTGATCTCCAGCATTGTCCTTGTCAACACTCTCACTTGTGTTAACGAGAGAATCACTGACAAGATGTCAGTTGGTCCTTTTGTGGCAGGGCTGAAATGCAGTGAAAATGTTTTTGTGATTAAGTTCATTGTTATGGCAAAGAGGGACTTCATCTGATCACTCTTCATGACATTCTGGAGTATATGCAAATTGCCATCATAAAAATTGAAGCAGCAGACTTTGTGAAAACCAATACTTGTGTCATTCTCAAAACTTTTGGCCACGGCTGTAGAGACGCCCACTGCTGCTTTCTCTTCCACGCAGACCAGCGTACACATCGGCCACTTGCGGCTAATCTGACCGGTCTATAATTCTGAGAGTCTCTGCGCACACAGAGAGCTCTTGTGCTGTGGAGGTGATCGCACTGGCTAAATTATGGATGGCCTTTAAACGGCGTCCATACGATAAGTCCACCGCCACCACTCCCAAACGCTTGCTAGCTGTCAATCATTTCAGCGTTCTCTCTGACTTGCGAGTGCCATCACAATGCATTTGCACGTATGTGATATGCTGCATGCGCACAAGATAAAAATCGATGGGCTGCGTTGATGTTTGCAATTGAGATCCAAGCTGAATCAAGCCCTAAGTCTCAATGCGATGCGACTAGGACGCACCAGGAGACTGTGCTGATTAATTTGATATACAACACTTGTATGTTTGTGCGCGGCTGGTTCAATCAGCATGCAAAGTGTACGATTCAGTTTTGTTCTACACCAAGTTCCATTTACAGTCTCAGTCGCACACAGATATAGGTGTCGCATATCAAATGAATCAAAGTTTGCTGGTGTGTCCTAGTCACATTGCATTGTGACTTAGACGCATTTTCAGCAAAAGAAGACGCCAGATCTAGCAGAGTTGCATGGGAGCTGACGGCTCACACATGCCAAGCATATCATGCTGCATGGCGTATTAAGACTAGATGAGCATGGACACATCTGTATGTGTGGATGCAGGATGAGAGGGATGGCACGTTTGAACAAAATGTGG
This sequence comes from Taudactylus pleione, assembly GCA_031769625.1. NCBI lineage: Eukaryota > Metazoa > Chordata > Amphibia > Anura > Myobatrachidae > Taudactylus > Taudactylus pleione. Next base: position 638,754 of record JAUIMM010000156.1, on the reverse strand, counting down.
ATCGCTTGCGCTGCACCTTGCATGTAAGCTTTGTAAATGTGTTTGTGTATGTTTGTAATTGATGTATATAAACTTTATTGAGTTGGTCTTTATACTCCATATGGGTACTGTTATGATTACCAAGTTAAATGGATTAGATAGCTGAGGGGAGGGTTATACAGGTATTTAAGGGCTTTTTTAATTGTTGTAGATTGTGCCTTGAAAAAGGGCCTATGGGGACCGAAATGTTGGAGTTTTATGACTGCTGATGTGCCTCAATAAGGACAGCTTTTTATGCTGCTATTACAGGCGAGTGCACCACAGCTTTGTTATATAATTTGGACTGGAGCTGCTGCCTCCAAATCCTTATATTGTGTGACACCCCAGAACATCATTTATCTACTGTGAGTGCGGAAACTATTTGGACATACACAACTTGAATAATAGGTCCACCGTGGCCCTGAAACGTCGGCTGTGTATGCACGTTACACTTGGTTTTTGACAAACATCTGAAGCCTGCTCCTTTCCTTGGGGAAATTTTGCTCCTTTGTTTTGAACTTGAATTCTCCTTGAATATAAAAGAAAGACTCACCGAATGCTTTCTCTCTCAGCTACAATCTTGTCCCTCTCCTGGAATGCCCAGTCTCGCCTGCACTTGGCTACCTCGGCCTCCTGTGTGGCCTCCTTCAGTTCATGGCTCATTGCCTCATGCTGCTTTCTGAGCACCTCAATCTCTTTGTTGGCTCTTTCCATGTCTAGAGTAGCAGAATCCTGAATCTAATAAATGAGACAATAAGTATTATAATATGGGTACAAAGAACCAAGGAGTATTACATGTAATTGTTTGTCAAGGGTAAAACCATTTTGCACTACATCCTTCCTTGAAAATATCTGTAAAACCTTGGGGTGTGGATTGAAAGATCTACAGTATTTAGTTAGACAGTCAATAGGTTGTCACCAAATGCAAGCAATATGTAGACAGGGTCACATGTTCGACAGTTAAAAGTTTTGCATAGATTAAGGTCGACCGGGTCAAATGGTTGACAAGGTAAAAAAAAAGTCAACACAAATGGTTGACACCAAAAATGTCAACATTGTTTTTTTTTATATTTTAATCCTAATCCTCCCCCTCGAGTCTAACCCTAATCTTCCCCCTGTCGCCTAAACCTAATCCTCCCCTAGTGCCTATCCCTAACCGTCCTTTTCCGCAGCCTAACCCTAAGCCTCTGCCAAGTACCTAACCCCAAAAATTAAGGAAAATTCTGGAAAAACTGTCGACCATTTGTCCCAGCCTACCTATTACATGTTGACCATTTGGTGTCGACCTATTGACTGACTGACTAAATCTTCCATCCCTGTACCAAAACCTTGAATTCTTTTTAAAAACATGGAAGTGCTCTTTATGACCTCTAGACAAAAGGGACCCATGGTTGGTAGGTTCATTGAAAAATGTTAGTTAGGGATCTTTGCAAACACTTCTGATATTAGCAATAAAATATCCAAACACTAGTTAAAAAAAAAATATATTCTCCAATTCTCCAAATCTGTGCTGAAAGTGTGAAAGATCCATTAGTTCAACATCACAATCGGTAGTGTTGGCCCTTAGTAATAAGGAATAATAAAAAAGAACAAATATGTCCTGTTGGAAATTATCCAACAAAGATTCCTTCTGCTGGACCCACGGTTCTTTGAACATTAGACATTTTGCTCACTCTCTCCTTGCTCAAGATGCTTTCTAACCACAAACCCCATTTCAAATGTCATGTTTGCTTAGCCCCTTAGATGGGGCCCGATTTCCATGGTTTACGCCATGTGCAACGTCTGAACTCTGAGAGTCAGATCTCGGTCCATCACCCAAAGAGGACACATGACAGGAGATTAGATCCAGCGCGTTAATATCTACACTAAAAAGGACCATAGAAAGTGTTTTTACATTTGTACTACACCCCTGATAAGTTAAATAAAATATTTCCAATAGCGGATTCCAACTAATAGAGGAGATGCAGTCATAGTGGACCTGCCCCAAAATAGTCTAGTTTTCGGAAAAGATCCACAGAGTTCTCTCCCATCTACAAGGACCCTTGGTTTTTAAGTCTTTCTTATCTTTCTCAAAATCTTCCTAGACAGCCCACAAAATTAGCCGCCCACATATTTACTAAGTGGAATCGATTACCGCTTCCCATTGGAAACAAAACCCGAATCTCGCATTTCACATTAATTACAAATGACCTCCATAATAGACTGGATCTTTTTCCAAAAGTTTAGGTTCCTCAGCTTTTCAGGGAAGGTAAGACTTCTAGAAATTACCTTTGAAGGGTCATAATCTATTTTCCACCCATTGCTGTTAAACCTACTGCAGTGGAACTAATGTATTTCCTTGCCCCTGGTCTATTTTATCATGAAAAGTCCACGATTCCTTTCTTTCCTCCTTTTATGTTTTACACAAAAAAAAAATACTGTATATTTTTTTCTGTCAGAATGGGCCAAATGTAATAGGGTGAGAGTTTGGGAAATGTGCCAGTTTAGCAGTAAACTCTCATATTGGTAAAATTTATCTTCAAAATAGGAAAACATCTGTATGAGAGTTTAAATCGTGAGAGTTTTTTTTGAGTCTATGGGCCTGGTTCAAATTGGTTTGCAAGGCTGCATTCGCACGCAGCCAGTCGTTGTTTGCATTCTGCGCATGAATATAAGACGCAGTGCGGGTGCGCGACCGGCCACAGTGATCAGGAAGCGATCGCAGTGAGCACGCAGAGTCTTCACACAGTCATTGACAGGAAGTGACCGTTTGGAGGGTGGTGACGGGGTGTGGTCAGAGGAATGCAGGCATGCCTGTGCGTTTAAACACCTTTACAGGGGCGTGCATAATTAAGCCCCCGCGATAGCATACGCTGGCAGAATTCTAGATGGCGACAGGAAGTTTAGCAGTTTCTGCGGCAGGGTCAGGTCAACAACAACTGTGCGGATGGTTCCAATGTTACTCGATGGTACCGATGTTTTCGCTGACTTGCGGATGCATGTCATTGGAAGTGGGCAGTTTTATACAGTGATAGGCGTCTTGGTATAGTGCTGCAGTTGCCGTGCGATTGCATTCATTAGCATACTTTCACAGCGAGCATGGTGCGTGCGAACACAGCCTTGCGAACCAACCTGGATCAGGCCCTAAAAACCATGCGAGTTTGCACGTTCCCGGACTCTATTACATTGGCAGAGTTTAAAAAGTGTGAGTTTACTGCTAAAGTTTCACATTTTCTAAACTCTCACCCTATTACGTTTGGCCCTATATGTGTATAACATGTGCGAATGTTACTTGTGTCCAGTGAAATAAAAATTTACAACATCTGATCAAGTATTTAAAGTCATCTTTATAATGTAGAAGGTAATGCTCTTATTCTACAAAATATATTTATACAAGCACTACTGCACTATCACTGAGAGGCAAGCATGAAAAATTGCTGTAACATGCAGCTGTTTTTCGAACACAAACGGGCAAATTAATTCTATTAACCATGAAGGTTTTAAGTGGAAGGAACCAATTATTGAACTGTTGCACCTACTCTTCCCTTCCCATTTACAGCAGACGTGGCTGTAAGAAAAAAGGAGAGTTATGGTAAAACTTACCCTTGTTAACTCACTCTCTTCGAAGTCCATAGGGCAGAGGTTCCCAATCACGGTCCTGAAGGCTCCCCAACAGTTCAGGTTTTAGAGATATCCATGGTTGAGCACAGGTGATTTAATTAGTAACTAAGTCAATTTGATTTTATTACCTGTGCTTAACCATGGATATCTCTAAAACCTGAACTGTTGGGGAGCCTTGAGGACCGCGTTTGGGAACCTCTGCCATCGGGTCTACAGGGGAGACAATGGTGTAGGTGGGACTTGGAGATCCGGACACCAACAGCAAAGCTTTTTAATCCCAAGATGCTCCGGTCCTTCCCAGGATACCCCAGCCACAGCCTGAGGGCAACTCAGTTTTGTTAACAAGCCCAAGCAGAATAAGAGAGAAGGAAGACTGATACACTGAAGTATCACACTCTCACACAGAAGGAAACAAGTGACCTAGAGAATGAACCCATAGAAGCCAGGGGCATCAGGGCGGGTGCCCTGTGGACCCTATGAACTTTGAAGAAAGAGTTTTAACAAGGGTAAGTTTTACCATAACTCCTTTTCTTCTTCAGGGTCCATAGGGCTCCACAGGGGAGACAATGTGGATGTTCCAAAGCAGTTGTTCAAGGGTGGGGACCCTCCTGATCTGAGAGGAGAAGCCGGCGCCTGAAGGAAGCATCCTGAGAGGCAAATAAATCAAAGGCATAGAACCTAAGAAAGGTGTGGACAGAAGACCATGTGGACGCCTTGCATAGCGGTTCAGCAGAGGTGCCACGCCGGGCTGCCCACATAGCGAGTAGAATGAGCAGATTCTGTAGCCAGCACAGAAAGGCCCGTCTGAGAATAAGCCTGTGAGATAGTCATGCGAAGCCATCTGGCCAGAGTCCGTTTGTTAGCTGGCCATCCCTTCTTATGGAATCCATATAAGATGAAGAGGGAGTCAGATTTCCTGATGGCACTAGTACGGTCCACGTAGATCTTCAAACCACGGACCACATCCAAAGAAGCCTCATCAGCTGTGAGGTCTGATTTTTGAAAGGCCGAGACCACAATTTTCTCATTAAGGTGTAAACGAGAGACCACCTTGGGAAGGAAGCCCAGGCGCATTCGAAGAACAGTCTTGTCCTGATGAAAGATTAAAAAGGGGGAGCAACATGAATGCGCCCCTAAATCCGAAACCCTAAGGGCGGATGCTATAGCCAGAAGAAACAGAGACTTCGCTATGAGCCATTTGATATCCACTGATTCCAGGGGTTCGAATGGAGGTTCCTGAAGTGTGTGGAGAACCACCGACAAATCCCATGGAGCCACAGGAGGGACAAAGAGAAGGTTGTAATACGTAGAACACCTTGTAGGAAGGTGTGAACATCCGGTAGAGGAGCAATTCTGCGCTGGAACCAGATGGACAGAGCGGAGATGTGCACTTTCAGAGATGCCAGGCGGAGCCCAAGAACCAATACAGCCTGAAGAAAGGCAAGTATTCTAGAAACCTTAAAAACTTGAGGGTCATAGTTTCTAGGAGCACACCACTGGAAAGATGTATGCCATATTCGGTGACCTATTCTGGCTGAGGCCAGTTTACGTGCTCTGAGCATGGTCTGGACCACAGAGCTAGAAAATTCCTTAACCCTTAGGAGGGATGTCTCTAGGGGATGCAGTCAGGAAGCAGACGGTTGAAGTGCCGACCGCCGGCTTCCCGACTGTCAAATCCCAGCAAAGTATTAATGACAGGCGCCGGGAGCCCGACTGTATAGTAGTCTGCGCACCCAGTGTTGTAATGCCGAGATTTTGTCTGCCATCAGGAAGATTCTCTGAAACTGAGGTTCAATTGCTAGGATAATAGAGTGGAGGGTTTCCATAAAAAACCTGGGCACCCTGATAAAGTTGTTCAGAGACTTGAGGATAGGCCGATGAGACCCGTTGTGCTTCTGAACCAAGAAAAGGATAGAATAATAGCCCTTCCCTCGCTGTGAGGAGGGGACCGGAATGATTACTCCTGAGAGCAGTAAGGACTGAATGGTCTTTTGGAGCAGCAGGGCCTTGGTTGAGTCCGATGGAGGTGCAGTGCAAAAGAACAGCTGGGGGGCCTCACCTCAGGAAGAGGGCATATCCGTGGGAGACCACTTCTCTTACCCAGGCGTCTGATGTGGTCTGATGCCAGAACTGGGTGAATTGAAAAAGTCAGCCTCACGTCCTGAGAGCCCCCAGGGAGAGGCCCGCTGTTAAGAAACGGGGGTATCTCATAAGCGGAAAGTCCAGCAAGACCCTTGAGGGCTGGTGATGCTTGATTTGATGTGGCCTTAGGGCCGTGCAGCAGCCTTGAAGGCTGATGAAGAACCAAGTCCAGAAACAGCCTTGCAGGCTGGTAATATTTGGCTAGATGCGGCTGTGAGACAGTCTTTAGGGCTGGTAATGCTTGGCGAGATGAGGCCTTTGGGCCGAGTTGCAGACTTGAGGGCTGGTGATGGTTTACGAGATGCGGCCCTTGGCTGTGTAGCAGCCTTGAGGGCTGATGACACTTGGCGTGATTTGACCTTTGGGCCGTGCAACCGCCTTGAGGGCTGACTAGGAACAAAGTCCAGCAACAGCCTTGTGGGCTGGTGATACTTGGCAAGATGACGCTGGAGTGTGATTTGCGCCGTATGGTTGACACAAGTGGGAGTACGTAGGATTGTGTGCACTGGAGATGCTGGTGTACGACTTGTGCCGCCGAGTCGACACAACCGGCAGTACACTGGATTACGTGTACCAGGAACGCTGGTGTGTGTCGTGTCGCCGGGTTGACACAAGCGGCAGTGATAGTGGATTGTGCACACAGGTGATGCAGGTGTGCGCTTTGTGTCGCCGGGTTTACAGAAGCTATACAGTAGGACGCTGAAGTGCAGTCTGTGCCGCCTAGATGGCACATGAGGCAGGGATCCTGAATTGCACGCACAGGTGATGCTAGTGCGCGCCTTGTGTCGCCGGGTTGACACAAGCGATACGGCGCTGAGGTGCGTGCGGCCCGTGCCGCCTAGATGACACAAGCGGCAGGGTGCAAAAGGTACGGTCCGTGCCACCTAGATGTCACGTATGGCAGGAGAAATACAAGACAGGCTGAGATAATGGACACTCGAGTAACAGGAACAACCACCAGAACCGGAAACATGTGAAACTATCACCGGCACCTAAGTAACCAATGGACAAGAGAGAAAAAGCCACAGGAGCCAATCAGGTTAGTCCAGGAACGACAGGCAGGAGGTAGGAGTTCAGTGATCGACAGCCCGGCGTTCGCATCTCCTAGCAACGGAGTGGCTTGTGACACCTGCCCCATCAGGCTGAAGGCTTGTCCTCAGATTTGGTAGGTGAACGTCTAGTAGCCTAGGTCTCTTTGGTCGTAGGCTTGGAGGCCTTAGTTGATGTCTGATGCCTTGGAAAGGACTGACCTTTAGTTTTTACTTGAGAACGAAAGGACCGAAAGGATGACATCCGAGGCTTCGCATTATATGCAGAGGGCGGGAACGCAGTCTAAGAAGCTGCCAAGGTAGTCACAATTTTGTCTAATTCTGGGCCCAACAGGATATCCCCAGAATAAGGCAGAGACTCTAAATGCCTTCCATGAACGGAGTCAAATAATACGGCAGGTTACTACAGAAATGGGAGATGCCTTGAAAGCTAGGAGAGCCGTATCCATAGCTGCTTCACCCAAGTAGGAGGCTGCATCTCTCATGTGAGATATGTAAAACAGCTGTTCCCTCGAAGCATCAGAGGGAAATGTCTCTTCAAGGGCCTCTGCCCAAATTTCAATGGCTTTTGCTACCCAGGCCGTAGCCCTAGCAGGACGAGTAATAGCTCCTATAAGAGAGTCTATAAATTTTAGACAAGCATCCATCCTTCTATCCGTAGTCTCCTTCAAGGAAGTTGCAGTATGGATAGGTAAGGTAGAATTCTTGACCAGACGTGTCACGTGGGAATCCACTGCTGGGGGAACTTCCCATTAAGTGCAATCAGTAGTGGGAAGAGGTTAAAAGGAACTTGAAATCTTTTACTGGGCATATTCCATGACTCACTCAGATAGCTGATCAGAGTGAGGAAACTCTGGTTAAACTAACCTTTGTCGCTTAATTACTAGCTCTTTTGCTTTGGGAGCAGGTTCTGTCTCTTCTATTTGAAGAATAGATTTTACAGCTCACAAGTGAAGGAATATTCTATTTAGAGGGAGGTTACTCCTCTCCCGAGGGGGAGTCAGAGTGAGAGAGGTCTGCATCTTCTGTCTCCCCTGATGATAATTCAGAATCTGATAGCTGGGTGGACTGGGAAGATAACACTGGGTCTCATTCAGACCCGCTCGCGACCGCAGGACGCTTGCAAGCGGGTCGATGGTACCCAAATGCGCATGACGGAGGGAGCTCCGTCGTGCGCATGCGCGAGACCCGCATAGCGACAGCCAAGCTGTCGCTCCGGGTCTCGCACCAAAGGGGGCGTGCTGTCGATGGTGATTGACAGTACGCCCCCTTTGGTGGGCGTGCTGGGGGCGTGGCTGCCAGACGGAGGCGTTCCCATGGGAACGCCTACCGTCTTGGGCCGGCCCCACTGACATCACTAGTGATGTCAGTGTGAGTGATTTTGGCTCTGATAGAGCCAAAATCACTGCAGGCCTTGCGGCAGTGAGATCCTACCGCAGGGTCTCGTCGCAAGCCCGATGGTCGCGATGGTCTTGACCATCACGACCATCATCATGGACGCTCGCATAAGCTGTGGGTGGTAACCCACAGCTATGCGAGCGTCCAAAAGGCCGCTCCAAATTTAAATAGGACGGCCCTGATTCAGAGCGAGCGCTCTGGTCAGAGCGTCCGGCTCTGAATCAGGGCCACAGTATGCTTAGTAGGTTTACTAGGTAAGGGTCTCTCCTTTTGCAGCATTTGTTGAAAGGCTGTAGAGGTATCCGCCAGACTCTGCACTGAGGAAGAAAGTACGTCTACCCATGGGGGGGGGGGGCAAAGGAGTTGCAGGGAGTACCTGCTGTGGCCATCCCATAGGGGGAGCTACCACAGGGACCGTTAAGTGGTCTGCAATTTTTGCCAGCACCTGTGAAAAGGTAGCCCAGGTTGGGTCCTGAGGAGAGGACACCGGGGCTGATGGGCCCGGGGCAGTATAACAAGATGCACAAAGACCATCCTGAATGTGGTCCTCTGAAGCTAAGCCTGCTCAGCGGGACTTACAAGACACCAGAGTGGGAGCAGCAGGTTGTTTGTTATTCTTGCCTCTGCCAGACATAGCTGCAAGAATAATGTAACACACAATCGGACACAGTGCAGTGAGCAAATCAAATGTATGTGCAAAATGGCACAGTGTATATATTATGTGATAGCCCTCATATATAGGGAGATGTGAGGTACAATGAACCCCCTATACTTTAGCATGCCAGGGTTATAGTAGAATAAAGGGAAAAGGTATAAGCTGACTGTAATAGGAAGAAAAAAAAAAAAAAAAACATACAGCAGCGCTAGCACAAGTCACATACAAATGCAAAATATACAATAAAACTGCAGTGGGACTAAAATCAACTACACAGACCGCAGTGGCTGGTAGGATGTAGTGCTCTATAAACCTGGCCCTTGGGAGAGGAATACAAGGAGATAAGACCCAGCTTTCCCGGAGCCCTGAAAGCAGAAAATAGCTGCCGTGAGTCTCAGAGGGGCGAAGGGTGAGGGAGGAGCAGGAGGACCGCAGTGGAATGGCACCCTGAGCTGGGGGAGGGGCTGCAGGGAGAGCGCCTTCTCCCCTATGCGGACATTAACCACTGGGTCCCCTGGCTTTAAATCGTGCCCTGCGCCAATGTTTGTATTGTCCTGGTGGTCTAGTGGAGTTCCGGATGAACCGTTATCCACGGGGATCCGCCTTACCTGTCCCCTTGAGTCCCAGAGCAGTTGTGGGTCCAGGGTGCCTTTCTAGCTAGGTCCCCCTTAAGAGCCCCACCAGGAGTACTGGTGTCACAAAGCCGTGGAGGGGTGATGGAGCAGCAGTGCAGACTATCTCGTGTTGCTGCTTAGCAGTAAAATAAATGAACATAAAATAAAATCATAAAAACAAGCTTGGGCTGCTTAATAGAAGCCCCACTGTAAAAACTGTGAACCAGCTCCTGCCGGATACCAACGAAACAGAGTTGCCCTCCTGGGAGCATCCTGGGATTGAAAGGTTCGTTGTTGGTGTCCGGTCCTCCAAGTCCCATCTACAAAATTGTCTCCCCTGTGGAGCCCTTCGGACCCTGAAGAAATGGAGGCACCCCTACTTTCCTAGTAGCAATGCACAAACTCGCCTCTGTTCCCAGACAGCGCAGCATTTATATATGTATGTATCTATGAAAGAACGACTGTTTCCTCTGTCAGCACTTGCAGCCGACGTCCCCAAGCCGCGGCTTCGTCCTCCTCCCAGCACACTCACAGCTCCCCATCTGTGACTTTCTCTAGGTTTCCCTAGGGGAACAGAGCAAGAGAAAGGAGGGGGGGACAGATAGACACAGATTTGGGGGTGAGAGTCAAAGATTAGAGACTATTCCCTCCTGTCAGCGCTCCCCCAAAAAATGATGACTGCCACAGTGGTGTTTTTTTAACACAGAAACACAGGCATGCCCATCTGCAGTGCATTATGACTGTGATGCAGCAGCTAAGAAATCAGACTCAAAACCTTTAGTCACGCGTTTAACACGCTCTAATCTGGTTGTGAAAGACCTCTATGTGTGTGGGCAGAATTAGCAAGCAAAGCGTACAGATACTTGTAGAAGTACCTGTATAGCTTGATAGTACTCTCTTAGTAGGTGGTCCCTCTGTATGATGGCCTCTGTTCTCTCCTTCCTTGCCACATCCCGTTCTTCCTTCACAGTCTCTATGTCTTTACAGGCTTGGTCCAGATCCTTTTGGGCTTCTGCCTTGTCTTTCACCTCATGACAGTACTTCTCCAATAGCTCATTCCTTTCAAAGATAGCTCTGTCGCGCTCCACTAGGGCAGAGTTTAGCTCCTGTGGGGTAAAAAAAAAAAAAAAAAAAAAAAAGATTGGAAGCAATGTTATATATTTCAAAGGTTTGAAAATTGGCAATAGGCTGGTAATAAGATGCATTATTCTTCTTCATACACCCCTACAAGTGATTATATTCTCCTACAGGCAATTTGAACTATTGTCTGGCAAACCCATAATCCTTCACACAAGTGGCCACTGCTTAGCATGTAATTTACCAAACTCAACTATTAAAGTGACTCCAAATCCACGCATGTAATCTCTTCTGCTTGTCTTCAGCATTCAATGGATACCTGCTCCCATAACCCATCCTTTCTTCTGCATATCACCCTTCCGCACTTACCTTTATCCCCCAATAACCCGCACTCCATTACTGCATTACCCACTGTAGAGCAATGTAGTTGCCTTTCTGGCTTCAAGTGCTGTGAAAAGTACCTGTCTAAGAGCTTCCATCTCCTCGCTTGCAACTCTCTTCTCACTGGAGGTATTCTTCAGCCTTCCCTGTGCTAGTTCAAGTTCAGTTTGCATCTTGTCCACCTCTTTAATAACTTGGTCTCGCTCGCTCATGATTAAACGATACTCATTAAATACAGAGTCTCTCTCCTCCTTGTATTTTTCTGCATCCTTGGCTACCTTAAGCTGCATGGTCTTAAAACGTGTGGCTTCTGCCTGCAGCCGCTCTATTTCTCTCTGCAGCTCCTTGTTTTGTGAGCTTGCCTTATTCAGTTCTTGCTGGATGGAATCGTACCTATGGAAATGAAGAGTGTGATTTAACACTATGTAACTTCAGTTTATACTATTTTATAATCGTAAAATAACTTAAAACGTATTTAGAGCTCTACAATTTATTTTGCTAATATTGGGGGAAATGTATCAAACCTTCTAAAGCATGGAAAAGAGGACACGTTGAGAAATTACCTATAGCAACCAATCAGCTCCTAGCTAGTATTTATCAAGTACATGATTGGTTGGATATGGGCAATTCCTCCACTTGTCCATTCTTTAGAGGGTTTTATACCTTCCCCGCATACTATCCAAGGGCGGGATGTACTAAGCACCAAAACTCAGTCAAACCTCATAAAACATCAGGTTTCGGAGGTTGCTGCAATTCACATGTATTAAGGTGGTCCGCAGAGGATATCGGACATATCCGCAGCTGACTGCTGCACTGAAATTCCCATAGAACTCTATGGGACTGCGATCTGCCTATATGTATTAAGCTCTGGAAAGTGAAACTTTACAGAGCTTGTGCTTGGCAGGCAATGCCATCTATAGATGGTGTTGGATATCAAAGCCTATGAGTTTCTTTCTGCAGAAATCCCCTCCTTTGGATCCCTCTCCTTCCCCTCACAGCTTGTGTATGCGCCGGGTGATGGCCACACATACACAATAGGACTCCCGGGTCATAAACCCGTAAGTCATGACTTCGCAAAGGACAGCTCCTATCGTAGGAGCTGTTCGGAGCGTAAATACTCATGCATGCGTACAACAAGGGGCAGGATGTATCAATATTGCATATACCGTATATACTCGAGTATAAGCAGAGTTTTTCAGCACATTTTTTGTGCTGGAAAAGCACCCCCTCGGCTTATACTAGAGTGATGCTCCAGGACCAGCGGGCCGTGGTGCAGACTGTGTCTCTGTGACACAGCTGCACCGCGTGTGTAGCGCTGACCGGACGGAGTTCGGTCAGCACTACACAGTGCCAAACACACAGCCGCCGGCAACAGCAGCTGTGTGTTTCTTATAATCAGCAGCCGATGAGAGTCTATCAGACTCTCACCGGCTGCTGCTGCTCCTACTGCGGGAGCCATCTTCCTGCTCCCGCAGTGGGTAATGGGAGAGACTTCATGATGTCATGACCTCTCCCATAATGCAAAGCGGCCGGAGGAGCCGGTAGCAGCGTCGGGACCAGGAGCGGGGTTTCGGGTAAGTGTTTTTTTTTTTCTATTATTACATCTCTCTCTACTGGGGGGGGGGGGGGCGGTCTACTACTAGGGGCAGTACCAGGGGGGATATTACTACTGGGGCACTACCAGGAGGATTACTACTGGGGGCAGTACCAGGGGGGGGGATTACTACCAGTAGCTGCTGAATTTCCCACCCTAGGCTTATACTCGAGTCAATAAGTTTTCCCAGTATTTTGTGGTAAAATTAGGTACCTCGGCTTATATTTGGGTCGACTTATACCCGAGTATATACGGTACGATACAGGATATATCCCGCCCCAAATCTGATATCACCACCATCACATTTTAGGCCAACCACTCAGATGTTTCAATTGCAGCGTGAAACTCAGATTGTGAAGAATTGGTACTCTGTACACTTTTGCCTAACTGCTGTAACATATGCCCGTTGTCCTGATTTCCAATAGAGGAACATTGTACAAACTCAAGTTATCTGGTCTTGGTTAAAAGTGAAGGAAAAACATGCTTGTGCCCCTGGTCACTGCTGTGGTATTTATTATATCTCCACCCTAGAAGCATACCTTCTCATAGAGGAGGAGTATTGATGCTGCAGGTGCATGGTATTATCCCGCTGCTTCAGCAGCCCCTCCAGCTGTTTCTGCAGGTTTCTCTTCTCTTCCTCACTCTGCTCCAGGCGCCCTAAATCCAAGTTGTGGCTGGATACCTTCTCGTTGTACTGTCTGCGCAGAGAATCATAATCCTTCTTCACCACTTCCAGCTTGTCCAGAGCGGTATCGTATAGCTTGTTAATGAGCTCAGAGGAGCCATTTTGTTTTACCACCTGCCAGGAATAGAAGGATTAAATTCACAAAAACATTATACAAACAGGTTTGTGCAATTGCAAGCCAATGGTAAGTAATGGGATTTATAGGGAGAGGTATCAAACCTTGGAAGAGAAAGTGGAGAGAAATGAAGAACCAACCAACCAGCTTCTAACTGCCATGTTACAGTCTGTGTTTGAAAAATGACAGTTCGGAACTGACTGGTTGGTACTTTATCTCTCTCTCCTAGGTTTGATACATCTCACCCATATAGTCTTCATGTTGACACTATAATGTTGAATGTCATAAAATTGACCTGGTTAAAACGTCGACACCGAACATGTTGACACTGTCAATGTCAACACATGAAATGCTGACACAGTAAAAATTTCGAAATTAGACATTTTAAGGTTAGGCTTAAAATTGGGTATCTACATTATGTACTGTATATGTAGGCATTTTGCCAGTGTTGTCATTCTGAAATGTCGACATCATAGCGTCTATATAACAACTGTTCAGAGAGTTGACAAAACATTCCCCATATGTGTCAAGCTGCGGAAAGTGAAACTTCCCAGAGCTTGTACGTGATGGGGTTACTTTCACACCTGCCGGTTTTGACCGGCCGGCAAAAAACCATAGTGATATGTCAGTATATATCCCACAGGGTTGTTTCCACATGTAAAAAAGAAAGACGGACCATGATGAGTAAGAGTCCTAACCCGCTCTTGGCCATGCAAAGTTCTCCTCTACACTTGACCCTGGGTAGTGGAGCAAATGCAGCATAACTCCCATGAGAACAGTTTCATTCCGATCGATGCTGACCAATGTAACACCGCTTGGGAGATTATAAATCTTGAATCAATCCTCATCTACTTGGGACAATATTTTAATAATCTTTTCTGTGATTTTTGAATACTTGGATGTGGTCTTCAAGAGAATTGCAAAACATGAAACTAAATCCAAAACAAAAGTACAGGAAGAGACTGTATGGCCACATAGGGGGGAGAAATTTGTACCACAATGCAGTGGAAGAATCTTACCGTATCACTGTTCTGCAGTCTGCACAGGACACTTTAAATTCGGTAAGATTTAAAAAATAGACATGGAGCATTGCTCAAACTCCGAAATCACCCATCAGTCAAAAGAAAAAAAAAAATCTCTCCCTCACCCTAAAGGAAAAAAGATCATCAGTGATGATCGCTAGATCAATCTTCCTCCCTAAAATAGAGGGGAAGGGAAGAGCATAGATTTGAAACCAGGTCCAAACGCCATGTTCATGGAGACAGGAAAGTCAGAAACTGAAAAGGCATCTGCAAGAAAGGTGGTATTGTGATCAGCAAATGTGTATGCCTAGCTGAAAGTTATCCAGACTTCAAATAAAGACTGGTTGGGGCTGTCACACATCTCATCAAATCCATTCACAACATAGAAAACAGTTAAAGGCTTGGAAGATCATAGGAATGGTCACTACAAACTAAAGAACATCAGTGAAGCAGAAGATGGTAACAAATAACTGAAAAGTCCACACCTTTGGAAAATAACTCAGACGAGCCATTTGCTCTGATAGCCAAGTGCACAGGAAGGGTGCCTTAAGGTGCGTATCCACTTGACTATTAAAAAGTGAGCGATTGAACGATTAAGACATCATAATCGTTCAATGGCTCATTAATCGTTCAGTAATCGTGCAGTTTAATGTTGATAACGACCAGCGATGTGCGCTCCCGCTGGTCGTTTTCGACATCAATTATCGCCTGAACATGCTGGTCAATCTGCTGATAACGACATATTGTGCATGTTTGGGGATGAGGGAGGGTGCCTGCACTGAACGACATATTGTTCATTGTAGGCACTATACAGGATGAGGAACGACTGTATGATTACAATGTTGTAATTGTGCTGTTGTTCCTCTATCGCCAAGTGGATACGCAACTTTACAGGAAAGGAGACTGACCAACTTAGACAACTCAGAGTTAAAAGGTTCTCCAGATACCTACACAGGATTAATGAATGTTTTGCCGAGAAGAACAGCAAAGAGCAGCAAGGTAAGTCAACTACAGCAGTAAAAATGCTATACCTGCCTACTCTCCCTCTAAGCATTGGGGGGCACATGGGCACTATGTAAGAACATTAATAAGTTACTGAAGATTATGTCTATGAAGAAGAAATCTTGCTATACAGGCATAGATACCTGATAAATCTGTACAGCAGTGTCAGTCAGTCAGTGTTAGCAAGTAGGGCAAAAATAAATACACTTAACCCCAGGGTAAAGGAATTCCCCGTCTGAAGCCTAATTATATAGTAGAGGCAGTGTAACCAGCACCTGCACTTGTAAATGTAGAGATTAAATTACATAATTCTAACAATACATAAACAGTCAAACCTGTAACTCCATCAGAACAAAAACTAACCGAGCAGAGACTGTATTTGTGAAGGTGCGTTTTCTCTATTCCCCTCCCCCAATAGTATTGTTTAGGAACATAATTTATAATAGGCCAGACCAGTTTCATAATATGGAGAGTATCTTGCAGTGGTAGAACAGTAAAGGTCACAGGGGCTTATTCAGAGTAGGATACAAATGTAATTGCAAAATGCAAATAGAATATGTTTGTTTTTTTAAAATGCGACCAAGTCTGCATAGGTAGTAAACAAGGGAATCAGTATGGTTTACCACCGGCCACATTGTTCATATCCCGACAGCTGAAGCCGGCAGGGGTGAAAACCCCTAAGCTACCAAAGGTAAGTATTGACAACCTTTTTTTTTTACCCCCTAACCCTCCTTTAGGGGTGCCTAACCTTCCCCTCCCCCCCTCCTCAAGTGCCTAACCCCCCTCTAAGTGCCTAAACCTGGCCCCCCTTCCCCGCTGCCTAAACCTAACCCTCCCGGGAGGGGGTGCTAAACCTTAACCCCCCCTTTCCCTAGCATAACCCTAATCTCCCAGGGGGGTGCCTAACCCTAAGTCCCCCCCCCCCCCCTGGAACCTAACCCTCCCTCCAACCGCGGCTGTCCGTGCCCGGCTCACTTTCAATCGGTAAGCCGGGTTTCGGGCTCCCAGCGTAGGTCTAATGACAGGCTGCAGGATTTCGACGCCTGTCATTAGACATTTGCCGGGATTAGACACTTGGGAAGCCGGCGATCAAGATTATGCCCATCGGCTTCCCGACTGCTTCCCTAAAAACATCCCCATGAAAGTGGCAGGAGCAGATGCGACAAGAATATGATAGGAGTGGTCTCACCGAGTACAAACTATGCTAAAAAGCACAGTACATAAAACAGTAAATGGCTGGAGAGTGCAGAGAAAAAAAAATATATAATTTTTTCTCTAAATATGCTTGTAACTTTGCTTGGAAAGACTGCCCATATCTTTATTCGAGTTTGCAAATATATATATATATATATATAAAGATATTGGGCAGTCTTACCATGCAAAGTTACAAGCATATTTTATTTTTGAGTATTGATTACAATGTGATCTTGCTCTTAATTCAAGTGCAACATTTTAACTTATTCGCATTAATGGGTATGACTAGTCTTGGACACATTGGATGAATCAGATGCAGTCTGTGGCCGTCATCATCAGCTTGCACTGATGTTTAAGTACAACGTGCACCACTGTTTCACTATCCACAAGTCCAATACCTCCAAACAGACGCACATGCGTCTTTCTGCCAGCTATCTTGGCTGCAAATCACGTCAACATGTCCTCACTGCGCTTTGGCAGTGCATCTAAACACCCCCTCCAACCTCCTACTCAGCCCCCTTGTCATAGGGAGTCACAAATGCAAGTTGTCTGAAACAAAAAGATTGCATAAAGACAAACGTGCACTAAAGCCAAGTTGCAGCCAAAAAACTTGGCAACTTGCGTTTAAGGTTAAGCCCAGCTGTGGAAAAGGCCCAAGATATTCAAACACAATACTACTGATATATACACACATACATCAGCATCTTACATTTTCACAGATGGAATAAATAGGAATATATACTTCTAATCCTCAGAATACATACCGGGGGGATGTTCAATTAAGCATAAGGTCACATAAGAGCCTTGGGGTATATAACTGGCATGAAAATTGCTTATTTGTTATCTATAAGCAGAAACAAGTAATGTTTTCTGCACTGTATAATAGGAGAGGTGCACAGAAAGACACTGCACTCCTATGGAACTTCATTCTTATTCAAATCTCCCCCATAGCCACCATTAGTATAGCTGGTGCAAATCAAAAGGTTGAGAAGCGAATAAAAAACAGATTCCTATTAATGCCGTTTAGTAAATTAAGTGAAATAAGGCATCTAACACCACATTCTCTGCCAATATTCATGAATGTCCAACAGTATGTTCTTAACTCCAATAATAATAAAGTGAAAAAAAATAAAAACAGCGCTCCCAAGCACTGCTGCTATGTGATTTCACTCAGCCCTGTGCTATAACACGTCAAAATTTCCTCCACAGTACACATATTCATTTGTACATAAAGAAAAAAAATACAATAATGTAATAAGTTCAACAATAATGTGCAGATTCCACCCAGGTGTTCCCAAGCAGGAAAGGTGTAGCAGATCCTCTGCCTCTAAACAGATGATAAACTCAGGATCAAACAGATAGCTTTAATGACCACCTTACTTTACTGTTACTCAAACAGAACCCCATCATTAAATGCTTTACTTTAGCCAAGTCTCAACAGTGACTCAAAGTTTTCACATTCTAGCATGAAAAAAAAAAGAGAATAAGACAAAATCTAGTCCACTAACATTATCATTACATTGCACCTTGGATTTGATTCCTATCGAAAAACAAATGGACAACCTAACAAACGTCCTGAAATTCTGCAGATAGAGTCACACATCCTCCCTCCCGAACAGTCCGTCCAGATGGAAAACGATATCGTCTTCTCCCTTATTGCTGCTTAACATATTTTGATACTGGCGCATCTTTTGTAAAATCTTGCACAGTGTGGCTGTCACCCTGACCCAAAGGTGCTACCCAGCACTTTGTAGCACTATACAATACCCTCTGGTTTATGCCTAGTTGGTCAAGGGTCAAGATAACGACCCAAAACATACCTCCAGGCTATATCAGAACTACCTCTGAGGAAAAAAACAAGATGGTAGGCATCAAATCACGCAATGGTCAGCACAGTCTCCACACTCAAACCCCATTCAGCTGGTTTGGGAAGAACTGAAGGATGAAACACATTTGTGGGAACTTCTACAACAGTTTTGGAAATAACTCCCCGAACATTAGCCAATTTCAATTGTAGATAGAATATCACAAATATATTTGGCGGCTATATCTGCAAAAGGTTGTTACTTTGAGGAGTTAAAAATATTGATTACGTTTTCAAAATGTTATGACTCTAGGATGTATTCTTTATCCCCAAGTGTTTATTTGTTCTATGCTCTTAGGGCCTGATTCAGAACCGCTCGCAAGCGGGTCGATGGCCGGGAAGTCACTGCACCTGCGCGAGCCCCGGAGCGAGTGAGAAATTCACTCGCTCCGGGGCTCGCTACAAACGGGGCGGCTGTCGATGTTGATCGACAGCTCGCCCCGTTTTGTAGGCAGGTCGGGGGGGGGGGGGTGGCTTGCCAAACGGAGGCGTTCCCAAAGGAAAACTGCCATTTGTGGGCGGCCCTACTGACATCACGAGTGATGTCAGTAGTGAGCTTCCGGCTCTATTAGAGCCGGAAGCTCACTGGGGCTTGCGGAAGACGAGACCCTACCACCACAAGGGTCTCGTCGCAAGCCCGATGGTTGCGACCATCACCTGGCCGCTCACAAAAGCTGTGGGACACCCACAGCTTAGCGAGCGGCCATAAGCCCGAACAAAAAAATAAAAAAAATAAAAAAAACGCCCTTCAGACCTGCGAGCTGCCTCCGGCAGTTCAAAGTACTCAGACATTAAGCAGCTCAGATTTCAATAAAAACTGGGCAAATTTGGGTATTCTAAAACTTTTGACAGGTACAGTGGTTGTAGGTTTTGGCAAAGACTGATTTATTTTATTTTCAAACAGGTAAATGTAATAAATCATACAATACACAACAAATTGAATAAATTAAACATAATTACATATAAATGCGCATACATTGTCGATATAGACCCCGAATCATTATCAAAAGATCAGTACAGTAGTATTGACCAGACATATCTGGATTTTATACATTACAAAAAAATTAAGACTTCATTTTGAAATAATAGCATCTGTCAGTCATGCAGAAACTGTATCTGAAGGTGCTTAGTGGCAAATCACTGTAGGTGACAGCTACCCCTGAAGGTTGAGGATAGGCTTCAGTGTTCTGGAGAACTTTTGACTAACTTTTGTTATACTTAGCAACTTCTCTGAAAAAAACACCAAACCCTCCAGTCTGTTGTCTTGATCTGCTGTTCTACTTTCTGGCTGGCTACCTTTACAGTCAGAAATTAAAGTTGTATATGTAAATAAAATAATTAACTTAGGTTGGCACTTAATGAACATCTTTTTTTTTTTTTTAACCCTTGACAGGCCTGTCTGTGAAATTCTCTACCTTTATTATCCTGCTTAGATCACACTTTCACCAACCTGTCCCTGCTTGGCACTGGCTTTCACCTTACCTATGAACCAGTACATTTATTTCTAGCGTCTATTCATATTGTTTTCAGTCTTCATTATCTCTGTCCTGAGAATAACTATCCATTGCATCTCCCAACCTGAAACACCATATAGGTCAAGGTACCAAATATATACATTTGCACCCTTCAGACCTTTGGCATCTCTAACACATCCATGCCTGGCTCACCTCTTACCTCACCAACCGCTCCTTCTCTGTGTCTGCCTCCGACTCCACCTCCCCCCCTTCCACTCTCCCTGTTGGTATCCCGCAGGGCTCTGTCCTGGGAACACTGCTCTTCTCCCCTGTACACTTCTAAACTAGGAGAACTCATCAGCTCCTTTGGCCTCCTATACCACCTCTATGCCGATGACACGCAACTATACCTCTCCCAGTCTGTCCTCTCTCAGGTATCCAGTTGCCTCTCCGCCATCTCTGTCCGAGCGCTCTTTGAAGCTCAACATGGACAAAACCGAACTCATCATCTTTCCCCCTAATAGAGTCTCCACTCCAAACAGTCTCACTATCACTGTAGACAACACCATCACCTCCCGTCCCGCAACTTCGCTGCTTGGGTGTCACCCTTGACTCCACCCTCTCCTTCACACCCCACATTCAATCTCTGGCTCAATCCTTTCGGTTCCAGCTACGCAACATCGCTCGCATTAGGCCTTTCGTCTCCCAGAATGCTACCAAACTGATTATTTATTCACTAATCATTTCTCGGCTCAACTACTGCAACTTTGTCCTTACAGGCCTCACACATTGCCATCATGCTCCCCTCCAGTCTGTTCACAATGCTGCAGCTAGACTTCTCTTCCTCTCCCGCCGTTCCACTTCTGCTGCTCCCCTCTGCCAAACTCTGCACTGGCTCCCATTCCCCTACAGAATCCTCTTCAAACTCCTCACCTTCACATACAAGGCCCTCTCTAACTCTACTGCTCCCTACATCTCCAACCTCATCTCCTTAAATACTCCCTCACGCTCACTCCGGTCTGCCAATGACTGTTACCTCTCCTCCACCCTGGTTACTTCATCTCATGCTCGTATCCAAGATTTTGCCGCTGCAGCCCCCCTTCACTGGAATGAGCTCCCTCGCTCGATCAGGCTCTCCCCGACCTTGCAGAGCTTCAAACGTGCACTGACAACCCACCAGTTCATCAAAGCATACACTTTCACCACATAACTGTCACCAAGTCTCTGTCCCTCCTGCCTCAGCCATCTCTACCTTGCCTAGTTCCTGCACTCAGGTCACCTTCTACACACTCATGCCTCATGTCATTTGTCTGTCTCCCCTCTCCCCTAGATTGTAAGCTCCTAGGAGCAGGGTCCTCCTCACAGTCTCACAGCCTTCTTCTCTAACACTTCTATAACAGCCTTCACCTTCCCAGCTGTATTGTGTATGGAAAATTGTGTTGCTAAATGTTAATTGTGCTCCGTTTATAATTTGGTTACTGTATTGTAATGTAATGTTCTGTGTACCCTTTAGTATATGTATGGTGCTGCGGACCACTTGTGGGGCCCTATAAATAAAATGTAATAATAATAATAAATTACACTATGGGAAAAAAATGTATATCTATTTACATAAACATATATTAATCTGACCAAGTAACTTCTTACATCGAGTATTCATACTAGCACCCTGCATCTGTCACAATCCGTGCAGTTCCTCTTTCCTGCCTGGGGTGTCGCTCTCTGCTCTGGTGCTTCTAGCACACTC
The DNA here is from genome assembly GCA_031769625.1 of Taudactylus pleione. NCBI lineage: Eukaryota > Metazoa > Chordata > Amphibia > Anura > Myobatrachidae > Taudactylus > Taudactylus pleione. The sequence continues at coordinate 617,143 of JAUIMM010000156.1, read as the reverse complement.
AGCTGATGCAACAAGCTGCATAGATAAAGACCAGAGTGTTCTAGAATGAATACTATTTAAATCATCATAAAAAAGTTGTACTGAAATCTACACAACAGAGCGTTTTTATTAAGTTGAGGTTTTCTTAAAAGTAAACATGAGAGTTTAAATTAAAAATAAATAAATCAATTAAACTAAACTACATAAGACCAGTGAGTTAGCTTCCTCCTATTCCAAGAATTTGAATAAGATTATCTTGTATATACTGTAAGTTGCACTACATCATGAAGAACCCCAAGAAGGCTGATTACAGACAATCAGCCACAGTATTAATACAGTAAGTATTTCATTCCAGAATGGGTAACGCATTTCACCTTAGTCCACCATCTGTCTCTGCCCTAGATTTCAAAGACAGGGTGGTTTATTCCTTTGTCAAAGCCCCAAACTTCCATATTTGTTAGCGTGTGACCAAATGCTTGCATTACCCATAGAAGTACTATATAAGCCAAGGTCTTAAGGGAATTACCCTACTATCTATCATTAGAACATACATGTTGAACCAGAGCAGTCTAATGGTCAAAGTGGAGCATAGAAAACTATTCCAATCTAAGGACAAACTGGCTTACGCTATATTATGCATTTTTTAACATCAAAAGTGATTTTGAGACTAAAAATGTAAATGTAATAATATATTTTACATAGTTTACATTTTAAAGGCCTACAATGTATAATGATGTGCGAACGATATAGACACTATATTTATCATATGATACAGATTCTAGATCTCCCTAGATTTGTCTGGAGAGAAGACAGGCCATAGTTTGAGAAAGCCTGTAAATTAATGCTCATCGCTAATGCTGTTCTCTCATGGACCACCTGCACCATTCTATGTTGTCTTTTGGACACACCCCATAGAGGAATAACTAGAAACATTACCTGTTGCTGCTGTCTACGCAGTTCTGACATTTCCTTTTGATCGGCCTCATGGATCCGCTTGAGGTCCTGGCAGGACTGCTGCAGATGAGTGAATTCGCGCTGCAACTGGGTATGTTTCCTGCGCAGACTCTCGCTATCCTCCTGTAGCTGCGTCTGTTCATTCAACACACGACTATGTTGAGTGCTAAATGCGAAATATATGAAGAAAGGAGAGCCTTTAGACACCTGAAATGCTTCTATCCTTCTTATACAGAGTATAGAAGGCATTACTCTCCTCCTATAGCAAGTCAACTGAGCTGCATTGGTGAATGCAGCTTGAGACATAAGTGAATAATTAGTGCTATTCTATATACTGTAGAGCAATGAGCATGCTGTACACTTAACACATCTATTCACTTTAAACGCAAAAGACACACAAACCAGTTTACACAACTGGATATATTTCACCTAACTAGGATCGATGGAGTCTGCTAAAGCCCATACAGTGTATATTCTGCATATATGCAATATAATGGTTATGTATACTGTAGAAATCAAATTAGATGGAAAAATGGATTACAACAAACATCCAACCATAGCATTGACGGATGGAAACCATGGAGCTGTATGATCTGTAGCCAATGTCTACATATACATGAGGGTTCCAAAGATGGTGGTTAATAGATCACTTAAAGGAATTACACAACATTCCTTATTTTAAATCACTGTTGGGACTCTATTTATACGTAGATGGGCTTGCATAACTTATTTTAGCACTGTCTGTGGAACCAACCAACATCCTCTCTTTGAGGTGGGGACTGAAAAGATTTTGATGGGAAGATACCTCCCCTTTAAAGAGTTTAGGCTAAACATGATTATAGTTATATCGATTATGATCTGTATCAAGCACCATTTCTAAAGTCCTCCAGACAGTTCAGCAGCTCTGCCCCACTGAGTGCAGGGTCAGCAACATCACTGAGTGCGATAAGGCTGGCCCTCTGCCGCCCTGCCTCCAGTTCATCCTGCGGCCAGAAGAATTACTAAAAAGAAGGCAGCCGCGGGATGCAATGGAGGTAGAGCAGCAAAGGGCCAGCATGACTGGAGTGACGTGCAACGGATGAATGGAGAGGAAGACTGAACCTTCATTGGTTAAGATAACTAAGGCAAGGGCATGAGGAGGAGACTACTCTGGCAATATAATGGAATGAGGGTATTCTGAGCATATAAAGGGGCCTTACTGAGCGGGCTCTGAGGTTAGAATATAAAGGGGCATAACTGAGGGGGATCTATGTGGCATATTACCAGTTGGGGACATTACTGCATGTTAGCAATTGGGGGCATTAGGATGGCATATTAATTGTGGGCATTACGGTAGCATATTATCCATTGGGGGCATTACAGTGGCATATTACCAATTGGGGGCATTACAGTTGTAGATTATCAATTGAGGCATTACAGTGGCATGCTATCAAGGGGGGGCATTACAGTGGCATATCATCAATTGGGGGCATTACTATGTGGCATACAATAGTCGAATGGAGCATAACTGTTGTAAATTATGAATTGCGGGCACTGCGATGAGGCATATCAATTGGCGGCCCTAATAACTGGCATATTTTGAATTGGGGGCACTGCTGTATGGGAACTTATTCATCTCAAAGCATTTAGCAAAATTTAAATCTAAAAACATTGGTAATATGTTTATTTCAAGATATTTTATTAATTTTAGTGTTTCTCAGAATAAAAAAAAATAAAAATCACCTAAATGCTGGGAGGCTAAACTTCCGTCCAAAGTCACTTTCTTAATACGGCACTCCAGGAAAAACATTTAGACACCACTTGTCTATATCCTAACAGTGTACCAAAAAAGCAACACTAAGTAGCATATTCACTTGGTTGCACAATTTTTGCAGTATAAATAACCGCGGACATTGCATACTTTTTAATCATTTCCATGGAAGAAAAATGGTTGCAGTCATTTTTACTGTAAAAACCTACGGGAAATTTTTTAGAAAAGTAATGTTTACTACGGTCCCAAATAAATAAAAACATACTATTGTTCTTTAAAATGCATTAAGCGGCTGATTTGTGTTTTTTTTTGTTTTGGTTTTTTTTAAGTAAGAAAATTATAAAAAGCAAGGGCGTACCATCTCCCGAACCCAGGCGTCTGTTGTCGTGAGATGCCAGGTGTCCGAAAACTGAAGAAGTCGGCCTTCTACCCTGGGATTCCCGCCCCATCAGGCCGTGGGTTTTTTGTCTGACATGGAAGCCGGACATCTGTTTGGCCAAGGTTTCTTAGATTGCGGTCTCCTACGAGAGACTGGTTCTAGAGGAAGACTGACCCTTTGCTTTTCCTAGTTGCCGAAAAGCTCAAATGGATGAATGACTAGGTCTAGGAGTAGATGTTGAAGGCAGATCAGCCGCCTTGGAGGCTGCCTCCATAGCTACAATCTTATCCAACTCTGTGCCAAACAGAATGCCTCCCGTAAACGGAAGGGATTCCAGGGCCTTCTTGGACCCTCCATCTGCTTTCCAGTCCCTTAACCATAAGGCTCTGCGAGCCACAACTGAGGCAGCTGAAGCCTTAGAGGACAGAATACCCGCGTCCAAAGCCGCCTCTCCCAGATAGGAGGCTGCCTACTTCATATAGAAGATGATTGTCAGCTGGTCTCTGGAAGAGTATTTTCCAGTGACTTTATCCATTTCTCAATGGCCTTAGAAACACAGGCCGTAGCCATGGCCGGGCAGGTAACAGCTCTTGACAGAGAAAAGACCGCATTGAGATATGCTTCAAGTCTCTTATCTGTGGAATCCCTAAGGGAGGATGCAGATGGTATGGGCAATGTGGTGCTCCTGACCAGATGTGCCACATGCGAATCTACCGTTAGCGAAACTTCCCACTTGGCGCACTCGTCTGGTGGGAGGGGGTATAAGGCTGTAACCTTTTTTGTAACATGGAATCGTCTATCTGGTGAACCCCATACTTCCTCCATAAATTCAGAGAGGTGCTCAGATTTGGGAAATTCCTCTTTCACAACTTTCTGGCGTTTAAACACTGGAGCCTTTCTTAGCTCTAGCTCCTCATTATCTAGGTTTAGCACAGCTTTGACCGCCCTAATCAAGGAGGGGACATCTGCTGTTGGAAAATGGCCCTCCTCTCCTGAGAGGAGCCCTGTTAGATAGGAAGTAGCCAACCGCCTTCTATTTTTAGGATGACCAGAGTGGGCATAAACGTCCATCCAGGACAGATGCATAGAATGTATAAACATAGCAGGTTGTAGCTGCTGAGGGTACCCCATAGTAGGGGCCGGCATAGGAGCACAGAACGGTCTACAACCTGTGCCATGATCTGGGAAAAGGAAGCCCAAGGGGGTTCCTGGCCAGGAGCTGGTAGATTTGACTTATGTGGTGACTCTTTATAACAGTGACCACATAATCCTAGGGGTTCTGAGGGAAGTCCCAACACTTAACATAAAATGGAGATGATTGTTAACTTTTGCACCTGCTGGGGGGGGCTGGGAAAAAAGCAGCATTAATTCCTATTAAATTAGCATGGCTGATTTTCTTCCCAGCAATTAGATAGGAAAAACCTTGCAACCACCGGGTTTTTCAAAATAATTCTCTCAATTGAATATGCCCCTAAAACTTAGAAAAAAACTATTCTAATCATATATGGAATTGAAAAAAAAAAAAAACATTGAAAGTAAATTTTTCTCATCCTACAGCATTTTAAGAGTTTAACAATACTCACTGGTAAAAATCTGCTTCCTTTGCAGCCTCCTCACACTTTTTAAGTGCTTTGGAGTGCTGGCTCTGTAGGGCTTCCAACTCTGACATCGCTTTCATGCATTGCGCCTTTAATCGTTCATAATCCGGCGTAACTTTGGGGCTTGGTCTGCATAATAATAAGTAAAGATATACGAGTCCTCTTTTGTAACCTCAAAAGTTAACTAATCTTTACCTGGCCTAACACACATTTTCTGGCTTGTTAGAAGTACTACATTTTATTATAAATATTTTTATTTATTTTTTTAATTGTGGGCATCTGTGATTAAAACAAACCCCCAAAACGGCACGTATGATACTTAGGTCACACCAGGACGATCTCTATTACCTGCAATCATCAAATGTTGACCCTGGTGAGGACAAAGCCAGCCGTTTGCGCAGCTCATCTCTTTCACGTGTCACCTGCCGCAACTGTGATAGTATAGTGTCCAACTTCTCGCTCATAAGGCGACTGTCAACAGCAGACAATGGAGGGGAGGAGGCCTTATTAGTCGTACCTAGAAAGTTGAGATACATGAAAAATTATATAATTAACGTTGCTAATTTGGAACTATAGACCCCATTGAGCCGCTGCAGGTTATTTTGGAAGATTTGAGATCAGTTAAAATCATCTTATCAAGAAAGACCTCCGTCTAGTACAGTCAAGATTTAATCAAGGAATTTTTATGATTAGCTGGTAAGATTATAACTTGGATTGGAAGAAACAAGAACCGAATATACTGATGAAGACATAGCATCTACACACACAGTAATTGCAAAATGAAAAGAATAGAGGAAAGCCATCAACTTGCTTCACTGTTATATAGGGCGGGGTCTACTAAGCACCGCATCCGTGATGCTGTACATCTCGCCTCTCATCAGATACATACTGCGGTATGTACTTAGAAATGCAATGAAAATCGCAAAGGACAGCTCTCCCAATAAGAGCTCTCCTTTGTGATATCCTAGGATAGAGGGACTCAGGGTTTAATACCCAGAAGTCCCTCCGGCGTCCTTCTGCACATGCGCACATGGCCGTGGGCCGAGATAGAAGGGATCCGATTGGATCCCTCTCAGGGGGGGGTGCCCTGAAAAGAAGCCCATAGGCTTCTATTTGAAGGCAGCATTACCCAACGGGACAAAGCACCAGAATGCACTGTGGTGCTTAGGGGGTCATTCAGACCCGCTCGTGAGCGGCAGTACGCTCGCAAGCGGGTCGATGTTCCCCCACTGCGCATGCGCACGATGGAGGGAGCTCCGTCGTGCGCATGCACGAGACTCGGCGAGCGACGGGCTCTCCATCGCTCCGGGTCTCGCACCAAAGTGGGCGTGCTGTTGATGCTGATTGACAGCACGCCCCCTTTGGTGGGCGTGCCTGCCAGACGGAGGCATTCCCATGGGAACGCCTACCGTCTCAAGCCGGCCCCACTGACATCACTAGTGATGTCAGTGGGAGTGATTTTGGCTCTGATAGAGACAAAATCACTCCAGGGCTTGCGGCAGCGAGACCCTACCGCAGGGTCTCCGTCGCAAGCCCGATGGTCACGATGGTCAAGACCATCGCGACCATCATCATGTACGCTCGCTACAGCTGTGGGTGGTAACCCACAGCTATGCGAGCGTCCATGAGGACGCTCCAAAAAAAGGTAGGGGGGCCCTGATTCAGAGCGAGTGCTCTGGTCAGAGCGTTCAGCTCTGAATCAGGCCCTTAGAGTGTATGAATGACCACATTTTTTACTTTAGTACATCCTGCCAATAATGAGATATTGGTGCACTGCTCAAATTACAAAACACTGTTACCCATGCAGATGTTCTTTTAAATGAGCTGAATACTGAATAAAAGTTAATTTTTACAGAGTGAAAATAAGGGAACAGCGATTTCAGTTTGTTCTTCGTAATGGCAAGAAAACATATTTGTGACCTTTCAAACTGTATCTGTAGATACTGTATTTTATCCCAGTACAACAAACTGTACAAAAGTTTCCTATAACAGTAATGCAGCAATGGATCACTGTTGGTGCCCAACTGTGAGAGGTTATTTAGGGAGGGAATTCAATTCCAGACATTGTCGAGATGCGCCATTCTGGAACAAGGTGCTACTGGGAGGCTGCACATGCATCATTCTCTGTATAAAAGGTATGCACTTAAGGTAAAAGTACATAAAAATAAATAAAATAATAGGTAGAATCTAATTGGTTTCTATGGACAACTCTATAGAAGGGCGAAAACATGTGTTTTCGAGATTGAACAACCCCTGGGGGATCAATTAGCCGCAGAAATTTACAGCGGCTAATGAATTCCCCCCAAGTCTCAAAATCTATCCAGACCCTGCTGCAAGGATAGAAAGCTTGAAAACATGGAGATGTTAGAACCTTGAAAGTACTAATTTAGCCTGCTGACCACCCTTCCAAACTCTTAAACATTGCATAGATTGTATTAGGTTTACCATGTATGTTTGTACTTTAGGTTGTCAGGTGGAGTTGGACACCCTTTTGTGTATTGTCTACACATGACTTATGTACGGTCATATGACTTCTAGTGAAGCAGCAGGCATACCGATAAGAAGAACCCTGCTTTTGCATACATGCTGAAGCCACAAAACACAGTGTGTAATTGAGCAAAGTACCAGGTGAGGTCCATGCGCAGCCGCTAGTAAGTAGATACCTGGGAAGAGTTTAATAAGAAAAATGTCAAAAGGCATCTCTCTCCAGGCCAGTGTTGTCTCAAGATTACAGCTCCTGTTGGATTGGTGGCAGTGCATAGAAGGTTTATCCACTAGTGTATCAAACAGCTTCCACAGACTTTGCTATTGTGTGTACTTACCAAAAGCAGAAAGATATTGAGCTTGTTCTCCAACAAGTGGGTAGAGGATAGCACATCAAACTGGCTGTTACAAAGAAGCTGGTGTGATAAAGGGGGAAAACTTTGTATGGTTGCATTATTGCTGTGTTTGTGTGCCATGTATGTTTCTATATAATAAATTGGTACCAGCAGAGCCAACGGTGATGCTGACCTACAGGCAATCCAGTCAAGTGGCAGTACAAAAAGAGATAAACATTACAGTGGTATCTTCACTAAATGGTCCAAGCAGATGTAGGTCTTCCAGAGTCTGGTAATTTCTGGCAGAAACTGGCTTGTTGGCCTTGAGCATGGTCTGGATCACAATGTCCAGGAAGTATTTAGTACTAAATATTATGGCTTCAACAGTCTAGCTGTTAAAGCTATGACAGGCTCTCTGCCATGCGGAGTATGTGTTAGTGTAGCACAACATTCTCGGCTACACTGGGCTACATCAGAATCATATGAACTTGAGGAGGAATTGCCACCAGGGGAAACAGTTATATCAGTCCTAAGAGACTACCATAGTGTCTATCGTTAACATAATTTATTCCCTCGACCAGAAAATGTCATGGACTCAAGAGACCTGTTGGACTCTATGTTTTCCTTGCATGTTCCAAACTAAAGTGCACAAGGTGCCGAGATTGCGGAGGCTGAAACCTAGAATCATTCAGTCCCACAACAAGGTCTGCCTATGCCAGACATCCAGAGGCCTCAAAGACATGCACCATCAGTTTGTCATTTTGAACTGGGTGTTCCTTACTCAACGCCAATTCTTGTGGCCACTTCCACTTATTATTAAACCAAGCTAAAAATAAGAAGTGTATAAGGGAGGACCCCTGCTACTGTTTAAATGGACATTTTCAATTTTCCAATCCATGCAGTCCCCTTAAGATAGCAGTGTTCAGAAATTGAATGGTAGTCATAGAAGGAGATTCCATTTCACTGTACTAAGAGGATCAAGTGACAGCAAGCTGCAGGACACCTGAAACAAATGATCAGATTTGGTCCATGCCGCACTTTTCCAACAGAGAGGCAGGACACATTGATTCTTTTCCCTATTAAACAGCAAATTAATGATAATCAATGACTTACAGCTGTCTTGAATATTTAGTGTCAGCAAGCTCACAATGTATCATCTACTTCCTGTTGAAGACCTTGCTAAGGCAAGAAGAAACGGTTAGAGACTTAAGCCACCTTACCTCCCTCCTAGGAAGAAAGTCTGATCCTTTCCAAATCTGAAGAACTGCTGAAAGCAGATGCTTAAGCATTCTTGGGTGTGGTTGAAAATTCCATAAGGAAGAGCAAAACTGAACGAGACTCTGTACTGATCACTTTAGTCCTTACGCCCAAACTGTCTCAACCGTTCAAAGGGAGAGGCCAAAGAGGTATTGGTCAAGCGCCTCAGGGGATGAATAGTCACTTTTTATGGCTGCTGTGGAAAGGAAATAAGAAGGAGGGCCAGTGCTTGGCTCCCTAGAACATGTAATGAGCCACGTGAGCTCCAAAGAAATATTGTGGATGGAAGACTTTGCTCAGGCTGGCTCTGCATTTCAGTGGCAGCTTCTATAGTGGATTACAGTCATTAGTTCACTGCCTCACATGCAGTGCAGAGGGCATTCACCCAAAACTGGCCACTAAGCAATTTGGCATGGCATTCTGAGCAGGTAAAAACCTTTCACGCTGACAATGCTCTAAGCTTGGCGCCGAAAGCCCATTTCCCAGTAGAAGGGATCTTACACTCTTCTGTTGCTAGCCCATCATCAAGTTCAGAGTGATCCCACTCAATATCTGGGTAGAAGTAGTAGCCCTTCAATTTCCCGAAGGCAATTCTATGATAGAGGCAGTATAAAATAATAGCGCCAATCGTCAAGTCCGGACCAATGACATATAAAACAGGTAAATAAAAATAAATTTATTGCATATAATAAAAAAAGTTAGTTCACTTGTACTCAATTACAAGTCCTAAGTGTGTGACATGTAAAAAGTTCATATATGCATAATCCAATAAAAATAAAGTTAGTGCATACTGTGGCACAGTGGACTGTGGCAAGCAGTGTGAAGCCTCCCCGGGTGTGATCATCTCCCCGGAGAAGATCTGGAGATCTGAGGGGAGAAGCAGTAGCTGCCAGCCCCTGCCTGACAACGGAGACCGACTCCCAGCGGCTGCCACCTAGTCTGTCAGCACGATTTGCTGGCTCATACCGGCGCCAGATCAGGATTATTCCCGCACCAGGGAGACATCAAGGAGGCTTTCCAGTTGTAACATTACAACAAGGTGAGCGGACATACACATTGTATGGACCCAAAGACTATATGTATCAGTCGGCCACTGTGACTTCACATTTGGTATCATACCTACCAGGAGTTATCCATAGAAGATTCTGGAGCACTTTTTACATCTAGTGCTGTGCATTTGGATCTATTTCTTAGGAGGAAACAACAACATAGCATATCAAGAGAGCTCGGGTGCACCCAGTTTGCTACTTACAATATACGTTGTTATGCAATATGTCATTTTTTTCCCTGACACTCAACATTGCTCTGGACTTCCAATTTAGAGACATCGTTCTAGTCCTTATGAACCTATGTGTTCATTCATGACCATAGATCCACAGAATTAGGTTTGTCCATTGTCCCTCATTGTTCTATACCTACCTATGTATTGGTTATTTGCAGTTGTAATATAGTTCTCCAGTCTATTTTCTATCTGTGTCAGCATATTAGAGAGTTTTTATGTGTAATATTATGCACTAACTATATTTTTATTGGATTATGCATATATGCACTTTTTACATGTCACACATTTAGGAGTACAAGTGAACTAACTTTTTTTTTATTATATGCAATAAATTTATTTTTATTTACCTGTTTTATATTTCATTGGTCCGGGCTAGACGATTGGCGCTATTATTTTATACTGCCTCTTCCTAGATTTATGGGTGCCATTGGACCCCTAGAATAGAAGCCTGACACCTTCAGCTGTGAACTAGGAGGGCGCCCTACTTCTTTACTAAATTCTATGATAGAGGCGAAAAAACAGCAGAAGAAGTTACCATGCGTAGTAACACCTCTGTCTGTTCGAAATGACCCCTTGGGATAGTACAAAGAATTAAAAAAAATAAAAAAAAAAAGCTTCAGAAAATCTGCTGCCTATGACCACAATGAAAAACAGCTCCAGAAGGAATTTTAGAAAAAAACTGAAATCTCTGCAGTTAATGGGGGATATAAAGGGAGAGGAGATTCAGTTTTTGGGGGAAGATTTTAAGTACCCAATTTCTTGTACTGTGCCTTTATGCACCAGTATTCCAATGTTCTTTATTCTGCATAAAAAAATCTATATATAGTTAAAATATCCAAAATAAATTAGTTGCTACAAGCAGACAAACCAACACACATCATTTAATTATTCCAACTGATGAATCACAACTATAATTGGATTAAATTTAATGTAGTGTTTTTGCCAACAATAAACTCATTCTATGGCTGCAGCTGATATTTATCCCCAGTTTAACGTTCATTTACCATACATGAATATATAAAAAGGTCATGCTGGCAGGTGGTCTGATTGAAATTACACACATTTATAATTATGTGGCAGTTTCAACATTTGCTCTTCCAGATTTTTGATTAAAAAAAACAAAATAAAAAAAAGCTCTCACCTACAGGAGACTACTCACAACTAGCTTGGGAGAAAAACGGATGTGTCCTCATACATCCTCACTACGCCATGCAGACTGTAGAATCTTCGATGCATCTTTTTTGCTCGAATGTGTGTCTAAGGGCCTGATTCACAGAATGACGCAATGCCGATATTTACACAGATTGAGCGATTGCTTGCCATTGCACATGTGTGTAAGTCGCACTGCCCACGAGCAGGGATTGAATTGCTATTATGTTTACACAGAGGATTCACTCGCAAAGTGAGTGACAAGAATTCAGCATTTGGGGGAGGTAAATGGGGGGTGGTTATAAAAACGCAGGCGTTTAAACGTTGTTCTCTGGGAGTCCATATATTGTTCTTGCTTGCAGCAGAAGAGCCCTCTGTGTGTCTGGATATCCGCTATGTCTGTGACACTATACTTAAGCTGCATACACACGGTACGATATCTGTGATAGATAGCTTTCAGTGAAGTCATCCTGCCACATGCAAATCGTTATGAAATCGTCCAAGTTGCCCTGCATGTACGGATGACCATAGATATCTTTACCGTCCAAGCGGGAACGCACATCGTTGGTCGGTCGTTCGTTTCATAAAAATGAACGATATGAACGATTTATCGATGAACGATATCGTTATCATTCATAGAGATCGTACAATGTCTACGCACCATTACTCAGAAGACTGATGGCCAACTGACCTGCGTTCAGTGTTTCGGCGTTGTCAGATGATTCAAATGGGCTTCTCTAAGCACTGGATGAGCGAGTCATTTGCATATTATCGCAATTGCAATCCGTGAGAGAGCACAGCTGAGATTTCATTTGCGTACATTTCTGAATCAGGCCCTTAGTCGCAACGCAACAAAACCGCTTGATGAGAATGCAATGATTAATTTGATATGCAACACTTGTATATCTGTGAGCGACCGATTCTGAATCTGTACAATGGAACTCGGAGTGAAAAAAAGCTGCGGCATTGTAGGACTTCGCATATAGACTCAGACTCAGTCACACACAGATTTACCAGTGTCACATAAATTAGTTCAGTCTCGTGAAGTGGTTATGTCACATTGCACTGCGACTAAGACGCACATTAGAGCATATAAGATGCGAAAAGATGGTCGATGCAAGCAGAGTCGCATGGGACATGGCGTGCAGAGAATGGCTGTTTGGCACAACTGCTGCAATAGAGGACACATCTGTACTACGGAACTAAATATATGATGTTTATTTAAAACAGCAGAGCTAAATGAATGGAACCCCACAGCTCTTACAGAGGGCCTGATGTTGCTGCATACGTACTACGACTATACTGATAACAGTATGCTAATGTTACTATAGGCAAAGTCTTCCTACATATAGACGCACCGTTCTCAGTTTTTCCCGCTCGCAGACACAACCATAGTATCTGCAGTAACATCTACCCCAAGCTGGGTGCATGAGCTCTGTCTGGAACAAACATTACCTTGGCATTACATGACTCAGTATAGGAAGCAACTGTGGCTACAGTCCCATGAGAGAGTTCTTGTGCGTGCATCCGCAAATTACCACCCAGTAGCCACCCAGAAAAGCCCATTCAGCGGCAACTGAGAACAGGCAGAGATCTGTCCTACTCAGAATCACCCACAGGGGGTCTGGTATGTTCTGTTGACGTTCATGTCTACATTCATAATCTTGGCAGCAAAATGTCAACAGGTTTAACATGTTGACAACCACAATTTCGACTTGCATTTGTATTGTCGTCATTGTGACTACGTAGACGTCATAACATTCGACATTCTGGTGTCGACCTTATGACTGTCCACATTGTAAATGTGCACCTGCTGCTCTACATATCGCCCATAGATACACAAAGATGCATACTTTTGCTACTGCGCATGCGCGGTTTGCAAATACACGCTAAATGTGACTGGTTATGGAGAGTCAGGCCCTGAATGTCAATAGTAGCTGTCTCATATAAAAAACACTTGTACGTCAAGTATATAAAGGGAATGAAAACAGTCAGCCATGGAAAACACAGAAGACCTTAATCCATTTCTTTTAGTTTCCTTCCAATAAAGAGCTAATGTAAGCCTCTAGTTAAAGACAACAAAAAAAGTGCAATAGCAGGAGAGATATGCTCATTGTATTAAACTGCCCCCCCCCCCACCCAGCATTACACAAATTGGGCACTATGTACGGGACAGGAGAAGCTCACCGACACTACTGAGGGAGCCGCTGCTTTCGGAGTCTGAAGGCATGGTGGTGAGGACGCTGTTAGTGGAACCTGTCACATAAACATAAAGGAAAATAATTAGTGGGGGAGTGCAATGTTCTATATCTCTCTCTCATACACTAAGGAGCATATGTATCAAAGCTTGATGTGAGATAAAATTGTGAGATATATATATCTCCAACCAATCAGCTTCTAACTTACATTTTGCAGGCTGTGTTTAAGAAATGTAGCTGGATGCACCAATTGAATATTGCAGTATATATATTACATTATACAAGGAAAAAACTGAGTGAGATTAACATAGGTAGCCAGCATTTACTGTATACCACATTAGTGTCCAGCTTCATCCACAGCCTGTCAGAAATGGTGCCTTCCGAGACTGAGCCCTTAGCGTCTGCCGTCCAGGCTCGTAGATGCTCTGCGCCTGCACAACCCAGCGGAGATCACACAGAGGGCCGGTTACCGCAATGATCCGACTGTCGGGTAAGTGATAGTGCATACTGGTGGTAGAAGTTATTTTTAAAATGCGGTACGCGCCGTTAACTATCACATTCTAAAAGCGATGATTGGTGATATATATGATAGCTTGGTTGATAGATGGTTGGTGATATATATTTCACAATTTTATCTCACATCAGGCTTTGATACATATGCCCCTTAATACGGAATATGAAAACCACATAGCCCATTTATTCTGACCATTCTAGTACTGAAAACATCCATTTGTTACCTAAGTTATTTTATGTTTTTATTAACTTATTTTACTTTAAAACAAATTTAGTAGAACTTGAATCCTAAGCATGTTTAAACCCCCCTCTCATATTTATCTCTACCACCTCTGCTGGAAGGATATTTCACATGTCTACTATCCTTTCAGGAAAGTAATTCTTCCTCCAATTTACTGTTACCGTCAAGTTTAGTGAATGTCTTCTTGGTCTACTTTTCCTCTACAGCAGGCATGTCAAACTCAAGGCCCAAATAAACATTTTGTGCGGCTCAACAGTGTGGGCCCAAATACATATATTATGTGGCCCAGTCACCCCTGCTCCGATCGTGGCAGGGGTGACTGGGCCACATAATATTTGTGTTTACTCTATTCAAAACTTGGAACGCTGGTCTCTGAAGCGATCAGAGACTAAAGTAACCTTTGATCACTTCAGAGGCCAGCGTTCATAGTGATGCAGTTCGCGGGTGACGTCATGACGTCACCCGCAATGAGAGGAGCCTGCCCTGCGGGATCTAGTTAGATCCAGTCAGCGGCAGCGCCTACGCGGGAGTGGTGCCCAGCGGCCAGCATGAAGTACTGCACAGGGGAGTGGTTTCTGTTCTATATTGGGAGGGGGCACAGCATAAGGGGTATGACTGAGGACACTACTAGGGGCATTACTGGGGGCACAGCATAAGGGGCAGTACTAGGGGCACTGCATAAGAGGCACTAATGCGTAAGGAGCTCTAATACACGGGGCATTGAATAAGTGGCACTGCATAAGGGGCATTACTGGGGGCACTGCATAATGGACACTACTAGTGGCACTGCGTAAGTGGCTCTAATACAGGGGACATTGCATAAGGGCCACTACTGGGGGCACTGCATAAGGGGCCTTAATACAGGGGACATTGCATAAGGGGCTCTTATACAGAGGGCATTGCATAATGGGCACAACTAACTGGGGCACTGCATTGGTTTTTATTAATAATCACCCTTTCAAAATTGCATATAAGACTTTTTTTCTTGCGGCCCACACACTCTTAGACCTTGAATATTCGGCCCAGTTGGTATTTTGAGTTTGACATGTCTGCTCTACAGGACACTCTGAGTAATCTCTTCCTGTACCTGGTTAAAGCCCTTGATACATTTGAAGACTTCTACCAACCATAGGCCACAGACAGTAACCTCACTGGTGTATTGGGACAACGCTAGCTGCTCTAAGCTATAAAACTCTTTCAATATACACACAATTCTATTAGCATGTCTTTGCAGACTCTCTTTTGCTCTATGCCCTTGTGTCTGAGGAATCGAGCCATGCAACTAACATTGCTAGTTGTAGGATCTGCTTTTTAATACCTGTTGCAGCGAGCTGTGGCACTAGAACGGTGTCTGGTAACTGCATTGGTACTATAGAAATAGCTTCTAAAAAAAAAGTAAGGAAATGTTTACATGTATTTTATTCTGCTATATTTAAATGGTTGGCACTGCTGTGCTGGATTAGCTAGTGTCCAGCACCGCGGCACTGAATGGGATTCAGAATTTGCGCTGTGCGCCATTGTAGAAATTTATTTTAAATACACTATATTGTCATTGTATATTTTAACTAGCATAATAGCACCAAACACTTATCAGTTTGCTGGTTGTCCTGACTTTGAGTCCTGTGTTTCGGACTCTCCCTCTGAGCTACCATAACAGACTAGACCACTGTAAGAGTCCAATGTGAAATTAGTCGTTTAGCAGTCACGATCCACCATGACCACATATAACCAGAAATAAGTGGTTCCAGGTGCCGATGCAGATGTCTGCTGGTGGTAGTGACTTAGGTGTCTATCAAAAATATGTTTTTTCTCCAGTATTTTATCTAGAGAAAGCCATACTTTTGTTTTCTCTGTATTTAGTTGCAAGAAAAGTGCAGACAAATCACTGATCTCTCTGTCTTTTAATTTCTCCAGTGTTGTCCACCGGCTGGCTTCCCGACGTCATCGGCGCATGTGCAGAGTATTCCAACATTTTTTGCAATTGGAAAAAAAGGTTTATAATCTTCTCGTCGGAACAACCCTTTACCTCAAATGCTTTCCTGGCACTAAAAAAATATAAATAAGGTAAAAACTACAAAGCGAAAAGCTGGAATTTTACATCTTAGTATGCAGTAGGAAGAGTCAGTAACAGGCATTTACTGACGGTGAGAGGGAATCCCTATAGTCCAGGAGTGGCAATGTAAGTCTCCTCAAATCGCTCAAGAGTACTGACCCCCACCAGTACCGGCTGGTGGAGCAGGACCATCTGTCACAGACATTGTGGAGATGGTTTGGGTACATTATTTATACAGTAAAAATGTAGACATTCAAAACTTAGACACCATAGTGTTGATAGGTACAATATTTAGACAATCAAAATTTAGACATTGACTATGTAGATTAATATGTAGATTGTCAAAATGCCGACATGGACATAAATGTAGACAATTAATATTTAGACAGGTTGAAATGTCGAAGAGTCAGAATGTTGACAGTTAAAATGTAGACACTCAAAATCTAGACAGTTAGAATGTAGAACCAGTCAAAATGTCAACATTTAAAATATAAATAAAGCAAAAGATCGACAACCAAAATGTAATGTAGACAGTAATAATTTTGACAAACATACAGTAATGTTGACAGTAATAATAAAACCACTGCCGATGTCTCAGATGCAGTTAAATGTTAGTGTCTGAGACAACCGAGAGAGCCGCCAGTTTAAACTCAGCGAAATGGGTACAATAAACATCAGAGCAGAAGTCGTTTTATCAGCATATCATCTGCTGTAAAGCATCTTCATTATATATATATATATATATATATATATATATATATATTTATATATTGTTGTTTACTTTCCTTTTAGTTTTCCTTTAAGTTGTCACGTTTGCTTGTGAACCCGGACTTGAGTCTGGCTAGAATGGGATCTGGGGTGAGCAGCCGAAAGCTGGTCAGTCTAAAGTAGCTTATCCTCATGGACTAGAGCAAGCAATGGTGGAATGTATTGAGAGCGCACTGTGTGTAACTGGTAGCCAAGATTTAGCTGCTGGCGATTGGAGGCACTGGTGGAACAGTCTGAGTCTTGGTTGAAACTAGAATGGACATACTTGATGCACACAGGTGCAGGTAGACAAGACAAAGGAGCGCTTTGATAACTAGAACCAGATGGGAACTGGATCAAAAGGAACCCGGAGTAGCTTTGGACCAGAATGGGACCGCAATACACTGGACCGGACCGCTTGAGAACCAGAATGGGACCGGAAACGCTGTAGAACCGGAATGCTGTAGAATCGGAATGGGACCGGCAGTGCAGCAAGATGGTAACTGCACTGGAAGTCTCTTAGACAGATATAAAGAGTATTCTGCAAGAGCTCAGGAAGCAGGTCACAGCAGGACTGTGAACAACATTGCCCTGGCAAATGCTATCTCAAAGGGAAGACCTTTTATACCCCTGGTCCTCCAGGGATTGGCTTCAGGCGTCATTGGTGATGAGGAACTCACCTGACACAGACGGTCATGTTACCATGGACCGTCGCCGGTGGGAATCGCTGTGTGTGAAGGCCAAAAGCATGGAGACTGCTGCGGGAAGGCAGAGCAGAGGCCGCAGTGGGAATGGAGGCACATGGGAGAGCTGAGAGATTGCGGAGAGACAGAAACTGGTCTTGCAGTAAGGTACCCGGGAATGTTTTGTGACACAAGTGTTTTAAAAGGATATTTTAAAAGATATAAATGAATAAATCCTGTAATTCTAGAAACAATCGCATGAGAGTTGTTTACTTCACAAAATTATTATTTTGAAGTGTGACCCTGTTAGAATAATAATTATTCAAATGCCTATTGTCACTATTGCATATGTGTTACTATTAATAAATTGAAACAAAAAAACTAAAAAAAAAGCTGACAGAAGACGACCAAAATCTAGAACGTACAATTGGTTGTGATAATCATTACTATAGAGTAAAAACCTGGTAGCCAGTAGGGATGGTCATTGAATGGTTAACCACTGATGGTGCCATCAGTGTTTAACATCGATGACATGAAACCATCGGAGAGCAATTGATGATTTGCACCATCAATTGCCATCCGGCAAGCTGTGCGCTAATCAAGTATTCCCCTGCACCGGGAAGAAAAAAAACAAAAACATTGCTGACAAATTGCCATTGATGGCGGACAACCATAGACGGTCGATCACCATCCATACTTGTAAGATTTGCTCATAATTATAACATACCTGGCAATGTCCTGAATTATCTGCTATTAACAGGTTTATGACATCAATTTAAAAGATAGAGGGGTAGATGTACTAAGCCTTGGAGAGAGAGAGAATGTGAAGAGAGATTTTTCAAACACAGCCTGCACAGTGACAGTGAGGAGCTGACTGGTTGGTAGTTTATTTTCATCCACTTTATCTCTCTCCAAAGCTTAATACATCTCCCCAGGAAGCTTAAAAAACAAAAACAGATATTAATAGCTATTAATTAAGTTCACAATGGCAAATCTAACAAACTACAACTAGCAATCATGGAAGTTTAAAGGGAAAATACAGTATATGGTTATATACCACAGCGGAAGCTCATTCCACTACAAAAAAAGATTGGATCTAGAGTGCCAGAATTTCTTCTTTTTTCATAAATACCAGTAGAATTGTCCTGGCAGCACTTTTCAAATTATATAATTTATTTACCTGTATGCATGAATCTCATTAGCAGGGTTAGGGTTTGTGTGGGGGGGGGGGGTTAGGGTTAGGCACCTTTAGGGGGGAGGGTTATACTGCCCATCCACTAGCAGACCATAGAAACGACAGCACGATTACGATATTGTAACCGTGCTGTCGTTTCTATGTCTGTGATAAGCCTACACTGAATGAGCATTCAGTGCAGGCTCAATCAATCATCTGGCAACATGCTGAACCTGACGTTATCGTCAGGTTGACCAGCATGTTTGCCCGATGATTGATGTCGGAAATGACCAGCGGGCGCGCGCATTGCTGGTCGTTTCCGACTATAAAGCGGACGATTTGGGGGGAGGTTTAGGTTTAGGCACTAATGGGGAGGGTTAGGGTGCGGGGTGGAGAGATTTAGGCTACAAGAAGCGAGGGATAGGGGGATACTGACCATCGGGATGCCGCTGTCGGTATTTAAACAGGAGGCATCCCGACTGTCGGTATTACATACCCATTCTGTGTTTCCTGATGTTCATTTATGATCCATAACAATACACAATAGGCTACACTGCTTCACAGCAAGGATAAAGTACCATAGTAAACTCAAGAAAATATCTTTGAAGCAAGAAGTTTGGCAGGTTGCCAAGTCACACTAAAATTTGCTAATTGAACTGGTATATAAGTAGTAATATACGAAAAAACAAACAGAATTGTGTTCCAGACCAAAGTACAGTACAACTTGAAACAAGTTAGCATAGCAGGGAACATAGACTATACTACAGGCATGTCAAACTCAAAATGCCAACCGAGCCGAATACTCAAGGTCTAAAGCTGCATACACACACAACGATTGAGTTAATGAACGATTTTAGTAAACGATTTTCTACCTTGAAAAAATTAACTAAAATCGTTTACTAAAGTTGTTCATTTACTATGTTCATTTAAATGTAATGAACGATTTTTATGAACTACAAACGATTTTTGCATATTAACTTAATGAAAATCGTTGAGTTGACAAGTCTGACTGAACTACAAACTACAAACGTGAACGCGCATGAACAATAATCGTTCATCGTTTGACTCAGAAAGTGAACGATTTTTTCAAACGATTATCGTTAAACTATATCGTTTAACGATAATCGTTCAAAAAATCGTTGTGTGTGTATGCACCTTAAGGGGTTAATCCAATTAGGTGCGAATTGCGAGTTGCTATTTTCACTTCAAATTCACATAGCGAATTAATTTTGCAATCCAATTAGCAACTCGCACTGAATCAGACTGAATTTGCATTTTTCCAGTCTCACCTCCCTGAGGGTGAGAGATGGAAATGAAAATCTTTATTTTAATGGTTAAAATTTCAGGACACTGCAGAACCCCTTGGACACGCATTTGGAGGTTTCCAATTAGCTTAATTAGTCCAATAATTACATGTCAAAATCAATTCCTCAACTACCCCCAAATCAACTTTTTCTTTAGTTTAGGCACGACAAATTTAATTACAATAATTTTTAAGTTGAAAAATAATTGTTTTTATAATTTTTTTAAACACAATTCAAGGTGCCCTCAAAGTCACCTTTTTTCTTTTGTTTTTATAATTTTCTTGCATTAAAAAAATATATATATATCAGCCATTTGACACAGTTTAAAATCCTACAGTACCTCCCTAATGCCCACAAATAGCCTTCTATACGGTCCTCCTAACTAAATTATCTATTTTGGGGGGTCCAGGATGGTCTCCCCACATTTTCATGCATTTCCCCCAATATTAGAGCCCATTATGCAATGCCCCCTATATTAGAGCCCCTTGTGCAATGCCACTGTAGTGTGCCCCTTATGCAATGCCTCCTGTATTAGAGCCCATTATGCAATGCCCCTATATTAGAGCCCATTGTGCAATGCCACTGTAGATGTTCCCACTATGCAATGCCCCCTGTATAAGAACCCCTTATGCAATGCCCCCTGTATAAGAACCCCTTATGCAATGCCCCCTGTATAAGAACCCCTTATGCAATGCCCCCTGTATAAGGAATGGGTATGAAATACCGTGGATTGGTAAGTATCCACTAACCTAACCCCCCTAACCCTCCTTAGGGGTGCCTAACCCTAACTTCCCCCCCAAGTGCCTAGCCCTAATCCCCGCTCTAAGTGCCTAACCCTAACCACCCCCTTCCCCGCTACCTAAACCTAAGTCCCCCGGGGGGGTGCTTAACCCCAAGTCCCCCCGGGTGAGCCCTAAACCTAACACTCCCCCCCCCGCGGCTGTCCGCTCGCGGCGCCCGGCATCACTACGATCGTGATGCCGGGCGCCGGTCTCCCGGCATCGGGGAAATGCCCCATCTGCAATGCCCTCTGTATAAGAGCCCCTTATGCAGTGCCCCCAGTAGTGCCCCTTATGTTGTGCCCCCAGTGATATCCCTTATGTTGTGCCCTTATACAGTGCCCACAGTAGTGCCTATTATGCAGTACCCCTAGTAGTGCCCTTTATGTTACGCCCCCCAGTAATGCCCCTAGTAGTGCCCATTATCCAGTGCGCCCAGTAGTGCCCCTTACGCAGTGTCCCCCGTAATGCCCCTAGTAGTGCCCTTTATGCAGTACCCACTCACCCTGTAGAACAGGCCCCACTGTAGTACTTACCTCTTCATGTTGGCCGCTGGGCACCGCTCCCACGTAGACGCTGCCTGGATCTAACTAGGTCCACCAGGCGCAGGCTCCATTTGGTGCGGGCGACGTCACCCGTGCATTGCATCACTGGGATTACGCGTTCCCAGTTTCAAATACAGTAAACACTGCTCGATCGCGGCAGGGTTTGGGCCGCATGATATTTGTATTTAGGCCCACACAGTCGGGCAGCATAAAATGTTTATTTGGGCTGCATGCGGCCCGCATGTTTGACATGCCTGCTGTAGTACAACAAATCCAGCAGACAAGTTTTTAATTATTTTTTGGGGGTGACAAATCACCAAAGATTTAGTAGTGTGAAGCAATTAGCCTGTTATCTTCAAAGTCATACACTGTGTATACCCTAAACAACAGAAAAAAAAATGTAATCAACACTGGAACAGAATAAATTATGAGCTTCATAATATTAGAACATGTGGAAGCAGGGCCTATGTGCACGATCCTAATGGATTTTAATACTGCAGTTTTTATTCACATTGCTGGATTTATGGTTTATTTATACCTATGTTTTTATTACATTGCTGTCATTTGGTTAGAAGAACCAGCCACACTTATAGATTCACCTGTTTGTATTGCCCTAATTAAGATTGCCTAGCAACCTCATAGCATTTAAAAAGGCTGCTATGCATGCTGGGTTGTCCATCCAGCTAAAACTTTATTCTACCATTACAATATAGTGGCTACATGAAACGTGTTGGTTTGTGTTTTAGAGACACTTATCTTGATAAAGACGCCGCAGTGCATTGAAACGCGTTGATAGAGTGTCTGTTCACATGGGGGGGATCGCATGCCTGTATGTCACTGTAGTGATATACCGGGCTCCATCTACCTACAGTGTGCCTGGTGTTAACCACATATGGTATGCAATACCCCTATAAATTTTTACAATAAAATATACTTTTATCTTCAATATCCATACCATCTGATTCCATTCCTTCTTTTGTTTGACGCTGTTCATATATATCACCATGAGGAATTTGGTCATATAAACTAAGACTTTGGTTTAAGATAAAAAGAAACCTTTATGTGCATGCATCATATTGCTAACAGGTAAGCATCCATGTAAGCATTCTTACTGTATGGGGGACTGTCTGCGCACTGGGTGCCTTCTAAGGAAGTTGGATACAATAATGATAAAGATATTCTTGGATGAGGACTATTTCACCACTTTCTGTAGAATTTAACACGAAGGGTGTAAAAGATTTTGGACTCTAAACCTTACCACACCATTGTGTATTTGTTTATGTTTTTAACATATTGGAAACAACATTTGGAAGAAATTCTACATCTGAAGGATTTCTGGAACCATCCATAACGCGAATATTGTAAGACCATTCTTTTTTTGTATGTATCTTGTTTGTATAAGTGGGTGACTTATTTTACGGTCTTATTTGCTGCTTGTGGAGTGCAGCGCCAAAGGTTACAACTTCTTTTTTGTACTAAAGGTACCACAACAAACCTGAAGGCTGCCCACCAAAACTCACAGACCGGGCAAGGAGGGCAGTAATCAGAGAGGCAGCACAGAGACCAAAGGTAACCCTGAAGGCACGGGCAGAACTATGGGAGACAATGGAGGCGCCAGCCGCCGGACTCCAGCTCTGAAGGGGCACCTCCTCCATTGTCCACAATATATTCACCCCACTTAGGGCTGTAACTATATACCTGGAGTGTACCATGACACCCCTTCCCGGCACCTGAGAAGCCACCATACACGAGTGGAGAGCTCCATGTCAGACCATCAGCTGCTGCCTTTGTCTTTCTATAGCCTGTCAACATGCAAATTGCTACATTACAGTGTCAGCGGGTGTGACGGGGGGTACCAAATTATAACTCGCCTCCGGGCGTCTGGGATGAACTTACGCCACTGCCTGAAGGAGCTGCAAAGTTCCACAGCAGAGACTGGTGTATCTGTGCATGTGACCACAATAAGCCGTACACTCCATAGAGCTGGGCTTTATGGAAGAGTGGCCAGAAAAAAGCCATTACTTAGTGATAAAAATAAGAAAACATGATTTGCAAAGGCATGTGGGCGACTCCCCAAATGTATGGAGGAAGGTGCCCTGGTCAGATGAGACTAAAATTGAACTTTTCGGCCACCAAGGAAAATGCTATGTCTGTCGCAAACCCAACACATCCCATCACCCCAAGAACACCATCTCCACAGTGAAACATGGTGGTGGCAGCACCATGCTGTGGTGATGTTTTTCAGCAGCAGGACTGGGAAACTGATTCGAGTCGAGCGCAAAATGGATGGTGCTAAATACAGGGATATTCTTGAGCAAAACCGGTTTCAGTCTACCTGTGATTCGAGACTGAGACGGAGGTTCACCTTCCAGCAGGACAATGACCCGAAGCATACTGCTAAAGCAACACTCGAGCGGTTTAAGGGGAAACATTTAAATGTGTTGTAATGGCCTAATCAAAGCCCAGATCTCAATCCAATTGAGAATCTGTGGTCAGACTTGAAGATTGCTGTTCACAAGCGGAAACCATCCAACATGAAGGAGCTGGAGCAGTTTTGCCTTGAGGAATGGGCAAAAATCCCAGGGGCAAGATGTGGCGAGCTCATAAAGACTTATCCAAAGCAACTTGCAGCTGTAACTGCCGCAAAAGGTAGCTCGACAAAGTACTGACTTTAGGGGAGTGAATAGTTATGCACGCTGAAGTTTTCGGTTATGTTGTCCTAAATGTTGTTTGATTCACAATATATATAAAAAAAACACAACTTCACAGTTGTAGGCATGTTCTGTGAATGAAATGATGCACACCTTCAAACAATCCATTTTAATTCCAGGTTGTAAGGCAACAAAACATGAAAAGTGCAAAGGGGGGTGAATACTTTTGCAAGACACTGTATATCAAAATGGCCCTCGGCAGAAAAAAAAGGTTCCCCACCCCTGTTCTATAAGATTCAAACAGCACCAAAACCAGAGTAGTGGAATTGGATGCCAAGACTCTGATGAAACAGTCGGATGGAGAAACGAGTTAGGGTTAATTGGTGTCCTGTCACTTCGCTTCAAGCTGGGGATGGTTGTCGCTTACCACGTTTTTTTGCTATGCTGTACATCGCTTGGGAGAACAAGCCATTGGGACATTCTTGTGAGGAGCTGCTGCTGAGACAACCGTCCGGACCAGCAATACGTCATCTGCGAGAGTGAGCATCTGACGGTTGAGTAAAAGCATTCCGGAGTTGTTGGCAACATCTCTGCCCTGTCGGCTTGCTCCATCCAGTTCTGAGCAGACCCATCAGCGGGAGTGTTATACACATATTACAGCCCTTTTCAAGCTAAAGTCATCTGGGCTAAAGACTATTGCTTTATGCTAAGGGAGAATGCCCTGGCATTACTCACATCTTCTAAACAGTGGAAATTTTTTACCATTTTATAACCTCAGGAACATTGTTCTATATTGATGATTGTAATGCAAATTCGAGTGGTAATGTTATAAAGATTCTTTAGAGTTTTATCAACTTTGGTGACGACCACAGGTGTTTCTTATTTATTTAATAGACCATAAAAATTCATTTATTGGTAATTTTTTATACATGGACCCAGAAACTCATTGCCACCAGATTAGCAAGCCATTGGACAGACATTTTTTAAGACTAAAGCCACGAATCCATTAGGCAATTTTAATGAGCGATTGAACGATTACGACATCGCAATCCCTCATTAATCGTGCACTATAATGCCGGAAACGACCAGCGATGTGCGCTCCCGCTGGTCGTTTCTGACAATCATCGCTTGAACATGCCAGTTAATCTGCTGATAACGACAGATTGGCCATGTTCAGGGATGAGGGAGGGTGCCTACACTGAACAACATATCGGTCAGTGTAGGCACTACAGGGGATCAGGAACGACTGTACGATTACTGTCTTTCCATAGTCGGTAAGTAGATACACAGCAAAAGTCAAATTCTGAACACGAAGTTCATAGAGTCAAAAACTAGTTTAGGACAGACTGAGAATTGCAATACTGTGGTGAACATTATATCATTTACGCCAGATGCTAAACAAAGTCCATTCTGGACTGATCTACTGTGGCATGGAAATTATGTTTCTTTCCAAAAGATGTGAGTAAGCCTAAAGCAGAGAGATTTCAATGCAGTTAAGAGTCATGAAATACCTTAAACAGACTTAATACACAAATATGATCAGCAAAAGATGGGCTTAAAGTAAAAGGTTATTGGAGTGTGGATCTGGTTATTGACGAGTGATCACAAGTCAACAAGTGGTGGCTTGTTCAAGTTGGGGGATGGTGTTTGCTCCAACTCCTGGTCCAGAAGAAAGCATCAGCTGTATTATCTACAGAGACCAGAGGGATGGCGCAGATTTTGCCACAATTGTGCTTGCATTGTTTGC
The DNA here is from genome assembly GCA_031769625.1 of Taudactylus pleione. Lineage (NCBI taxonomy): Eukaryota > Metazoa > Chordata > Amphibia > Anura > Myobatrachidae > Taudactylus > Taudactylus pleione. Next base: position 591,341 of record JAUIMM010000156.1, on the reverse strand, counting down.
GCGGAATTAAACAAAGCCCCATTACCACCCAGTTACGCCCATGCATACATTTCTAAGTCACCCACAAATGCATGCGCTCGGCTATGGCGGATGCGCAATGCTAGAAAAAATTGCAAGATCTGCCTGCAACAAGGACTGGCATTCACCTCTGTACACAACAAACACTAATGTGGGCAATGTTCTGTTTATTGTGGTTTACAAAATTTGTCTGATAATAAAATATTTGTGTACCAGGTATCTTTTGTATAACATAACATGCAGATTTCAGTATTATTAACAACTGATTCTTGTATTAATGGACTCCAAAACAATTGATTCCGGCACTTTAAAGAGCACCTGGTGTCTGGCAGCCAGTCTTTTGTGAGTAATCAGTATTCATCAGGATGCAATCTGTTTGCTGCCTTGTGCAGGCGTTGTATTACTGTACACGGGGAAATAGAACTTGATTCAAAACAAGGCAATCTAGATAAAATGCAGTTAATCTGAAGCTACTTTACAGATCATATATTTCACTTAGCCAGGGGTGCGCCTTGTGAGCATAAAGGGAATGACTCCATCTTCAGCTGACACCCCGCTACTCTCCATTCACTGCACAGAGACACGGAATTAGTAACAGGATAATGTTGATTAAAAAAAATCAGGGACTGAGTTGTCACATGGAAAGGGTTAAATATATTTTAACGAGTTGAACTAGTTCAATTATTTATAAATAATTAGCACACATTAGACACGCTATGCAGTAGTACTATATTCAGCAAACAGGATTAAAGAAAATCTAACCTCACTTTATTTTCTTTTGTGTTGTGTGCAGGAAAGTAAATGTGTTTTTCTTATGTTCTATGTTTGGATAAAGAGCTTTCTGTGACAGACAAAGTTTGTTTACACACAATTGTACTTCTGATTGGGTGAATATAGTATTATAGATCACTTCCAGTCTGACTGAACTGGATTTTCATAGGCCAATAAAGCACACACTATGCAATAGTTAGCCTATTTACACACAAAACAACAGACCACAATAGTCAGTGTATAACTATCTTTATTCTGTAATATGTTCAGGTGAGTACTGACAGCAACCTCTCTAGTTGGGCCCCTAAAGGGGCCTATCCATTACATGACTTTTTGAATGATCCGACCAAAACCAGGAGGTTGGTTGCATTGTTCAGAAAGTCGTCTAATGGATCCTTGCCAACCCCGACTATCTATAGAACATGCTGGTCAACCTGATGACGATCGTCAGGTTCCACATGTTCCCAGATAGGTTCGGGATCCTGCACTGAATGACGTTCAGTGCTGGCACCGCACCCGGCGATCTGAAGGACCGAACGCTAGTTGTTCAGTTTTTCAGGTGGTGTAATGGATAGGCCCCTTTATATTGCCTATTGGACCTCGGTGTCCTACTGGCCACTAACAGAATAGGCAACGTGCTCAACAATCATTATTACCATCATCCTGTACTGCTACACTGGTGTGATATAGTCGGAGTGAGGTGAGACAGTGAAAGGTGGAGACATAAAAGATGTTAGTTATTGTAAACATATTTACCAGACCGTAAGCTGCTGGCAATACTGATTGTCCCTAATGATTTATCTAAATTGGACATTATTACTTTTCTGCCTCTGGAGAAGGCTTTTGTGGTGCATTTTCACTCTTCTCGTTAGCTGCCAGCTCGGAGTAGCTGTGTGACTGGTATATTTATGTAGCATTGTGCTGTATGCTAAAACCCAGAGCCATAAATAACACTTGTTCACCATGTTCTCTGAGTTTTGGCAGTAGCTGTCAGCAGTCAAGGAGGGGCAAGGAGATCACTAAAGGAGGAACAAAGATGGCAACAGTGGCATCAGTTTAACTTTCTGGGTCCCCCAGCTGAACGAGGATAGTCTTCATTTGATCAGCATGGCCCTTGCTAACGACATCCCCTGTCGGCCCCGTATGTAGGCCGATGGAGGATGTTGCTGCCGACCTGGAGTGTGCATCGTCAGGGACATAGTGGGTACACACTAGATTAGGTGCCGATATGTCGGTCCAATCCACCGGATCGAACATATTGTCTAGTGTGTACCCAGCATAACTGTCATTTTTCAAACACAGCCTCTGACATGGAAGTTAGGAGCTGATTGGCTGGTAATTTATCTCCGTTCACTTTATCTCCAGCCAAGGCTTAATAAATAGACCCCAATATGCTATATTTGTAAGTGCAATCAATTGAGAACTATCAAAATGTGAAAATAAAAGAATAGAATCACTGCGTATGCAAGAAAAGAAGATGTCCTGCACTCAGCTGCTGACCAATACCTTAACCTTTCACAGTCCACAGGCTGTTATAAGATAGCTGGTCTCTTTGCACTCCAGCCACCCAATATTTTATCTGTTCCCCTCATGCAGCCACACTATAACTCCTGGGTTTGACTTTAGTGGGCCAATCACTAGAAAAATGCTTCCCACTAAGTGCCATACAGACACATCTTTCCATGTAAAGTGATATATTATTTATTTATTACCAGTTATTTATATAGCACACACATATTCCCCAGAGAATATTTGGACATTCACATCAGTCCCTGCCCCAGTGGAGCTTACAATCTATATTCCCTACCACATACATGCTCACACATACATACACAGTAGGGTTAATATTTGTGGAAGGAAACCGTAGTACCCGGATGAGACCCACGCAAGCACAGGGAAAATATACAAACTCCACACAGTTAGGGCCATAGTGGGAATCGAACCCACGACCTCAGTGTTGTGAGGCAGTAATGCTAACTATTACACCGTCTGTGCAGTCCCACAGCCCCACATAGCAGCAGCACACCCCCAAAAATCATGGACAAAGGCACACGCTTGTTGCAATGGAAAAATAAACAAAATGTGTCTGTGGAGGGGCAAGAGCAATTTAACACACTTAGCGCTAATCAGTTCCTATACTTACACAAATATACTGCAGCTAGTGATACAGCCGCAAACGATAAAAAATATTTGTGATTGACAGTCCTGTTGGCTTATAGGATTGTAATCTTTCCTAAGACCTCAAAGTATTTCGTAGAATTACTTTGTTTGGTCTGACTCAGTTTTGTTTTTTTTATTCCAGAAGAAATTTCAAATAGCTCTATGTATACAGCATTAACATAGATTTCAAAAGCAAATGATAAAAATAAAGCTGGTCACACATGCTGTTATATCATCAGGGCCGGTTCTAGACCAAGTGGAGACCAGGGCGAAAATTTCCTTTTGACACTCCTCCACCCCATACCAAAAAAGGACATCTCAGGACAATGCTTTCAGCATATCAGCCTCAGACCCCCTTTATATGCCTCAATGTTCCCTTCCCTCCTAAACCTTTATATTCCAGCCCAGAACCACCTCATGCTCCTTTATGCTAGCCCATTTCTCCTTTAAATGCCAATTCAGAACCCCTATGCCTCAGAGACCCTCATTTAAATAAAATTTTACTGTTTACAATTAAACAGTGCTGCAAAGCATGCTGATTCTATATAAATAAATAATAATGATACTATAATTATTGCAATAGAAGCAAAAAACTTGTAGATTGTCTCTTCGCAACCTTGCATGTACAGTAAATGAATCAGCATGCCTTGCGCCAAGGGTACAATTTCTGGAATGTTTACTAAAGACTTATTGCCCAAAAGAGCCACTAGATGGCACATGACATGAAACCGAATATTGTGATGCTTGCAGGATGAGCACAACAGTACATGCTGCTGCCAATCTCAAAATGGCGGTGTGTCAATACTGTGCAAGTTACAGGCAACCGTCTCCTGCAGTCTTGCTAGACAGCTTGGCAAGGTGTGTGCTGTATGACGGGACTTCAAAATGCCCCTGGTATAAGCACTGTGTTGTTTTCTAAAGCCTGCAGGTGTCCTTTGCAGGCAGACTGCTGCTGCTGATAGCCAGCGGCTCACTGCCCTGGAAGAAGTGATGAGGAGTGGTATGTGGACGGGTTACCTGCTGAAGCGCCTGGAGGTGAGTGGAGGATGGGTTCCCAGGCTGCCTGTTTAGGAAGTAAGTTGCCGGCTGACACGCCACTCTCCACACTGACAAAAGTGGGAGAGGAAAGGCTGTGGGTAGGAGAGGGGTGAGCTAGGAGGCATGTTGCAGGTGGGTGAAGGCGCACAGGCCCAGAGAATTCTAGACACCACCTGCCTACGATGAGCAGACTGGTAATCCTAGGCTGCCCCCTTCCAGGCCACAGTGCTCCAAGCGACGCCCATCAGACCACTCCTCGAGCCACCCATGTATATCATACACGTACATAAACACACACGTATAATTTGGTCCTGTTGTTAGCTGGGTCTCTAACTAATGTGCAGGTTTTGGGGTTTTGGAGACTCTGGGCATCTCAGTAAAAATCCATGGCAGGGGCAACACAGTCCTTATAAGACATTATTGAGCATTTTTGCTCAGATGCAGGAAAGAATAGCTGGTGCCAACAGCAAGATAACCTTTGGAACAGGCCCAACAACGTGTGTACAATTTGAATACCCAATTATGCAGCTTATTTTGGTTTCCACAGTAGAAAGTGGCAAGGACCATTACAAATCATAGAAAAAGTGGGTGAGGTTCATTATAAAGTATACCAGCCTGGGAAAAGAAAGCCAAAACAGATCTACATTGTAAAAATCTTATAAAAGCTTAGAAAGATAGAGTAGCTGTTACAAGTCGCCGGCACGACTTGCTACCTTCCAGCACTTCGATGGTTACTCCTTCTACTTCCGCCTCCCGTACTAGTACTGCACCATCTGTTGCTAGGCGATCTGGACACAGGACGACATCACGTGTTACTGGAAAACTGAATGATCTTCCGTTACTTTGATTGGTTATTCATCTGTTATTAAATATCCGGCGGCATCTTCAAGGACTTGCTGGCTACTATAGCGTCTCTGTACGTGCCCTTCCGTTTCCTGCATCTCTCTAAGCCGTACCTCAGTCATCAAGCCGCACCATATTATCCGGCACTCTTAGCCGCACCACGGCTAATCAAGCCACACCTAGGTCATTAGGCCGCACCATATCCCTCGGCTCTCATAGCAGCACCACGGCAAATCAAGCCGCTCCTCGGCATTCAGTTGACCAAAAAGGGAGCAGACACAGTTAATTGGTCATTTGAGGTTTCGCAGGAATTTAATCACCTAAAAGCTGCTGTCACCAATCCCTCAGTTCTCCGATACCCGAATCCGGATCTCCCTTTTATCGTGAAGGTGGATGCCTCGGAGGTTGGAGCGGGAGCCATTCTATCCCAGAAAGATCCTCAAGACAATAAGTTGCATCCGTGCGCTTTTTTTTCCCATGAGTTCGCCTCAGCTGAAAGAAACTAGGATGTGGGCCATCATGAGCTAAGGGCGATTAAATGGGCTTTAGAGGACTGGAGGCACTGGCAAGAGGGGGCCAAATTTCAGATCACTATTCTTACCGATCATAAGAACTTGGCATATATTGAATCTGCAAAATTACTTAATTCCAGACAGGCACGCTGGGCATTATTTTTCACACGCTTCAACTAGATCTTCTCTTTCCGTCCGGGATCTAGGAACGTCACGGCGTATGCGCTGTCCAGGAGTTTTCTACTTGCTCAACAGTCCCTGGGTTCAGATGATCCTATTATTCCTGCTTCACATAGCCATCTGGCCCTTGCACGCAACTTGGCCGATTCCCTTCAGCCTGTCAATCAGAAGCCCCATCTGGAAAACATGCCGGACTATTGTTCATTCCAGAAATACTCCGGGATGCAGTTCTGTTGGACTTCTATTCCCAGAAGGCCATAGGTCATCCAGGTATTCCAGGACGATTAAATTACTTTCTCGTTCAGTGTGGTGGCCTTCGTTGTCAAGAGATGTCTGTGAGTTTGTTCTAGCCTGTGATATCTGTGCTCAAAATAAGACTCCGTGAGTTGCTCCTTTGGCCACCTTCTACCTTTGTCCATACCCAGGAGACCGTGGATGCACATTGCCTCCCTGCCTCTTGCCAGTGTTCTGTGATTTGGACTATGGTGGATTGATTTAGTAAGATTGCGCATTTTGTTCCTCTACTCAAATTTCCCACTGCCAAAGAACTTTCCATTTTGTTTCTCACACATATTTTTCATCTGCATGGATTGCCTTTGGATATCGTGTCCAATCAGGGAACTCAGTTCATTGCCCAATTTTGGAAGATTTTTTGTTCCTCATTAGGCATTTGCCTTAGTCTTTCCTCTGGGTATCACCCTCAGTCCAACGGTGAGACTGAACGTGCCAATCAGTCTCTACAACAGTACCTCACAATGATTGGGTTACTCATTTGCCCTTGGCAGAGTTTGCTTTTAATAATTCTTTCCATTCTGCTTCCTCAGTTTTGCCATTCTACTGTATCACCAGATAACATCTTAGAGCAAATTCCTTCAAACCTAATGCCAGGGGATCTACATCACCAGCCTCAGTTTCCCAGTTGCGCTCCATTTGGACCAAGGTTCGCCAGTGTCTCCTTAAAACTTCTATGCGCTCCAACAACCTTGTGGACAAACATTGGAAGCCATGCAAATTTAAGGTTGGAGACTGGGTCTGGCTGGCTGTGAAGAACATTAAGCTGCGACAACCCACATAGAAATTGGACCCTCGGTTCATTGGCCCTTTCCAAATTATTGCTCAGGTCACTTTTCGACTTAAACTGCCTAAGTCTTTATACATCAACAACACTTTACATTGTTCCTTATTGAAAGTTTTTTTTCTCCTCAAGATTCAAGTCCAGACGTCCGCTTAGACCTTCTCCAATCGTGGTTCAAGGACAACAGGAATTAGCAGTGGAGAAGATTTTAGATTCTAGCTTCTCTTGAGGGCAATTGCAATTCCTGGTCCATTGGCAGGGGTATGGTCCAGAGGAAAGATCTTGGGTTCTGGAGAAGTCTTTACGTGCTCCAAGATTGAAGAAGTTTTTGAAAACTTCCCTGATAAACCAGGTTCAAAGGGTTCCTTAAACCCTCGTCAAGGGGGGGGGGGGGGGTACTGTTACAAGTCGTCGGCACAACTTGCTATCTTCCAGCACTTCAATGGTTACTCCTTCTACTCTTGTTTGACGTACTAGTACCGCGCCATCTGTTGCTAGGCAATCTGGATGCCAGACGACATGACGTGATCTTCCGTTACTTTGATTGATTTTACATCTGTTTAATATCCGGCGTCATCTTCACAGCCTTGACAGTGATAGCATCTCTGTACGTGCCCTTCCGGTTCCTGCATCTCTCTAAGCCGTACCTAGGTCATCAGGCCACACCATATCCTCCGGCTCTCGTAGCCACACCACGGCTAATCAAGCCACAACTCAGTCCTTAAGCCACACCATATCCTCCAGTTCTAGTAGCCGCACCACGGTTAACCAAGCCGCACCCCGTCCATCAGGCTGCACCATTTCCTCTGGCTCTCGTAGCCGCACCACAGCTAATAAAGCCGCTCCATGGCATTCAATCACATCAATTCTACCAGCTCCTTGCTGGATCAATTCAACTGGCTATAGCAGCCACATCAATTCTACCAACTCCTTGCTGCATCAATTCAACCGGCTATACAAGCCACATCAATTCTACCAGCTACTTGCTGCATCAATTCAACCGCTATACCAGCCACATCAATTATACCAGCTACTAGCTAAATCAGTTCAATAGGCTATACCAGCCACATCAATTCAATTCAACAGGCTATATCAGTCACTTCAATTCTATCAGCTACTTACTACATCAATTTAACAGGCCATACCAGCCATCTCAATTCCTCCAGCTATAAGCTGCATTATTTCCACAGACTGTACCAGCCGCATTATTTCACCAGCAGCAACTGCTGCATCTGTACCACCAGTGCCACATTAGCCGCATCTGTACCACCAGTGCCACATTAGCCGCATCTGTACCACCAGTGCCACATTAGCCGCATCTGTACCACCAGTGCCACATTAGCCGCATCTGTACCACCAGTGCCACATTAGGCGCATCTGTACCACCAGTACTGCATAAACCGCATATATACCACCAGTACTTCATTAGCCGCATCTATACCAGCAGTGCTGCACTAGCTGCATCTCAGCTACCGGCTCTCGTTGGTGTCATCTTCTATTCTGGTACTCCTGGGTGGTCTGTGTAAATCCCTACTACTTCCAGTTTAAGTACAGGCGGCCGCCTAAGTACTGGTGAACATTCCTAATTCTAAGGAAACAAAGGATGGCTGTCAGTGGCAGAAGATCTTGTCTTTTGAGTTTTGCAGGGTATCCTGGGAAAACCGTAACAGTAGCTGTTCAACCACCCTGCTTCAACTGGTAACTGCAGTACCTTGGGTTCATGAAGTAACAATAGTCAAAACCATCTCCAATATCCAACAACATGAGGCTAAAGAATTTCTCATAAGAAATGGAGATTTGTTTTCTGTCAAACCTAGTAAAAGAACAACCATTAGACATGACTTAATCACTGAACCAGGGGTTAAGGTTAACCTAAAGTTTTATAGAATACCAGAAGCCAAACGGGAATCGTCTAAAGAAATGAAAACAATATTGGAATATTGGTGACGTCCCATTGTACTTATGCCGAAAGATGGTGAAGAGCATCCTCTTATTTAAGAGAAATTAGGCCTGACTGGGTAATTTTCAGACAGGAAACTCAGGGGGTAATTAACAGACAGCCACACTACTCCCACAGGAATCTGAATTTGGTCAAATAACCTATTTTCTGTTGGATCAGTCCTTTAATAGTGTCTAATAAATACCCCAATTTTTTGTCATGCCAAGGTACAATGTCTGTTTGGTGCTCATATCAGCCCTTTAAATTGCCCATTAAACAGCTGTCTGAAAATTACCCCATGAAAGTTAGTATTTAACCCCATCCCAATGGGTATTTTCCAGATACAATTTTATATTTATCCCTTGTACCTACTGTGGGATAAGAATCTGAAAATTTCTCAGAAAAATGCAGAGGCATGTGAAAATTTCATACAAAAAAAAAAAAAAGTTTTGTCATGGTTAAGACTTCATCAGTGTGTCTTATCCATGACGAAACGCGTTTTGGCATGCCTAGGACGGTGACGTGTACCAGCACCGTTTGAGAGGACTCCGTGAAACTCCGTAGCGATACATCCATTGGACTGACAGCGGCTGCTGAAAAGAACCCCTGCCGGGTATCAGTGGCAAGGCTTGGCTTAGAACTGAATAGCAGTGAACAGCAGTATCTGGAGTGACAGGCAATCCACAAGGCTATCAGGCTTTTTCGTGAGCTGATTAATGTTTACCTCAATGTACGTTTTTATGATATTTTTATGACATATTTCTATCCTAGAACTATCTACCGGAGATGTTTGTGGTGATGTATTCTCAAAAGGGAAGCTGCACTCTATGAAAACGCCAAAAACACGTGGACTGTCTTACTATAAGGACAATAACTGAAATCGGAATCAATAGCGCAATACTCTTTTTTTCGGTGTTATAATAAAAATGGGATTTTGCTACTTACCGGTAAATCCTTTTCTCTGATTCCACAGGGGACACTGGAGGTGCTTACGCTGGGGGTATAGAGGCGTGGATGCTGGCACTTTAAAATAATCTAGAAGTGTGAAGCTCCTCCCCCCCTATGCCCCATCAGCCCTCAGTTTAGAAAATGAAGACCGAGAGGAGATGGAGAACAAGCGGAGTAAAAGGGAGAGAAGAACACACAATAATCAAAACATACAACATACGGAACAAACCGAACAGGCAGGCGAAGAGCGCTGAGGTGGGCATCCAGTGTCCCCTGTGGAATCAGAGAAAAGGATTTACCGGTAGGTACCAAAATCCCATTTTCTCTTTCATCCACTAGGGGACACTGGAGGTGCTTACGCTGGGGACATCCCAAAGTTTTCCCCACGGGCGGGAGCGCTCTGCGGCAACAGCAGAACTAGGCGGCCAAAACGGTATGCCGAAACAACGAACGTATCAAATTTGTAAAACTTGACAAACGTGTGAACTGAAGACCAAGTGGCCGCACGGCACAATTGTGACGTGGAGGCTCCCCTACCGGCCGCCCATGACGCACCCACAGAACATGTGGGATGAGCTGAAATGGACGAAGGAGGCCGGCGGTCGGCATTAACCTAAGCCTGATGAATGTCAGCCGGATCCAACGTGCCAAAGTCCGCTTAGACGCTGGCCAACCCCTCCGAACCGCATCATAGAGGACAAAAAACGACTCAGACTTACGGAGGGAAGCAGTCCTGTCAACATAGATGCGGAGAGCTTCCACCACATCCAAGGTAGAAGAACCACCAGAGTCCTCCAACCAAGATGGTACCACAATAGGCTGATTGATAGGAAAAGCCAACACTACCTTGAGAAGGAAGGCGGCTACCGTCCGGAGTTCCACCCTATCAGCATGAAACAGAAGGTAAGGTGGCTTATAGGACAGAGCACTCAATTCAGAAACTCTACGAGCTGATGCTAGAGCCAGGAGGAGGACCGTCTTTCAAGACAAGTACTGAATATTAACCTCTTCCAAAGGTTCAAACATGGACGACTGAAGAAACAGAAGCACCAAGTTCAAGACCCAGGGAGCTATCGGAGGTACAAAAAAGGAGGCTGCAATCGCAAGACTCCCTGAAGAAACATCTGCACCTCAGGAATGAGGGCCAATTTCCGTTGAAAGAAAATGGAAAAGGGCAGAAACCTGCACCTTTAAAGTTCCAAGACGAAGGCCAGAATCCAGACTAGTCTGAAGAAAAAAACAGAAACCGGGACACCGAAAAGTCCTAGAGGGAAGATCATGACTGGAACACCACGAGATACAAGAACGCCAGAGGCGATGATAATGCGCAGCCAAAACTGGTTTCCTGGTGGGAATAATAGAGTCTGGGATTCCTCTTTATCTTAGGACATCGGTTTCAAGAGCCACCCCGTTAAACGCAGTTGCGCTAGGTTGGAGTGTATGAAAGGACCCTGCTGCAGCAGATCCGGGCGCAGAGGAAGGGGCCACGGATCGCCTGCCAATAGGGACCGAAGGTCCGAGAACCAACTTCTCCAAGGACAGTGCGGAGCCACGAGAATGACAGAGGCTGACTCGTGTTTTATCCTTTTTAGCAGTCGAGGAAGAAGTGGAATCGGAGGAAAAAGGTCAACGAAGTTTTAGATCCACGGAACTGTCAGAGCGTCTACTGCCACTACCTGCGGATCTCAAGTTCTTGACACGTATACCGGAAGCTGACGATTCAATCGTGACGCCATGAGGTCCACCTGAGGACATCCCCATCGACATATCAGCGTGTTGAACACATCTGGATGAAGCTTCCATTCCCCGGGATGGATATCCTGGCGGCTTAGGTAATCTGCTTCCCAGTTGTCCACACCCGGGATGAATACCGCCGACAGGATTACTGACTGGCTCTCGGCCCACCCGAGAACCTGAGGTACTGCTCACATGGCCCTGTGACTCAGAGTCCCTCCTCCTTGGCGGTTGATGTACGCGACGGCCGTCGCGTTGTCGGACTGAACTCTTACCGGACGAGTTCTTAGAAACTCTGTTGCTTCTATCAGAGCATTGTAAATCGCTCTGAGTTCCAACCCATTTATGAGCCACTCTTGTTCTAGAGGGGACCATCGACCCTGAAAGTGATAATCGAGGACTACTGCTCCCCATCCTCGAAGGCTGGCATCCGTTGTTACGATGATCCAGTCCCACACTCTGAATCTCCAGCCCGCTAAAAGATTGTTGGAGTGTGTCCATCAGAGAAGGGTCACTCTGGTAGCTGGGCTCAGACGGATCTGTCGATGTAGAAGCAGATGAGACCCTGACCCCTGTGTTAGTAGGTCCAGCTGAAACACCCTGGAGTGGAATCGCCCGAACTGTAGTGCCTCGAAGGCCGCTACCATCTTCCCCAGGAGATGCAGACAAAGAAGGAGGGACACCTTCTTTGGTCTGAGGAGCAGCTGAACCAACCACCGGATATCCCAGGCTTTGTTTATTGGAAGGAAGATCCTCTGTGATGCCGTATCTAAGATCATGCCCAGAAACAGGAGCTTCTGGGACAGATAGAGATTTGATTTCTTGAAGTTTATTATCCAACCGTGTTGGAATGTGGTTCCCAGATGGGAACGTGGAGATCCGTGATATCCAGGGATAATAGGAACTCTCCTGGTTCCAAGCTCGCAATAACTGACTGCAGAGACTCCATTTGGAACCGATACATCTTCAGATACAGGTTCAATGACTTGAGGTTCAAGATGGGCCTGACCGATCCATCCAGTTTGGGTACTACAAACAGGTTAGTAAAACCCCATACCTCGTTGATGTTCTGGAACCGGTACTAGCACAGATGACACTACTAGAGACTGGATAGAACCCTGGCCTTGTCTGCAGGTATTGGCAGACTTGTAGTGAAGAACCGAGGTGGAGGGGGGACCTCGAAGTCTATTCGGTACCCCAGGGAAATTAGTCTGCGGATCCACGGGTCTGGAGACGTCTGGTTCCAAACTTGTTGAAATCTTTGCAGGCGGGCTCCCATTGTAGGTGGTCCCAGGTGGGACGGAAGACCGTTATGCCACCTGTTTCTCAGCTGGCTTAGGCTCCTGTCTACGTGCAACCGTGTGTGGGCGGCCCCTACTCTGTCACCTCTTGCTTGGGAGGGAGCCCCTCTGGCGCTCCCACGAAAGGAAAGTGGCGCACGGATGGAATGAAACGAAGGTCCAGCGTAAGCTCTTCTGGGAGCCGGTGCAGTTGACGGGAGGAAGGAAGACTTACCCCCCCGTGGCCTGTGATATGCATTTGTCTAATTCCAGGCCAAACAGCATGTCGCCATTGAATGGTAAACCCTCCACCGCACACTTGGATTCTGCGTCCGCATGCCAGGCGCGCAACCAGAGGGCTCTGCGGCCCGAAATAGCAGAAGCAGATATGCGAGCACTAATCTGACTAATATCTTTTTATGCTTCTCCCAGGAAAACTGCAGACTCACGGATGTGTTCTGCTAGTATGCGTAACCTGCTCTGGAAGTACAAGAGTCCAAACCTGTAATCAACTGGTCAGCCCAGCAAACCACAGCCTTGTTAACCCAAGCAGTAACAAGGGTGGGCCTAAGCTGAGCACCCGCTGCAGTATAAATAGATCTTAGCGTTGTCTCCAATTTATGATCCAAAGGATCTTTTAGTACTGTGGCTCCCGGTACTGGGAGTGCCTTAGAGAGACGGACGCATCAACTGGAGGGAGAGTTTCCCACTTCTCCATCATGGATGATGGAAAAGGGTAGCTAGAAGGAAACCGGTGCGGACTTTGGAACCGTTTATCCGGTTGTTTCCAGGCCACTGAGAGCTGCTGTTGAAGATGCAGTGAGAATGGAAAAACCGCCGATTTGGTTGTTTATGAAATAATTCACACTCCTGGGATGCAGGAATAACGTCTTCAGGTAATTTAAGGATTTTTCTGACCGCCAAAATTAGAGATTCCACCCCGGGAGAGGTGGACTCTAACTCTAGAGGGGTATCGTCCTGTAACGCTTCCTCCAATTCCCCTTCCTCTTCCGTAGCGAGGAATTCCTCGTCAGACTCTTCTGACTGGAGAACAGTCGATAAAGGACTCTTTTGTGTCGGTCCTTGTAAGGAAGTGGAGGGAGCGGACACAGCTGTACCCATAACCTGTACCAGGGTGTCAAGAGACTTGGTTAGCCCAGCAACCCAGGGAGGCTGAGACTTACATGCCTCAGCTAACTCAGACGTTAAATCCGTCATTACTCCTACCATGTCAGCGGCCCATGGAGGCGCAGGTGAGGCAATAATAGCAATAGGTGGATCAATTGCTATACAAGCATCACATAACGTGGACCCAGCGGCTTGGTTAGTTTATTGTTACACCTAGAACAAACAAACATCCTTTGAGATGCCTTTGTTCTGTTTGACATGGATACACACAGTCACCAACACAGAGGGACAGAGTATATACAGAAGTAAAGAAAAACAGAAGGCTGGCTTGGGACACAGAGGAGGAGATACACCCCACTCCCTTCCCACAGATCAGATTCCTTGCACCCCCAGTGTATTATGCACAGCCTCTGTACCAGAGCCTTCTGTGCTTAACTTGTAGCTTTGTACCCAGGAATGGGGAGCAAAAGAATCCAGCCTTCAGTTCTGCTGCACTCTTCCTGGATAAGGGAGAGATACAGGCATGAAACAGTTAACAAACGGCAACCACGCTGTTACTACAGCCGCTTGCCGCGTATAGTGGAGAGACAGCACGTGCTGCTTATGCTCTGCCCCCTTCTTCATGTCCTAAGGGCTCCATTATGCGGGTAGCGCGGAGGGGAGGGGGGGATGGACCACATAGCAGCATGTGGTCCATCCCCCCCTCCCCTCCGCGCTACCCGCATCTATAAGCGGGGAGAGGGGAAAAGCAGGGAGCCGCGCGTGTAGCGCTGTGTACACACAGCTTCCCTTAGACAGCGCAGGGCAGCGCCGGCAGCAGGCTTCTCTTACACAGCGCACAGGTGTAGCGCTGTTAACTGTGCTATGCACACACTAACACAGCGCAGCATGCTGTTAGCGCTGGGCAGCGGGGCAGAAGCCGGGGGATGCGCAGCTTGTTACTCACTGCGTGTCCCCTGTAGTCTCTCTCTGGCAGGTCAGCAGTCTTCTCTTCTTGTGTGAAGACTTAGCTGTGGCGATAAGGAGCTGTCAGAAGCTCTTGTATTGAGCCCTGTGCACTCCTTCCTGGTGTTTGCTAAAACACAAGGGCGCCAGGTACCCGGACCCCACCTTTTAGATAGGTGGTGAAGGGTACCTATAGGAGTGTAAAAGATGCTTTTAAATAAAAAAAATAAAAAAATAAAATAAATGTATTTGCTGGAGCACAGCATAATGTGACCAGCTCCATGAGGCACATTTTCTAAACTGAGGGCTGATGGGGTATAGAGGGGGAGGAGCTTCACACTTCTAGATTATTTTAAAGTGCCAGCTCCAGTTATCCATGCCTCTATACCCCCAGCGTAAGCACCTCCAGTGTCCCCTAGTGGATGAAAGAGAAAATATTATATATATACACATATACACACACAATCGGGTATATATACACTGTGAGATTGGTGTGAGTGGTGGGTGAAGGCACTGCTACCACCAGTCTGCATAGCGCTGCTGGTCATGTGGCTCACTCCTGCGACATGGCCCCTATGAATAGCAAAAGCGCTAGAACACCTCAAACAACAATATATATTATATCTTTATTATTTCCCGAGTTGTTCATGAACAAATTTGTATATGGTGAATATATGTCATTTGAGTAACAATGCAACTCCCTTAGAAGATCTGCCTAAAGTCATACATGCATTTATATAATCACACCTATGCCTACTGCAACGCCCTCTACCTTGGTCTCCCAGCAAAAGAATTGCACCGTGCAGATGGTACAAAATGCAGCTGCCAGGCTATTAACCAGCCAGTCCCATTCCAAACACATAACACCCATTCTCTACTCCCTTCACTGGCAGCCTGTAAGATGGCGGATAGTTTCAAATATTGACTTACTGACTCAAGGTACCTGAAGCAGCTTCTGATTCTTTACTATCCCACTCGATTACTGCGATCCATTGATGAAGGTCTATTAACAGTACCCAGGATCTCCCGGAATTCATATGGGGGTTGAGCTTTCAGCTTTGTGGCTCTGACTCTCTGGAACTCACTTACACAGTTTGAGAAGACTCCACTTTAGAATCCTTCATAAATAGACTCGACTCACCTATTCACCCAAGCATTTCACTAATGTCCCTTGTTAAGCTTGCTTTGTATTTTGTGCTGTATAGACAAATGTAAAGCACTTTGGGCCGTATTCAAGTAGCAGCGAAAAGCCGTTTTTTGCGAAAACGTTTCGCCGGTGACGTCAATTCGCCAGCGGAAACTTATCCCCGTATTCAATTGTTGTGACTTTTCGCTGGTGCGAAAACACAATGCAATGTACACGGCGGAAAAGTTTTACCTATGAATAGCTGTTGAAAAAAAGTGCAGAATTGCTGTTTTGGGGTGCAAAGGTGGGGAAACCACCCTGCATCCTTAGAACAGGTCCCCGTAGGTACAATGCATAAAACAAGTCCCAAAAAAGAATTCAAGAACACTCCAAAAAAATTACTTTGAAAAAGGGGGCGAAAAAGTTCAAAGTTGGGGTACAAACTTAAAAACTAGCGATATAGACTTTGGGAGGGTCTGCAAGTATGGGGTAAGACCTCACTTTAGCAATTTTTAACCATGCTAGCACCCATTTTCATGTACCCCAAATTTGCAGGGACTAGTTATTTTAACCAAAAAAAAAACCTGCTAAATTCTATTCTTCACCACTTGTGCAAAGACGCTAATTAGCAGCTAAAGAGAGCATTTAAGTACCCCAAGTACCTTCAGCACGGCTATTCGGGGGCATCTACCATGATCCCCAATGTTAGTGCATCTTTTGGGGGGTGTCAGACTGATTTCCCCAAATCTGACAGCACTTTTCACCTGTTTCAGTTTCGCCTTTGGAATTGAATATGGGGATAAGCGGGGACGCGTGCGATACTTATTCGCATGCAAATCCAGCGATATCGGCGAAAAGTCCGGCATGCGAAAAGTGCGGGACTTTCGCGGCTAATTGAATATGCCCCGATGAGTCTTAAAAGAAGAAAAGTGCTACATAAATAACATTATTATGATTATTATTAATATTATCTGTACTAGATTGGGTAGAGCCTTTACTCTACTAGCACTACACACACACGCTGACCTCTCTGTAAAGTTTTATAACTAAGTGCACTGGTTAGCTTTGATGAAACTACATCATACAGGACACTCATTCTCATTTTACTGCCACTCATATACTTATTTATTGCATCGTTTAACCCCTAAGGTGGTGAAAGAAGAGAATGAAAAGCAAGTTACAGCCTTTTGTTGCAGATATCAGATTAATAATTATGGAGGTGAATTCATAGACTGTGACAAGTCTAAACATCACAACAATTAGTCATTTCCTTCACCCTTAACCTTTGCATGCCTCTCTGTATCATGGTATGAAACAGTTAAAGGCAAAAGTACAATGACAATGCACTTTGGACACAACATAACAAAGACTTGTTGTTAATCGGTGGTGAAACCAGTCAGCCCAGGTCTGCTGTATTAGCTGTGACTCCATAGGTGTAATGTTACAGCAACACTTCAATGTCTGCATCCAGGAACACTGGGGCAAAAGCGGGGAAGGGCAAGGGTAATTATAGTAAGGAGGAAATAAAAACAGACAAAGGCAGCAAAACAAATAAAACCTTTATATGAAAACAGGGACAATAAAAAAAGGTAAATGTAGATAAAGACTCTAGGAACATTTGTGGGGACAGAATATGGGGATGCAACAGCCTACAGCACAAGAGACACATACATCAGTATAAGCACACACTGAATATCTGCAATTGTTGCAGACAGTAGATTATTCATCCAAACTAATTAGCAAGCTGGGCTACCAAAGGTCTATTATTTCCAGTAACAGTACCAGGTGTTAAATATTTATCTTTGCCTTTTTATATTGACCATCAACACATTATAATGTCTTACTTTGTATAACGCATGCAAATCATATAAACCATATTTATTCTCTGACATTTATGTATTAATGGTTACTGAAAAAGAGCATCAGAATTGAAAATAATTGACATTATGGGGTCAATGCAATTAAGAGCAAGTTAGCAAGTGCGAGTTTACGCCCCCATACATCAGCAATCGATTGTGGCAATTCTGCAATTTGCAATCGATTGTGTATAAAAATCTGCAATGCACAGGCTTCACAGATCGCAGATTGCAAACATAAAGTGATTGGAATTTTTAAATCAGGTTGTCCAACATGTTGGATTTCACAGATGGATTGTGGCTGTAGATTGCTAGTGTATGGACATGATCAGCAGATTTGCAGACAGTTACTAGAAAAATGATGGGTCTTTCAAGATTGGCAGATCTGTGTTTGCTGAAAAAGATCTGTAATGTATGGGCACAGATTGCTAAATTGGGAAATCCTAAAATCGGGCAATAAATCTTCAAATTGTTCAATTGTGGTTTTCAGATTGCTGATGTATGGGGGCCGTCTGTTGAAACACACACTTCGCACGAATGCTCGCTCCTAAGAATCACACAATCCAACTCTCACTACTCGCATTGAAGGTATGCAATTTCCCTATGGCATGCAACTTGGGAGAATGCATGAAAATAGTGGGGCGACCATACTGGACCCCCAAAAAGTTCATTAGCAGGACTGTATGGAAGGCTGTTAGTGGGCATAAGGAAAGTACTGCTGGTTTTTAAATGGTGTCTAATGTGCATTTTTTTTTTTAAATAAATAAATTTAAAAAAAGCAAACTTTTTTTTCCCCGTTTAATCTCAAATGAATTAACTGAAAAATGCAAAAAATAAAAGTAGGAAAAAAAGAGTGATTTTGAAGTAACTGGAGGCCAAAAATTATAAAAAAAAACAACAATTTTATATATATATATATATATATATATATATATATATATATATATATATATACATACATACATACACACACACACACACATTTATTTTTCCATTAAAAAAATACTGCCATTAAAATTTGTGGTGCCTAAAATAACAATAAAGTTGATGTGGGGTAATTTGAGGCTTTTTTTTTTTTTTTAAAAACACCCAACATATGACATGTACTTTTTGGGCCAATTAAGCTACTTGAGTACTTCTCAATGCATAATTATTAACAATGTATCTTTACTGCGCTAAATCAAAATATGTTTATTTGAAAAATGGCAGAAAATAATTATCAGTCGTTACTAAATGTAAATAGATAACCATATTTATATTTAATCACTTAACATGTATACAAACAATACACAATCTCAATAGTCATCCAATAATGCACTATACTTGGTTTCCCATCAGGCTAATATAATATCCAATATAAACTATAGCAGTAATATTTGATTTCAACAACACATCCCAATTACATCCATGTCTTTATCAGAGTTCAAGAAGATTTGTAATTAAGAGTGTTACACTCTATGGCCATACTCAATTGCAACGACCCATACGATTATATTGAGCAGTGTATACACGCTATTGTGTTATAATGTCCACAATTTTAGCCCCGTCCTAGCTAGATTTATTCAGTCTAGCCGAGAATCCGGCTTAAAACAAGTGAGCCACTGTTGTGTATACTCACTACAGGTGTCCCGTCTGACCGCAATCTGTCTCGTGACGACTGTGCAGTCTTTTATTAGCACCCTCTGTGCGCCTCCTAGCTTGTCAGCAGCAAGCCGGTAAGTTTAGTCACTGTAGGATCTTTGTAATACCAGCGGGGAAGATGACATCCATACGCTATCAGCGGTAAAATCTCCAATAGCTGTTGTTAGACCTGTGTACTTTCCAGCTTGTCAGCACTTCAGAAAGTCTCCGATGGTAAGAGGCGAAACGCGTCAGGGAGCCCGAATTATTGACCCCCTTGATGGTCATAGCATCCTGGATATCCACAGGCAGAATAGCAGGCATTGGACTTTTACCGCTGCAAGCCTATGGATGTTATTTTCCCCGCTGCCATTACAAAGGTCCTGTAGCGATTACAGTCACCAGCATAACTGCTGACAAGCTGGGAAGTACACAGGTATAACAGCAGCTATTGGAGATTTTACCGCTGATAGCGTATGGATGTAATCTTCCCCGCTTTATTTTACCTTAAAATAAAGATTTTCCTTACCATCTCTCACCTTCGGGGAGGTGTGAACAAAAAAAAAGTTATTTTCCTCTATGGAAAAAAAAAAAAAGTGAACTGAAAACAGCTCGCACAAGCCAACTCGCACCTAACTGGATTGCCCCCTATGACAAGGTTCAAAAAGTCCACCATATGTGTTGTTTGTAGCAGGGCTGGCACAAGGGCTGTTCGAACGGAGTGCAAGCACGAGGACGTCACCCAACCCAGCGGTGGCAGCACCTATTAAGCTTCTGCTCAAGACAGTACTGGACTCCTCTTTCGGCACCGGCATGGCCTGGGTTGTGAACCATATACAGCAACGAGCCTGTGCGTGACGTTGTGGAAGACATGCAGCCGCAATGAGTTGCCACCCATCTGCCTGGTCTGGGACGGGTGGTGTCCAGGAATCCCACGATGGGGTAAGGTGCTGTTGCCGTCACTATCTGTGTCACCAGCTGGACCAATCTGCCGCCTGTCTGCCCAGTGGCTTCTGAATTTCCCAATGCTATCTGTATGGCTGCTGTGTATATCATCACAGTCCTCACTGACAGAACAACACACTAAAGGAGGAAATAAATCCTTCCACCAGGGAAGCTCTGCTCACACAATGATACATTTATTCATTCACATATACATACATAACATAAAAGATACTTAAAACACGAGAGACCAATAATAATGATCAGACTGTAAATTGATAATCTAATAAATCCCTTTGGGGAATAAAAACCTTTCATGTTTAAAACATAGTCCAGCAATGATGGTATTGTGTATTTGATACTTAGGCCCGTATTCAATTTGAAGCGAAAACCCGCTTTCGTGTGTTTTTGGCGAAAACTTTTCACCGATGACGTCATTTTCGCCTGTTTTGGCTTTACTCCGTATTCAATTTGAAAGACTTTCCGCCTAGGCGGAAAGTCAATGCAATGTAATAGGCGAAAAAGTTTCACCTATGAATAGCAGGCGGAAAAAAGTGCAGAATTGGGGGTTCTGGGGTGCAACGTTGCGGGAACCACCGTGCAGCCTTCAGATAGTCCCCCAAAGGTAAACTGTGTCAAAAAACAAACAGAAAAAAAACACTTAAGGACACCCCAAGAAATGACTGAATTTGGACGTAAAAAAAAAATTTGGGGGACAAAGATAAAAACTAGCGAACTTGACTCTGGTGGGGGGTCCCCAAGTATGCCCCAAGTTTTTTTTTTTTTATTCGCAGGTGCTTGCGGCAGGTGGATTTTTCACGATTTTTTCAACTTAACTTTTTAAATATACTGGCCCCCATTTTCAAGTATCCCAATTTGCTGGGATAACTTATTTTCTGCAAAAAATACCCCTGAATACTATTCTGCACCACGTATAGAAAAATGGGATTTTGGTACCTACCGGTAAATCCTTTTCTCTGATTCCACAGGGGACACTGGAGGTGCTTACGCTGGGGTATAGAGGCGTGGATAGCTGGAGCTGGCACTTTAAAATTTAGAAGTGTGAAGCTCCTCCCCCTCTATGCCCCACCAGCCCTCAGTTTAGAAAATGAAGACCGAGAGGAGGTGGAGAACAAGCGGAGTGAAAAGGAGAGAAGAACACACAATAACTGAATCATACAACATACAGAACAAAACCGAACAGGCAGGCATAGAGCGCAGAGGTGGGCGTCCAGTGTCCCCTGTGGAATCAGAAAAAAGGGTTTACCGGTAGGTACCAAAATCCCATTTTCTCTTTCATCCACTAGGGGACACTGGAGGTGCTTACGCTGGGGACGTCCCAAAGTTATTCCCACGGGCGGGAGTGCTCTGTGGCGCCTGTAGAACAAGGCGGCCAAAACGTGACCCCGAAGAGGCAAACGTATCAAATTTGTAAAACTTGACAAACGTGTGAACTGAAGACCAAGTGGCCGCACGGCACAATTGTGACGTACATGTTCCTCTACCGGCCACCCATGACGCACCCACAGAACGTGTGGAATGAGCCGAAATTGACGAAGGAGGCCGACGGTTAGCACTAACATAAGCTTGATGAATAGTCAGCCGGATCCAACGTGCTAAAGTCTGCTAAGACACTGGCCAACCCCTCCGAACCACATCACAGAGGACAAAAAGCGACTCAGACTTACGAAGGGAAGCAGTCCTGTCAACATAGATGCGGAGAGCCCTAACCACATCCAAGGTAGAAGAACCAGAGTCCTCCACCAACGATGGTACCACAATAGGCTGATTGATATGGAAAGCCGACACGACCTTAGGAAGGAAGGCGGCTATCGTGCGGAGTTCCGCTCTATCTGCATGAAACACTAGGTAAGGAGGTTTATAGGAAAGAGCCCCCAATTCCGAAACCCTACGAGCTGAAGCGAGAGTGAGGAGGATGACCGTCTTCCAAGATAGTTACTTAAGATCAACCTCCTCCAAAAGGTTCAAACATGGGCGACTGAAGGAACAGAAGAACTAGATTAAGATCCCAGGGATCAATTGGATGTACAAAAGGAGGTTGCACGCGCAAGACCCCTTGAAGAAACGTCTGCACCTCAGGAATGAGGGCCAATTTCCTTTGAAAGAAAATGGAAAGGGCAGAAACCTGCACCTTTAAGATTCCCAGACGAAGGCCAGAATCCAGACCCGTTTGAAGGAAAAGCAGAAACCGGGATAAGCGAAAGGTCCTAGACGGAAGATCCCGACTGGAACACCATGAGATATAAGCGCGCCAGATGCGATGATAATGCGCAGCCGAAACTGGCTTCCTGGCGCGTAGCATGGCGGGAATAACCGCGTCTGGGATACCCCTACGTCTTAGGATATCGGTTTCAAGAGCCACCCCGTTAAAAGTAGCTGCGCTAAGTTGGGGTGTATGAAAGGGCCCTGCTGTAAAAGATCCGGGCGCAGAGGAAGGGGCCACGGATCGTCTGATAATAGGGACCGAAGGTCCGAGAACCAACTTCTCCGAGGTCAGTTCGGGGCCACGAGAATTACCGAGGCTGACTCCTGTTTTATTCTTTTTAGAAGACGAGGAAGAAGTGAAATCGGAGGGAAAAGGTAAACGAAGTCGTAGGTCCACGGACTTGTCAGAGCGTCTACTGCTTCCGCCTGCGGATCTCGAGTTCTTGACACGTATACTGGAAGCTGACGATTCAATCGTGACGCCATGAGATCCACCTGAGGACATCCCCATCGATGTATCAGCGCGTTGAACACGTCTGGATGAAGCTTCCATTCCCCGGGATGGACATCCTGTCGAGTTAGGTAATCTGCTTCCCAGTTATCCACACCCGGAATGAATACCGTTGACAAGATTATCGACTGATTCTCGGCCCACCGGTGGATCAGAGTTACCTCTCGCATAGCCATGCGACTCCGAGTCCCTCCTTGGCGGTTGATGTAAGCGACAGCCGTCGCGTTGTCGGACTGAACTCTTACCGGACGAGCCTTTAGCAACTCTGTTGCCTCTATCAGAGCATTGTAAATCGCTCTGAGTTCCAACACATTTATGAGCCACTCTTGTTCTAGAGGGGACCATCGACCCTGAAAGTGATAATCGAGGACTACTGCTCCCCATCCTCGAAGGCTGGCATCCGTTGTTACGATGATCCAGTCCCACACTCTGAATCTCCGGCCCGCTAAAAGATTGTTGGATTGTGTCCATCAGAGAAGGGTCACTCTGGTAGCTGGGCTCAGACGGATCTGTCGATGTAGAAGCAGATGAGACCCTGACCCCTGTGTTAGTAGGTCCAGCTGAAACACCCTGGAGTGGAATCGCCCGAACTGTAGTGCCTCGAAGGCCGCTACCATCTTCCCCAGGAGATGCAGACAAAGAAGGAGGGACACCTTCTTTGGTCTGAGGAGCAGCTGAACCAACCACCGGATATCCCAGGCTTTGTCTATTGGAAGGAAGATCCTCTGTGATGCCGTATCTAAGATCATGCCCAGAAACAGGAGCTTCTGGGACAGATAGAGATTTGATTTCTTGAAGTATATTATCCAACCGTGTTGGAATGTGGTTCCCAGATGGGAACGTGGAGATCCGTGATATCCAGGGATAATAGGAACTCTCCTGGTTCCAAGCTCGCAATAACTGACTGCAGAGACTCCATTTGGAACTGATACATCTTCAGATACAGGTTCAATGACTTGAGGTTCGAA
This sequence comes from Taudactylus pleione, assembly GCA_031769625.1. NCBI lineage: Eukaryota > Metazoa > Chordata > Amphibia > Anura > Myobatrachidae > Taudactylus > Taudactylus pleione. The sequence goes on along the minus strand of JAUIMM010000156.1, from coordinate 567,521 downwards.
GGCTGGCATCCATGGTTATGATGATCCAGTCCCACATTCCGAACCGTTTTCCCTCTAACAGATTGCTGGATTGTGTCTACCAAAGAAGGGCTACTCTGGTAACCGGGCTCAGACAGATCTGTCGATGTAGGAACAGATGAAACCCTGACCCCTGTGCTAACAGAGGTCCAGCTGAAACACCCTGGAGTGGAACCGGCCGAACTGTAGTGCCTCGAAAGCAGCTACCATTTTCCCCAAGAGACGCAGACAAAGAAGCATCGACACAGTCTTTGTTTTGAGGACCAGCTGAACTAACACTCGGATATCCTTGGCCTTGTCTGTTGGAAGAAAAATCCTCTGAGATTTCGTATCCAATATCATGCCCAGAAATAAAAGTTTCTGGGACGGATTGAGAATCGACTTCTTGAAGTTGATTATCCAACCATGTTGGATTAGAATGTGATATGTCAGTAAGGCATGATCTGATAGAAGAGGCACCGATGGAGCCTTGAGTAACAGATTGTCCAAATAAGGTATTATGGGGGTCATTCAGACCCGTTCGCGAGCAAAGGACGCTTGCAAACGGGTGGATGTTGCCCCACTGCGCATGCGCACAACGGAGGGAGCTCCGTCGTGCGCATGCGCGAGACCCGGATAGCGACGGGCTCTTCGTTGCTCCGGGTCTCGCACCAAAGGGGGCGTGCTGTCGATGTTGATTGACAGCACGCCCCCTTTGGTGGGCGTGCCTGCCAGACGGAGGCGTTCCCATGGGAATGCCTACCGTCTGAAGCCGGCCCCACTGACATCACTAGTGATGTCAGTGGGAGTGCTTTTGGCTCTGATAGAGCCAAAATCACTCCAGGGCTTGCGGCAGGGTCTCCGTCGCAAGCCCGATGGTCGCGATGGTCAAGACCATCATCATGGAGGCTCGCATAAGCTGTGGGTGGTAACCCACAGCTATGCGAGCGTCCATGAGGACGCTCCTAAAACAGGTAGGAGGGCCCTGATTCAGAGCGTTCAGCTCTGAATCAGGCCCTATGTTCACTCCTGATGACCGAAGGAGAGCGATCATGACTGACATTAGTTTGGTGAAAATGCGGGGAGCCAAGGATAACCCGAACGGCAATGCCCGAAATTGATAATAATCCTTCAAAATGGCGAAAAGCAGAAAAGCCTGGTGTGGTTCCCAAATGGGAACATGGAGATATGCATCCTTGATATCCAGGGATAATAGGAACTCCCCTGGTTCCAAGCTCGCTATTACTGACTTTAGAGACTCCATCTTGAAATGATACATCTTCAGATACCGGTTCAAAGACTTTAGGTTTAAGATGGGCCTGACCGAGCCATCCGGCTTGGGTACTACAACCAGGTTTGAGTAAAACCCCATACCTCGTTGAAGTTCCGGAATTGGAACTATCACAGAAGATACTACTAGAGACTGGATAGCCTCCTGTAGAACCTTGGCTCTTTCTGCCTGTATTGGCAGACTTGTAGTGAAGAACCGAGGTGGAGGGGAGGTCTCGAAATCTATTCGGTACCCCAGGGTAATTAGTCTTCGGATCCATGGTTCTGTGAAAGTCTGGTTCCAAACTTGTTGAAATCTTTGCAGGCGGCCTCCCACTGCAGATGGTCCCAGGTGGGACGGAAGACCGTCATGCCACTTGTTTCTCAGCTGGTTTAGGCTCTGGTCTACGAGCAACCGTGTGTGGACGACCTCTACCTCTGCCGCCTCTTTGTTGCGTGGGCGCACCTCTGGTCCTACCACGAAAGGAATGTGGCGCCCGAAAGGAATTAAACGAAGGTCCAGTGTAAATTCTTCTGGGAGCCGGTGCAGCTGACGGGAGGAAAGAAGACTTACCCCCTGTGGCTTGGGATATCCATTTGTCTAATTCCGTCCCGAACAGCATGTCGCCAGTGAATGGTAGACTTTCCACCGCACGCTTGGATTCTGCGGGCCGAAATCGCCAAAGCAGATATGCGAGCACTAATCTAACTGATATCCTTTGAAGCTTCTCCCATGTAAACTGCAGATTCATGGATGTGGTCTGCTAGTAGACGTAACTCTGCTCTGGGATTACCCGAGTCCAATCCTGTAATCAATTGATCGGCCCAGGAAACCACCGCTTGTTAATCCAAGCGGTAACAAGTGTGGGCCTGAGTTGAGCACCCGCTGCTGTATAAATAGATCTTAGCGTTGTCTCCAAGTTACGATCCAACAGATCTTTTAGAACTGTAGCTCCCGGTACTGGGAGTGCTGTTTTTTTTGAGAGACGGGAGACAGACGCATCTACTGGGGGAGGGGTTTCCCACGTCTCCATCATGGATGAAGGAAAAGGGTAACTAGATGAAAACCGGCGCGGAATCTGGAACCTCTTATCCAGCTGTTTCCAAGCTACCGAGAGCTGTTGCTGAAGTTGCTGCGAGAACGGAAAAACTGCAGAGCTCTTCAGTTGTTCGTTAAATAATTCAAACTCCTGTGATGGAGGAATTATATCCTCAGGTAAATTCAGAGCCTTTCTGACCGCCAAAATTAAAAATTCCACCCCGGGAGAGGTGGACTCTAACTCCTGAGGGGTGTCGTGCTGTAACGCAACCTCCAATTCCCCTTCTTCGGTATCCTCCATAGTAAGGAATTCTTCCTCCGACTCCTCTGACTGGAGAACAGTCGTCAGAGTACGCTGCGGTGTCTGGTAGGAAGTGGAGGGTGCGGATACTGCTGTGCCCATAACCTGTACCAAGGTGTCTAGAGACTTATTTAGCCCCGCCACCCAGGGAGGTTGAGACTTACGTGCCTCAGCTAACTCTGACGTTAAGTCTGACATAACTCCTACCATGTCAGCGGCCCATGGCGAAGCAACTGAGTCAGGAATAGCCATCGGTGGATCAATTGTTATACAGGCATCACATAACGTGGACCCAATGGCATGCGGCTTAGATAGTTTGTGGTTACATTTAGAACAGACAAACATCTTTTGAGCCGCTTTTGTTTTGTTTGACATGGATAAACAACAGTCACCCAGACACACAGCAGTGATTAGAAATAAAACAGAAGGCTGGTTGGGACACAGAGGAAGAGGTACCCCCTCCCACAGATTAGATTCCCTGCACTGACACCCCAGTGTTACTCACAGCCTCTTGCCAGGGATGTAGACAGGAGAATCAGCCTTCTGCATGTGCCTGCACAGTACCTGTAGTGGAGAGATGCAGGCAAGCAACAGGTTAAACGCGGCTCCTCACTGCTCTAACAGCCACTGCCGCGTTAATTAGACAGGGAGCCCGCGCTATTAGGCTCCGCCCCCTTTCTCTTCAAGTCCGAGGGACTGTAAAATGGCCACCACGCTGCAGTTATCACCTCCCCCCTGCGCTAGTCCCGCTGAGAAGGAGCCGCTAGTCGCGCTCATCAGCGGGGAGAGGGAAGAAGCATAAATCATTGAGCAGCCCTTATAGCGCTCTCTGAAGTCAGCGCTGGCAGCGGGGCAGGAGTCGGGGAAAGTGCATGTGATTTGTACTCACTGCGCACCCCTCTGGACGGCTCCTCTGAACAGCACTCTCCTCACAGCTTCTCCTGGAGGCAGTCTGTGCTGTGTGTGTTGGCGTTAAGGAGCTGTCAGTAGCTTTTAGTTTAAGCACTGCACACTCCTTCCATATTAACCCAGGAGGTTAACAGGTCGCCAGGTTTCCGGACCCCACCTTTAGAGAGGTGGCGAAGGGTACCTCAAAAAAACCTAATGTAAAAGATGTTATAAAATAATAAAACAAAAATAAATAAATATGTAAAATAAAAGAAATAAAATTGTTGACTTGCTGGAGCACAGCAGGTTGTGACCAGCTCCTTAGGCACATTTTCTAAACTGAGGGCTGGTGGGGCATAGAGGGGGAGGAGCTTCACACTTCTAAATTTTAAAGTGCCAGCTCCAGCTATCCACGCCTCTATACCCCAGCGTAAGCACCTCCAGTGTCCCCTAGTGGATGAAAGAGAAAAAATGCTATTTAGTAGCTATTGAGCCCATTTAAAAACACCAAATACCTTCAGGAAGCCAGATCGGGGGGTACCATAGCTAACCCCCATGTCAGTGCATCTTTTGGGGGGTGTCAGGCTGATTTCCTCAAATCTGACTGTACTTTCTGCCTGTGCAAGTTTCACCGGGTCCCGTTTTCGCGTACTTCCATATTGAATACAGGGTTTATCGGGCACAGCCGCGATACTTTTCCGCCTACAAAAGACGCGATGTAGGCGAAAAGTCTGGGAGGCGGAAAAGTATTGAGAATCCGCTCTAATTGAATACGGCTCTTAGTCCCAAGAGAAAAATTAATAATCAGCCCAAATGAAACCGTTTGTTAGTAGTATTAATCAGAATACTTTATTCAATCAGGCTTGATTAATAGATGTTAGTACATTGTGTGACAGGCTCGTTGAAAACAATATTTTATATGTGGTCCACTTGCACCCAGGTCCACATATAAGATATTGTCTTTACGTGCAGGTCTTTTACAACAGCTGCAGACTAAAGCTGGCCACACACTAGACCAACTTACATCCAACCATCCAACTAGTTGATTGGTTGGAATGAAAATCTGGTAAGGTATGAAAGCAAATGACAATCAGCAATTTGCTCCCAAACCCCGGAAAATGGACAAAAACTGTTATTTGAACAAATTGTTTAGATCAAACATTTAAACTTTTCTGAACGACCATTTTCATGTTTTCTGGCATTTAGGAGCAAATTGCTGATCATCATTTACTCCCATACGTTACCAGATATTCATTCCAACCAATCAACTAGTTGGATGGTTGGATGTAAGTTGGTCTAGTGTGTGGCCAGCTTAAGAATGTGAAGCGGATCTGAAGAAGGATTGTTTTTAACGAGCCTGTCATACAATGTACTAACATATCTATTAACCAAGCCTGATTGCTAGTAGTATTAATCAGAGTACTTCATTCAAACGGTTGGATCTGGTCTGATTACCAATTTTTTTTCTTTGGACTTAAGCTGGGCATCCACTATACAATTTTCTGTCAGATATCTGTCCAATCTGGCTGGTTAGACAGTAGATCATATGGTTTTAAACATTGAAAAAAGGACAAAAAAAAAATTGTTCAAATTGGTTACATTTGTGTGTTTTAACCAATTTGTCTGAACAACCATTTTTGGCTATTTTCCAGTGTTTGTGAGCAAATGGATGATTGTCATTTGCTCCCATACATTACCAGGTTTTCATTCCAACCAGCCAGATTGGCCAGATATCTGACAGAAAATTGTATAGTGGATACCAAGCTTAAGTATCAAATAAACAATACCATCATTGCTGCACTATGTTTTAAACACGGAAGATTTTTATCCCCGAAAGGGATTTATTAGATTATCAATTTACAGTCTGATCATTATTATTGGCCTAATGTTTTAAGTATCTTATGTTTTGTATGTATATGTGAATGAAAAAATGTATCATTGATTGAGCAGCGCTTCCCTGGTGGAAGAATTTCTTTCCTTCTTAAGTTGTTGTCCTATATATAATTGGAGGTTAGCAATTCCTCTTAGAGGGAGCAGCAGCACAATCAAATAACACATTATGCCACACTGTAATGCCCCTATAAAATATTATGCCACACCATATTGCCCTCACACAGTAATGCCCCTTACACATTATGCCACGTATAACACATGACACACAGTAATGCCCCTATATCACATAATGCCACACCGTAATGCCCTCTTTATAACACATTATGCCACACTAAGTAATACCTCTAATAGCATTTTGTGCCACACAGTAATGCCGATTACATCCCACCATGACAGATCTACTTCACCATCCCTCCTCTCTACTCCTGCCAGTGTCACCTCAGTTCTATGTCCATGTAGAACCAGATTATTGGGAACTTAGCTTATAACCTGTAAACTGCGTGCATTAAGTTAGTGCCCCTTTTACAGTGCCCCCTATAGTAGTCCTCCTGTAGTTGTGCCCCTTATGCAATGCCCCCTGTACTAGTGCCCCTTATGCAATGCCCCCTGTAGTTGAGCCCATATGCAGTGCCCCCTGTAGTTGAGCCCATATGCAGTGCCCCCTGTAGTTGAGCCCATATGCAGTGCCCCCTGTAGTTGAGCCCATATGCAGTGCCCCCTGTAGTTGAGCCCATATGCAGTGCCCCCCGTAGTTGAGCCATATGCAGTGCCCCCCGTAGTTGAGCCCATATGTCATGATCCCTGTAGATGTGCCCATATGCTGTGGCCCTTAAATTAGTGCCCCCCTCCACCAGTACTTACCTGATCCCAGTACTTATCTGACTCCACACGGCCGTCGTCCGGGCTGTCGCTCCCCCTGCTGTGCTGACCGGATCTAACTTGATCCAGCAGGTGTGGCCACGCAGGCTCCTTACTGCATCACTGGGAACACTGGCTTCCTTAGCCTCCGATCACTTCAGAGGTCAGCGTTGACATTTGCATTGGCAAAGCAACAGCCCCCGGCGCCCCCAAGCCACCGCGGGGGCCATAGATACGCCACTGCTTGCAACACCAAAGCAACTGGAGAGCCACTGACAAGTCACAATATTTATTTTCCTGCAACGGGCAATGTGTGTGCTAGTAGACCCGGGGCCGGTCCTGGTTTTCAATCCTCAATTGTCTAACTATACTGTACTTAACAGGGCCGGCTTTAGGGGTCGCACAGGGGCACCACCCATAGAGGGCGCACCCCTCCCCAATATCCCAATTTCAGCGGGACAGTACTGTCCCGCTGTTCCACCCGTAGGCCGAAGTGGTCCACGGGTGGTCAAATCAGGTTGGGGACCCCCACCATATGAGCCCCCACCTGGAGTGTGTATGGATGCAGCGCGCATGCGAGCGACATCCATTCACTGACGGGAGAGGGTTGGGGGAAGCCCAGCCTGTGACGGGAGGGCTGGGCTTTACTCCCAGCCTGTCATTATTTGGAGGCGGGCACGCCTCCAAATGTCATCACTTAGGGGCATGGCCTATGGTAATCTTTGCCGCGCGCGAATGCGGGGCACTACGTGCCGGGCTGGCACAGGGTGCTCAGACCCAGATACCTAATTTGCATCTGAAATGAGTCTTCACATCTTCCAACTTGCATCATTGTGCAGCTGGGGCTATGACGATGCAATTCACAGCACATTATGTCATCGAACCCCCAGGTGTGCGCAGATGCGGCAATTATAAAGGCAGACTAGGCAAGTATGCAGAACTGGGGACTTGGCTTTGAATACTTGTGTGTGTTCCGCTTATTTGGGAGGGCATCCTTCTGGGGCTGTAGTTTTCTCCCATGTTACAAAAACTCACTGGTAAGTAAAATGGCACATTTGGCAGTGTGTCACTGGGCTAGCTACTGCAGTCAATTACATTAATGTAAAAGTAACAAAATTGTGCCATACTTAAAATATACTAAATGATCTCTACTGTTCTTGGAATGTGTGTGCGCGCACGCCAGTGTCATATATATTACTTACTCAAAGTTTTACACCCACGCACACACTAATGTTATATAAAGCTTTTAATAAGTATTGATAATGTATAGCATTTGCACACAATTGTTAGCTTTAATAAGCTTAACGGGTATGAGAAAGACATAAGGGACTCAGCGCTGCCCCAGTTATGACTATGCTGCACCATCAGCTATTCTCTGTGTGATAGAGGCCTCAGGATGTACAGCACAATCATGTCTCTAGCAGCATACACATCCTTCCCATAAGCTCTGCTAAGGTGCAGCACTTACAGACAGTAATTTGGTGTTCCCAGGTGAAGACTCAGCAGCCGCGGCTGTTCTACTGTATGTAGCAGCAGTACACAGTCAGTGCTGCCACATGCAGTGCAGAGTTGCTCAAGAACACATCCGTGACACTGAGGATGGGACTCAGGAGCAGCTTTGCCGGGACGTCATGTGAGTCATCAGCGGCGGGGATGGAGAAGTAGGCTCCGTGTGGCTTGGAGGGGGCCTCCACAACTGTGTTGCCCTGGGGCTCCCACAAGCCTCAATCCAGCCCTTATCTTCCAAACAGACATATAGATCTAAAATGGTATATTGAGAAGGTGTGGTGTTGGGAATGGCTGTACAGGGACATCAGACAGATAAGTACACTTGCAGGTTCTCTCTGAACAAAAACAAAAAACAAAAACTGCATTGCCCTCACTCCCAAGAAAATTGACTATTTGCACAAACTATTCAGCAGGAGATGTATCAAACCTTGGAGAGTTTAAATAGAGAAGTTGCACATACCAACCAATCATCTTTAGGTACAATTTATAAAATAAATTCTATAAATGAGAGGTAGAAGCTGATTGGTTGCCATCTCTCTCTCAAAAAGCTTTGATACATCTCTCCCTTCATGTCTCAGTATGATGGGCACACAACTGTATAGGATTTTGCCTATGCTCCAGCATATTTCTATTTTTTACTTTCCAGTACTTTATATGGCTCAAACACAAATACTTATGCCTGGGGAATCACATTTACAAAATCCACTTACAAGTAATATACTGCCATGGTAGTAACTAGACGGGCATTGTGCCACCATACTCTCTAAAACACGAATATGAACTGTTACACACCCATATCACTGAAATCACCAATGAGACTGTATTTTTACATCTCTGAGTTCTCCATACAGATGGAAAGCGATTAGAAATCAAGTAAATTTCTACTTCTACAGAAATACGCTCAGTCAATCTGGCAGGTTATACAATGCAGACTAAAATAATGATCATGACAGTGAAGGACAAAATAATGGAGACTACAGGGGCCAGCAGGAAGAGAGTCGGGGAACTGTATAGTGTTCATTCTAGCACCCTGCACCTCTCACATCCCGTGCGGTTCCTCTTTCCTGTCTGGGGTGTCGCTCTCTGCTCTGGTGCTTCTAGCACACTCTGAACTGTATCTCAGCAGTGTGTTGCATCAGATGATTGTGCTAGAAGCACCAGAGCAGGAAGCGACACCCCAGACAGGAAAGAGGAACTGCACGGGTTGTGACAGGAACAGGGTGCTAGAATGAACACTAGAACATATGCTTCTACTGACCTCAATGGAAATCAGTCACAAAAGGTTAGGTGGCAGCAGACCTTAAAGACCCATTAGCTGCCTGCCTCCAGATATAGAATACAAAATCAAATGACCAGATAATTCCCAAGCACACAATGATCACAAAACACGGACTTACTCGCTGGAGTCAACAACAGATTTAAAGCAGAAAGCGGGTAACTAGAGCTTTTGCCAACTTCATGCTAAATGTGCAGTTAGAACCTCCGACTGTCACACACCCTTAAATTTGATGGATTAGTTGGTAGTTGTAAACGAAATGGACCCAGTGTTCGCAAATACGTGCTATAGCGCATATTTTACCAAAAATGAGGACCGGGGACTCACTTTTCTAAAATGGGTGGGTCCCCGGGGACGCGATCCGCTGTGGCGAATCCCCTGGCTTTTCATTAAATAATTGATGTTTCCATGGCCCACCAGGGAGGACTATAAAAAGAGGAGGTGTAGCCAGCCCTTTAGCGCCTTTCCTAGATGCTGCAGCATCCGTCACTTCAGGGACCAGTCGCAAGCGGCCTTGGCACCCAGCGAGCCCCTGATGTGTGGACAGCCCCCGGCATCCGGCGTGTGTACCAATTATTCCCCATATTTACAAAGTCCATGCAGTGAAGTTTTTGTAAAATAATATAAATAATAATAAACATCTGTTTACCTAAATTATGACATTTTGTAATTTATTGGAATTAAACTACAGGTGTATGTATACTGTATATGTCAACACGTACCAAAGCACACCTAACAGGGTGGCGTACCACTGTGAATAATGTCATTAGGATTTGGGATAAGACTTAGAAAGGACTGAACTTTATAGAACAAATTATAATCAAATATATAATCACATATTTAGAGTGGAGCATATTATAAAAAAAGAAAAGAAAAAATAGAGGTCACACTTTTACATCATCCATTGTGTGCTTGTCACAATAGATGAAAGCAAGTACAAAGTTTGATCAAACCCAAACTCCAACATTACACTGATCTACATTTACGCTAATGTAAACAGGAGCACTTGCAAAATTTGCTGTCATCCAAGGCAACAGTTGCATTCTGCAATTTGTATAGTTTAAGTAGCGAGCGCAAACATTTATTTGGTCATTATGGGTTACAGAACATCATTCTATTCAACAAGAAATGTATTGTGCATTTTGGCAGAGATTAAACAACCATTCTAAGTTGCCCATAGCAACCAAACAGCTTCTAGACATTGCAATCGTGCTGCCATTTGTATAGCTAGTGATGTGCCTACACTGAACGTTCACTCGTTCAGTCCCGGCACATCCCTCATCCCCGCACCTGCTGAACCTGACGAGCATGTACGGGTGATGTCAGATGTCAGAAGCGGGCACGCGCATCGCTGGTCGCTTCCGACCAAAACATGCACAATGCATGCGCAATTTGCAAGCGATTGCACGATAACGATGTCGTGCAATCGCTTGGCTAAATCGCTAAGTGGATACCTCCCATTATACTTCTGATCAGAACAGAAATTTCAGTGCTAAATTATGAGAAAACTACCATCCAATCAGCTACTGACAATTTTCAAACAGCCCGTAAAGTGAGTTAGGAGCTGATTGGTTGGTACTTTATTCTCTCTTCAAGGTGTGATACATGAAGCTCCAACATGGCACGTTAACGATGTTAAATACATATATTCTCTGCACACTGCTGCTTAATATGTAAGCACTATACAAATAGTAAAACAGTCATAAAATACATCAGAATATATTTACAGCGGTATCCCACCCAGTTCCCACTACCAGCTCTCCACTCCTGGCTTCTCATGTAGGGGCTGTGGAGCTATTATGGGACAATTACTATAAAATAAAGGCTTTTATTTATCTAAAAAATCTCTGTATACGTTCTACAGGGGTTGGCTCATTCAGCTGCTTGAGCATATCAATGTTTGAATATATGTGTATTCCATATGAAACCCCCACTGGCGCGAGTGAGAGGCCAGGTCCCATGTGACTTAGCTAGTGCCGGGCGTCTTCTTTGCCGAAAATGTGATGCAACTAGGATGCACCTGCAGACTGCGCTAATTAATTTGATATATGTAATAGTTAGATAAAGCGCTCTGTGGTATTACATCTAATCTATAAATATCAATGCGGTAGTAGTCAAATAACCATACCCAGCCTCAAGTTATTGCCCACCAGCTGGTCCAGTGTAGCAGACTGTGATATATATATTTATATGAAAGAGAGCAGTTACATCAGACGACATCTCATACATAATCAATCCAATTTTTGAACACACAGCCCCAAGTTTTTGCTAACCAGTTTTTGATACTGATCACCGACATATTTGAGATACGGGACTACGGTTATTTGACTACTACCGCATTGATATTTATAGATTAGATCTAATACCACAGAGCGCTTTATCTAACTATTACATATATCTGTTTGGGAAGTGGGGATACTTCCAGAGAGCGCTGCTAGTGGTAGACAAACATTTCTCCACCTATGAGCGCCGATTGTTCTATGTTGTTTTAATTAATTTGATATGTTACACTTGTATAGCTGTGTGCGACTGTATACGAAGCACAAACGAACTAGATGTGGAAGAAAGCTGCTGCATTGTAAAATTTGGTATATAGAGACTCAGGGCGTGACTCAGACAGACACAATGGTGATTTTTCTTTGCAGATCGAGAGATTGTTTGCTAATGTGTGAACGCAGCACTGTGCACACGCAGCGATTGCAGTGTGATCACTCACAAATTGGACTGACAGGTAGTTAGTGTTTGGGGGTGGAAACGGGAGTGGTTAGAAGAACACAGCCATGTCTGACCATTTAAATGACGTTTTGTGGGTGTGCATAAATTAGTGTTACCGCTAGGCTGTTTCAGTGGGGTGCTGCGCCCTGCCCTATTTCTGAAAGCTCCCTGCCCTCCAGCGCAGCGGCACGCTGAAACAGCCTGTGTGCCCTAGCTCTAGGTCCGGCGCACTGCCTGCCGCCGGACCTAGAGTGAACACTATAAATTGGTAATTGTGTTCTCCTGTGCAGCACGAGACCTGTGTTTGTCAGGAGAGGGTTTGCGGCAGGTCAGACTTGACTTACATGTTGCGTGACTGCCAGATGTACAGTATGCGGATAGTACTGATGTTTACGCTGTTGCACGTCGTATGAGACGACAGCAGTGGGTGTCCCTATGCTCGGCATTAGCATATTTTAGCGACCCTTGAGAGTATGCAGTTGTGTTTGCATTACTGTCCGTCTCTGAATCAGCCCCACAAAGATATACAAGTGTCACATATCAGAATAATCAGCAGAGTCTCCTGGTGCGTCATAGTCACATCACATTGCGCATAAGATGCATTATCGGGTGAAAACGATGAAGGAATTACGTCTAACGCTAGTCACATGCCACCTGGCACACCAAGAGGTGCTGTTTGGCGAGACTGCAGCAACAATGCATGAGGGACACGTGTAGATGGCTATATAATATGCATGTACGAGGGACATGGCATAAAAATCACAACAGTTACACTGAGGGCAGGGTAGAGCAGCTGTGGACAACAAAACTGCATGCAAAAGGTGTCTGCCATAGGTCAGTAATTCGATTGTAAGTATAAGTCAATCATTATACTCAGATGATAGAATAATAATAGTTTGGGAGATCATAAAATACATGTGAAATATAATTTTGCTTTTCTGTTTCTACAATAAAATCAAATATTCTTCATCTTTTAAAATCTGTTCATTTGTTCAGTGTCTGGATTATATGATTTAGTTATAAATATTTATATATTTTGCATGCAGTGATATATCTCATTATATATATATATATATATATATATATATATATATATATATAATTATTATATCTCATTACTGACCTTAACCTTCCACAGGATCACAAATAAAAGGTATTCTACATTTATTAACACAACCTTTCATACACAGGTGAACCTTTGTTTTACTGAGCAAGATAATCTGTTTCCGTATGATGTCCCCTTCAAATAATATTTTAGTTTCATTTCCTAGTAAACATGCTACAAAGTTGTAGCATGTAGCAGTATATTACAAACACACACACTCCATTTGTAATCAGGTAATTTAAAATTAACAGCAGTTTCCCCATTTAGAATATTAAAAAAAGCTAAAATCAATCTGTTTGATAATTAAGATATTGCTCACCTTCACTTTCAATAATATTCAGTGTTAGATTTAGGTAGCATAGCGGGGTTAGCGTTAGGTTTTTTGGGGGAGAGGTTAGGCACTGTGGGTGGAGGGTTAGGGTTTTGCGTTAAGGGGGAGGGGTTAGGGTAAGTATACTTACCCGACCCGTCGGGATACCAACCTTCGGGATGCCGCTGTCTGTATTTTGACAGGAGGCATCCCGACAGCCGGCATTACATATTTATTTCCAATTGCATCCCCAATATGCAGTCTCTAAAAGAACTTTACATACTTTCTTTTTCTTCACTGACCCTAGGCCAACATTCTGTGTGACTGGATTATACATCCCACCAAGAACCTCTGCAATCTGGCTGGGCCAATATGTAATAGGTAGCACCGATCCTTGGGTATCAATGCATATTTCCCTATAGATTGTAAGCTTGTGAGCAGGGCTCGCTTACCTCCATGTTTGTCTGTTAGTTCCCAGTCTTGTTCTATTACTGTTTGTTCTCAATTGTAAAGCGCTATGGAATATACTGGTGCTACAGAAGTAACGGATAATAAATATCACACTTATAAGAGCATGTTGAGCAGCTCATTCTAAAACCATATATATTACGGTTGGTGTAAAGGCTTCATACAAAACAAATATAACAAGTCCTTAGGGCACCACCAGGATACAGTAACTGCAATAACACAGATAATAATTTCTATGGCTCCTACAGTATGTCTCCCAGTTTTCTCCTATAGAAATACTTTTGTAGAATTTAGATTTATGACATACCAACGTTTATTGTATTGCATTTGCCATCTGACTTTAAGGGTGGGAGTACAAGCTTTCAACAAGAAATGTATGTATTTGTTGCCATTTCGGTTTTCATAACCTTGACCAAACCAATCAAAGACTGAGTCAAATGTTGCCATTATATCCTATTTGTTGTACATAGATAAAGGAAGAGGTTATACTTCCTTTATTAATAATAATAATAATAATAATAATAATATGGTCCTCGTTCAAAAAGCAAACTGTATGAAAGAGCGATAGGGCAAAAAACCATTTTTAGCACCAATTCATGTATGATCCAGAGAGGTACTTTAAATCCACCAAGGTTCTCATCAGGAATCAGTGTAATTGACCTGTTTCAGCTGTTAGACTACATACAGAAAAAAAAACAACTATCTATTGCACTGCTGCCATATATTTAGAACAGAAGAAATAATATATAAGCAGAGTATATAACAGTGAATTATATAGTATTTACTTGTTTGACTTTTGTTTTGGAACATTGGCAGATTTTTAGTTGAAGGTGCAATCCTTTGTAAGAATGAGGTGTGTTTGTTTAACCTAATTCCCTTTTACCTGCAGACATAATTTTGTTAATTTTTTTCCTTTGAGTCGTGAGCCAAGCTGCAATTAACGATTTACAGCTTATTCATGATCATGCAATTATCATGGCATCCACAGTCACATGACATATGATGTAGGCACCAAAACGACTTTGGAACTGTCATCCATCCTGTGATCATTCAAGGTGGCCAGTGACTGACTGGCTCTCTTTCATAAATCAGGTTACACTCACGGCAGAGGAAACAGATTAGTTGGCTGCCACTGCAGCATTGGTTTCTGTCACTTTTATTTGCAAAAGGACAACCTTATTATACGTAATCCTGCAAAAATTTGTTTCATGTACAGAACATGGTGGGTTTAAAAACAAAAAACATGTGGGTTTACTCCTTTAGGTGTATTTAGGGCAGTATGTGTGATATGCTCAGCAAGAATAAACCAATCAAACTGCCCCTGTTTTCAAAGCAAGTGATTACATAGATTAAGTGGGGTATTCAATTAGCCGCTGGGTTTACCCCGCAACGAATTGCCGGCAAAAATCCCTGCGGACCAGGAAAAGGCTATTCAATTAAATAGCCTTTTTCCTGCTCTGAAAAATCAGGATTCGGGCGTGGAAACCTGATTCTGTGTAAACGGCGGAATAAATTAATTTTTTTCCCGCTTGCGAACCAGATTGTGTTTTTTACGCGGACTTTACTTGCAGACTTTTTTACCTTGTGAGTCCCCACAGTCCGACTGTGGGGACTCACAAGCTGGGTAATCCCCGCTAATTGAATACCCCCTTAAAATGTCCAGTAAGTTATATGATATGAAGTTATAGCACACCAGCATATTTGCTTCAGTGCAAACTGTTAATTGCACAGTGAAAATAGATTGTTAGGAGCTCCCCCCCCAAAAAAATTTCCCAGAACCCCCAGTAGAATTACTAGTGGTAGCTCTCATGCAGATATATACTATACTAGCACTGTTTAAGCTGTGCATTAGAATTAATAAACTGCGTGGATTCAAACCTGCAGTCACACAGCCCTATCCTCCTTTATCCATATATATTTGCCTTTCAAATACTGGAAAAATGCAATTACACCCATGAAGAAAAATAAATAAAAGATGGAAATTCACATTAATTAAGTAAGTGAAAGCAAAGATCTTAATCCTGTATTTTTAATAACCTTTTCAGTTGGTGCTAACTTTGTTCAGGTAGGTTTGTCTATATGTCTTATGTATGGGCATAATAACATGGCTAACATAAATAGTATTATAAAAAAAAAAAAAAAAACACAAATAGAAATTTTGGATCGCCAGGTTCCTCTTGCCGACTTTGTTTATTGCAATCCGCTTTCCCCTTTACATGGCAGACCGATAAGCTCAGATACCTTGGAGTCTCTCTCACCAAGCCATATTCCACCCTCTATGCAACCAATTTCCAGAGATTATTTTCCTCCATTAAATCTGACTTTTATACCTAGAATAAACTATTCCTCTCCTGGATAGGGCGTATGGCTGCAGTCAAGATGACCATATTACCACGACTATAATACTTTTGGCAGACACTCCCGATCCATGTCCCCACCAAAAGTCTGAAAAATTTTCAACTAGAGATCTCACATTTTATCTGGGCGGCCAAACGACCTACGGTTAAAATGCATTTATTGCAAAAACATCGCACCTCTGGAGGCTTGGGAGCCCCCAATCTCATAAAGTACTACCTAGCTACCCAGCTAACGCCATGTGTTCTTTGGCATGCTCCTCCTAACCAAAAAGTATGGGTGTCTATTGAAGCTAATGTTCTCTTGGTATATTCTCCCTATGGTCTCCATTGGTGTTCACCCTATAATCACACACCTACTACTTCAATCCTACCTACTATACGCTATATGCTCTCTATATGGGACGTCTGCTCTCGAATCTACCATCTCCGTTCCTCCCACCCGCTCTTAACCCCTTTATGGAACAATCCAGAGTTCCCTCCTGGTACGAACCATTGTTCATTTCATCATTGGACTAAATTTAATATCCTCTTCCCTTTAGATGTAGCCCCTCTCCGAATTTGCTGACCATCAATCTCAATTTTCTCTTCCTCATAAGATATTTTACCAATTCCTTCAAATCAGTAACTTTTATCATATCCTCAAAAATGTGTCTTCAGTTACTGATAAGACACCCATAGAGTCACTCTGTCAACATCACCACTCTACTTCCTTCCTATAACCAGCACTCAGAAAGAAGCCCACATAGGTGAGACTGATCCCAGAGGAATGGTCCAATATTAGAACTGAAATTAAAAGTTAAATCTCGGTATGAATTAAAGAAAATTTTTATAAAATATATTATCAATGATCCTTAGCTCCTACTCGTTTGCATTCAATATATCCTACTTCTTCTGAACTTTGTTGGAGATTATGTGGACAATGGGGAACCCTGCTGCAAATCTGGTGGTCGTATCCTCACGTTCAAAAATATTGGCGAGAAATTCACAAGTTGATTAGGGATATAGCTGGTATACAAATCCCAAACACTCCTTTACATACTCTACTTTCTCACCCCATCCCAAGTATTATTACATTTTCTCAACAAAAGTTGATCAAACATATTTTGAATACAGCTAAATGTCTTATAGCAGCTCAATGGAAATCGACTGTACTTTCCTCACTGGTTGCTACCATCAACGCAATCTGGTCCACCTACTGGATGGAACGCATATCTTCGATCATACACGAAACTCCAAACCACTTTAAGTCTGGACTCCATGGACTACTCACTTTAAAGTCGAAACCCCATTGACAACTATTTAATTCTATTCCCGGTTATAGTTTCTTGGATAACAATATTCTACACCGACTTGCACAGCCACCTCTCCCATAGTCCCTCGTATTGCCCTATCTCACAGGTTCTCAAACTCTGTCCTCAGTACCCCACACAGTGCATATTTTCCAGGTCTCTTCACAGAATTAAAAGTGAAATAATTATAACAACCTGTGGATCTTTCAAAATGTGTCAGAGAGTAATGAATACACCTGTGCATCTGCTGGGTGACCTGGAAAACGTGGCCTGTGTGGGGTCCTGAGGAACCAGTTTGAGAACCACTGCTTTATCTCCTTTTCGCTTTGCATCCTTCTTATCCCCAGCTGTCCCCCCTTCATTATGTGTTTTTGTTTATTCCTTGCTAGGTTGATCTATTACCCTGCAGACATTGTCTGATCCTGCATATCTAACTTGTAATCTCTTGTATTGATTATCATACGCATGTGCAATGGTCTGCAGTGATTCATCTGACTCTTTCAGTAAATTTTTCTGTTAATTTCCCCATATGTTCCAACCATCATTACTGTATACATTATTATATATTTTATTACTATATTGAAAAAATGTTCAATAAAAAGACTAACAACAAAAAAAAGTGAATTATTAACTTAAAAAATATAAATCTATAAAATGTGGCTATCCCCTCTTGGAATCAGACATGTTTATCATAAAGCAACACATAATAATACAGAGGACCTCTACACACCCTTTTGGGCTCTAGTGCTTGTAGTACACTACATTCGGCAATGTGCCATGTTGCCCTGCGTTTCTTCACTAAAGGAACATCAGCAGAAATCAGGAGTGCCAGCACTTGCACCTACAGTAAAAAAGAAAGCCTTTGCTAAAATATATAACTAGCAAGCTGATTTAAAAGAAATATTCACCTTTAAACTGGAAAATTACTATTTTCCAAAGGGCAATCAAGTGGCGTCATAGCCATACCTTCCTATCTTTCAAACCAGGTGTCATTTATGAATTGCGTGTAGATATGTGCTTTTGCATAGGATTAGACACTATTACATGGTTGCAAAGAAAAAAAAACATACAAAATAGTAAATAAAAAAAACAGAGGACAAAAGTTGGTTGGTACACCACCATCCTCATCTCCTACAATGTCCATTTCATGCTCAACACAGAAATGGTATTCTTTTTATTTAAATCCTCCCCATGCGATGTGAAACCAGGAAACACTTGTGTTTCAAAGTACAGCTGCTTTTAATCTGATCTATGTATTAAATACAGAGCAAATAACCACATTAGCACAACTAAAAGTTGACTCAGTGCGCACAATTTTGTTTGTTCTGCCAACATCTACTCTGAAAGTACAGTTAATTTGATTAGAAAATACTTTCTACTTCAAGTGTATTCGTGCATAGTAAATATTGCTATATATATATATATATATATAAATAAATAAATTAGCAAACCAAGCATTTATCCAACTGGTTGGACTTGTAACAATGTTAATATTCATTATAATAGGAAACATTTATTAGCTGTACAAATAAGTATAATTTAATTGCAATCTACAAACAGAGTCAAAATGACAGTTCATAAAATTTTATTGCAATTCAAATGAATAGGTACCATAGACTTACTCCCTTAAAATATTTGAAATACGCTCGTATACTAATTAGTACAACTTATGGAGCATACATACGGTCAGATTTTTTTTCAGATCTGAACGATAACGATTTAAAAAATCGTTCAATCGTTCATATCTGAAGGAAAATCTGACATATCTGTCAGATGAACGATTTGAACGATGCGCGTTCCCGATGGTCAGATAACGATATCTGACATCTGATGTGTTTGCAGTCAGACTTGGACGATTCCATTTATTTGAATGCAGTCAAAAATCGTTCAAATCGTTGGTAAAATCGTTCATCTGACTGTGTGTATGCTCCATTACCTTATGGTCACATTGATTTAAAGAAGAAAATATAGTATTATATATATATATATATATATATATATATATATATATATATATATTTATTATCAAACTTTCTGATGTAACATTGGTAATAACTGTATTCACAGTTGGTTTCAGTGAAGTTCCAACATTCAAACTATATAAAAATATGTTTGCCTAACCACACATACCAAAAGCAGTCTGTTGCAAATGTAATATGTTATAGGTTTCACAGGTGGGTAAATGACTGAATTTCAAGTCATATAACAGTTTGTAATTACAAAGGTATCTAAGAAAGTTAGATTGATTCTATCTCAAATACTATTAACTTGAATGATTGTCGGGATACAAACAAATAATGACAATGTGCGTATAAAAATGATTAAAATCCTGTTTTGGATCTATTGCCAGAAAAACAAAGGCTGATACAGATCTTGCCCAGTCAGGTGCATTGTTTCACATTTCCAGCAGCAGCAAGTCCTGTACCGAATTTACCTGCTGCACATTACTCACCTATACAGAGTTTCCTACAGACACAGAGACACCTAGAATCATACATATATAACTAAATGTGGGCTCGAGACTGCGAGTATAAAGACCAAAGTGTGTAAAACTAAATATATAAAAAAGTAACCATTACATTGCTAATTAACCTATGAGAAAAGGGAGAGACAAACGTGTTTGTGTGTCATCATTTGTATGTACAAAATGGACGGACTATTGCTGCAGGGCTGAGTTAGAAGCGAGACATAAAGTGGCTTCCCTTCCTGGATTACTTACTTATTCTTCATTCTAGCACCCTGCACTTGTAACAAGCCATGCCTGGGGTGTCTCTTTCTGCTCTGGTGCTTCTAGCACACTCAGCTGATGCAACAAACAGCTGAGATGCAGTCATTTGTGTGCTAGAAGCACCAGAGCAGAAAGCAACACCCCAGGCAGGAAAGAGGAACTGCACAGGTTTTAACAGGTGCAGGGTGCTAGAATGTACACACTTCATCCTGGAAATACACCTCCATCAGGCCATAACAGCTAAGTATCATAGAAACACTCAAGCAACATTCAGTTTATTCCTTTGTGAACTGCAGCATGGAAATTTGGCAATATCCAAAAAATAAATTACATTTAATTGTATTTGAGATACAGACATTATTGATTCTGCATTCTTAGATATTTCCTTCCTAACAAATTGCAATATGCTTATTATTACCTATTAGAACCACTATTTGACATTAACACATATCAAAGGACGGTTATTACAGAGCTAGTACTACATATTAAAGGCCCAATATAACTAGCTGTGAGCTGCAGTAGGAACAGCTTCCAGTGGAGTCATGGGAGGTTGCTCAGAGCTGATTTCTGCTCATACTGACGTGGAGATTTATCAAAGCTTGGATATAGAGAAAGCGGAGAGAAATAAAGTACCAACCAATCAGCTGCTGTCATTTTTCAAACAATCCTTGTAAAATGACAGGAGCTGATTGGTTGGTACTTTATTTATCTCCACTTTATCGCTCTCCAAGCTTTTATAAATCTCTCCCTAAAGGTGGCGGTTCTATGTGCAATACAAGCTGGCAGCAGCAATCTGACTCTGAAGGGGGATACATACGGCTTATTGACAAGCAGTATTTGGACCTCGGAAGAACGGTGCTGGGATATGGTCAGGTGTTAAAGCATTATACACACGCCAGCAATACAACTGTAAACTTGATGGTAATTCATCATGTTACCAGTTTACTGCCGGTAGGCAAAAACTGCTGTAAGCAGCGTTTCACACTTGCCGACATCCCGATGCCTGCCATTTTGGGGCCCACATAATGCTTATCGGCATTGTGATTGTCACCAAACACTACTTCCTGCTAAAGGATTTATAGGTAACTAAATATATCCACCTTGTACAGGATTACTTCTCTGGAGCAGGTTAGGAGAGCGCTGTTTCACTAACTAAATAGCCCCGAGTGACTGACAGCTTGGCAGACTTGTCTTACAGAAATGCTGTTTGTGGGCGATGCAGAATGCAAGTAAATTTAGTAGATGCATCAATCATGATCGCTCTCTGTAGCTCCCATCACAGGCATTTGTGCTACCGGTAGAAGCACCAAAGCATATAGGGTGCTAGAATAAACACTAATAAAGACAGAATAAATAATACAACAGCAATTCAGCTTTTCTATTCAATCTGTATCATGGAAATACCACAAGGACACTGTTCAAAAAAACATGGAAGAAACTTTCTGTAATGAATGGCAATGGGCACGTTACTGCCAATATGGGGAAGTGAGGACCACCCGACAAATCTTTGATTTCTCAGCAGAAACCTCCTTAATAAATTTAGATTGCCTATGATAACCCCATTTAGCCCTGGAAAAATAGGGGATATCTCACAGACTCTTGACTGAGGCTTGAGATTGGTCATCAGGCTCAAACACCCCACCCTAATTTGTCCAGGGCTATCAGAGGAGCACCAGGAAAATTAGTTTTATACAGCAGTCCCAAATCTCAGGTACCACAAACAGATGTAATGGAATACTGGTTAAACATCGAGCAATGTGTTTTACCTTTGTGGGTCATAGTTTTGTACATATGTGCAAAATGCATTGTAAACAGGGAGTCTATATTTATGCACTTTAAAATCGTTGGCTATGAAGTTCTATCAGAGCGGGGCCACCAAGGCACCAACATTACCAATTTTTCCTCACACCCCACAGAGGTGATTGTGAAACTGAGCAATATAGCCCATACTATATATACTAGCAGGGAGATGTACTAAGCCTTGGAGAGTGATATGGTGGAGATAGATAAAGTACCAACCAATCAGCTCCTGTCAGTGTACAGGCTGTGTTTGAAAAATGGCAGTTAAGAGCTGATTGGTTGGTCCTTTCTCTCCAAGGCTTAGTACATCTCACCCTAAGTGATGTACGCAGCTGCATGGCGCTGAGAACTGAATTCCCCTCTTAGTGCCAGTTTTTGGATATAGTGGACACAATATTGTCCATTTACTTGTTTGCAAAATGTACAGATCATTCAGTTTACGTAACTTTGTGACGGAATGAGTTTTCCAAACATACATTTTTATTTAGTTTGAATATGATTTTGATGTAAGAAAGTTTATTAATACCCATAGTACATACTATTGCATAGGACATTTACATTAAAAAGTGGATGTCACTATAAGGCAACCTATACAAGGAGATTATTTTAAATATTTTTAGGTAGCGATTTTGTGACAGATGTTTTTTGGATTGGAATTTTAATAGATTGTGTTATATATTTCTATAATATTATAGATTTTTAACAGTAAAATTACATTTTTTATATTACAACATTATCTATTTGTCTTATCTAACTGGTCCTACTAATTAGATAAGTACTTTAATGGCTAGTTATTGACTATTTTTATGTTACTAGGACAGGCCTGCCTTCAATCCTTAGCTGCATAATAAATTAGCTTTTGTTTGGGTCTCCGACACACAGTTTTGCATCTTCACAGAATTGCTTAATTACAGGACAAGATTTGATATTTCACTATACATGTGCTGTTTCTTTTCTGTAAACACACACACAAAAAAACACACAAAACTTATCTAAACGTAGGTGTTAACAATAAGTGTATTTCAGCAGGTCACTAACTTTCTTTACATGCAACAAAAGTGAATACAAATTAAAATGAACAAAAACAGCAGACAAAGTGTGATGTGGAAATGGGTCCTAGGGAAACAAAATATTACAACTTGCATTTAACAAAGCAGCTACACAGATTGTCAGGAAACACTGCAATCAGATGCTGCAGAACCTCTTTAAACAGAACTCGGATCTAAGTTGCTCTGCTCCCTGAAAATTCAATATACTTTTTTCTTTTTACACTTTAACCATGACAATAGACCAGATCTAGTACTCCAAATCATTACATCAACACTGATCTTCTCGAGGTAATTATGCATGGTCAGTAAAAATAACAACGATGAACAGTGATGGAACTAATCATTTCAGTTACTTTATGATTGAGGATCTAATATATTTCAATTTTCCGTTTTAAGTGCACTGCACATTAAAGCCAACAATGTTTACATACCCACGATATTACAATTAGTGCAAACAGAAGTTTTATATAAGAACCCCCCTCCCAAGTGGCACTGTGTCTCACCTGCAGTGTCACCAGTTCCCAAGCCATTCAAGTAGAGGATGGAAAGTAGATGGGGTTCCGTTTTCTCCAGGGCAACGCGCAGATCTTGAAAGTGGTCCTTCTCCTTGACCAACAGCATCTTCAACAAGAGGTCCACCTTGTCCTGGCCAGTGGGACAACTGCTGTCCAGCTCCTGTCTGTCCCTGAGGGTGAGAGTGCCAGACTCCTCCAGGAGGTTCAGCAACCTGTCTGCATCACTGATGGACTCCACCAGGTTTTGGTGGCACTGTTGCAGTAACTCCCTATGCTTGGGCTCCATCCTGAACAAGATGTAAGCAGCTTGGCAAGGGCTAACTCTCAGTGGCTCCCTCTCTCACCTCTTCTGCAAGTCTGTGAGCCTTTACCAGGAGTCCTGGGGAATTACAGGCCCAGCAGGGATCTCCAGCTGAATCCAGCCTGCATATGAGCTGAACACAAGCCTGCCCTGCTGCACCCTCTGCCTGCACACAGCTTGCAAGCAGCAGCCATATTGCTCAGCTGGGGAGGGCTGCAAGGCTGCATGCTGTGCCTCACCTCAAAGCCTTCTTATTGCTCCTCTCCCTCCTTCCCTGTAAAGTGTTTCCAGCAGTCAGCAACGGCAAGAAGAAGAAAAAACAGAGAAAGCTGCCTGCTCCCTCCTCCTCCTCCCCCAGCAGCATATACTCAGGATCTGTTTCCTGCTACATGACTGAAGTGCTGAGCTAAACTCCCTTCTCCCCTGCTCCCTCTTCCTCGCTGCACAACGCTCCGTCCCCTCTTTCTTTCTTACTTTGCTACTCTAAAACTCTCAGATCTCTCCCTGTTCCCACCGGCAGCAACAATGTGACTCTTTTTAAGAGTGGGATTTTTTTTCTCCCCAGTCTACTCTTTCCTCCCGTGTCTCCTCCTCTCTGTGTCTTTCTGTAACTTCCTCCTCTTTTCCATCAGTCCCTCCCCTTCTCTCTATCTGTGGATATACAGTGAGTATACTCTGCCAGATCTTTCTTTTTTTTGTGGAGTATTTGACCACTTTGCAAATAAAGTTTTTTAGTAAAAACAAAAAATACATAAGCTAAATTATATGTACAGCTTTATGTGAGCGAACACTGAATAAAGCACATGTGAAAAAAAAGTTTAAAATAAAATATAGTTTACACTATGCATGGATTTATTAATGGATATATAAGCAATTTTTCACCAATGCTAGTAAATATAGTTTGAGTTACATATTATCTATTCGGTCTACGATACAGGAATGGTATGAAGTCCCGACGGCTGAATAGCTGTTCATATCCCCACGCCGGCAGCCCGAAGGGAGAAGATCCCGGCAGGGCAGGTAAGTACTCTGGGCCTGATTCAGAGCCGCTCGCTCTGAATCAGGGCGTTTTTTTTTCTTTTCTGCAGCCCGCTCACAAAGCTTAAGCGAGCGTCCTGGAGTCTGTCGCTACCATCGGGCTTGCAACGAGACCCTGTGGTAGGGTCTCGGCTCCCGCAAGCCCAAGTGGACTTCCTGCTCTAATAGAGCAGGAAGTCCACTACTGACATAACTAGTGATGTCAGTAGGGCCGCCCACAAACGCAAGGCGTTGCTAAGGGAACGCCTGTGTTTGTGCAGCCACCCCCCCTCCCCGCCTACAAAACGGGGTGAGCGGTCACCATCGACAGCCACCCCGTCTTGTAGCGAGATACCGGAGGTGGCGCAGTGGGGGACCATCGACCCGCTTGCGAGCGGGTCTGAATCGGGCCCCCTATCCCTACCCCTCTTCCCCCGCTAACCCTAATGCTCCCTTAGTGATGCCTAACCCTAACCCCCTCTTACCGCTCCCGAAACCTAACTCTCCCAGGGGAGTGCCTAACCTCCCCCTGGGAGTGCCTAACCCAGGGCCATAACTAGGCTTTTTGTCACCCGGGGCAAGAAGGTAATTTGTCGCCCCCATAGTAATGCCTCCTGCAGCAGTGCCCATATAGTAATGCCCCCTTCAGCAGTGCCCCTATAGTAATGCCCCCTGAGGTAATGCCCCTGTAGTACTGCTCATAAAGTGATGCCCCTATAGTAATACCCCTGTAGTAGTGCCCATATAGTAATGCCCCTGTAGTAGTGCCCATATGGTAATGCCCCTGTAGTAGTGCCCATATAATAATGCCCCTGTAGTAGTGCCCATATGGTAATGCCCCATAGTAAAGCCCCTGTAGTAGTGCCCATATGGTAATGCCCCCATAGTAATGCTCCTATAGTGCCGCTTACACACACAAAAAAATACTTACCTTAAGCCCCGCTCCTGCGTCTGGTCCGCCCCGGCTGCTTCTCGGAACTATGGGAGAGACGTCATGACGTCTCTCCCATAGTGCCCGTGGGCATGGGCGCCGAGAGGGGGGGGGGAGAGGGTACAGTTTACCCAGGCCCGGGCTTGCTAGAGGGGCCCGGCATCGCCCCCCCTCCCTCACAGCAGCTCAGCACACAGCTTGAGCTGGGCTGCAGTGCGAGACTGCTAGCGGTGCTGCAGCAGTCGGAGCAGTCTCCTATGGCTGTGGGGGTGAAGCGGTCACACTGATCACGTCCCCCCCAGCGCATAGCACCGGGCTGGGGGGGTACAGCGCGCAGCGCTGCAAAAGTGATTTTTCTGTTGTCAAGGGGCGTGGCCAGGCTTCCTGCGATTAGGCCACGCCCCCTCCTTTACCTGGGCCCGGCTGGGCTCTCTACTGCTCAGCCCGTGGGGAGAGCTGGATGCTGGAGTTCAGGAGAGAACTCCAGCCTCCGGTTACCGCGGCACTGCAGGGAAGGAGCCGGATGCACGCTGGTAATAAAATCTCAGCAGGCATCCGGCTTGGAGCCTGCCTGCGGTGCCAGGTTGGAGGACACTGGTGGCAGGTGCAGCAGCGCACCCGGTGCACCTCCAGCCCCCCCTAGTTGCAGCCCTGCCTAACCCTCCCCCCTAGGGGTGCCTAACCCTAACCTCACCCCCCCAAATCTAACCCCGCAACGCTCCCTAAACCCAGGGCCATAACTAGGGTAGTGTGGCCTGGGCCATGGCAAAGGGCACTGCAGAGCAGGGGGCGCTGTTCGGGCCTGTCAATTTTCTGTTAATTATCATTCTCAAATAGCTTCCTCTTATTTCATCCCCAGCATCTCCTGGCCTCCCCTATCTCTTCCCTGGCTCTTCCCCATGAAGCCATTCCCCTTTTTCGGTTGCGCTATGTCCCGATTTAAAAAATGGGGGGTCGCCAATGCTCTTTCTGGCACAGGGCGCCAAAAAGTCTAGTTACGGCTCTGCCTAAACCTAAGCGTCCGTGTGTCCCCCCCTCCACGGCTAATGCTAAAGGCGCCCCGGACCTTGTTCCGGCTGGCGTCCTTCGGCGTTCCGGCATCGGGATTAAGATAGGCGTATTTCGATGCCTATTTTAAGGCCCTTGCCGGGATTCCGATGTCGGTATCATAACTACATCCCATGATACACACTATGCAATATATTCTTACACTATTTACTACAATATGTATTATAAGGTTAATGCCCATATATTCAAAATGTACTTATTTAGAAAATATTTTTATTGACCTGGTTACTAACACAAAGGGGTAAATTTATTAAAGGTTGATTTTAATCGATAAAACAATTGATTAACATTGATGTTGTGTTTCAGGTGCTAAATTACACATTTACTAACACTTAAAAATCAATATATATGCAAAACCAATTTGCCATTGTTTAGAATTGTTAAAAACATCTTTTTACTATCCGTCGGGCTTCAGCTTCGATTGAAACCTGAAGTCGATGTCAGTAATTTTTTGCTGTTCTAAATGCCATCGGTTTTCATCGGTTCAAAGCCCACTGCAAATAGAAGTTAAAATACTATGGCAAACATACCCAAAAGGAAGCTTTGCACATATCGGTATGAATAAATTATTATTTTTTTAAAGTGGGGCCCCCCCTCAAAACTATAGCCATTCCCGGACCTCTCAACCTGGGCTGGTAGTGGAAAATAGGGGAAAAAATGGTGTGGGGTTCCACTTATTTTTCTATAACCAGCACCGGGCTGAACCAGCCAGGAGACTGACGTTATAGCAGGGAGACACACAGCATGGAGGCCCCCTGCCATAACAGCAACCAGTCCCAAACAGGTCAGCCCAGGGATGGAATTCCTCAGAAAGTCGGGACCCCAAAAATAAAATGGGTTCCCCCATCCAAAGGAACAGCCAGTCCTGGACTGAAAGCACCCCTGGTGGCGGTGAATACAGGGTTAATGTGTGTAAAGAAAAGATAATATTGTTCTTTACAGGCAGACTACAGGTCCCAGCAAGCCTGCCCAGGCATGGCGGTCTAATGTTTGGGTGGTTATCCCATCATTTTGCTGTCGGATTATGGTCGATTTTAGAAACAACCTTTAGTAAATCTGTGGATCTTACACTCTATTTTGTAAAAAAATCGATTGATGGTCCGATGTTCTAAAGTCAGGTTTTTTGTCATTAAGATGTCGGTTTTGACTTTAGTAAGTGTCCGGTTCGCAAAATGAACGGAAAATCATCCAGAAACCCCAAACCAACCTTTAGCAAATATACCCCCAGCAGAGAGACAAAGTGGAGCAGTTGCCCAAAGTAAAAGACTGTGCTAGACTTGTTTGCACAACTTCTACACTTGCTCCCCCCATAGTATTTAATGCCTAATTTCACTGCTATTCCTTTATTCACAAGTCTGCAAAGGTGAAGTCAGTACAAAGTATTCTCTGCTTTTCTATCTGAGCTAACTGAAATTCTGATAAGGTCTTTGCATGCAGAAGATCTGTGGGCACTGCTTCTTACCTTGGAAGACTGGAAGGAAGAAGGCAGTCAGCATCCTTTGCTACTGTTAAATTGGAACTGTGGTGCTAGGCAGTGACATCATAGCTCAGCACCACACTCCCAGAATGCCTTGAGTCCTATTAGAGAAAAGGGCTATATAAATCAAATTATTATTATTAATAGTAATAACATTAAGCAGCCCTCAGATTCTCAGGTATACATTGAAATCACTGAATGAGTGGCATGGGATTACATCATTTATTCAGTGTTTTAGTCATCCCCTAAACCATTACACCAAAAGAGGATTCCCTAATGGTAGCCATGGATTTACATTGTTATTTTCCCATTATTTTATGTGTCTTATGCATCTTTTTGTATTGCTACATATGGATAAAGGGCCTGATTCAGACCCACTCGCGAGCGGCTGTCCGCTCGCAAGTGGGTCGATGTTATGGACTGAGCATGCGCACGACGGAGGGAGCTCCGTCGTGCGCATGCGCCAGACGCGACGAGCGAAGGAAAGTCCTTTGCTCGTTGTGTCCGATCAAAGGGGGCGTGCTGTCAATGTTGATTGACAGCACGCCCCCTTTGGTGGGCGTGCCGGGGGCGTGCCTCCCTGACGGGGGCGTTCCCACGGGAACGCCTCCCGTCAGAAGCCGGCCCACTGACATCACTAGTGATGTCAGTGGGAGTGATTTTGGCTCTGATAGAGCCAAAATCACTCCGGAGCTTGCGGTTGAAAACCTCAACCGCAGGCTCCGGCTCGCAAATTCGATGGTCGCGATGGTCTCGACCATCGCGACCATCACAATGCACGCTCGTATAGCCTGTGGGTGGTGACCCACAGCTATACGAGCGTCCAGGAGGACGCTCCATGAAAATGGAGCCCGGCCCTCATTCAGAGCGTGCGCTCTGCTCAGAGCGTACGGCTCTGAATGAGGGCCAAAATCCTTTATCATCCCTTATCTATATTATTGTTATGTCTTGTTTTCAAGTCCTGCCTGTACCAATTACCTTTCTTTTTT
This sequence comes from Taudactylus pleione, assembly GCA_031769625.1. NCBI lineage: Eukaryota > Metazoa > Chordata > Amphibia > Anura > Myobatrachidae > Taudactylus > Taudactylus pleione. Next base: position 538,372 of record JAUIMM010000156.1, on the reverse strand, counting down.
TTATTAATCATTAGAAATAATATAAACTGCACTGTATTTCAAGAATATTATTTATTAGATCTTCTGTTTTGGTAACACTATCAGAGCATGACATTATCAGAACATGGTGAACATTGTGTGTTGGTGTTTGGTGTACACGGGATACTCCAATGAGGGTGATTGCCAGTAATACCACATTATTATATAGGGTAATGCAAAACGGTCCTTTTGTTAGGGAAAGACCATTTTCTCCTAAAAAAAGGGCTTTAGCCCTTTAATAAATCATCTTGCCTTCTATGTCTAAAACCACTTCTTAATGTCAGGCCACGGGTGATAGGCAAGTGCTCAGTGTGTACCCCTAGCCAGCCCCTGCTTACAATGTAAATCAACAGCCATCATGCTGAGAACCCCAAGTTATCTTTCCTCCTTATCGCCATATCTTTATCTCTTTTAGAGATGCTTTATCTCTTTTCTTTGTTAACATGTTTTTTATTCTCTCATATATTTTGTACTATGCTGACAATGTTTAGAATGTTATAATATATAGAGCAAACTAAAGAACACAGAGAAACAAAGTAGCAGTGCTGCAATATGTTTTTTACTAAATGTGTATGCGTCCGTTTAGTTACAGTAAATGCAAAATATTCACTTACTACAAAGGAGGAAACATAATATACATCTCCTAATATATCTGTTGCACAATGCATACAACATTTTTTATATCCGGTTACCATTTGCTTTCATATTATATGCGATCTGTGAAGCATGAAACTTGGTAACAACGTTTGATAAGATTTGTGTGTTGCTTTGTTCCTGTCTCATAACCACCTTGGTAAAATGTACATATAACATGTAATGACTCACACATTTGGCAGGGCTGACACGGGTTTTGTGTGAAAGGTGTGAACCTGGGAATAACCCAGGACCAAGGTACAGTGTGAAAGGGGTGTTACTGTGGTAAAGGGATAATTCTGTAGGTTATATCTGTAGAAGAAACTGTAATATAAGCATTATGGCTTCAGACAAGGGGGAAGATGTACTAATTCTAAGCTCTGGAAAGTGATAACATGGAGAGAGATAAAGTACCAACCAATCAGCTCCTAACTGTCATTTTTCAAACACAGCCTGTGAAATGACAGGTTGGAGCTGAGTGGCTGATAGTTTATCACTCTCCAGAGCTTAGTACATCTGCCCCAAGAACTTCAAAATGCAAACATTTCTATTTCTGAGTATCCATCTGCAAATGTGTCAGTTTCTGTTTACTGCTGTTTAAGTGCAAGACAACCATGCAAAATTCACTAATATTCAGGGGTGTATGAACCGGGGAAGGGGGGGGGGGGGGGCGGAGGGGGCAGTTACCCCCCATGATTTCTGTTGGGTGGGCACAGACTCTGTTTTGCCCCCCCCCCATGAACTTCTACACAAAAGCAAATGGGGATGAATGGAATAAAAAGGGGAATTAAGCGATAAAAGCCCGGCGGGTCCCACCTCCCTCCCCGCGGCAGCTACTGCAGACCGCCCTTACAGCTTACACACTTGCCGATGGACAGCCATTGCGATGCAGTTCACAGACATATATCGTGTGTACACACCTGCCGACGGGCAGCAGATATATTGGCCGATTAATTGATCGGCCAATATATCTGTCAGTGTGTACCCAGCTTAAGAAGCTCCACTTATCTTGCTATGACAATTTGTAGTAAACATAAGCAGACACATGAGACCGGGAAGCTGCACTTCCCATTGACTGTTCTTGTAAGTTGTATGACAATGGAACAGAGGGCCTGATTCAGAGCCGCTCGATCGCTCCGAGTGATGTTTGCACAACTGCGCATGCGTATGGGTTGTAATACGCATGCGCGAACCAGTCATTGCGGTCGGAAATCGTGTGCTTGCAAAATTGTGAATGCCTGCCAATTTGAGTGACAGAATGAGGCGTTTGTGGGTGGTAACAGGGGAAGGTGCTTGAAAACGGGGAGTGGAAATCCGAACGCAGGCGTGCCAAACGGTCAAAACGGGCGTTTTAAGGGTGTGCATAATTAACAAAGCAGCGTCAACGACCACGTCACTTGGTTGTTTCTTAGCCTGAACTGTTCGCATGATTGCGGTAGGAAAATCCAACCACAAGAACTGCGAGCAGGTCATATGCCTTTCGATGTACTCGATTAATCAAATAAATAGCGGAGATGACGTATGATGCGAGCGGCCAGGGGGCGTTTTTTCAAAAATAGTGAGCGCATGTTTCGTTCGCTAGTTCAGACATAGAGGCGTCCACAGACCGCAAAGAGCGAGCGCTTAATTTAAATAGCCGGTCCCTTTTTCAGAACAAGCGAGCGCAAATAGCGTCCGGCTCTGAATCAGGCCCAGAGGGAGCAAATGAGTGCAGCCTGTGGATGGTATAAAACATTAGCAGCAGTCTCATTGTTGACAGATCATAGCACATACCAGATATTAAAGCATATACCATAACCAGTGAGGCAGTGACTATAGATTTAAAAATACTCCCAATAAAATGAGATTAGGCTGTCAACAAAATCTGAATAAAAACTAGGTTAATGACTATTAAAATGAACAATTGAATTTAACTGTCTTTCTAACAGCTATAGTACTAATTGGTAGTTAATACTAATAATAATATTTAATAATGTATATCTAAATATTTATAGTAAAATAAACAATGAAACTGGGGTTGACCAACCCCAGAAAAATGACAAAAATTTACATAGGATTGGGAGTCGTTGTCAATCTACAGTCACTGTTATAACTGTTGTAAAACGAGATACCAAATATGAGAAAAAGGGACTCCAGGCCCTTTAGTAGTCCTTGGCCTTTTGCCCCCGCATAAAAATTTTCATTCCTAGTTCCTACACCCCTGCTCATATTGTGCAGTATGAGCTAACACAGCTCATACTGGCAACAGATGTTTTTGGGGATTAAAACGCAAATATTGAATGATAATTGGACCCCTTAGCTGGCCACAGACAAAGCGATGTGCTCAAGATGAGCCGATGTGTACGATTTGCCTTGAAACTCTCCCCAGCAGCTCTGCACACGATCTCCACACGATCTGCACACGATTTGGTGTCCAATCTTCTTACGATCTATCCTGCATCCAGACTTTCACAGTGCATCGCCTCCTAGATTGTCAGATCAGCCCTACTACATGGCAGATCTGATGATGCGATGTGTGACCTGCGGGGACGCGCATCGCATCGTGATCGTGAGTGGGGACTCACGATTTACTCTCAATTTGGCCATATTTTTCACAATCTGTCATTCCAATGTGTCGGAATTGGCCAGTTCGGGTAAAATATCGCTATGTGTGTGGCCAGCATGAGAGTGGAATGTTCTATGGTTAGGACAGACCCAGTCCCAACTATCATAGGGATTATGGTGCATACACACGGTACAATTAAAATGGACTATATGTTTTTTTTTGGTGGCCAACGACCTGCGATACGTGGGCACGCATGGATGATAACGATATCATCCATCGCCCGTGCATGCAGGCCAACCTGGTAGATATCGACCAGGTTTGTTGTTGGCCATCGTTGGTGGGTTCGTGGTGTGCTGGATGATCGATATCGATCATCCAGCACACCCGGGAGTTCGTTCAATGATATCGTTATCGTAGACGATCGTCCTATGTGTATGCACCATTAGATGTACAGCAGGGGTACAATGATTATTGAAAGGAGGTTACAATGTAAAATATAGCAACAAGTTGATGACTACACCGAAGGACCTGTCTAGCTGGTGAATATAGGACCTCATTCAGCTTGGCTCGCAAGTCTGTGTTTGTATGCACCCGGTCGATGGTAGCATTCTGCGCACCGCAGTGCACGTACCAGCTGATGAGATCTGCGGACACGCAGAGACACTGATAAATGATTGACAGGAAGTGCCGTTTGGAGGTGGAGAGGGGGGGTGGTTGAAGGAACGCAGGCGTGCCTGTGTATTTGAGCGCCGTTACAGGTGCGTGCATAATTAAGATAATTAAGCCCCAGTGACGGCAAATGCAGCCAGAGGTCTAGATTGTGAGTCAGGGCAGGTCAGCTCAACCACAACTGTGCGTTTGGGTCCGATGTTACTCGATGTTACCAATGTTCTCGCATTTGTTGCAGTTTTAGTGTATCGGTTGTTTGCTATACAGATATTGTTATTTTTTAACACAAACATTTATTTCAGTACTATCTATTTTTGGGTTTCATAAGTTTGTGGTTTTTAATTATAATTGTGTGAGCTAGGTACCATTACTTTTTAAATTCATTTACAAGTTTACCATGTTCAATTATTGATCTGTAATAAATCTTTTTTTTTTTTTTTTTCTCAATCTGACCAATACAATACTTTTTGTATACTATTAGTAACAATAGCCTGGTTATAGCATTGTTATACTTTTTATTAATTTTCTCTTTTCTTATTTAGTGACATCTCCTATAGCAGCTGCATTCCAGTCAATTGTGTTTTTGCGCCCAGGTTTTTTTTTTTTGGTGTCACATGGAACTGTCTCCACTCCAGTATATGTAGAGATGGACATCGGAAGTCCAGGATCGAATGGTTGCCGGGCTTCTGACATCAAATCCAGTGATGCTATGGCAACTAGCCATCACATCGCAACCATTCGATAGTATAACCATTGCAATGGTTGTACTTGCTCCTGAAAATGTGCAGAGCCTCTGGAAAAGGGGGAGGAGCCTCACTGCACCCCCATCACTGTGGGGGCAAGCCCAGCATGCTACGAGATATTGGACTGACCCCAGGCACCCCCTACACTGTGAATAGATGACGTTCATATATGCACAGCTGCTTACCCACCGAAGGACACTTAGGAGGTATGCTTTAGCTGAGCTGCAGACACCACTTTCACGTATCTGCAGCTGAAAAAAAAGCAGCCAGCAATCGGAAAAGCTGTATCCGATGGTTGGCAATCATCAAATTTCTGATATTCGATGCATAAAGGGCCTGATTCAGAGCCGGTCGCAAGCGCTGTGCGCTCACAACCGGTTCGATGATGGCCCACAGCACATGCGCACGACGGAGCCGGGTCCATCGTGCGCATGCGCAAGACCCGGCTAGCGACTGGCACTCCGTCACTCCGGGTCTCACACCAAAAGGGGCGAGCTGTCGATGTTGAGTGACAGCTCGCCCCCTTTGGTGGGCGGGCTGGGGGGGTGGCTGCCCAAACGGAGGCGTTCCCATGGGAACGCCTGCCATTTGGGGGCAGCTCCACTGACATCACAAGTGATGTCAGTGGAGAACTTCCGGCTCTGTTAGAGCCGAAAGCCCTCTGGGGCTTGCGATGGGCGAGACCCTACAACAAGGGTCTCATCGCAAGCCCGATGGTCGCGATGGTCTTGACCATCGCGACCATCATCCTGGCCACTCGCAATAGCTGTGGGTGGTCACCCACAGCTATACGAGCGGCCAAGAGGCCGCTCCAAAAAAAAAAAAAGCCCGGCCCTGATTCAGAGCGAGCGGCTCTGAATCAGGCCCAAAGTACGAATCTGACACATTGATGGTTGCTAACCATCAGCTTCCAATGTCCATGTCACGGGCCGCTCTGGAGGTCTGTGGGGGGTCTGGGACATACAATTCCAAACGGTCTGGCAGGGGTGCAGGCTGCTGGCGGTTAGCGTGGTGTCCGGCTGGGTCCCTGAGAGGCAGCGATTGGTCTCTGGCATGTTGGAGCTGCTGTAGTTGGAAGTCTGCACTAACGCTGCCGGGTGCTGGGTGCCACCATCTTGGATTTGGTCACGTCAAGAAGGAGCCAATCCAGTCTGAATGATTCGCAATGGGCTCTGACAGCCAATCCAGCTCCAGCCTTGGGTACTTAAGGGCTTCCTGCTAGTCTGTGTGCTAGTTCTCTGCGCTCCTTTTGTCTCGTTTGCGTCCAGTGTTCTAGTTGCAGTACCTAGTTGGAGAATTTGTTTGCTGCCTACTCCATTCATAGTGCCACTGCCAGTGTTCTGCCCATCTCACTTCCAGTCAGGGCCTGCGCCACCATTAGGCAGTTTAGGCTTCTGCCTAGGGGCGCCAGGCACCGGAGGGCGCCACTGAGTCAGTTGAACATGAAAAAATTAAAGATGTCTACATTGCGCTAGTGGCGACTGATGCTAGACCCGCTGCCGCCCCCGGTCATCTCAACACATGTCTCACAAGCTGTGTCTGCGTACAGTGGCGCAGGTAGCACTGCCATGCTGCACCCAAAGCAGATTTAAGGGGGGGGGATAACCCCTGCCCCCCTCTCCCCAGCAGCAGCTGCTCAATCTGACCTAAGGGACTGCTGCCGGAGTAGATCCAGCTCGTCTCCAGCCTCTGCAGTAAGCAGTAATCAGAATCAGTCCTGGGCCAGTGGTCGGCACCTGTCTGAGTGCTCCTCTCCCTGCGCCGTTGATGAGTTCACAGCGGAAGTGCTGCGCTATAGTACTCCTGTTTATGACTGGGGATGAGACGTCAGGAAGAGGAGCTGGACTGAGCGTGGAGCTGTCGGGAGTGGACTGATCTGGAGGCTGCCCATCCAAGTCAGCTGAGGGTCACTCAGTAAAACTGCAAAGCTTGGGGGGGGGGAGATAAACATTATTTTATATGGGCTGGGGGTGAGGGGGATGATCGTTAAATATATAAGGACTGGGTTGAGGGGGATAATCATTAAATATATAAGGGCTGGGGGAGGATAATAATTAAATATATATAAGGGCTGGGGGTGAGAAGGGATAATCATTAAATATATATGGTGGGGGAATCATTAAAAATATAAGTGGTGAGAGGAGAGAAAATTAAATATATTATATAGGGGTGGCGCTAAGGGGGAGTGTAAATAATGTAAATATAATATAAAAGGGGTGGGAGTGATGAGTTGTTGAAGATAATTTTTTCTTTTATAAAATATATATATATAGGAAAGAGTGGGGGACATTTACTACACAAAATAGAATGGATTATGTAGATAGAGTATACAATATGTATAAATGGAGAGGCGGTGCCGGGACTGTCTATCGCCCAGAATACTACAATGTCCAGCTGCGGCTCTACTCGCGCTGCCCAGGATTGTCTGTACAATGCACCTCACCGCAGCAGTGCAGGTAGGACCTGCGCTGCTGCTGCCTCTTGAAGGTCGTGGTGGGGAATAAGACACAGTGGATACAGCCGGGGAGCAGTGCTGTCAAGAGTGGGAGTGCCCCCTTGTTTTATGTGCCATGGGCCCCCCAAGGCATAATCCAGTCCTGGCTGTACTGCTTACAAGTGTGGTCACCCGCCTCCTTACCTGCACTCTCCTTCCCAGCCTTCAGGCCTCATCTTCCTTTGCAGAGGACGAGGAGCAGGCTGCCGGACAGAAGAGTATTATAAAACAGAAACTAACATCTACCTTGTCTGAGCGACAGCCAGTGGTAAGACTGCTCAGCAAGCTTTAGGTTGTCTGTGTAGTGTAAATAATTATTTTTATACAATCACACAGCAACATGACCACTATATAGTATTTACCATCAGCAAAGGGGTCTGCTGGTGTATGCTGCAGCAGTATGCAGACCATTAAAAAAAATAATTATGCAACCTTTAAAATTCATTAATATCAGTCTGTAGATGGCAGCTTTACTGAGGAACTGTAGAGCAGGGGGCGCTAGGCTGAAGCTATGCCAAGGGCGCCGAGAAACCTTGCACCGGCCCTGCTTCCGGTAATCTAACCGCTACCGACGCTACCTTACAGAGCCTCCTCCACCTGCATTCCCAGTCAGCATCGGTACTAGGTTTCCATACCTCAGCGTCTCTCCAGAGTTGTGCTCTGAATACCCTGTAGGGTTTGCTTCTCCTTTTTTCTTGGATCTCCGCCCTCCACATCATCCTGCAAGGCAGAGATATTCATGAACAAGTACCCCCTTTGTCCAGCCTCATTCCAATATCAGGAAACTGCTCGCAAGAACTTCCCTGCACCCAGTACGGGTCCACTTCCCACTTCGGACATGACAGTGTGCACTGGCCTCATGGATTTGGCTAGTGGTCAGGATTCCAGAGCAGACCTGTTGCAGAGTATTGCCAGTTGTTTGGAGGGTCTAGAAGTTTCTGACCATCAGCTGGGTCAATTTATGCAGATGTCTCAAAGGCAGGACACTTCCCTTGTCACGATCAGCATGCCTGCTACAACCAATCCTCAGCCCGTTCCTCCTATACATTCTGTCAGTCCTACTATAACTACCTCTCTGTCACATCTCCATCTGCCAGCCCCAAACAAGTTTGATGGAAACTCAAAAACGTCCATTTCACACTCCGGCCCGCTAACTTTCCCTCTCCCAAAGCTAAAGTTGCTTATATTGTGTCACTCCTCTCTGGTCCAACCCCATTATGGGTGTCACCTTTATGGGAATGAGCCGATCCTCTGTTGGCAGATTATGCAGAATTTCTGTCGACATGCCGGAGAATCTTCAAAGAGCCTGAGAGGGTGACTTCAGCATCCACAGAAATCTTGCACCTCCATCATGGAAACAGGACAGTAGGCCAATACATCATCCAGTGCCAAACGTTGGCTTCGGAGCTGCAGTGGAATGAGGAGGCTCTGATTTCAGCTTTTTGGAGTGGACTTTCTGATCATCTCAAGGATGATCTAGCGACACGTGGCTTACCACCCAATTTGGATGACCTTATCTCATTATGCAATAAGGTGGATCTACGCTACCGCGAGCGGCAGGCGGAGAAGAGTAAAATAGATAGCTTCAGGTTTCGGACTACTCCACCCCCCCCCCCTCTTGCTTCTCCTACCGAGACCTTCATTAAAGAACCTATGCAGATCAATCGGGCCCGACTTACCCCAGAAGAATGACAGAAACATTGCCAGGAGAATCTCTGCATGTATTGTGGAGAGGCCGGTCATAGCCTCACGTACCTTTCGCTCCTAACCAGCCCTGGAGACCATTAGGTTGGGAGTAATGCACTGTCTCCAACTAAATCTGAATCTACTATACCTGTTGCCTTGGAGCTGACTCAGGGGTCTAATAATGTCCTCTCTCTTCTAGATTCCGGAGAGGTCGGAAATTTCATTTTGGCTGAATTAATCTTCCTGTCTTCAATGTGTTAAACCTGTAACTAAAATTCAAGTATCAGACCCTTTTCAACTTCCCTCTCAATACGCTTCATTTAAAGATGTTTTCTGCAAATCAGGAGCTGATATCTTACCTCCCCATTGGGAGTTTACCCATAGAGTTGAAGCTCAGGAAGACTCCTCCATGTGGACGTATTTACCCACTTTCAGTTCCGGAAACAAAGGCAAAGTCGGAATATATCCAGGAAAATGTAGCCAAGGGGTTTATCCGTCCGTCTACCTCTTCAACAGGTGCCGGGTTCTTCTCCGTCACACAGAAGGATGGAGGACGTCATCACTGCATTGACTATCAGTCCAAACCGGTACCCCTTATGAGCTATATGACCAGGTAAAAGGAGCTACAGTATTTACTAAACTAGATTTATGAGGGGCCTATAGTCTCATCCGAGATGAGTGGAATACCGCGTTCTATACCTGAGATGGGCATTTTGAGTATCTAGTAATGCCCTTTGGCCTAAGCAACGCTCCCGCTGTGTTCCAGAGTTTTGTTAACGGGATCTTCGGAGACTTACTCTATACCTTTGTAGTTGTCTAACTTGATGACATCTTCATTTTTTCTCCCAATCTAGAGGATCATCGGCATCATGTGAGAAAGGTTCTGAACAGGTTGTGGAAGAACAGTTTATATTGTAAGCTGGAAAAATGCATATTGCATGGATGAGACTGTATAACTTAGTGATATTCTCTTAATCTTTTAAATTCTATCTCACATAATTAAATCTTTTCTTTTCTATGTGCGTATGTATATATAGCTCCAGCAGGAGCCACGCCCTGTGCAGGGAGGAACCCAGATGGACGCCTCAAACCTCGCTCGTGGCTAAGCCGTGCACATCCGTAAAGGGGGCAGGGCCTAATTACCTTTGAGCATGCCCCCTAAATGACGCTATTTGGGGGCATGCCCATATGGCACGCCTCCCATTTAATGTCAGGTTGGGGACGAGCCCAGCATTACTTCAGTAGCTGGACTGCCCCTAGCTCTCTCCCTGCACTGAATGGATGATGTGCACATGCATGCGGCGGTAAAGGTGCCCAACCTTCTGACTGCCCACGGGACACTTTGTCCCGTGGATGGAACAGCGGGGCAGTGCCCTAAAAACGGAACTTAAATCGGGAATGACTGGGAGGGGTGCGTTCTAGAGTGGCACCCCAGTTCGACGGCACTGGTCAAATATGCACATACATACACACATATATATATTACATATGTATATTATGTATATCATTACCCCTGAGGAAGTCTAGAGGAGAGGGCAGAGTTCCACCTTGACGAAATGCTTTGGGTACTTTACTTTTGCTTTCCACCTCCGGACCTCAGTCACATTCTTCGGCCGCTTGTCCATCCTGGCCAGCGGTGCCGCCTTTTCTTTGCTGCCTTCAGCCGGTGCCTGCTATCTTCTTTCTTGCCAGCGGTGTCTGCTGGCCTCTTCCGCGGCCGCCGGAACTCTCGCCGCGCCTTCTTTCTTCTTTTCTTCGGGAGGTCTTCACTCCTCCCACTCCAGCGCCGAATTGCAGGTTCCCACTCAGCAGCGGCTAATACAAGACGCTATGAGTGGGCGGGGCTATGACACGGCGAGCAGTGATTGGCTCGTCGCGTCTGCCTATTGGCTGCTGGTCCACGAGCAGTGTTCAGCTCACAGTCAGAACCAAACATCCGCCGCCACTTCTTGGCTTCCGTGCGGCTAGCTCCTCTTAGCTTGCACCTGGAGCCAAGCTTCTCCTGTTGCCACTTTACCGCCGCTGGTGGAAGGGACCAGGTGATCCCTTCACCCGGTACCCAATGCATCTGCTTAGCCGGCGCTGGGAACAAACATACTGTCCCAACGCTGGCCATGGATATATCCCGCAGGGGACACATCCCCTCTGCCGGCTACTGCGAGACGGTCCTGGAATTCCCAAACAGAACAAGGACACGATGACCTAGGAGGAAGGAGATGATGTGAGAACCGTCCTTCCTCACACCGACCAGCATGCCCTACCGGACCAAGGGATAGATTCGGGTTTTAATTGAAGATCATCACTAGCACTTTTGGCCTCAGATCCTGAGTTTTCACCTATAGGTACTCGCAAGACCCACTGTAAGCCCTGAAGAAAGGTAGACAGAAGGAAAGAAACAGACAGTGAGAGACAGTACGTACAGATATTGCTCACCGTGTTCACTCTTGCTCTTCATCTGCTCACTCGCCTATAGCTCCCTGTAAGGAGATACACACCACAGCCGTGCAGGACCTAAACCTGTGTCACGCTAGTACACATACTCATGACAACATCACCCTCAAACTAAAGTGTGTGTAGTGCGGCATGTATAACAATAACCACTAAACTTCTGCCCTGCACGGAACAACATTCACAGACGGTAATCACACAATGTTTGTTTCCTGCCTAACTAGAGCTGGCCAGCTCTTCTTCTTGGTGACTGGGAAATTACCTTATGGTGGGAGCCTGACAGCTCTCCATGGGGTATTTGGAGGGTGAGAGTTGCACAACTCCCTACAGCCCTGACCTGGCACCGAGTTATTTCAATCTCTTTGGACTATTGAAGAAGCACTTGGGTGGAAGACGGTTCGCAACTGACAGTGAAGTTCAGCAAATTGTTATGTCCCGGCTTCGGTGTTTGGTACTGATTTCTTCCATTATTAGACAAGTATGGGGAAAAATATTCTTTACCATACTATTGATTATGCATACTTCTACGAGTGGATTACATTTACGCATTGAGAGGTCTTGTTACCTTATTTATTGAACCACCCTTGTATATATAACCATCAGGTTAGGGAGTTAGCAGAGCTATTTCCTGAGGGTAAATGGCAGCACTTCTTAAGCAGCCAACCAACAAGTCTAGGGCCTCAGGCCCTGATTCAGAGCCAGACGCTCTGACAGAGCGCTCGTTCTGAATCAGGGCCTTCCTTCTTAATTTTTAGAGCGGCCTCCTGGCCGCTCGTATAGCTGTGGGTGACCACCCACAGCTATAGCGAGCGGCCAGGAAGATGGTTGCGATGGTCAAGACCATCGCGACCATCGGGCTTGTGAAGAGACCCTTGAGGTAGGCCCTTTAGTGCTTTCGGCTCCATCAGTGCCGAGAGCACTCCCACTGACATCACTTGTCATGTCAGTGGGGCCGGCCCCAGACGGTACGCATTCCCATGGGAACACCTCTGTCTGGGCAGCCACGCCCCCGGCACGCCCACCAAAGGGGGCATGCTGTCACTCACCATCGACAGCACGCCCCCTTTGGTACGAGACCAGAACGATAATCGTCTAGTGTGTGGGAGCAAACGATAGTCAGCCGTTTGCTCCCACACACTGAAAAACGTCCAGAAACGGTCATTCCAACAAGTTGGTGAAAATCAAAAATGTTTGATTTTCACCAACTAATCGTTATTTTTGTAGAGGGAACTTCCCCCCTAACTGAACGATAAGTAGGTGGACACTGACCGGTAGTGTCCACCTACTTCTTCACCTGTCAGCAGCAGCAGCTGAGCGGAGTAGAGGATTAGTGCTGCTGCTGCACTACACAGTCCCTCTCCAGTCTCCAGGGGTGTCTGCCTCAATCTCCAGGGGTGCCTACCCCCCCTATGCGATCACCACCCGTAGCTGCACCTACCATCTTCAGTGACCCCTTCCCGCACCACCCTCCCCCGCGATCACCGCCACGCCCCCCCCACGATCACCACCCATAGCCATAGCTGCATCTGCCACCTTCAGTGTCCCCTCCTCACACCCCCCCATGATCACCACCCACTTTCAGTGTCCCCTGCCCGAACCCCCCCATGATCACCACCCATAGCTGCATCTGCCACCTTCAGTGTCCCCTGCTTGCACTCCCCCCCATGATCACCTTCCACTTTTAGTGTCCCCTGCCAACACAACAATCCCCCCTATCGATCACCACCAGCAGCTGCACCTGCCACTTTCAGTGTCCACCTCTCACACAATGACCCCCCCTGTAATCACCACCAACAGCTTCACCTGCCACCTTCAGTTTCACCTACCCGCCTGCACCTCCCCTAATGACCAACTGCAGTACGGGAGGAGAATCGGTGCTGCATCAGCTCTTCTGCTGCAGCTTGGCTCCCCGCCTTTCCCAGTTGCACAACCACTCCCCCATACACACATTCTGCACACCTCTTCCCCCGCACAACTATCGACCCCCCCCTCCCGCAGGTGTTCCCTCCCCCCCTCTGCGGGTGTTCTCCTCCACCCTCCCGACTGTTATCACTCTTTCAGGAGGGATCACAGGCACCCGGGACAAAGCAGGAAGAGGTTTGTTCTGCATCAGCCCTTCTGCTGTAGCTGGTACTCCCCCCTCGCCCCAGTCACAGGTGTACCCCTTCTCCCACACAAGTACCCCCCCATTCCGGTGGCACCTGCATCTCCACCCCCTCTTATTAAAAGAAGAGAAGCAGTCGGGAAGCCAATGGATGGCTTCCCGACCGCCAGCTTCCCGGATCCAATACAATCACTCATTGTGTTTTTCTGTGTGTGTGCGCATTAGCCACACTTATCACCAGCAACGTAGCTGTGTAGGGATGCTGTCTGTGTTGTTTATCAAGGGGCTGCTCCCTTGTTCAGGGGTGATCTCCCCCCCAAGTGCCCCCAAAAAATCAATCCAATCAAACAATGTGTTTTTTTCTGTGTGTGTGTGCGCATTAGCCACACTTACCACTAGCAGCGATGCTGCCTGTGCTGTTTATCAAGGGGCTGCTGCCTCATTCAGCAGCATGCCCCTTTTTTGGGTGCGTTATGGCTCTATTTAAAAAATGATGGGACGCCAATGCTCTTTCTGACACAGGACACCAATAAGTCTAGTTATGGCTCTGGCACTAGCATCCTCACGGCCGGCACTTTAGTTGGAGAATGCTGTTTCTCTCGACTTAACCTGGGTGTTTTGTTCGCAAGATCCCGCATTCTCCAACTTGAATAGCTCCGGGTGCTCCCTCCCAGGGCTATTCAGCATTCCGCTGAATAGAATTGATAAGCCTGAAGTAGGCAAAAACAATTTGAAACCCATTCTCTGAATAAGGGATGATATGAGTGCTGGCCACACCTTGCTGATAATTCCCACACTACTGAATGGGAATCCTAAAACCAGATTGCATGGTGGCTCCAGCTGCCAGGACACCTTTGTCTAACCCAGTGGTTCCCAAACTATGTGCCGCGGCACCTTGGGGTGCCTCGGGACACTTGAGTGCCTCAGGTTGCACCAAATCAAATTCCTTATGGTCAATGTAATGTAGACATGTGGACAAACAGAAGCGCAAACCTGTCTACCACCACATAATGGAACCTAAGGATGACAGGTAAGCACAATTTACTTCACTTTACTACTGCACTACATTTTTTTCGGAGTTTCTCAATAACAAACTTTTGGCTTAGGGGTGCCGTTAAAACAATGCTGATACACTAGGGCACCGTGATTCAAAAAAGTTTGGGAACCTCTGGTCCAATCTATACTCCTCGCAATGGGCTTTTCATGAGCATTCTGAGGTGTGTAAAATTTCCAAACAAGAATCCAGGGCCCTCATTCAGAGCCGTACGCTCTGAGCAGAGCGCATGCTGTGAATGAGGGCCGCCCACCATAAAAATGGAGCGTCCTCCTGGACGCTCGTATAGCTGTGGGTCACCACCCACAGCCTATACGAGCGTGCAGTTTGATGGCCGCGATGGTCTTGACCATCGCGACCATCGAAACTGTGAGCCGGAGCCTGCGGTTGAGGTTTTCAACCGCAAGGCCCGGAGTGATTTTGGCTCTATCAGAGCCAAAATCACTCCCACTGACATCACTAGTGATGTCAGTGGGCCGGCTTCTGACGGGAGGCGTTCCCTTGGGAACGCCCCCGTCAGGGAGGCACGCCCCCGGCACGCCCACCAAAGGGGGCGTGCTGTCAATCAACATCGACAGCATGCCCCCTTTGATCAGACACAACGAGCGAAGGACTTTCCTTCGCTCGTCGCGTCTGGCGCATGCGCACGACGGAGTTCCCTCCGTCGTGCGCATGCTCAGTGCAGACCATCGACCCACTTGCGAGCGGACAGCCGCTTGCGAGTGGGTCTGAATCAGGGCCCAGGTCCACACTTATAAAAGAGATTTATATGGTTCTCAGGAGTTCATAGGTCTGCCCGATGTGCCAACCCTTTTCTCACAGATATTGTCGCAGCTTTTAATGCATTATTGGGTAATACATTGCTAATTTCACAAATTAGAATCTAAGAAATATTCAATATAAATTATGGATGCAGCAGGTACATAAAAGGAAGGATAGTCTGTGTGCTCCCTATGATACACTTTCTTACTCCCTTCTAAAAGCTTTAAGCAAGGCTACTTTATTGTGGGTTGAGCATTTAATTTAACTACTTTACAAATTCTAGAATAGCAAGATGGCTCATTAGAGCAGGTGTAACAAAACTAGTACCCAAGTATCTGAACTACTCTGGTGCCTAATTCAGCATGGACCGCAATTGCAACTGTGTATGCAGATCGGTCGATGGTGCGAACTAAACACGCGTATGAATCGCATTGCGTGTGCGTGAGTTCGCATTGCGATCATGCACACAAAAAGAAAGCCATCGCAGAGTGAGAGACGGGACATCAGTGTTTGGGGGTGGTGAAGTAGGAGTGACCGGAGAAACACAGACGTGCCTGTCCGCTTGAACGCCGGTACTTGGGCGTGCATAAATTAGCCACTCCGATGGCATACGCAGCTTCAGACAATTTTGACCACCTCACAATTCACAAGTTTGTTTTCATCAATATTGGCGAAAGGCTTCAGCGAGATGGCTGTCTAAACTAAGCAACAGAGCAGCGGTACAAACATATAGCAGTTGAAAAGAATATAGCACATCTATGAAAATCAATTCTAAATAAGTGCAGCTCACATCAAGTTCACTTCTAAAGCCGGGTACACACTATGCAATCCATTGAACGATATATCGTTCTGATGCAAATCGAAACAATAGTGCAAATCACATAGTCAGTACGGATTATCTGTGCGCTCCCGTGGTCGCATCCAATATCGTCCAGGCGGCTGTGCTGCATGGCTAACCGGACGATATTACATGCGGTGCCATTTCAGGTATTGAAGGACGGAACGAGGGATCATTCCATCGTTCGTTACATCGCCCAATGTGTATCCTTGGTAATGATATGTTGGCTCGTCTGTTTGCCTGTTTGCAGTTTTTTTACATGTTTCCCACCCACTCTACCTACCTACAACTCTCTCTAATAGCGACTAAAACCACATACACCAGAGTTCCCTACTAAACAACAGTATGGGTGCAACCATGTTGGACTCTGTCATCTGATGCTCTTCCTCCACTCATAGGGGTACTCAAAAAATGACGTAATTTTCGCTGGTTTTGGTTTTACACTGTATTCAATTTCAAAGACTTTTCGCAGGTTTGAAAAGTCTTTGAAAAAAAACGGGGATAACTTTTCACCACTGAATAGGTGGCGAAAAAAAGTGCAGAATTGGGGTTTAGGGGTGCAGGCTTAAAAAAAATAGCCTGCACCCCTGGGAATGACATTTTAATAATAACTGTGTCAAAAAAGGTTTTTTTTTAAAAATAGGGACACCCCAAAAAATTAATTTAAAAATTGGGGTGAAAAAGAAAATAAAATGGGAAAAAGTGTTTAAAAATGCGGTAGGTGTATTCTAGAATAGGCTATTAGCGGCAGGTGAATAGTTGCAGAATTTTTTAAAACTTACTTTATTGACATAAAAATATGCTAGTACCCATTTTCATGTACCCCAAATTTGATGGGACCACTTAAAAAAAGGAAAAAAAAACCTAAGTGCTCTTCTGCAACACTTCTTCAATGTCGGGAAAAAACACCTGCTGCGGCTATTTAAATCCCCGACTTTCATTTGCATGCTAAAACGGGGGGTACCCATAGTGATCCCCATGTTTTTACAACTTTAGGGGGTCCTACAATTTATTCCAGTAAAAATTCATTTTTTTTACGCAGATCCCACTTCGCACCTTCCCATTTTCGTAGGTTTCATATTGAATACGGGGATAAAGCGGGCGCTCGCCCGATACTTTATCCCAGGAAAATCTCCCATATTGAATACCCCTCTCAGAGTGCTGCTATCAGACCAGCTGATCACAGCATCCAATCCCTGGGGAACCACCCCTATAAATTCCATTTCCAGACTGACCTCTGTTGCTAGTACAACGTCGCTTCTTGCTGAAGTTACAGCTCAGTGTTAAGCTCCCAGGTACTCTGTATCTGAACAGTCCCAGGGCCTGTTTCACTACGGATCACAATTCTGCTTATATGCACGCATCGCAGTTGCTAATATCAGCTGTGATATGCATATGTCTGCATTCGCATTGCGATCGTAGCCTAACATAAGAACACCTGCTTCCCCATACCTGTGGCAAACGCAGGATTTTTAGAGGGGGGTTTCCAAATGCTTGATTTTAGAGTGAGTGTGGCCTGTCCACGAAGAGGGCATAATTAACACTTATCCAGCTTTAAAAATACGTTACAAACAAAGCATATTGTGTTGCATAATTCCAGCATATACAGGACCAGCGATCACAGTAAGCCATTAGATGCGGAAGTGTGCTCCATTCCTGAGCATTGGAGCAAGTCCGGGAGTCTGAGGGGGCAGCAGAAGAACTTAGCACTGCCCTGGACATATATGTACATATTGGTCTCCTTATGCACTGGATAGTGTATTATTATACAGTATTAATAATTAACCGTATTGATGGTCTATAGCAGTGCACCCCTAACAGTGCATGTTTTCCACATCTCCTAGTTGGTGCACAGGTATATTTATTACTGGCTGACACATTTTAAAAGATCCACAGTTGGTGCTAATCATTTCATTTGTGATACTGAGAAGAACATGCAGCACTAGTAACATTGTATTATATTACTATTTCTATTGTGGTCATGGTGTGTGCTGGGGAGGGGGGTTTCCAGGCAGACGGAACCCCCCCTGCGTTTGCCTATGCATACTCACATCCGTATACTTTGGACATATAGTGAAATAATCGGTAACATCGAGAACCATCAGACCCATACGCACAAGAGTGGCTGACCAGACTTCACTCAGAAATTGCTAAACTTCCTGTGTGTATCTAGAGCTCAAGCTGCGTCTTCTGTCACACGACCTTGTAACAGCGTTCGGACACACTGGCACGCCTGCATTTCACTGACCACCCCCGTCACACCCTCGAACGGTCAATTTCTGTCAATCAGTGTATAATGACGCTGCTTGCTCAGTGCAATCGCAAGCCGATTGCAGTGTTCGAAAGTGCGCACTGCGACGAGGACGCATGCGCAGTACACAATAATCGGCCGATTGCGTGTGTATAAGCAACTGCATTCCTTGCTGAAACAGGCCCCAGTCGTTAGATCCAAATATCTATATCTGGTAAACAAGTCTCCTATACCATCTTGCACACCAGTCTGCTTTTTTCCTCTGAGACTTGTTCTACAGCCACCATTGGTTCCAGCAGATACCTCCAACCATCGGTATCATCCGATGCTTCCAACATTGAAAATCACACTGAATCACTCACAGTGCTTGCGGTAGGGTATGGTCAACCACAAGTGCTGCGATCGCTTCCGATGATACGCGATGTTACCGATGGTTGCATACACTACCTGGACATGACGTGGGACAGTGGGCATGGCACGCTGGTGGGCGTCTACATACACAAAGCGACGCATGCTAAGACATAGTGGGCGTGATATTGCCGTGCGAACGCGGATTTGCATACTTTCGCTGCATGCGAACGCATCTAGCGAGCGGGTCTGAATCAAGCCCCCAATTCGATTCTGCTCATTCATTCAGTATTATAATCTCCAGTTCTCATTCCAACCTGCGGTGTAATAAATACATTCCATTCTTTTTCTCGCCTTCAGACCCATCATCCTCTGCAGCTCCTCTACCTCCTCACAGCAATACATGAGGAAGTCCTGGCTCAAGCCACCCAGGTATATTCACACCTCCCAAGTCTCATCTTCAGCCTCCCACACCTGTTCCAGCCCATACCAACCCTCAGGCGTGAGGTATAATGCACCCTGCCTAGGGGTTAAAGTGGGCCGGAATGGGGCGGAACTGAGTTCCGTCACTTCTATTTGGATAAGGAACCAGTTCCGTCTCCTCCGACCCACCTTAGCCCGGCATTGCCAGGAGGCTCCATTTCCCGGGTGCCCGCTGAGATTTTGTTACCAGCGGGCACCAGGCTCCCTCCCCGCAGCGCCAGTCAGAGGCTGGAGCTCACTCTTGACCTCCGAATTCTAGCTCCCCCCACGTGCACTATGGGAGAGACGTCATGACATCTCTCCCATAGTTCAGCGGAGCAGCCAGGCGGATCGGAGGCAGCAGACACAGGAGCAGGGCTTAAGGTATTTTTTTTTTGTGTAAGTGGCTTCATATTGGGGGCATAACTACTGGGGGCATTTACTCAGGGGCATTTACAGCGAGCGCCGTCCCTCTTCTTAAAAAAACGCTGGGGGGGGGTGAGTTCCACCACTTCTCTAGGACTTTAAGCACTGGCCATGACACAATGCAAATATTGTTCAGGAATGGTTTGAGGAACATGACAAAAAGTTTAAGGTATTGATTTGGTTTCCAAATTCCTCAGATATCAAGTTGATCAAGCATCTGTGGAATGTGTTGGAAAAACAAGTCTCAGCCATGAAGGCCCCAACTCGCAACTTACAGGACTCAAAAGATCTATTGCTAACGTCTTGGTGCCAGACACCACAGGACACCTTCAGAGGTCTTGTGGACTCCATTCCTCAATGGGTTAGAGCTGTTTTGGTGTTAAAGGGGAATCTACACAATATTAGGCAGGTGGTTTTAATGTTATGGCTGATTGATGAATATACATGTACTGTTATACAAACACACAGATTTAAAAAAAACACACAGCAAGGCAATTATTTGCATAGGTAAGTCTCTCTTCTATACCAGCTGCAGAACAGCCCTCAGCACTCATTGTCATGTTCACACATGAACCAATGTTGCTTACCCGAGCTGCTGATCGCTGTGGCCTTGAAGTCCTCTTGTGTAGAAGCCTATAGTCTCTCAACTCATGAGACTTGGAGAGTTCTGGGAGCCACGCTACAACAACAGGCAGCCAGGCTGCCTGTCCCACCATCCACACTCACTCTTCCTTCTGGTTTATTGACAGCAGAGGCAGTCCCAGGTTTTCCCACACCTCAGTGCATCAACCTCCCACCTCTAGTGCCCCATCACTGTCCCCCACCTTTCCCAATCACTTTTTGGAGTAAAAAAAAACCAAACAAACAGAAAACTGGAATTATAAAAGAATAATAAAATCTTTTGGCCTCTGGGTAGTCCATTAGACTATTGGGAAGAGTCCCGGTAAGCCCTATGGCCAATCCACCCTTCTTAATGTGAATAAATTTGCGAGGGCTAAACAAGGCTAGACTACCTGCAAGCTAAAACATTATTTTTCTGTTAATGTGGTTCTGCCAATCTCACCATCTGGGACCAGTTACCATGAGACCTGGAATTTAAGTGATGTTATACAAATGCAGATATCATAAGTTTTACCTTAGTCCATTCTTTTGCAAGACAAGAGGTCTCTCTTCTTACGCATCCACATTTCGACCAACTGCTATTCCTCTAAAGTACCATCAACCCAGTATTAGATCCCTTATCTGTAATAGCCTTAAGATCATATGTTCTCAATCCTCTTCCAATGACATACACAGTAAAATCTTGTAAGAACACATCTTGACTGAAGAAATGGTACAGGTTTTCCACTACGTAGCACTGGTATTGTGGTTGTTATATCCTGATTAAACCTTGGTACAATCCTGCCTATACCTTCTAAATCCTGCCTATACCTTCTAGAATTGTCGCAATTTAGCGTAATGAGTCGCACAGTAAATAAATGCCTTCAGACTTTGAAAGTGTTTCCAAAGCACAAAAAGTTATTATTCAACATAAAAACAGATGGTTACACGCTGTGATCTAAAGACAATTAGCGCAAATAAATCATACCGACCCAAGGTACAGTTGTTATATACGCACGCGCTCTGGCCCAGATACCGGCATCAGCAAGAAACCTCCGTCAACAGCATCACCAAGAAGACTCCCCACTGGGGTCAGAGAGCGCACATATATACCCTTGCAGGGATTTGGAAATACAATAGATAAGTTTGGCATGATTCCATTGGTTCTTCTTAAAGGTGTCTTGGTTACAGGATCGTTTATTGGACAATTTCAAATGGACACAAACAGCCTCCAACCGCCCTTTGTATCCTTTTTCTCCCTGCATGCAAATCTAAGCTGCTAACATTACAGAGTACATTTTTAATGTTTTAACTCTCTATAGTCCATAGTTTGCAGATGCAGGTTCCGATCTTCTCACCGATGGTACCGGAAATCTGTGGAGACACAGTGGATCAGTACAACACCAGACACGGTCTGCTTACCATGTACTAAACTTAGATATTATATAACCTTTATTACACAACATTAATAATCACTGAATAAACCTTGAATATTACACTTTAATACTAGGGAACCTTTCATGTAATTTGTGTAAGTGTAAGAGAATATTGCATAAAGTTGCTAATATGCGTAGTGCATTTATTTGTAGAGTGAAACAGCGCAACTGTGCGTAATGTGCGGTGTTTATGCATGTAAGTCTATTTATGATGGATTTAATATATATATATATATATATATATATATATATATATAATATATATTCTATCCCTTACTAACATATTTTTAAATCTATAATGCAAGGTGTTACAAACAGCTAGGTTCACTTTCAAGCAGGGTGGGGACCCCCAGCTGATTGTCGTTGGCACTGTGTCTGGTAAGCAAAATCTCTGACCATTGTTAACTCAGACAAATTCAATTGTGCATATCAATGTCTGGGTTATATTTCAATTGCCACAGCCATACTTGTCTATACACAGGACTTCCCAATTTATATGTAAGTATTCTGGTGTATTGTTTTTTTAATTCCTTTTCTCAGACATGTATACAGAAGCTGTTTCTTGTTACTAACTAAACCCTGCATGAATATTGTGTTTGTCAGTGTGAGAGTGTTGTATATTATTCACTATTTAGTGTTGTGCGAATGTGTGGATACGTGCACACACTGGGTGCGTGCGCATGCAATGTTACATCGTGGATTGTACCAACATAAATTGGGCAGCGGGCGACCAAATTGTCCGATAACAGTTGAATTGCAGTCGCATGCAATCATTCAACTTCGACATGGTGCTGGATCCACAGGCAGCAGTGTGCACACCCACAAAGTCCAAATACATTAAGGTGCTCCTATTGGGTCAGAATAACTATTTAAGATAGCCAAAGACTACAGAGCTACAGTATATGCCAATCGTTTAGTGACCCATTTTGCACCTTCCTTACGTCCCTGAATTCCTAATACTGTTCCTAAGCTCCTGCTACTGAATCATGTTACTGACCATGGTTTGATTCTGAGCTCACTTTTGATCCTGAATAATCAACTAGCATTGTTACCCTCCTGTAAATAACTCTTGGCTCTGCAAGGAAATCAGCATCGCAGCTAACGTATATTTCCGAGGTGGGTCCTTCATTTTGCAAACACCCCAACCCCACCTCAAGATGTGCTAGTATTAAATAGGAAGCCCACAAAGGGTGCGTGGTCTTGCATGAAAGGGGTGTGGCCTTGCAGGATAGATGGGAGATATGCTACACAGTGCACCCCACACCCCAGTGCCCCGAGTACTCTCCTCTTGTGGCTGGCACCGTGTCTTGAATCCTTCCTGCTCCAGAGTGCCCTCGGATGTGGTGTCATGTGACGCTGATAAGCGGACTCATGAGCCACACTTCGCTGTATGCACTGTGGATGCAGAAAACAGAGCGGCAGGCTCCCACAGCACTTAGGCCCTGATTCAGAGCTGGTTGTTCTGATAGAGCGCTCGCTCTGAATCAGGGCGTCTTTTTTTTTTTTTATGGAGCGGCCACCCACAGGTAATGCGAGCGGCCAGGATGATGGTCGCGATGGTCAAGACCATCGGGCTAGCTACGAGACTCTTGTGGTAGGGTCTCGTTGCCGCAAGCCCAAGAGTGCTTTCGGCTCAAACAGAGCCGAAAGCCCTCCCACTGACATCACTTGTGATGTCAGTGGGGCCACCCCCAGACGGTAGACGTTCTCATGGGAAGGCCTCCGTCTGGGCAGCAACCCCCCCGGCCCGCCCACCCAAGGAGGCGTGCTGCCACTCAACATCGACAGCACGCCCCATCGACCCGGTTGCGAGCACTCAGCGCTTGCGACTGGGTCTGAATCAGACCCTCAGTCGCTCCCACAGTGCTGAGCGGCCTCAGCGTTGACGTCATGACATGGCGCCACGGCTGCTCAGCACTGTGAGAGCGATTACCAGTCTTCCACCACCCCCACTGTGTTTCCTCTCCTGGAGCCTGGACTGAAAGATAGAGATGGACATCGGAAGCCCACCATCATATGATGGCAGTGCATCCACCATTGAATCTTTCAATGCAATGGTAACTAACCATCACATCAAAAGCATTCAATGGTAAAAACTATTCCTATGAATAGTAAAGGGACAGGGTTGGGGGAGGGGCTTAGACAGGAAGCAACAACAACAACAAAAAAAACCCAGGCAAGGCAGGCAGAGCTGACTGAGGACGAGGAGGAGAATGAGACACACTGTCACTGCCATGCTGCTGCTGCTGTGGGCACTTAAAGCAACAATAAGCTGAAGTCTAAAAACATTATTAAATATACTTATAACACACAGAAAACAAACCCCTTACAGCACCAGCAGAAAAATCACTCTCCATCTCTGCAGGTGTAAATGTTGTTAGCTGTCACTCTGTGTGTGTGTGTGTCTGTGAGTGACTGCTGCTGCAGGGCCGAGGCTGCACACTGATTGGCTCTCACTGTCTCAGAGAGCCAAGCAGAGCTAGCAGAGAGGGGAGGGAGGAAGGGAGGGACTGAGGGGCCAGGTCTGAGGCAGTGAGAGACAGCCTCCAATGATCCAAGCAGCATGAGCTAAAAAGGTTATCAGAGGCAGAGACACAGCACACCGCAGCCATGGGAGGCATAGCTTTTAGTAGTTAAAGAAAAGAAGCCACCATCGAAACACCATTGAATGATTACCATTTGATGGCAGCAAACATCGGAATGCTGCCATGTAATGGTAAAAAACTAACATTGGAAGAACATCGATGGTCAGCAAACATCGACCATCGATGTCCATCCCTACTGAAAGACAGCCACAGACTATGAGTGTGTGACTGTGTGTGAGTGTCAGTCAATCAGACTCAGACAAACTTGACTCTGCTGGCACCCCATTGGAAGTGGTACCCGGTGTGGATGGCAAACCCTTCCCCCACACTCCCCGTTAGTACATTGCTGAGATCTTTACTCCTAATACTGTATTTTCCAAGAAGCCAGCCATTGGATTATTTCCCTGAACTCACATTCCTGCAAGTAGCAGATACTCTCTGACAACCAGACAGAGCTCGCTGTGCCAGGAACAACTTTATTTTGTTAGCCGTTGGGCTGACAGCAACCTGACTGGTCCGGAAGCGGGAAAACAGTGGGAGTGGCACATAAACTGGGCTCTGAAGATTCCTGAGTGGCCGGAAGCCAAGGTCCAGTACAAGGTTACAGCCAGATCCCCTTCCATAGATGTACCCTGACGTCATCAGTTACTGTCAAACGCCATTCCCTACCATCCACATGGACATAGAGGGGGAATATAATCTTGTGGAGAGCCCGAAGCGTGGCAAGTGAATCTAGCCTGCAAGGGGACAACTTTCTTTGTTTGGTGGACAGTATGGGCAGAAAACTGCACTTCCGCCCTCACTCAACTCACTTCCAGGTACAAAATCTGAAGGGGAAATATACCTTATCCCCGGTACAAGTGTCCCCTTTGTGTTCCCCTGTTGCCAGGCCTGTGTACTGGTGCAGCCCGTCATTATAAGATACTGTTCTTTTTTTTTTCTTTTTAATTAGACTATTGAGACAAGCATGCTAAAGATAGTCCACAATAACTGATTTTGTTCCATGAACTGAAAGATCATTTGAAAACAAGTTTTTCTGGCTAAATCTTAGACATAGGCTCACTCATGTTTCACTGGTGGTTTCCTAGCACTCCTCTCCCCACCTACTACTGAAGCTACGATGTAAAAGGCCTGTAGGAGAGGAAGAAAGCTCACTCTGGGCATGTAAGAGCTCCAGACTTTCTTGGGCAGAAGATATGTTGGTGACGTGAGAGCCTCATGCTTCTGCAAAGGACCGCGTCACATTATATAAGAGTCATGTCAGTCCTCAGGCTTCTCCAGCTGAGGATCAG
Source organism: Taudactylus pleione (assembly GCA_031769625.1). Taxonomy (NCBI): domain Eukaryota; kingdom Metazoa; phylum Chordata; class Amphibia; order Anura; family Myobatrachidae; genus Taudactylus; species Taudactylus pleione. The sequence continues at coordinate 512,978 of JAUIMM010000156.1, read as the reverse complement.
TGTAAATGTCAAAATAAATGAGCATTAAAGCATAAGAATGCAACCAAAGGCAACACTAAAATAAATATGTAAGCTGTAGGCAATGTTATGTTCATAAGCTTGATGGTACATAAAGTTAAAGAAAGGTACATTAAGAAGGATAATCACAATTTGTACGTGTGAGGTCTGTGTAGACATGATTCATTGATAATGGCAAGTATGGGATTTGTATGTGTAAATTAAATTACGTACGGCTACTGTTTATGCATTTTCAACATACCACAGGCAACTAAATATAATAACCGTAAGTAAACAAATATAACAAAACAAATTAGAAAATGTACTGTATACAGTAGTTGAAAAACAAACAAGTACAAGTGCACAGACAGGCATAAGGCTGAGGTCCGTGCTCCAAACAGCCAGCAGTCTAATTAAGTTTATGACAGCCAGCAGTCTAATTAGCAACACTAATGACATTAACAACTGATATCTCCTGAATTAGGCTAAACAACAGTGCACAATACAGCCCCCATTATTTGCGGTCTGGCTGTATTTATCAAGCTCTTAAAATCAGCTTTTCAGAGCTTGGCCCCATTGACTAGCACCATCTAACGATGATCTTAGCTGCGTTGTCCCTATAGAGGCAATAAATGCAGTAGAGGTATATTCCAATCCCACTCAGGCAGCCTCTGGGCCTGATTCAGAGCCGCTCGTAAGCGGCCGCTTGTTCGTAGTCATTCGATGTTGTACAACCACGCATGCATCGTTGTAACAGTGCGCATGTGCGTACGTCTGATTGCAGCCATTTTTCAGTCGATCGTAGACACAGCGAACAGGAAGTGACATGTCAAATGTGATTGACATCCCGTTTTGGGGTGGTGACGGGGGTGGAGATGGAAAAACGCAGGCGTGTCGAGGCGTTTTTTGGGCGTACATAAATTATCTTATGCGAGCGCCAAATGTGAATGGAACAAGTGATACGTCACGGTCTCATCCAATTTCCATTAAGACTGCTCGCTCAGCTTGTGGTCTGGTATAGTCTACCACAATGACGATGGTCTCTTCGTACTTCCCTGGGCTCATCGATGGTGTTTCGATTTATCAATTGTGGCCACAAAAACAATCATCTTTTAATTGCAAATCTGCTTGTAAGGTGTTTAGGAAATAGACCTTTTTTAGTAGCTAAAATCCGAACGCAGGTGAACTACTCAGCTGCTAATTTCGGGGTCATACAATCAATTAGCTAACACTTTTTATTGTTTTTGGGACTTTTAAAATATTTGTAAGTGTTTCTTTTTTAGGGAAACAATATTGTACGCATGTTTGTTTATTTGCTTATTTTTTTGGAGGACAAGAAACCAATCGTCCTTTTGTTTTTTGCTAAGTGTTAATTCAAACTTATAAATTGTTTTTAACCCTTGTTTTGTTTAACAAAATTAAATGTTTCTATTTCCGTTGTATTGTTTCTAAGTTTGTTTGAGGGATTACCTTTTAACCAGTTTTGGAATAAATCATCAATAGAATTGTGCAGATTTTTTTCATAATTTTATTAAATGATTGTGTCAATTTTTTTTTTATTATTTTTGTTTGGCATAAACATATTTTTGATAAGGATAAAAAAATTAAAATTGATTTGGTCCACACACACAAAAAATAAGTGGCATTTGAACTTTAACAAATCAAAACAATACAATTCACAAGAAAGGAGAGGGAGGTTGTCGTGAAGGAATATGGGGCAAACACAGAGATGGATTGTGGAGTAATTAGCCAGTGCTGTCATCGCCTTTTAGGCCTTTTGGCCGGGGGTTGGAGGGAGCCGGAACGGGCCCAGGAGCTCCTTCGGCTGGCCTGGCCAGAGGCAGATGTTGTTGCCTCTGGACTAGGCATAGGGCTAGGCACATTTGGAGGGATGGGTGTTGTTGTGCCAGAGGTGGAGGGTCCTGATGTTCCGGCAGGAAGGGAGGCCGGCTCCAACATGTGCTGGCGAACGAGCTGCTCCAGGGCATTTGCAATTCTTACGTTTGCCCCAGTATTTTCCGCAGGGCATTTGCAATTTTCACGTTGGCTGCAGTATTTTGCTCCAGGGCGTCCGCCACCCATAGCAGATTGGCGTCCATCCTCAGCAGAATCTCGGTGTGCTGATCTGTTTTAACATTGAGATCAGTGAGGAGGGCCACTGCCTGCGAGGGGGAATGCCCTGGACTGTCTGCCACAGGGTCCCCAGCCGGATCTACTGCTTCCTCCCCTGCAGAGCCAGAAGAAATTCTGCGGCCAAAGCTCTCCTCTGGAACAGACTCATCCGCCTGTGTCTCTGTGAGAAAAAAGAGAAAAGTGTAAAAATCAAAACGAGATATTGTTCAAAACACATTTCTGATTTGTTAACATTACAACATTTACCTGGGGCAACATGAGGAGCCGCAAAGTCTGGCATGCCGGTATCCATGTTCGACACGCCAAACACCTCCTCATCCTGCACACACCCCTGGGCCAGCTCCTCCAAATCCGTGAGCTCAAGTGACACAGGGGTGGGACCCCCACCTGTTCCCCCTGCATGCCTAGCCCTATCAGCCATTTTTTGTTTAATAATAATATACAAACAAATAGAGAAGTGAAAAAATATTCTATGTGAATTAAGTGGTGATGCCATGAGAAAGGTCCAGCCAGAACAACTCTGGGGGCCCCACTCCCAAATGCTCACCCCAAAATAATTATTGCTACATAATAGTAGCACCCACTCTGGGTCATATAATTACAAATTGATGTACTGCATAATAACAGTACATGTATGAGCTGAGAGCTAACTTACCTTGGAGGTACCCCAAAAAACCTCCACATGGCACTATACGGATCAGCACCTCCTCCTAATGCTGACTTCCTTCATGCCTCCAGACTGCAAGCAAAAAATATGGTAGTTGCTCAATCAGCTTAATGATATGCTACAGGTGCTTGTAAAGGGCGGGGTTTGCACTGAACACAGAAAAAAGAAAATTGCCCTCCAGCACACTGCAGATAAATCAAAAATACTTGAAACCTACATGATAATAGAAATTCAGAGGTATTGGTTTACATACATTTGCAAATATATGAATAAGGGCTGGGGCAACGTCAAGGCTCCTCTATACCAGCGTCCCTAACATTAAGGGGTTCACGTGCGAGAAGCAAGGCCAAAAAATTCCAGCCAAGGACCATCCCCAGGGCATCACACGAAAAGTGGAAAAAAGGTGATAGTGAAGTGTAAAAGGATAGCTGTGTAAAGATAAATCAATAAGTGTTAATGAAATATAAAAGAATTAAAATGACATAAATAATATACAAACAAATAGAGAAGTGAAAAAATATTCTATGTGAATTAAGTGGTGATGCCATGAGAAAGGTCCAGCCAGAACAACTCCGGGGGCCCCACTCCCAAACGCTCACCCCAAAATAATTATTGCTACATAATAGTAGCCATTTTTTGTTTAAGCTGATATTTGAAGTCGCTCCATCTGTTGGTTATAAAGTTGGCATTATTACTGCAGTATTTGGCCCTGTAACCATTTTCTATTCAAATGTAGTTTTTACGTACCGGCGTTTGACCTCCGGGGTTGAACATTCAAACTCACCCACCCCATTGACAGCACTGGCTAAGTCGTCCCAGAGTTTCCATCTCTGGGTTGCACCCATATTCCTTGGTGCCTGTGCCAGATTGTCATTGCACATTTGCACCAAAACCTCCATCTCCTTCCTTGTAAATTGTGGCTGTCTTTTTTTTTTGGCCCTAGTTTGCCTACTAGGCCCAGCAGCCTCTTCCATGGCATCCTCCACACCTTTTTTTTAAATGATTGAAAATTTTTAAAAGTTAAATGTTTCAAAATTTAATGTTAAACATAAGCATTTTCACATAATTTAGAAAATAATTACATGGCGCCTCTTGGCTAGTACATTGCTGCTCTCTACTCATTGTCTTTTCTCAATGTAGCCGACTGATTTTGGCCTTCAGTGACGTTTTTATACATGCGTCAGCATTATTCGGCCGCATCATTCCTTGTGCGTTCCTATTGTCCGTCCTTAATTTGAGTGGGAAAATAAAGCCTATTTATGGCTTTGTGTGACTCCATTCGAGGTGGCATTTTTGGATTGTTGGAGGTTTTTCGGTGTAGTGGTTTGTTTGCGGTTTCTGGTTTTTTTAAGTAGTTGGTATTGTTCTTAAGTTTGTTTTTTTTAGTACTTTGTTTCTTTACGTTAGCATTTTTGTGTTTTTTTTTTCTATTTTTATTTATATTTTTGAGTATTTCATAAATTCCCCCAAAAAATAATTAGTAAATAGTGTTCATTTTTTAACTTTTTTTTTTTTAACAGTTATTTTGGCAGTGACCAAGTGACATTTTCGAACTTTGGGATATTTGTCTGTTTTTGGTAAGTTATTTTGGTTTTATGAATTAACAAATTCGATGTGTTGGTCTTAGCATATGTTTCGCTAAGAAATGTGTGTTTTTTCAGTGTAAAATCATGTCTTAACTCTAAATGTAGCGTACTATTTTGCGAACTAATGTGTGTGGTTTTTTTCAGTGTAAAATCATGTCTTAACTCTAAACGTAGCGTACTATTTTGCGAACTAATCTGTGTGGTTTTTTTCATTGTAAAATCATGTCTTAACTCTATATGTAGCTTACTATTATGCGAACTAATGTGTGTGGTTTTTATCAGTGTAAAATCATGTCTTAACTCTAAATGTAGCGTACTATTTTGCGAACTAATGTGTGTGGTTTTTTTCAGTGTAAAATCATGTCTTAACTCTAAATGTAGCGTACTATTTTGCGAACTAATGTGTGTGTTTTTTTTCAGTGTAAAATCATGTCTTAACTCTAAATGTAGCGTACTATTTTGCGAACTAATGTGTGTTTTTTTTTTCAGTGTAAAATCATGTCTTAACTCTATATGTAGCGTACTATTTTGCGAACTAATGTGTGCTCCCTTCTCTAAAATTTCGACAAATATATTTGGCTTAATTCCTAGTTTCTTAAATTAATCTTAAAAATATTTTCTACTTTTGAAATGTAGGTTGCTTTTCACATGACAAGACCCAGGCCTGTAAGAATATTTGGTTTTCTTTGAAAAGATAAGTATATTTTTCCTAACACATTTGTCTAAAACAATAACTACCTGGCTTAACATTTCAGGTTGAGGTTGGTCGTATTATATTGGCCATGGTTCCAGAACCCGACCAACCTCAACTTCATCCCAGGTGTAGGCCTCGTAGGCGTGCAAGACCCCAGATGTGTAGAACACGTGTCACCCTTTTTGGAATGCCAGATGATAAGGTGTTAAGGTGCTACCGTCTTCCGCCACAAATCATCATAGACACTCTCTCATTAATAGAGAGTGATCTTGAACGGCAAATTGACAGTCCTACAGCAATACCACCACTTACGCAATTAATGTCGGTGTTACATTTTTGTGCCTCAGGATCCTTTCAAACCTCCGTTGAAATAGTGGCAGGAATATCCCAATCCTCCTTTTCAAGGATCCTGAGGGCAGTGATGGAGGCACTTTTTAAACACCTCCATCATTTTATTAAAATGCCATTGGATGTGGGTTCCCTTAATATGGTGAAGGATAATTTTTACCAAATTGCTGGCTTCCCACACATCATAGGGGTTGTGGATGGCACTCACATACCACTTCAGCCTCCAGCAAGGCTGGAGGCTATATTTAGGAACCGAAAGCACTTTCACTTGATGAATGTAATGGTGGTATGTGATGCCTCCCTCCAGATCCTGTCCCTGAATACCAAATTCCCAGGCAGTGCACATGATTCCTTCGTCATCCGGCAATCAGGGATTTGGCACAAATGAAACAACCTACAAGCTGGTGATGCGTGGCTTCTGGGTAAGTTGACACCTTCTGTTGAAACCAATGCAAAGCTTGATACACAATGGTCCTGATGTTGTTTTTTATATTTTCACAGGAGACAGTGGTTACCCTTGCACGCCCTGGCTGCTCACTCCTTATTTGGTTCCCACACCAGGGCCACAAAGTCAGTATAATTCCGCACTTACAGCAACCAGGCAGGTGGTGGAGCACTGTATCGGCCTTTTAAAAGGCCGATTCAGATGCCTCCACCGCTCTGGTGGCGACCTCATGTATTTGCCGGCTATGGTTTCGAAAATTGTGGTCCTGTGTGGGATATTTCACAACATCGCCATAAGGAGTGGTGTCCCATGGCAGCCAGAGGATGCCTTGCCTGAGGACGGCCCCCCCGAGGTTGGTCGGAGGTCAGTATGTGGGGGGGCCATACGCGATGAAGTTGTTGCAAGATTTTTTAGGTAATTATTTCAACAAATTTATTTAATTGACACAATGTAGACATGTAATATTTTAATGTACACTTTTAACTTCTTCTTTTTTTTTTTATTCCCTAAAATGACCATAAAAATCCATGATCAATACAAGATCAACAAAAATTACTTTATGTGGACACATTGGATATAATTTCGTGAACACTGATTTCTTCTCATTTGTGGATTCATGTTGGCATGCTACTTCTTCAAACAGTTCCTGATTGGTTTTTTTTGTGGGTTTTGGTGATTTTTGGACTTTTGTGTGTGTGTTTTCAATGTTTGAATTTATTGTGTCAATTCACTTGGTGTTTTTTATTTGTATGCATTAATTTTTTTTTTTTACATTACCCAACCATTTCCATCGTCAATTACAACCAAGTGTAACCTGTTTCAAAAAATGCAAAGTTGCTTAATGCCTAATACTGTAATTTCTTAATTTGTAATCTTTAGTACCCTGCTTTGTTGCTCAAAACAAACCCCAAAGGTATTATGCTGAATCAGTATGTTGTACATTCTAGGCCTAAGCAGGTAGCTTTAATTTTTACATTACCCCCCCCAAAAAATAATCTCTTTTGGAGGTTAATTCTACAAACCTATTGGTATTGTTATGTGTTTAATGTGCAAGCTTACATACTTAATTGAGCTTTCTACAAACACATGTACATTACTTTAAAACTCAGGGACAAGTAGTAGACTTATGTAAGGTTCAACAATCTAAGATTTACAGACAAGGAATGAGACTTAAATAAGTCAAAATAAACTTTATTTTTTTTTTTTGGCATTGTAAACATATTAGTGGCGCAGGATCACCAACAGATGGTCCAGTGCCACCAGCATGGCAATTACATGGCCCCGTATCTCCACTAATCCAGCCGCAATTGCCTCATTACGCCTCTGGTCCTCTGTGGGTTTAAAAAATGTGAGGATTACTAAAATGACACCTTCATTTAGATTTTAACAACCAAGCAAAAAATCAGACAATACCAAAAAAATATATCAGTTAACAAAACATGTCCAAAACAAAAGGATTTAAATCAAATAAGGGCCCAAAAAGAAGAACAAAAAACCTAAAAAAAATCCTACAAAATAAATAAGCCAAACTACGACATTTGTTGGTAGCATAAACAAGAAAGACACAAGTGTGAGTGTTTGGACATGTGTCATATGTGTAAGGGGAAAACATCCTTGACATTGTTTCACAATGATATTTTTAAAAAACATTTGAACTACTTTACTATTTTGAAATGCACAGGCAAAAGGACAACATCAACCAAAATAAAACAAACATAACAAAAAACCATAGTTTAAAATGTAAACATACCGGGAACATTGCTGACTGGGCCTGGAGCCCCGAATTCCTCATCTTCAGAGGTGGGCCAGTGGCTCAGGGAAGGAGGAGGGGTTATGTGGGATGAAGTGGAGGGTGAGGAAAAGAGAGGGGGGGTTTGAGTGGAGGGGGAAGTTGGAGGGATGTTAATGTGAGGAGAGGGAGGGGACTGTTCAAAATAAATAAACAGGGCTATACTGTAAACATGCACACGCAAGTATGTCCAAAAAACCCAAACAGGGCTATACTGTAAACATGCACGCACAGGTATGTTCAAAATAAACAAACAGGGCTATACTGTAAACATGCACACGCAGGTATGTCCAAAAACAAACAAACAGGGCTATACTGTAAACATGCACACGCAAGTATGTTCAAAATAAACAAACAGGGCTATACTATAAACATGCACACGCAGGTATGAGAAAAAAAAGCCAACAAAATAAAAAAAACATAAACAAAAACACTTAGTTTCCACTATCTGGAGATGCAAACGGGCCAGCAGGCGTGGGGATCTGCTCCTCAGATCCGACCACCTGCGTTCCAGCTGGCCGATATTTCGGCGATAGCCGATGGAACGCAGGCGGCAGTGCACCTCCGCGTAGGCCAGCCGCTTGCGGAGGTTGGTGATGGGGTGCGGAAAATCGGTGATTCTCCGGTCCATCACCTCAGTGAGGACCAGGAGCTCACGGCGACAAAAAACTGCGGCTCTTGTGATGGCAATGATTTTTTTACACAAAACAGTGTAAAGGGCCTAGTGTAAAGTGTAAAGGGCCTAGAAAAAATTTGATTGGCTAATGTACTTTGTAAATTAACAGGAACAATTTTATTGGTTATTGTATGAGTCATGTGACCTACACCCTCACAAATATAATGTGAGTTATGATAGGCTTGATGCAGTGACATGCGTAAGCTAATTTAAATATCCAAATTTAAGTATTAAAATCTGCCTATAAAAATAAAAAGCCAAACAATAGCAGCATTCTAAAAAACTATTAATTTAGAAAAACCATCCCCTTGGTCAAACCGTACGTATTCTGCGGATGAAATGACACACACTAACAAGAATAAAGTTTATTGACATTGAAAAAAAAAACAGGATTGCAAACATGTGAATAACAATTAAGGTAATTAATATAGTGATTGCCATTAATCGATTCAAGTATGTTTGCAGAATGAAATAGCAGGCAATCGAAAAATGACAGGGCCACTTCCAGGAATTGACTTGTGCGAGTGCTCAATGCAACCAAAGAGGAGGCGGACGCTCGCTATTTTGAACGCTCGCTAGCTAGAGGAGGGGTTGGGAGAATATGGGGCGGAAGGTTAGCTACGAGCGAACATACGAGCGAGCGCTTAAATTTAAATTTTTTCGCTCGTACGGCAGGCGAGCGAACGGCCACTTGCGTCTGGGTCTGAATCAGGCCCTCTGTCCACTATTGCACCATTTTAGCAAAATTGTGCTGTGCATATGCAACCTTATGGCCAAGCAATTGCATCCTGAGACAGCCTCCTATGGTAGCTGCTGTCCCAGCACAAGCTCATTGATACTGTAATAGCAATGAAAAATCATTCTTTATTGCCGCAATATGCAGTGATAAGGAGTGATTATTAACCATTTAATTGGTTAATATTTTTTCCAAAAACCTCTCAGAAATTGTAATTTTCTTATTTAATTAGGGCAAGAACATCTACTTAATACTTATCCAGCACAATATCTTTTAAACACAGTGTACCATAAAAATAGCAATGTTTATGGTACAGAATACTGTGCATGAACCTGAACTTAACAGTGGTCCAGTATCGATATTCTTGATTGATACGGATCAGTATTATCAAAGGATTGCGATATTAGTCACAATAGTTTTTATTTATATATATATATATATATATATATATATTCGAAGCTGGATAATTGGCTGAGACAAGATCAGCTTAAAATTAGTTCGTAAAGACGCCATCTTGCGACTGGCCGCAAGACGTAATTTTAGAAAATGAGATCGCAAGACGCCATTTTGCGAATGGCCGCCCAAGTGCCATTTTAAGTAAACTCACACTTAAGTACATATGGCGATATTACTATTAGCATCATGCGATTGCATCTTTCACCATTTCTCATACACACATTAATACGCACAATTGCGCTGTTAACTAGTCGCATATTAGCGAATGCATAAGATCCTGTATGAAAACGCTGTTTATTAGCTTCATGCGCACGCTTCTGCCCCAAGTTAACTAGCATCTTTATATCAAACCCCAAATACTTACACAGTACATATTCACATAAAAGGTCTCATAAGCTTTAAAGTATAAGATTCAAGTTTGTTCATTTATTATAACTGCTGAGAAATAAAGGTTATTTAGTAGCTAAGTCATGTTTGATATTATACTGATCTGCATTCTTTCAACAGCATTTTGATATCGTCAGTGTGAAGATCGCAACATGCATTTTCAACTTATGGACCGCAGAGACTTAAAGCACCGAAATGTACATTATATGACCAACTGTTAGGATGTGCATGAACAGGAAACCAGAGACAACCAGTTGTTAGAGGCTGGACTGTGTCTATTTGAATCAACCTGTTAAATGCTCTGCAACAGATGCATCCTCCTGGGAACCAATGGCATCAGCGACAAGCCTCTCTATTGTGTTGTCTGTTTCTGTGAGAGTATAAACGTGTGTGCTGTGACCCCAGTCTGAGTCTTCTTGCTGAATGCTGATTGATGGGGGTTTCTTGCTGAAGCCTACATCTGGCCCAGAGCGCTGCGTATGTATAACTGTACTTGGGTCTGTATAATTCTTTGCGCTAAATTGTACTTACATCATAGCGTGTAACTAACTGTACTTTTACTTGAAATATCACTTTGTGCTTTGGAACCACAGGTAAAAGGTCTGGAGTCTTTATTTATTATATGACTGCGTACGCAAAATAGCGTCATCCTTAGAGGTTTATAGGCAGGATATTAGAAGGTATAGGCAGGATATTAGAAGGTATAAGCAGGAGTGTATAGTGGTTCTAATTCAATATCCTTTATATAGATTATATATATTTTTTGTGATGACTTGGGGTATTTAGCTCGGCAGAGGGTGGATGGGTGCAGTGTTTAGGTTTTATTGAGGGTCCACACGCGGCTTTCAAGTAAACAAATTATGCTTTTACTTCCAGCTTGTGAATTCAAAATACAGAAAATAACAAAACAACCTAGCCCCTGTTTAGGGCATCCAGCTCACTTCTTGAGCCCTCTCTAGTGTGACGCAGCTAGTCTGCCAACAAAGTCCCTGCCTGCTTCTTGCAGGCCTATCGCCGGCTCCAGACTGGCTTGGCTTGGCTGCCACAGCTACACAAACACAATCCTGGTGGACTTCCCTGTATCACACAGATATAGGCCCTGGCTTTCTCAGCCCGCAGCTTTACTGCTTCAATGTTCCACGGTCAGAGAGTTTTGTAGCCCCCCCTTGCCTCCCGCAAGGTCCAGACACCGGCCTCCTGGCCCCCAATGGCTCGCTCAGCTTCAGTGGGCTCTCTAGCTGTTACAGTCCCAACTAGACTGTCACCACCAGCCTGACTGCTCGGCCTTCCCATTAGCTCACACCTGAGCTCTCTCCCCCTCGTAGGTGTATCACCACTCAGTATTTCATCCCTGTGTGGGAGGATCTCTCCAATCCCATACAGAATCCGCTGCTCACCAACGCCATCTCTGGTGATACTGCCACTATATATAAATATATATATATATATATATATATTATATATATATATATACTTCTAGGTACCCGCACACTCCTTCCAAATACTCATGTGCCGCGGTGCCCACTACCACATCAATGAACAACAACCAAAGTGCGGCACTCGGCGGTCTAATAAAGCACAATAGAAAGTTCCTTCAGCAAGCTTTCGGGCTTTAATGGCCCATCCTCAGGCTACAAATATCAAACATAAAACATACATAAGTTACCTTAAATACCTGTGAAGTCTCCATTGCCGCGTCGGGCACCTCCGGTCACCTCCCCCACCGCATGAAGAGCTTCCGGCAAAACCGGAACCTACCTCACTGCTGTTTGGGTCGTAACCATGGTTACCCAGGCGTCCGTACTGGAAAGAATCACCAACACCGCACCTGTCACCCTCGGTCATCTCCCCCACAACATGAGGAACATCCGGTGATGCCGGATTCCATCCCACTGCTGTCAGGCCGTAACCATGGCAACCCGGCAGCTTAAAAGGAGACAAAAAAATACCAAAAAATACAAAAAAATCAAAATACAAAATGTGTGAACAAAGAACAGCCCGAAAGCTTGCTGAAGGAACTTTCTATTGTGCTTTATTAGACCGCCGAGTGCCGCACTTTGGTTGTTGTTATATATATATATATATATATTTTAGAGATGTGCGCCGACCCCAGTGTTTTGGTTTTGGATATGGATCTACCCTGGTTTTGGATATGGATTTTGTTTTCGTGTTTTGGTTTTGGATCAGGATTTTTTTCTTCAAAAATCATAACAACAGCTAAAAATCACATAAAATGGGCCTGTTTTTGTTCCTACAGTATAATTAACCTCAATAACATTTATTTCCAGTAATTTCCAATCAATTTTGACCACCACACAATATTATTTGCTTCATCTAGTTAAGGCCAAAAGGTTGCATCCAGCTAGCTGCCTGACTAAGCTAAGTGACACAGTGGGTGGCACTAACATGTGGCAGTTCAGTTTCTAATCTCCAACATGGATACAGTGTGGGTTGGATACACCAATAGTGCACTTATTGTGACAGCAGTGTCGGCAGTGCGGGGGTGCTGACAGTGTCCTCCTCAGTAAATGGAATGGCAGCGCTGCAGTGAAGGGTACCGGTGATGTCGGCAGTGCGGGGGTGCCAGCGGTGTCTTAGTGCAGGTTTGCTGGCTGTGTCGGCAGTGTGGGGGTGCCAGCGGTGTCTTTAGTGCAGGTTTGCTGGCTGTGTTGGCAGTGCATGGGTGCCAGCGGTGTCTTTAGTGCAGGTTTGCTGGCTGTGTTGGCAGTGCGGGGGTGCCAGCGGTGTCTTAGTGCAGGTTTGCTGGCTGTGTCGGCAGTGCGGGGTTGCTGGCTGTGTCGGCAGTGCGGGGGTGCCAGCGGTGTCTTTAGTGCAGGTTTGCTGGCTGTATCGGCAGTGCGGGGGTGCCAGCGGTGTCCTCATTACAGGTTTGCTGACTGTGTCGGCAGTGCAGGGTGTTCTCAATGCAGGGTGCCGGCAGAGCGGGGGTGCCAGCGGTGTCCTCAGTGCAGGTTTGCTGTCAGCAGTACAGGGGTGCTGGTGGTGTCCTCAGTGTGGGAGTGTCGGCAGTGTGGGGGTCGCTGACGGTGTCCTCAGTACGTTGGGCAGCAGCGCAGGAGTGGTGGCAGTGGTGGTGTTGGCAGCGGGGGATGCTGCCAGTGGGGGTGCCGGCGGTGTTGGCAGCGGGGGGTGCTGGCAGTGTCAGGTGGCAGGGAATGATGGGCGCCATTTTCTTTTCTTCTTTTGTGCTGTTTTCAATGGGCTTAACGCTGATTGGCTGAGAGCCGTGACAGACGGCTCTCTCAGCCAATCACCGTTGAGCCAGTTGAAAAGAAAACCTCGCAACTCGACAGATGGGTCGCGAGGTTTTGCCTCGGGTCAAGGATCCGGGGCAGGCAGGGAGATCCAAGCTCATCTCTAATATATATATATATATATATATATATATATATATATATACTATAATTAAAAATTTTGATGATTAATCTTTACCAGAAAGGCGCTGCTACTTTTCTATGTCCTGGCGCCTGCTCCTCTCTGCAACTTCCGGGTACACACTGGGGGCAGAGGCGCTCCTGTAGTTCTATGTCCTAGTGGCTGCTCCTATCTGCAGCCGCCAGGTGGGGGAATGCCGCCAGGCTGCGACCAGCTGTAAAACTGGGAGAGGACCCAAGGGTGCAGAGGGGCCTGGATTTCCCTCTGAGATTAGCAGCTGCTGGAAGATTATCTAACTTCAGCCATTTCCTGGGCATTTGACTGGTCGCATCAGATGCGCCCATGTCATGTCAGGGAGAGCCCAGCGACCATGCCAGGCAAGTGGTTAAAAGGCCCTGTCACATTTTTATAATATATAGGCCCCATGGTAACAATTTAGTGCATAGTTCAAACAGAACCTCAAGGCAGTGAAATATCAACTAAGTGGTATGACTAAAGCAAGTGATTTTGCTCTGCCATTGATCACAGCAATATCTTCTCAGCAAAAATGCACTAATAACACAAGAAGCACACTTTCTTTCATATACTGTAGAGGTATGACACCTCACATCCTAGTGGAGGGCTGGAAGCAGCAGTGTTCTAAGATAAGAAGGGCAACAAAATGTTACACTAACACGGGTGGAGGAGGGGACAACACAAAGGAGGTGTTTTGGGGGTGCAGAGGGAGAGACAGCAACGGGGCCGGGCTGCAGGTATGTGGGGCAGCAGCAGCAGTAGGGGTGCAGAGCAGTGGCAGCAGCGGGGCAGAGCATAGGGGTATCAGCAGGCAACAGAGGGGCTCTCTTGCGCAGGGCATGCATCTGAGAAAATAAAATCAATAAGACACAGATGACGTATCAGTGAGATCCATCCATGCATCTGTTAAAAATTGAATATGTGTAAAACAAATTTAATAAATGACGATGTGAATATCTGTTCCTAGTTCTGGATGACAGGGAATTTGGTACGTCAATTATTAATATGATCAAATATCTTTATTTGAATCCATGTACTAAGTTACTTGTCAATGGCCTTCTCGGCAACACATTACATATGTTTAGAGGTACGAGACAGGGGTGTCCGCTCTCACCCCTTTTATTCAATTTAGCACTTGACCCGCTAATCCGTTCTCTTCAAGATCGGTCGCTGTTGCGTGGTGCTTCCATTGGATATTACGAATTAAAGCTTATGGCTTTCTCAATTACCTGAACCCCAAATGCACCTACACTGGAACAAGACCTACCTAATAAAACAAACCCCAAGTCTAAATTTGTCCTCTACCCTGACTTATGCCTTCCCAAATATCCCCCATAGAGAACAGCAGAAAAGTGGTCCTAATTGAGAGTGTCAGAAAAAAACTGACAGTTGGAACTTTAGATTACTCCCAAATACTAATTTTTTATGTTTGCCCTGAAATTTGGCATGCAGCACCAAGAGACCGTTCTACCTGTCCATGCCAATTCAGCTGGGTACGTCCAATAGCTTTTGAGGTGTAGCCCCTTAAACACCATGCCCCCCCCTCAGGAATTCTCTATGGGAGAATTCTATTTTTTTAGATCCAGCCTTAATATAAGGGCATGACTGTACCCTTATAATATACATATATATGCTGCCTGTCTGGAGCTCAGGGTGTTGCTGGGCTCTGTAGTGCACCAGTGTACTAGTGATGGTTGCAGCAGCAGGTGGTGGTAGCAGTGATGCCCTGTACTATAACAGTGGTGGTATAGTACACTTGCAGCCCATCTATGTGGCTTTGCACAGTGAGAGTCTCCTGGGTCTGTCCATCCTCATGGAACACCAGGAATGCACTAGCGCATGTCAGAAGTTGGGCCTCTCTGACTGAGCTTTGGCAGGTCCTACCTGCCAGATAGTGTAGGGAGGCAGCACAACAATACCCCCCTCGCTCAAGACACCCATCACAGGACACAAAACATAAACATAATAACATTTAATGTCTCTTTCCTGCAATGTAAGACATGGACGGTTAAGCAAGAAATTTGGCAAAATAAAGCTTCAACATTTTGAATGTTCCAGTCCACATTCCTGAATAAGAAAACTTGATGCTGCTGGTACATGATGATGCTGGACTGCTTGTTTATTTTATATGATTTTCCAGATTTTGAAAATTTGTATGAACTCGCTGCAAATGAGGTGACAGGGAGGAGGTGCCTAGATTGTTAATGTCCCTACCTCAATTTACTTTGGCCTCACAAACAGTACAAATGCCTTGACAAATATTAGGCTGTGGGTAAAAAATAATTCCACATGGAAGAGGTATTTTTTGAGGGTATTGTGCCCAGGCATGACAATGGCCTTCTTATTATCACTGGCATGAACTGCTGCCACTGGTGACTGACTTACTTTGACACAAACATCTTTCTCCTGAATATCAACTTGTTTTTGTCCAACGCTTTCATTATCAACATCCTCATTGTGTGTCAAATAGACAATTATTCTTCTCATCCTTTTGCACTTCCAAATTATCATCCTCATTTTCTATGTCTAAACTATCATCATTACTTTTACTACTACTCATTCTCATATTTACAGTGAGTTTACAAATGGTTGAAGGAGGCTTCTCTAGGACTACAGTGTCACAATCAGAAATGTCAGACTCACACATAGCGGTCAATCCTATTATGTGCGAGGGGTGCAAGTTGCCGTTGTAACGGCATTAAAACGCAGGCAACGGACCAACACCTCGCACCCTTCGCGGCCTGCTCAGAAGCCGAATTAGCTGAATTTTGCTCTGAGCCCTTTGGAGCTGCAAGCAAAATTCAGCTAATCCAGGCTGCCGTAAAGTGCAGCCATTGCCGTGATGAGTCACACTGGCAAGATCATCGCGGCTAATAGGATTGACACCATGACCCTAAGAGTGTCATGGACACTCTTAGGGGTATATTTAGTAAAGTGAGTTTTTAGAAGTGAGTTTTAGAAGAGATGTTGCCCATAGCAACCAGTCAGATTCTACTTAACATTTAACTAGCACCTTCTAGAAGATAATAGCTAGAATCTGATTGGTTGCTATGGACAACATCTCTTCTAAAACTCACACTTTAGTAAATTTACCCCATAAACTCTTCTGTGAAGTTTCTGAATACATAGTTTGTTCTTCAGCCTTAGTGTTCTTTTGTGCACTGATTTGCCTGCTTTAGAGAGGACACATCTAGACTCAGAGCGAGAAGGTGTTGCATGCGAGGTTACAGAAGACGATGCCTGACTGTTTGGTCCTGGCTTTTGAAATAGGCATTCTAGTGCATGAAAGAGCAGTCGCAGGACCACCACTTGCAAATAAAGGCCATGGTCTGAGCCTTTCTTTGTTACAGCATGTGGTATATGGCATGTTTATAATTTTACATTTTTCAGCAGCAACATTTTTCCTTCATAGTTAGAGGCGATGTTTTCTTGTTGATTGTCAAACATTGTGTAGATTTGAAGTGCCATTTCTTACACCTTTTTACCAATTGACCTTCTTCATCAGTAGATTAAGTTCCATGACTGCCAGCAAAATTACTGGGATGCTCCTCTAGCAGGCCTGGTCAACTTGTAGGTCTCTAGCTATTGTGAAACTATAGTCCTAGCATTCTTTACCAGTTGATCGGTGTGAGGGTACGGTGTGACTTGTAGTTTCACAACAGCTGGAGAGCCACAGTTACCCAGGCCTGTTTTATAGACTAATTCATGGGTCATTCTATGTTAAGTAGACCAGAGGTCCCCACCTGACCATCTCCAATTTTGATAAAGTGTAGATGAAGGTTTTCATATATGTTAGACTAACTTTGGGAAAACTTTAGATCACAATATGCAATAGTAGCAAAACTATGGACCTCAAAGTGCGGGTAGGTGCAAAGGACACCGACTCCACAATGCATGATCAGCAGGTAGGGGTGATCTTCAAAATGTGTCCACTTGACATGGAATGACCCTCATGATTGATTTACACCAGGGCAGGAGTAAAGCTACTGTAGTTGGACTTATACTTGCACTTGGTGTGGTGGCAGTTAATGAGATAGGGAAATGAGGGACTGTTACCTTGAACATGCAATTTTATTAGAAGACTTGCAATTTTTTTTGTTTACACCAGAAAATAATCATCTTTTTCCACTTATTTTATAATTTTGGGGTGCAGTTAACGGGGACACAACCACACCCAGTAAGTACAGTAATATATGCTGCTTCTCAAAAACACACACTGTTCAGCATTTTGGGGAGTGTGATTGTCATATAAGACTCTAACCTTACACCTATATCTTATATTTTAGCATTACAGAGTCAGAAAGTACGTGGTCTCCTGAGGCTGCTGTGATGTTTTTCCAGAGACCCTACTGTTCAAATTGTCCCCTGCACTGGCTAGGTCTTCATTGCATGCTGCCACGCTCCATGTGGGCTGGAGGGGTGTGCTGTATGTGCTTGGTCCAGGTGCTATGGATCCCTGCTAACCAATGTGTTGATCTGCTATACTATTGAAGTGTAAATTGCACAAGATGGATATGATGGAAAGAGGCATTTCCTTATTTTTATATTTTGATTTGGGTCAATTTAAGGGTAATGGAGCAGTCACACAGTCAGATTTGTCAGATCTGTCAGATGAATGATTGAACGATTTGAATGATTTTACCAAAGATTTGAACGATTGAACAATTTTTGACTGCATTAAAATGAATGGAATCATCCAAGTCTGACTGCAAACACATCAGATGTCAGATATCGTTATCTGACCATCGGGAACGCGCATCATTCATATCGTTCATCTGACAGATATGTCAGATATGTCAGATTTTCCTTCAGATATGAACGATTGAACGATTTTTTAAATCGTTATCGTTCAGATCTGAAGAAAAATCTTACTGTGTGTATGCACCATTATTAAGACTAAAATACAAGTTGATACATTACTAACTGATATCTATTGTCTTTGTTTAAAGTAGAGCTGACATCTTTTTAATAGACCAAAACCCAGGACACCCCTGTGACAAGTTTGCTTTGTTTATAAAACTTATTATGATTCAAGGCAAATGCAGTAAAACAATTATGATCCTTTTCTTAGTAAATCTGTGTAGACTCGCACTTGAAATTCTTGGAAAATGAACATTGCTTGTAGTACACATTACAAAACCAATAATTGTAACCTGAAAAAACGAGGACACTGCAGCTCAAGTATCATATGATACTTCCAACATTTTAAAAGATAAAATATGCACTTATTCAGGAATAGACACCTTGTGAGATCTTCAGATACTAATGATCATAAATAACAGCTTACTATAAATAGTAAGATACACACCATAAAGCACTAAAAAAAATGTTATAATGTTTAAAGAGGATCAGGGCCGGATTAAGGGGGGGCGACAGGGGCGGTCGTCCCTGGGCCCCCACACACAAAGGGGCCCCCACTAGCAGCGGTGAAGCCGGTGTGACTTGACCTGCCGCTAGTGTCCCCGCCGCTAGTGTAGTGTAGACCGCGCAGTGAGCGCGGCCACACACTACACAGTGACAAACACACAGTCGCCGGCGGCAGCAGTGTGTTTGTTACAGTAGCCGATGAGAGTCACACAGACTCTCATTGGCTGCTGCTTCAACATAGGGGGGGTCGGCTGGAGCTCACTTATGAGCTCTGTCTTCCGGCTCCCCCCCGGGTGATGATGGGAGTGACGTCATGACGCTGACGTCTCTCCCATACTGCAGGAGAAGAGGAGCCGGAGCGGACAGCGGCGGTCGCGTCAGGAGCGGGGTTTCAGGTAAGTTGTGTTTTTTTGTTTGTTTGTTTGTGTGTGTGTAAGGGGCACTGCATAGGGGGGGCTGCTTCATGGGGGCACTGGGGGCAATGCATAGGACAACTACTGGTGGCACTGAATAGGAGTGGGTTACCACTGGGGGCAGTGTATAGGGGGGACTACTTCTGGGGGCAATGCATAAGGGGGGACTACTGGGGGCACTATATAAGGGGCATTACTACAGGGGACGGTGGTATATAGGGGCCCCCACAAGTTTGTTGCCCAGGGGGCCCCACAGACCTTAATCCTGCCTTGAAGAGGATAGTAATATAATATTAACCAATGGTAGAGATGATTAATTAAATGACTAGTATAATACCAGATAGTCAAGTGTCCACAGGTACTATAGCAAATATTTGTCATAACTGCTCACAACAGCCTGAAATGTTAACACATATTGGTGAATGAATTACTTGTACCTCTTTTACAATACTACTAGCATTTTAGGCTTAATTGCACAATATTATGTGGGAGACAATATTTGTCAGTACTTCTTGGTACACACAGCACATCCCAGGGATGGACTGGGGCTATAATTTGGCAACGGCGTTCCCATTTCTGCCATACATGGCCAGAAAAGGAGCATGGCCACGTGGCATGTCCCTGTTTAAGCATGCCAGCTGAGCAGAGCATTGGGAGGCGGAGCTACTTTGCCAGGCATTCTCAAGGCCAGAGTGGCCATCTAGCCATTGGTCCTGCTGGTATTTGCCAGCATTGCCAGATGGCCAGTCCTAATGTGAGTTTATGAAGTAAGCGATAAAGAGCGAAAAAGCTATAACAGCACAAAAGGTAAATCATGAACTCAGCTAATAAGGCAGAAAGTAAATGGTTATAATTGTGATATACATTTGATATCCAAGGGCGAGATGCATTAAGCCTTGGATAGCGATAAAGTACCAACCAACCAGCTCCTAACTCAGTTTATAGCCTGTTTGAAAAATAACTAGGAGCTGATTGGTGATCACACTCCAAGGCTTAGTGCATCTCCCCCTTGATTAGGAAAATACGTAATTTGGTGATGCATTGCACACCAGCCATAGTTAATGCTCACTGCCCGCTGACTACTGATCATCCCAGGGACTCCTCTTCACTAACAACCAATCTAAAGGAAATTGGCTGCTTGTCATTCGCTGGCAGTGGGGACCATCAGACAGCCAGTGCAAGAAACCCTATGTGATGGGCTTCTATGGAAGGGAGCCTTAGGGACTCTCTGCTTTAATAATTTAGCATTTGCAGGACTAGTGTGCACTGTTTTGAATGGGGATTTTTGTCCCCCCTTTTAACCATTTGGACTAATGCAAATTCAAAAAGAAAACTGAAAAAAAGAGAAAAAGATTTAATTTCCCTCTCAGATTGTGACGTGTTCAAAACAAATAATGAGAGATATGGTAAGAACTTACCTTTGTTAACTCTCTTTCTACAAAGTCCATAGGGTGACCTTGGGGTATAGGTGATGCAGAGTCATCCGGGCACTTAGTAAATTTTTTTTCTCGAAGGATGCACTTGGGTCTCCCTCCATACCCTGCCCACGGGCACCTCAGTTTCGTAGCAAGCCAAAGGCTGGAGGAGGATAAAAGAGAGAGAAGAAAGTCTGGAACACACAAGAATCACATTCTCATACAGAAGGAGACCAGAGCGAAGCCCATCTGAAACACAGGTGCGTCAGGGTGGGTGCCCTGTGGGCCCTATGGACTGCATAGAAAGAGAGATAACAAAGGTAAGTTCTTACCATATCTCTCATTTTCTACTTCAGGGTCAATAGGGATCTACAGGGTGACCTTTAAGGGTGGGGATGCTCCTGTGCAGAGGACAATCCGCCGCCTGAAGGAAGCATCCTGAGAGGCAAAGGTATCAAATGCAAAATATCTCAGAAAGGTCTGGACAGAAGACCACATGGCCGCCTTACAAAGCTGAACAGCTGAGGTGCCACGGCGAGCTGGCCACGAAGGAACCACAGACTGAGTTGAATGAGCAGTAACAGAGGATGGTACTGGTAGGCCCTCATGAATGTAAGCCTCAGAGATCATCATGTGAAGCCACCTAGCCAAAGTTTGTTTACTGGCTGGCCATCCCTTCTTGTGGAATCCATAGAGTACAAACAAGGAGTCTGACTTCCGAAGGGAATTGGTACGGTCCACATAAATCCTGAGGGCACGCACCACATCCAAGGAGGCCTCACCTGCCAAGAGGTCTGGAGAATTAAAGGCCAGTACAATAATTTCCTCATTAATGTGGAAACTAGAGACCACCAACCAGGGCGAGTCCGAAGCACCGCTCTGTCCTGGTAAAAAAACAGAAATGGGGAACGACAAGAGAGAGCCCCCAAGTCTGACACTCTTCTGGCAGAAGCAATAGCCAGAAGAAAAACTGTATTAGCAGTAAGCCAGGGGGTTAATTGAAGAACAACAGCCAAATCCCAAGGCGCCACAGGAGGGACAAAGGGAGGCTGAAAGCGATGGACCCCCAGTAGGAAAGTACGGATATCAGGAAGAGGAGCGATCCTTCGCTGGAACCACACTGAAAGGGCAGAGATATGCACCTTCAGTGAGGCAAGGCGGAGACCAAGATCCAACTCCAGGATGGAGAGACTCTGACTCAGTGACGTCTGGGCAACGCTGGAGCTGCAAGGAGGACAGTGCCTCTTTCTTGTTTTAACTTCTGAAGTTCTTGAGGAAGAAGGGAAGAATGGGGGGGGAACAGGTACGCAAACTGGAAGGTCCACTTGACTGACAGAGCATCTACCAAGAGAGTCTTGGCGTCTCTTGTCCTGGACCCGTACAGAGTCAGTTTGTGATTTTGTCAAGAGGCCATGAGGTCCACGTCCGGAATGCCCCACCTGTCCACTATAAACTGAAACACTTCTTGGTGAATAGACCATTTCCCGGGATGCACTTTGTGATGGCTGAGGAAGTCCACTTCCCAATTGAGAACTCCTGGAATGAACACTGCCGATATGGCTGGGAGATGGCCTTCTGCCCATGTCAGAATGCGTGACACCTCTGTCATTGCTGCCTGACTTTGAGTCCCTCCTTGATGGTTGATGTAAGCCACAGTCGTGGCATTGTCTGACTGAACTTGCACGGGCTTTCCGTGAAGTATGAGTCTGGCTTGTTGCAGGGCCCTGAAGACTGCCCGAAGTTCCAATATGTTGATTGGCAGAGCAGACTCCTCTGCTGTCCACCGTCCCTGGAAGGAGTGTGGACCCATCACTGCACCCCAACCCCGGAGACTGGCATCAGTCATCAGGAGGACCCAGTCTTTAATCCAAAAGAGGCACCCCTGATGAGGCGGTCCGTCTACAGCCACCAAGCCAGAGACAGACGCACCTCCTGGAATAGCACCATCGTTTGTGTCCTTAACTGATGGGGTATACCATCCCACCTGGAGAGGATCAATTATTGCAGAGGCCGGGAATGAAACTGGGCATATTCCACCATGTCCAATGTCGATACCATGGATCCCAGTAACTGCATTGCCGAGTGGATGGACACTTGGCGACTGTGGAGGCATGTGCGCACACGCATCTGCAAGTGGAGATCTTTTCTGTGGTCAGAAAAATCCTCTGCTGTTGTGAATCCAACAGTGCTCCCAGATGGAGCATCCTTTGAGATGGGATCAGGGAGGACTTCTTCCAATTGATCAACCACCCGTGCAAATGAAGCACAGATATAGTCAGCTGTAGGTGGTGGTAAAATACCTCTGGAGACCCTGCCAACAGTAAGAGGTCATCCAGGTATGGTAACAGACGGACCCCCTGCAGTCGCAGATGGGCTGCCATTAGAGAGGCCAAACGGCAGAGCCTGAAACTGGAAATGTTGTTGTCACACAGCAAACCTGAGAAACGCTGGTGAGCCGAAGCAATCGGAATATGAATTTATGCATCCTGAATATCCAGTGACACCGTAAAATCCCCAGGTTCCATAGTCAGTATGATAGAGCGTAGAGTTTCCATCATGAACCGAGGTACCCTGAGAAATTTGTTCAGGGACTTGTGATTGAGGATAGGTCGGTGGCATCCGTTTGGTTTTTGAACCAGAAAAAGGCTGGAATAATAACCTGTTTCCCTCTGGGATAACGGGCCCGGTGCAATGACCCCTGCATGAAACAAGGATTGTACTGCCTCTTGAATTGCCAAGGTCTGTGCAAAAGAACTGATGGGGAGGCCTTCCGCGGAAAGAGAGGGCATACCCGTGAGACCACTTCTCTAAACCAAGTGTCTGTGGTGGTCTGACACAAGTATTGGGCGAACTGAAGATGTCTGCTTCCCACCCTGGGATCCCCCAAGGGTAGGCCCGCCCAGTCAGGCTGAGTTCTTGTCGTCAGGCTTGGTAACCGGATGTCTCACACTCCAAGCTTGTTTCTTAGGCTTGGAAGTTTTTTTGGCAAGGACTGAGTTTTAACTTTAACTGGGCCCCGATAGGTCAGAAAGGACGAGGTCCAAGACCCTGAGGGAGCAGAAGTAGAAGGCAGACAAGCTGACTTAGCTGCTGCCAATGTATCCACAATTTTATCAAAATCATTGCCAAACAAAACTTTACCGTTATAAGGTAAACACTCTAAGCCCCTCTTGGAGTCCTCATCTGCCCTCCAAGAGCGAAGCCACAGGGAGCGGCGAGCCACAAAGGCTGCAGTGGAAATCCTGGCATTCAATAAGCTGACATCCAAGGCAGCCTCATTAATATAGGTAGCTGAATCTTGGAGGTTGCCCACTAGATTCAACTGATCCCTGGTAGCATCCAAAGAACCAGAGTTTTCCAGGGTGTTAGCCCAACATTCCATAGCCCGAGCCACCCAGAAGATAGCTATGGCCGGTCTGCATGCGGCACCTGAATGGGAATAAATGGATTTCAGGCAAACCTCCACATTCCTATCTGTGGTATCCTTCAGAGCAGGGCCGGATTAAGGTCTGTGGGGGCCCTTGGGCAACAAACTTGTTGGGGCCCCTATATACCACCGTTGTTTGTCACCCTAGGAACATTTATTTCTTAGTATGCACCTTAATGCCCCAGTAGTAATGCCCCTCTTGCAATGCCCACTGTAGTAGTGCCCCTTATGCAATCTCCCCAGTAGCAGTGCCCCCTGTAATGGTCCCCCCTGTGCAGGCCCCCTGTAGTAGTTCCCCTTATGCAGTGCCCTTTATATAGTCCTCCAAGTAATGCTCCTTGATGCAGTGCCCCCTGTAGTAGTTCCCCTTATTCAGTGCCCCCAGAAGTGCCCCCCCTATGCAGGCCTCTTATATAGCGCCCCCAGTAATGCTCCCCTATGCAGTGTCCCTGTAATAATTCCCCTTATGCAGTGCCCCCAGTAGTGCCCCCCCTATGCAGGCCCCTTATATAGTGCCCCCAGTAATGCCCCCCTATGCAGTGCCAGTGCACCCAGTAGTGGCCCCCTATGCAGTGTCAGTACCCCCAGTAGTGCCCCCCTATGCAGTGCCAGTGCCCCCAGAAGTGGCCCTCCTATGCAGTGCCAGTGCCCCCAGTAGTGGCTCCCTATGCAATGCCAGTGTCCCCAGTAGTACCACCCCCATGCAGTGCCAGTGCCCCCAGTAGAGCCCCCCCTATGCAGTGCCCCAAGTGGTGGTCCCCCCATGCAGTGCCAGTGCCCCCAGTAGAGGCCCCCCTATGCAGTGCCCTAGGTAGTACCCCCCATGCAGTGCCAGTGCCCCCTTACAAATACATGGCAGTCTGTTCTTTGCTTTGTGTGTAGTGTAGACCGCACTACTGCGGTCCGCACTACTCTGAATTTGTGTGGGGGCCCTCTATGTGTGGGGGTCCCTGGACAACCGCCCCTATCTCCCCGCCCATAATCCGGCCCTGCTTCAGAGACGACATGGAATGCATAGGGAGGGTCATGCTTTTAACCAAGCGCATCACATGAGAATCCACCGCTGGCAAGGTTTCTCAATTAGTAAAATAGTCTTCAGCAAAAGGGTAAGCATAAGCCAGACGTTTCTGGGGCTGGTAACACTTTCCAGGTGTTTTCCATGCCACATCCAGGTGGTTCCCCAGCTGGTCAGACAACGGGAATATGGCTGCGGTCACTTTCACATCCTTAAAATAGGCATGTTTGGACTTAGAGGAGGATGAACCTCCATCACCTATGACCAAGGCTGCCCTGACAGCTTGTATCAGACCCGGTATATACATTTTCGACCTAGGCTCCGCCTCACGTGTAGTGGACTCGGAGTCAGAGTCATCCGGGAGCACCCCATCATCAGATGACATATCGTCGTCATCATACAGAGTAGATTGAGACGACGGTAAAAATCTTTTAGCCGGTCTACTCTAGGGTGCCTCTCCCTGCCGCATCTCAGCCATATTCTGCAACGCATTGGGAATCGTATTAACCCACGGGGGAGATACCACCTGCATGGGTGCAGACGGCTGAAGCAGGCTCTGGGAGGGCCTAAGCTGCTGCTGTGTGAACCTCAGCGGGAAAAACACAGGAGGGACAGCTAAACGAAACGGTGACCAAACAAAGAAGACTATGGCCATCCACCCGC
The DNA here is from genome assembly GCA_031769625.1 of Taudactylus pleione. Taxonomy (NCBI): domain Eukaryota; kingdom Metazoa; phylum Chordata; class Amphibia; order Anura; family Myobatrachidae; genus Taudactylus; species Taudactylus pleione. Next base: position 487,353 of record JAUIMM010000156.1, on the reverse strand, counting down.
AGGTTCAGACACATCGATGTATGAGCTTCACAATAACCAGCATAGCGTTGCCATGTTTCCCTATGGGACAGAAAAACAGAGGCAGTCTCATTACTTTTCAATCAGCCCTTGTATATGGGAGTCTAGCAGGTAAGTTCCAGATGACCAATGGAAGATGACATGTTGCAAACAAGATTTTATTCATGGCTTGAAAGGCAGAGCCAGTGTAATGGCTTTTTACATAAGGCAAACAGTTCAGGAACAATAATTCAGCTTATATGAGAAAGCATTTCAAACGAGCAAAGTATTCACAGCACAATCAGGGTTCCTATTGTCCAGCATAGAGAGAGCTTTTCTACCTTAGCTGGTCTTAATTGAGGTAAGGATGTGGTCCCTTCCTGGCTACAGGTGGTTAACCCTTTCCTCAATGTGGGAGAGACCCACTCTATCACATACCTGTCCCATTAAAGGGCGAACCTAAATTGCCCACAGTAGAAGCCCGACTCTCCAGCCCAGTTCAGGACAAATACTCTGCATTCAAATTTAGACATCCCGGTCTGTTCCGGACTTCAAAAGAAAAAGACTGGATTGCCAGGTACCACTTTGTCAGTCTTGCGTTCAAATGTTTCATGGACTGCAACCATTTTAACGGTGCATGATCGGTAACCACAGTAAACCTGGCCCCACAAAGATACCTCAATTACTCAAGAGCCCATTTTATAGCGAGGCATTCTTTATCTATTACAGAATACCTAGTCTCTTGTGGGAACAATTTTCTACTAAGATATAGGTGTTTAATGCCATCAAACTCCTGACACAAAACTGCCCCCAAGCCCATATCTAAGGCGTCTGTTTGTACGACAAAAGGCTTGGTAAAATTTGGGGACTTTTAAAACGGGCCTTTACACAAAAGATGTTTAATTATGGTAAACGCAGACTGACAGTCCCTAGACCACTCAAGTTTATTTGGGGCAGAATTTTTCAAACGATCTGTTAAGGGAGCCGCTAAGGTAGAATATTGAGGCAAACACCTCCTGTAATAGCTTGCCAAACCCAAGAAGGCCTTAACTCTTTCTTGGTAGTCAGAACTGGGGCATCGGCTAGTGCCTGTACCTTACTCACAAGGGGCTTCAGACACCTACTGCCCACCAAATACCCTAAGTACTTGGTTTCACTTTTACCTAGCACACATTTCTTAAATTTTGCAGTTAAACCTGCCTCTCTAAAAGACTGAAGAACAGCCCTAAGCCTAGTAACATGGGCCTTCCAATGCTGTCTATATATGATAATATCATCCAAGTATGCTGCAGCATAATTCTGATGAGGATGAAGCACCCGGTCCATTAACCTCTGAAAAGAGGCTGGAGCACCATACAAGCCAAAAGGCATTGTTTTGCACTGAAAGAGGCCCAACGGAGTAGAAAAAGCAGTTTTCTTCCTAGCTTCCTCTGTCAGCTCAATATCCCTTCACACGATCAAGGGTAGAAATATATCTGGCCGAACCTAACCTATCAAGCAAGTCGTTGACCCTTAGCATTGGGTAGGTATCAATTTTGGACACCATTAACTTTGCAGAATTCTATGCAGAATATTGTAGAACCATCTGGTGTTGGGCCAAGACAATGGGGCTACACCAGTCGCTAGATGATGCCTCAATTACCCCTAACTTCAACAGTTTTTGTACTTCCTTGATTACCTGTGCTTGTTTTTCTTTTGGAAGCCTATAGGGTCTTTGTTGAACTACTACCCCAGGTGGGGTTACAATATCATGTAAGACTAAATTGGCCCTCCCTGGTTTATCAGATAAAACATCTGAGAATTCTTTAACAAGGTTCCCCAAGGGAGGCTTCAGCTTGTCTGAATCCAAAGGTTCAAGGGGTGGAGAGACCCCATCGGACTGGGGAATCTGTGGACCAAGGTCACTATGGCTATTACCATGGTCTACAAAAAAAAAAAAAACAACTCTTGATCATTCCATGCTTTCAACATGGTAGATCTGCCTACCTCTACTGGAGTCAGGTTGAGAGAATTCATAATTTACTTCAACAACCTTTGTAATTGCTTCAAATGGCCCTTGCCACTTTGTTAGTAATTTTCTTCCCTCAGTAGGCAACAACAAGAGGACTTTTCCCCAGGTGAAAAAACTTGAGTACAGACATTACGGTTATAGAGAAGTTTTTGAGCCTCCTGTGCATTTGCCAAATTTTCCAGGGCCAATTGACCCAGTAGGTCTATAGGTGGTGCTTCCTATGCTTCTGTTAGGATCTGTGCTTAGCAGATCATTTTTGACACTGCATTTAATCCTGTGTGCTGATCACTGGTGTTCAGTAATTAACTGTCTGCCTGTGTGCAGTATCAGCTGCTCACTAATTTATTTGTCAGAGTGCACAGGCCAGCTGCACACTGGTCTGTCATTAAGGAGGCTTGCTAGGCTTCCACTGATTGGACTTTGTATCTGTTAAATGTACAGCCAGCCCTGCACTCCATGCCGGTGATAAAGTTGCTCATATTTCTGATTGTTCCAGTCTCCTGATTCCCAGTTGAGTTCCTATGCCAGTTTTGCTGTGTTTGTTTGCTGACTTTTGTACCATCCAGGCGGCTCAGTCTGCATTCCACCTGCTCATGTCGCTTGTGTCATTTAGGTGGCATGGTATGCTTCCTCCTCCTGAAGCACCAGTCTAGCCCGGCAGCTTGTGTCAACCCGGTGACATAGGCCGCAACTCAGCGTTCCAGGTACGCAATCCTGTGCATCATCGCCAGTGTCATCCTGGCAGAATTGGTAGCAACTTTGTGTTCCCAGTGCGCAAACCAGCGCACTGTCGCCAGTGTCATCCCGGTGGCACTGGTAGCTACTCAACGTTCTGTGTGCGCAAACCCGCACACTGTCGCCAGTGTCATCCCAGGGACATTGGTAGCAGCACTACATCTTTCATCGAAGACTCATCAGCCCAAAGGCTGCATCTAACCTTGGGGCCTTAGGTCACAACTTGCCACGGCAAACCAGCCCTCAAGGCTGCTCCACCAGCCCAAAGGCTGCATCTTGTTCCAGGCCCTCAGACCACTGCCAGTCAAGGCAAACCAGCCCTCAAGGCTGATCCACCAGCCCAAAGGCTGTATCTTGCTCCCGGCCCTCAGGCCGCTACCAGCCTCAATGCTGCTTCAACAGCCCATTGGCTGCATCACACCTTCGGTCTATTGGTTGCCACTTCCTACATCTAAATCGGCCATCAAGGCTGCTCCAACACCCCAAAGGTTGGCTCTCACCTCTAGCCTTTTGGCTACTACCAACTCATGCAAATCAGCCCTCTAGGCTGTTTTCGGCAGGTCTAACCAAGACTAACCCTCAGTCCTTAACATTATCACTGGCCATAAACTAAAGGTTAGTCATGGAACCCGGACAGAATCCAACGGCTCAGATTCATTTCCTAACCCAGAAGGCCAAGGACCATTTTTCTGGAAGTCGTAAGGAGTTTGTTAATTTTAGGGAAAGTTGCAAACTTTATTTTAAGCCTCTAACCTCAGGATCTGAAGTCCAACGAGTAGGCATTATCATTTCCCTCCTGCAAGGGGACCCACAGACTTGGGCATTCAGTCTTCCTCCCAATTCTGCGGGCCTTCAGACCGTGGACTCCTTTTTCACTGCTCTCAGACTGCTTTATGATGACCCAGACAAAGCAGCTTTGGCAGAGCTAACCTTCAGTCTCTGAGACAGAACAGCTGGGCAGCGGAAGATTATTGTACCATGTTCCGGAAGTGGGCTGTGGATTCTGGGTGGAATGATCCTGCGCTGCAGAGTCAGTTCCGCTCAGGGTTGTCAGACCAGGTCAAGGGCATTCTAGTACAGCATCCCTCCTCAAGTTCTTTGGATGATCTCATGGGTCTACAGTATCTACAGTATATACATAGAATGATGTCTCTGTGAGCGCAAGCTGGAAAAGAGATTCCCATCTCAAGCTCCCAGTTCTCCTGTTTGGATTCCTGTCACAGAACAATAGGAACCCATGCAATTGGGAGCTTTCCATCTTCCTGCTGAATATAGACAGAGAAGGCACACACTGGGACTGTGCATGTACTGCGGCAGTAAAGGACATGTGGCACAATTCTGTCCCATTAAGTTGGGAAGACAAGGCTTAGATAAGAGTGGAGGGATATATCTAGGTCTTGCGTCCATCTCTCCTAGGAATTCAGTCCTATTTTCTATTTTCTATCTTGCTCCAATCTTCAGAAGGACAGGTTTCTGTCTCTGCATTTATTGATAGTGGGGCCGCAGAGAATTTCATGGACCAGGTGTTCTTTGAGACTTTAGGACTTCCTTCGGAACCCCTGAAGAATCCAGTCATGGTTGTTGGTCTTGATGGCAGGAGTCTCTCCTCTGTACCTATCTCCTTCTGGATGCCGCCTTTACAATTGACCATGGGTGCCCTGCATCAGGAGGTCCTTTCCTTTCTTCTCTTCCAGTGCCCAATGGCTCCCATTGTCCTGGGTCTACCGTGGTTACTGAAACATAATCCAGTCATCCACTGGCAGTCTGGAGAAGTTCTACAATGGAGTTCCTCCTGTTTCATATGTTGCCTCTCTCATCCAGTTCGTCTGGCTGCCCTCATTCCCACTGAGACACCCATGATTCCTGCTCCCTATCGTCACCTGGCGGAAGTTTTTTCCAAGAAGAAAGCCGATGTCCTACCACCCCATTGAGCTTTCGATTGTGCCATTGACCTTGTACCCAATGCCAGACTTCCTAAGGGTAGGCTGTATGCTCTGTCTGTTCCTGAAGATAAAGCTATGCAAGAATATATGGAGGATGCCCTAAAGAAAGGGATCATATGGCCATCCAAGTCTCCGGTGGGGGCTGGTTTCTTTTTTGTTCAAAAGAAGGATGGATCCCTCTGGCCTTGAATAGACTTTCGTGGTCTTAAAATCACTGGGAAGAATGCCTACACTCTGCCCTTGATCTCAGTTCTGTTTGACCAGTTACAGGGAGAATTTATCTTCTCCAAGATCGACCTACATGGATCTTATTATCTCATCCGCATCCGTGAAGGTGATGAATGGAAGACAGCCTTCAATACGCACTTGGGGCATCTTGAATATTTAGTCATGCCATTTGGTCTGTCCAAAGCCCCAGCCGTCTTCCAGGACTTCATAAACGAGATCTTGAGAGACTTTCTGGGAGTCTTCGCCATAGTTTATTTGGATGATAGCCTTATTTTCTCCAAGTCTCTGGAAGAACATCGGCAGCACGTGAGGTTGATTCTACGAAGACTCCTGGAGAATAACTTGTACGCCAAACTGGAGAAGTGCGAGTTTGAGGTGGAAGAGATATCCTTTCTGGGTTATGTAATCTCATCTCGGGGATTCTCCATGGACCCAAATAAAATGAAGGCGGTCTTGGATTGGGAACAGCCCACGTCTCTGAAGGCCATTCAGCAATTTCTGGGCTTAGCGAATTACTATCACCGATTTAAGTCCTTTTCCACTATTGTCTCTCCCATAGTGGATTTGACAAAGAAAGGAGCGGATGTCAGTAACTGGACACCCAGAGCTGTGCACACCTTCAAGCAGCTCAAGATGGCTTTTGTGGGTCCACCTGTCCTCCATCATCCTAATCCTGTTCCTCCTGTCATAGTTGAAGTGGATGCTTCTGAGATCAGTGTTGGAGCCATTCTCTCTCAAAGAGACATGAAGGATATAAATCTCACCCTTGTGCTTTCTTTCACGGAAGTTCCAGGCAGCTAAAAGAAATTATGATGTAGGCAATCGGGAACTTCTGGCTATCAAGTGGGCCTTCGAAGATTGGCGCCACTGGTTAGAGGGAGCTAACCATATGGTGTCGGTGCTTATGGATCATAAGAATCTGTTCTATATTGAGTCAGCCAAGAGATTGAATGCCAGACAAGCACGATGGGCTCTATTCTTCACCCAGTTTAATTTCACCATCTCCTTTCGGCCGGGTTCCAAGAACGTGAAGGTGGATGCCTTTTCACGCAGTTTTTCTAATGAACCTTGTTCTACTGGTGGTGAGGAGTCCATCGTTCCCTCCTCTAGGATTCATTTTACCATGGCCAGAACTTTGGCAGACTCGCTCAGGCAGTATCAATCTGAAGCTCCTCCGGAAATGCCCCTTGCCGTAGTTTATGTCCCTGAGAGGTCTCGCAAAGCAGTCCTTAAAGATTTCCACTCCTCTGAGGCTGGGAGTCATCAAGGTGTCACGTCTTTCATCTAAGACTCATCAACCCAAAGGCTGCATCTAACCCTGGGGCCTCAGGTCACAACTTGCCATGGCAAACCAGCCCTCAAGGCTGCTCCACCAGCCCAAAGGCTGCATCTTGTTCCAGGCCCTCAGGCCACTGCCAGTCAAGGCAAACCAGCCCTCAAGGCTGCACAACCAGTCCAAAGGCTGCATCTTGCTCCCAGCCCTCAAGGCTGCTACAACAGCCCATTGGCTGCATCACACCTTCGGTCTATTGGCCGCCACTTCTGCCATCTAAATCAGCCCTCAAGGCTGCTCCAACACCTCAAAGGTTGTCTCTCTCCTCTAGCCTTTTGGCTACCACCAACTCATGCAAATTAGCCCTCTAGGCTGTTTTCACAAGGTCTAACCAATACTAACCCTCAGTTCTTAACAGCTTCCCATAGAAGGTCGAGAACACCCTGCGGCTTCGTCCCATAAAAAAGCTTAACAGGGGCAAAGCCAGTAGAAGCCTGGAGCATTTCCCTGATTGCAATAACAAAATGGTTAGAAGCTCATCCCATCCTTTTTTGCTGTCTCTATAAACTCATTTAACAATACGCACTTGAGTGTACGGTTGAATCTTTAAAAAAAAATCCATCCATTTGGGGATGATATACTAAGGTTCTGACAGATTTAATTTTTAACAACTTTAACACCCCGTGCATTCATTTGGATATAAAGTTTGTCCCTTGGTCGGTAAGAATTTCTTTAGGTAATACAACCCTGGGAAACAGCTCTAACAACTTAGTCGCTACTTGTTTGGCTGTAGTCACCCTTAAGAGAAATGCCTCTGGATAATGGTTGGCATAGTCAACCACAACTAAAATGAATTTATAGCCTTTAAAGCGGTGGTTCAGTCGGACCCACTAAATCAATCCCTATTTTTTCAAAGGGGACCCCTACAATTGGGAGAGGGCAGGAAATGGTCGGTTTACTGTTGTCTTTTGACACTCTGAACAAGCGGAACAGAACCATGAGACCTCAGCATAAACACCTGACCATCTTATGCCATCCCAAATGACCACCCCAAAGAACTTCATGGGCTTTAACCAGAACCTGCTTTTTGAAAGGGCCCGGGACCACCGTCATATCACCACCCCCGTTTGTTTGTGCTTATCTAGTCAATATAAAACCTCTCTAAGCAACACAAAATGGGGATATTTTACTTCTGTTACATGTGACAACAGGACACCATTCACTGAAAGAACCTGTTCAAAGGCCATTTGTAAAGCAGGATCTTCCCGTTGGGCCTTTCTTAAATCACGTGCAAGGGGAAGTGTTAAGACCTCTTCATTAATACTACTGTACTTAATTGAATCTCAGCATTATTCCCTGGTCCACAAGGATTAGGCTGGCTGTTAAACACATCAGTGGACCTGATTCAGACACGTTCGCAAGCGGGTCGATGGTGGCCCAGTGCGCACGCGCGGCGTGCGCGAGCCCCGGAGAGAGCGCAAAAAGCATTCGCTCCGTGGCTCACTACAAAAGGGGCGGCTGTCAATGTTGATCAACAGCTCGCAACATTTTGTAGGCGTGGCGGGGGTGGCTTCACAAACTGAGGCGTTCCCATATCAGTGGGAGAGCTTCTGGCTCTATTAGAGCCAGAAGCTCTCTGGGGCTTGAGGCCACGAGACCCTACCACAAGGGTCTCGTCGCAAGCCCGATGGTTGCGATGGTCTTGACCATCGCGACCATCATCCTGGCTGCTCACAATAGGTCTTTCAGAGCGTCCGGCTCTGAATCGGGGCCCGTGTTCCTAAACATCTCAGCATTACCATGGACATCAGCATGCATAGGCACATTAGTAATCACAGGTTCATCAGAATTATCAGATATGTTCACATGAGCAGGAACATCAGCATTTACATGCACATTGCTAGCAGTAGTATTATGGGAAAAGACCTTTTGTCCCAACAAAACATCATGAGCAAGCCAGTCTCTGTGATCCCTTCTCCTTTGTTTCTTAGATTTAGGAGCCTTTACCCGAGACATAAACAAATCAGGGGAGAAGGGAAATGCATTAGCAGCTTTCTCGCCAGCCTGAGGGATCTCTTTTGTTCTGCAACTTTTTCTGGTGCATTTTCCGCACATTTACAACTCGCTGCCATTACATATGGCCACTTAAAATTCTGTAAAACTGACGGAATCTTTCCAGTTTTACAAAACTAAAGGCTATTACATTCTCCCCTATACCTATTATTCCTAGTTTCTCCATCTATTCTCTATAAAAACAAAACTACTCTATGGGCCATATTCAATTTGAAGCGAAAAGTCAGTTGCTGGACTCTTCGCCATCATCGGAGGTTTTCAGGTTGTATCCCAGTTTTCAATTCCAATTCAGAGAGAATGGGACCTGGCGAAAACGAAATCGGTGAAAAGTCCTGTCATTTTTGGTGAAATCAGTCTGACACCCCCCAAAAGATGCTCTGACATGGGGATTCACTATGGATACCCCCGAAAAGACCTGCTAGAAGTTTTGTGGGGTCTTTAAACAGTCTCAGTAGCTGCTGTTTTGAGTTTTTAAGACAGTGGTAAAGAATAGCATTTAACCACTTTTTTGGGGAATATAAGTAGTACCATCAAATTTGGGGTACCTGAAAATGGGTGCTATCATAATTTTAAGTGGCTAAAGTGAACTTTTAAAAATCTGGAAAAATCCACCTGCTGCAACCACCTGCAATCCAAAAAAAAACCTGGGGCATACTTGGGCCCCCCCAGTGAGTCTATTTCGCTAGTTTAAAAGTTTGCCCCCCAACTTTTTTTTTTCACCCCCAAAATGAATACCTTTTTTAGGGTGTCCTGTTGTACTTTTTAAATTTTTTTTTACACAGATTAACTTTGGGGGACTGTACAAGGGGTGCAGGGTGGTTTATGGAAGTCTGCACCCCAAAACACCAATTCTGCACTTTTTATACCACCTAATCATAGGTGATACTTTTTTGCAGGGTATGATAAATTTACTTTTCGCACCGGCGAAAAGTCCGACAAATTGAATACGGAGATAACTCAAATCGGCGAAAATAACGTCATCGGCGAAAAAGTTTCGCTGAGAACGGCTTTTTGCTCCAAATTGAATATGGCCCATTATCTCTACATCATCAAAGTTGGAGTCTCTATAGCTGCAGGTCTGGGTACTGAGAAGACTTATCTTACTATAGCACACAGCTGTGATATCTCTACTGCACTGCATTAAGCACTCAACATCCAAACCGACCAGGCTTGTCAAATGGGCCACATTTTAGCATCTTGCTCATGCCTATAGTATGCTATAATATCTGCCAACATCGTATTGTACATTTCTGTTCTTAATTAGTACTGGATGCACTTTATAATTCTCTAATTGTGTTTTCTTTATGAGGTTCTGTGTATAAAAAAACAGTTTAGTAGTAAGCATTATAAGTTATCATATCCTAGATGCAGTAAAAGCTGTGAGTTGTCCAACACTGGTTATCATATCTGTATTTCTAGTACAATTTGCCGGAATGCGGTCATAATCCCGACCGCGGGTATTCCGGCGCTCAGAATCACAGCGCATTCCTCCCGACCGCCAGGAATCACGAAGGTAAGTAGCAGGGTTAGAGGGAGGGTTAGCGTTATGGTTATGGGTCAGGGTTAGGCACTAGGAGGAGGGTTAAGGTTAGGCACTAAGGGGGAAGGGTTAGGTTTAGGGTGCAGGGAGGGGAAGGTTAGGATCAGACACTTGGGGGGCGGGGAGGCACCAGGAACGGATCGTTAGGGTAGGGAGAGGGGGAGGTTTAGGATACCGACCAACAACTGTCCTAAACCCTGCCGGATGCCAGTGTCGGCATGCTGACCACTGGGATCCCGAGCGCCGGTATCCCATACCCAACCTTATCTAGAAAGAAAACATGTCCACCTAAAGCTAATTATGCAATTATACGCATACAAATATTTTAGAATTTAGATGCATAATAATTCATTGATTCAGGAATACATGCTACATAGTTAAGTGTAACATCATCAGGAAAGATAGTAGGCAGGAAGTAAAATAGTATTAGATAATTCAGAGCAGATGACATGTTAAACACATACTTGCCAACTCTCCCTCATTGTCAGGGAGACTCCCTGTAATAGTAGCAATCTCCCTGGGTGCATCTTACACCCGTCGTGAAGCTGTTTTATATATATATATATATATATATATATATATATATATAGATATGTACATTCATATGGGATCTATAGTATTTCCCTGCATTGGTTATAAGGCACATTGATCCCTATGGCCACATGTATTTTCAATAGATCTTACTAACTACTTTGAGGCTCATTTACATTTGGATGTAAGCCAATTTGATGACACGCCCCCCAGATGTAGCAGTACACGCCCACTTTAACGCCCACTCATAGGTGTTACTTTCACAATCTCCCTGAAATGCTTTTTCAAAAGTAGGGTAAACATGTTAAGACATATATAGGGGAATTCAATATGGGTGCGAAAACTCAGTTTTTGCGTTCATTTCGCACCTATGACGTCATTATCGCAGGTTTTGCTTTTACACTGTATTCAATTTCAAAGACTTTTTGCAGGTTCGAAAAGTCTTTGATAAAAAACGGGGATAACTTTTCACCATTGAATAGGTGTCGAAAAAAAGTGCAGAATTGGGGTTTAGGGGGTGCATGCTTAAAAAAAATAGCCTGCACTCCTGGGAATGACATTTAAAAAATAACTAAAAAAGTGAAAAAAAAAAATAGGGACACCCCAAAAAATAATTTAAAAATTGGGGTGAAAAAAAAAAATGGGAAAAAATTGTTTAACAATAGGGAAATAGGTTCAGGGCTATTCTGCAAGTATGCGGCAGGTGCACAATTGCAGAATTTTTAAAAACTTACTTTAGGGACATAAAAATATGCTAGTACCCATTTTCATGTACCCCAAATTTGATGGGACCACTTAAAAAAATGAAAAAAATAACCTAAGTGCTCTTCTGCATCACTTCTTAAATGTCGGGAAAAAAGCACCTGCCGCAGCTGTTTAAATGCCCGACTTTCATTTGCAGGCTAAAATGGGGGAACCCATAGTGATCCCCCATGTTTTTACAACTTTAGGGGGTCCTACAATTTTTTTAAGGAACATTTCGTAACTTTATGCAAATCCCACTTCGCAGGCTCCCGTTTTCGTTAGTTTCATATTGAATATGGGGATAAGCGGGCGCGCGCCCGATACTTTATCCCAGGTAAAAGCTCCGATATGAAACGTAAACTTCGACAGCGAAGTTTACGTTTCATATTGAATTCCCCTCATAGTAACATACTGTAGAACAGTGGTTCCCAAGCTCTCAGTTAAAGGCACCCTTAGGGTTTAATAGTTGGGTCAAAATAACTTACTAAGTATTTAGGTCAGGACAGAAATATTTATTATACTTATTAAGTTGTTTGCAAATATAGTACATATAAATCCAAGGAAAAATAAAATTTTTTATCCACGTCTCTCTCTTTGCCCCCCTCCATGTCTCTCCCTTTGCCCCTCTTCATGTCTGTTTTTGCCCCCTCCATTTCTGTCCCTTTGCCCCTCTCCATGTCTCTCATTAAAGCCTTCTCCATGTCTCTCCCATTGACCTTCTCAATGTCTCTCCATTTACCCCTCCCCATGTCTCTCAATGCAGTCCCCTACCATTTCACCAGCATTGTTCTTCAGCATCGCTCCTCAGAACACACGAGAAGTGAGAGACTGAGGCCCTGATTCAGAGCCAGACGCTCTGACAGAGTGCTCGCTCTGAATCAGGGCCGGCCTTCTGGTTTTTTAGAGCAGCCTCCTGGCCGCTCGCATAGCTGTGGGTGACCACCCACAGCTATAGCGAGCGGCCAAGAAGATGGTCGCGATGGTCAAGACCATCACGACCATCGGGCTTGTGACGAGACCCTTGTGGTAGGGTCTCGTTGCCGCAAGCCCCAGAGAGATTTTGGCTCTCACAGAGCCGAAATCTCTCCCACTGACATTACGAGTGATGTCAGTGGGGCGGCCCCCAAACAGAGGCGTTCACATGGGATGGGCCTCCGTTTGGGCAGCCACTCCCCCGGCCCGCCCACCAAAGGGGGCGTGCTGTCACTCAACATCGACAGCACGCCCCCTTTGGTACAAGACCCGGAGCGACGGTTTGCCCGTCGCTATCCGGGTCTCGCGCATGCGCACGACGGAGCCGGTTCCGTCATGCGCATGCGCACTGGGCCACCATCGACCCGCTTGCGAGCGCACAGCGCTCGCGAGTGGGTCTGAATCAGGCCCTGAGACCAGACACACACTGCATTGTGGGTCCTCATTCAGCAACAGGCAACCTTGCAATTCACTGCCTGTTGATTTCCACTGACAAGACCACTCCTGCACGCTCCCACCGCCATGGTCCACTGGGCTCTTCTGATCACCTGAACCAGTATGATCTGTGTATAGTAATGTTCTGTGTGTGATATCAGTATCAACTGTATATAGTAATAATTGTGTCAGGTGTGATATCTTTATGACCTGTGTATAGTGATGATCAATATGTATCAGTGTAGTATGTGATATCAGTATGACCTAGGAAAAAAGAAAATCAGTTCCCCAGTAGCCACTGGGGACTGATGTCCTGGTGCAATTAAAGTGGGGAGTGCTAGGGTTGCTTATTTAAAGCCTTGACACTGCTTATTCCTCTGGCACGATTGGACAGTAAACAAAAAAACAGCTAGTGAACTGCGCAGTTTGTCAAAGTATATACATATTTCTGTAGTGTACTAATAATATATTGGATAGATAAAGAAAGGCTTCCTTTATATAAAAATAAACAAATTTAATCACAATGTTGTAATGAACACATATACCAATTAAAATGTTCTACAATTTAAATATAATATTATCCACTGTAATAAATATAACGAAACAATAGTGATACTATATTGCTCAGCGGCCGGTTGTAGCAATATAAATAATCTAAAAGTCTCGTTTCCCTATAATCTTCCAGTGGTGCATATATATCTATGAACTCTCCGGCAGGATAAATCCAAATAGCCCAAGGTATATCAAAGACACTCTGTTAGTGAGTGTACTAGATGTTTAAAAGTGTGCTGAAGTTCTTAGTATATTATTCCAAAAAATGTTACTGAAGAAGGATCTGTGATAGGTTAAATGATGTGATATAACAATCACAGATCCTTCTTCAGTGACTTTTTTTTGTGTGACCCATTTGTATCCAAATTGCGTTGTGGTGACTACTGCTATTGGCTATCTATATGTACAGGGAGATGTATTTCAGAGTCTTTTATAGAGGTTATTTGTTTCCATCCAGGGGATTTGCTATTGGGTTGAATAGTACATCTCACTGCCCAAAATGTGCCTATACTAATGCCTCCCTATGGGGTCTATATATGATAATTATCGGGGTGCGAACGTACCCCGATAATTAACATTCTAACTCGCCGCGGATGCTGGAGCAATTCATCATTGCTCTGGCACAGAGACAGCTGATCCGAGCGGCTTCACTTCTCTTTTTGGAGCAGTGACACTAGTGCGCATGCGTGACCTACAGGAGCAGGCTGCAAGCCTGGAGATCACTGGACATATTGAATAAGTAACTTTATTCTGAACATTCACTCAGGAACTTTGTTATATCACATAATTTAACCTATCACAGATCCTTCTTCAGTGACTTTTTTTGTGTGACCCATTTGTATCCAAATTGCGCTGTGGTAACTACTGCTATTGGCTATCTATATGTTTTTTTGGGTATTGTTGGGGAATACCTATTGACACCTTTTAGCTGCATTAAGTCAAGTGCAGGTTCCTCAAATTTCTATTTTATCTCCCTGTACATTTATAGTCTTATTTGTATAAAGTAATGCCATCTTAAGGTCATCAGTAGATACATGTGTAAATTACCCTCCATATAATGGGGCTAACATAAGAGCCCATATAAACTCTATATAGCCATGGGCAGAACCTGAGGATTGACTATGAATAGATCTAGTCTATTATTGACATCATTGGGAGATAGAAGAGTCAGCACTGTATGGGCATGGCGACGGACCTGTAAGACAGCAAAATTAGAGGCACTAAGACAATTATACCTAGAACAGAAATAGGACGGTCAGTGTGCATGTTGTAGGTCCTGTCCTAGTACACATTATTTTGAATAATCTGTGCCTTAGACAAAGTTTGTGTACATTGAACCATCAAAAATCAAAGGTTTCATTATTTCAGTCATGACAAAATGATTCCGTATTTCGGAATATTCCGTATTTTGGAATATTTGGATATGGGAGACTCAACCTGTACTGCACACCGTATGGTAAAATCATAAAAGAAGCAGAGTTACCAGACCATACCATTGTGCCAGTGATTGGAAGTACTTATGGGCGCATCATGTGACCTCCTCCTTTGCATAATACAGGAAGGTCACAGCAGGGCCGGCTCGAGGCATGTTTGACCAGTGCGGTCGAACAGGGAAGCCACCACATAGAGGGCATATGCGTGCGACATCCATTCAGTGCAGAAAGAGCCTGATGTTAACGAGAGGCATGCCATATGGACACGCCCTCAAATAACATCATCTGGGGTGTGGTGTATGGTAATTAGGCCACACCCCCATTTTTGGACACACGTGGTAAAACCATGCCCAGGTAACGGGCGCTAGAGTCCCGTTGAGCACAGGGCATGGCTCCCCCTGGTGCCAGCCCTGGATCACAGTCAGTGTGCTGAGCACTGATATTGGCTGCCATATCTGCTGTGACGATACTGGATCAGAACCTCTATATACCCCTGCCTATACCTTCGAAAATCCTTCCTATAAACCTCTAAGAATAACGCTAATTTGCGTACGCAATCATACAGTAAATAGAGACTCCAGACTTAGAACATGTGGTTCGAAAGCACAAAGTATTATTCAAGTAAAAGTACAGTCAGTTACACGCTATTGATCCATACACAATTAGACGCAAAGGAAATATACAGACCCAAGCACAGTATAAATACGCAGAGCTTCCGGACCCGGTGATAGGTATCAGCAAGAGACCCCTCGTCATTCAACATTCAGCAAGAAGACAAGAACCCAGCGTTTGAGCACACATATTTATACCCCCCCAGAATAGAACGGACAATAGAGGAGTTTGTTGCTGATATCATTGTTTCCCAGGGGAGAAGCATCTGTTACAGAGCATTTAACAGGCTGGTTCAAATAGACTCTCCCTGCCTCTAACAGCTGGGGATCTTTCCCTTCCCGCCCCCTGCAACATCCTAACAGTTGTTCATGAAATGTACATTTTGTTGCTTGTAGTCTCTGCGGTCCATAAGTTGCGAATGCATGATGCGATCTCCCCACCGATAACACCGGAATACTGTTGAAAGAGTACGCATCAGTATGAACCCTAACACTGCTTTCTTATCATGTACAGAACCTAAGTTATCAAATATCTTTATTTCACAGCATTTAAACTAACTGAACCAACTTAAATCATATACTTTAAAACTTACTAAACCTTATGTGTGAATATGTAATGTGTGGGTATTCAGGGTTTGATATAAGGGCGCTATCTAACTTGGGGCAGATGCGTGCGCATAAGGCTAATAATACAGTGGTTTCATACAAAGTCCTATGCATTCGCTAATTTGCGAATAGTTAACAGCACAATTGTGCGTATTAATGTGTGTATGAGAAATGATGAAAGATGCAATCGCATGTTGCTAATAGTAATATCGCCACATGTACTAAAGGGTGAGTTTATCTAAAATGGCGCTTAGGCGGCCATTCGCAAAATGGCATCTTGCGATCTCATTTCCAAAATGGAGTCTTGCAGCCAGTCGCAAGATGGCGTCGCTGTGATTTAATTTTAAACTGATCTGGTCTCAGCCAATTATCCAGCTTCGACAGCTGCCATAAAGATTAAAATGTAAATTTCTCCAGTGTATGAAGCACAATTATAAGTAAGAGGTTTAGGGGTATATTTACTAAAGTTTATAGAAGTGGAATTGTTGCCCATAGCAACCAATCAGAATCTACTTATCATGTATCTAGCACCTTCTAGAAGATAATAGCTAGAATCTGATATGGGCTATTGGTTATGCTGCACATCAAACCTGATGATATCGCATGCAACCTAATGTATGTTAATGGTCCTTCTAGTGTGTACGCTCAGCCCCCGCTCTAGGGAAATCGTAGGTTGCTCCAGTGCAGTGGTGTAACTAGGGTATTTGGAGCCAAGGGCAAATTTGAAAATGGAGACTCCCCCCTGATGTGCGACAAAAAATGGGCGTGGTCACTTAAAAATGGGGGGTGTCAACATGACACACCCCTTTATTTTCACACTGAACATTCCTATCCATATGCACCTTAACCCCAGTAGTACCCCTTATACAGTACCCCCAGTATGCAGTTGTGGTCCCTCTTATGCAGGCCCATAGTAGCGCCCCTTATACAGTATCCCCAGTAGTGGTCCCCCTTATATAGCCCCCAATTAGTTCCCCTTACTCAGTACCCCCAGTAGTGGCCCCCCCAAATGCAGTGCCCCATGTAGTGTTCCCCCTTATGCAGTGCCCCCAATAGCAGTCCCCACAATGCAGTGCACCCAGTAGCGGTATCCCCTTATGCAGTGTCCTTTATATGGTGCCCCCAGTAGTAGAACCCCCCCTATGCAGTGCCCTTTATATAGTGCCCCCAGCAGGAGTCCCCCCCATGCAGTTTTCCCAGTAGTGGTCCCCTTATGCAGGCACCCAGTAGTGATCCCCCCTATCCAGTGCCCCCTGTAGTGGTCCTTCCTATTATTGCCCCCAGTTGTGGTCCCCCGAATGCAGTGCCTCTAGTAGTAGGCCCCTTATATAATGCCCCCAGTGGTAGTTCCCCCCAAGTAGTAGTCCCCAGTAGAGGTTCCCCCTCCTGATTAAGTGCCCCCAGTAGTAGCCCCCCCAGTAGAGGTCCTCCCAATAATGGTGCCCCCAGTAATAGCCCACCCCCAGTAGAGGTCCTCCCAATAATGGTGCCCCTAGTAGTGGCCACCCCTCTCCCGTTGTGCCCCCACCCCCAGTAGAGGTCCCCCCAGTAGTAGCCACCCCCCTCCCCCGTTGTGCATATAGGTTAAAAAAGAAATAAATATATATATAAAAATATACTTACCTGAATCCACACTGCTGCTGCTCCGGTCCGCGACGCCGCTCGCCAGTCCCCCCAGGCTGGCGCGCTTAGCATTATGGGACAGACGTCATGACATCTGTCCCATTACCCACTGAAGGAGCCGGACGGAAGTCCGGCTCTTGCAGTGGGTGCTGCAGCAGTCAATGAGAGTCTATCTGACTCTCATTGGCTGCTGTTTAACACACGCATCGCCGCCAGTGCTGGCGGCGATGCGTATGTTATGCACAGCCTGAGCCTGCCTCCTAGCGCTATTGGGCAAGCGCTCAGGGGGAGGGAACGGGCTCAGCTGTGCAGCACAGGACCGGCGCTGGAAGCCTAGCGCCGGTCCTGTGTAAATGTGTAGCGCTGATCGCACTCACTGCGGTCGGCGCTGCACTGACTAACTAGGGCGGGCGGGCCGGTACCGCGCCCCCCCGCGCCGCCGGTCCAATGGCGCCCAGGGCTCTCATCCCGCTCGCCCTGCCCTAATTACGCCACTGCTCCAGTGTGCACCCAGCTTTAGTATAGCAACAGATCTTCAGATATCAGACATTGGGGCCTAGTTATTAAGCTTTTTCCATACAATTATGTAAAAACTGCAGTTTCAGCATAATTGTATGGTTTGCCGTTATGTACTACTAGCTTAATGCTTGAGTATTCACAGAACTCTCCTGCAGAATGCTGATTAGCACTGCAAATCGCAGTCCTCATTATCATCAATGGGTAGTACCATCTGACCCCTATTTTACCAACCTGCTTTTCAGAGTTTTGCACCGTTAGTTTACACCTTCTTCAGATGTTTCAACATGTGTAAAACTCACTGGTTTGAGCTAATCTTTAGTATCTAAGGGCCTGATTCACTACGGAACACAACTGCGAATGCAATAGCAATTACGCACACAGTTCAACTGGAATAGTATGCTAATTCACTGCGATCACTTTCCCATCGCAGCACTACACAAGGGTGCCCACTTTACTTAGCACACATTCGTAATGTTTAGAAAGACTGCGAAACCATCAGAACAATCGAGTACCATCGCAGCCTCAAGCACACTTGCACAAGGTCAGACCTTACTCAGAAATTGCTAACTTCCACCCCTGCGTTTCACAGACCACCCCCCGTCACCTCCCACAAATGGCACTTCCTGTCAATCACTTTGCAATGGTTCTGTGTAGTCACTGCGATCGCAGTCCCCATCACAGTGTCTAATTTGTGCACGCACACTGTGATGTGCAAATCGGTCATCTGACCTGGGTATAGTGGCAACAATCGGCCCCCCTTAATCCGGCCCTGCCTCCATTTCCCAAAATGGAGATGAGTTGCTGCCATTGGGGGGAGGGAAGAGGACAGGTTCTCCATTGGCTGATGGAGTTTTCCTGACCTCTTTTTAGCAACTGCAATCACCGGCGTGAATGACCCCATGGTCACTCAGCCGGCAAAGGATCATGCAGATGTTCTGATACTGCGTCCATGGGTGCAGCTTGGAATAGTACTGCATGCAGGAGGTGTGATGCCTCCTGCTGCATTACCATAATAGTCATATTGCAGCTGCTACCATGGCAGCAGCTGCAATAGCGTTAGAGCTTGTATTATGTCCTGTGATCACTATGGGGCTCATGTAGAATTGGATATTTATGTCCAACATGGATGTATAGAATGTGCTACATCATACTACATATGTGCAGTGAAACATAGTATCTGTCACTCTGTATGCAGACTGTGACTTATCTGCCCATTGGCCATGTCTATGTGTAAAGAGGCAGAAATGAGAGAGGGAAGGGACAGGCTGGCATAGCCTAAGCACAGTATGGGCATGTGAAGAAACCACCAGCATAGAGTCCCCCTACCAACCCAACATTGGGCTGCATGGGGATGTATTCCCTAAGGGGATCAAGTCTGCAACATAATTGTGTACCTCATCCCTACTGCACAAACAGTCCTGTGCTGATGGCACTAGTGCTGTTCCCATACCCCTGGGCAGTGGGTGTAGGTTTGCTAGTTTAAATAAATGTTAATAATAAAAAACAATTGCAGCACTACAGGTCATAGCATGTCCAGGTCATCTTTAAGGAGTAGGGCATGCTGGCAATTGTAGTACTACAAAGTAAAAATAAATAATAAAAAATCTAGACACCTAAGACAAATATTTTACTCTAAATAAACACTCCCTTGCGTAAAACCTTTGTTTATCAGCTTATTGCTCAGGGGATCCTCTTTGGTTCATGTAGTTATCCACAGCTTAAAAATAGGAAAAAAACCCTCTTGGAATGATGATTCTCTAATCAGAACCCTGAAGCAAAGGGAAAACCAGCATCTTCTCACCTGTTATACAGCAAGTTTCCCTCCACAAGCTGAGATCAGACCATGGGCTAGATTTACTAGCCTTTTACAAGCTGCCAATTCTCAGCGGATTTGGCCCTGAAATTTAATATGGCATTATTATTACACTCAAAATCTAGCTGGTTTTACATTTAATATTGGTGCCATTTTACATTTCATAGTATCTCTTAGTAAACCAAGCCCCATGTGTTTATTCTGTATAGTCAGGCAGTGATGTTTCATTTTGTTGCTTTAGAATTCAATACGGCTCTGCTGTGCTTTGTGCATCAGGTACATTCGTACAGATACAGATCAGATAGTTGTATCCAAATCAAGGCATTGTGTTGTATCGCAGAATAACTCTGCCAGGTGATATAAAGATATGGTTCAAAAGTAGAAAATAAAGGCAGAAAAACAAAGCAATGTAGTAAAAGATACAGAAATGTATATCATTAAATTAAAGCAAATTGGATATAGAAAACCACTTTAACGTTTCTTATTATTATTTTTTATTATTCACAGGAAAGCATGGATGGACCCAATTTTGCTAGTCACGTATGTACTGTACCTACATTCTTTTTTTACTCTTTTATACACTTATACACTTTGTAGATAAAAGTGATTGGACAACCCCCCGCCAAGCGAAATGGCCCCATGCATACCATTGCACACGAGTTCCAAATGGACACTAATGTGGCGGTTTTGACAAGAACACTTGGTACGGAGGCCCATGCACTTGCATTTCTATGGAAACAACAAATGTTTTTTCAGGACAACAATGCCACTTGTCATGTGTCCAGGATGACGCTGGACTGGTATACAGAAAATTCGGTAACCCGGATGGACTGGCCAGCTCAGAGTCCAGATCTTAACCCCACTGAGAACCTCTGGGATGAAGTGGAGCGACGGGAGCATTCTAGGCCAACTCAACTTTTTTTAGTGTCACAGTTGGTCACTGTACTTAAGGCAGAATGTCACACCATACCGCCTGCTGCTGTCCAGAAAGTTGTGTACAGTTTGCAGAGCAGGGTGTCTGCAGTAGTCAGTGCACGTGGTGGACGTACAAAGTACTGACATCAATAAAATCTCATCGATCTATTTGCTGTCAGCATCCAATAACTTTTGTCTACATAGTTTGTGTGTGTATATATATATATAAATATATATATATATATAATATTTACAGTCAGGTGCATAACTATTGGGACATTGACAGAATTTTCATATTTTGGCCTCTATTCACCACCACAATGGCTTTGAAATGAAACAAACAAGATGTGCTTTAACTGCAGACTTTCAGATTTAATTTGAGGGTAATTACATACAAATCAGGTGAACGGTGTAGGAATTACAGCGGTTTCTATATGTGCCTCCCACTTTTTAAGGGGCCAAAAGTAATGGGACAAACTAAACAATCCTAAATCTAACTTTCACTTTTTAGTACTTTGTTGCAAATCCTTTGCAGGCAATTACAGCCTGAAGTCTGGAATGCATAGACATCACCAGACGCTGGGTTTCATCCCTGGTGATGTTCTGCCAGGCCTCTACTGCAAATATCTTTAGTTCCTGCTTGTTCTTGGGGCATTTTCCCTTCAGTTTTGTCTTCATCAAGTGAAATGCATGCTCAATTGGATTCACGTCAGGGGATTGACTTGGCCATTGCATAACATTCCACTTTTTAGCCTTAAAAAACTCTTTGGTTGCTTTTGCAGTATGCTTCGGGTCATTGTCCATCTGCACTGTAAAGCGCCGTCCAATGAGTTCTGAAGCATTTGACTGAATATGAGCATATAATATTGCCCGAAACACTTCAGAATTCATTCTGCTGCTTTTGTCAGCAGTCACATCATCAATAAATACAAGGGAACCAGTTCCATTGGCAGCCATACATGCCCACGCCATGACACTACCACCACCATGCTTCACTGATGAGGTGGTATGTTTTGGATCATTAGCAGTTCCTTTCCTTCTCCATACTCTTCTCTTCCCATCACTCTGGTACAAGTTGATCTTTGTCTCATTTGTCCATAGGATGTTGTTCCAGAACTGTAATGGCTTTTTTAGATTTTGTTTGGCAAACTATAATCTGGTCTTCCTGTTTTTGAGGCTCACCAATGGTTTACATCTTGTGGTGAACCCTCTATATTCACTCTTGTGAAGTCCTCTCTTGATTGTTGACTTTGACACATATACATCTACCTCCTGGAGAGTGTTCTTGATTTGGCCAACTGTTGTGAAGGGGTTTTTCTTCACCAGGGAAATAATTCTTCTGTCATCCACCACAGTTGTTTTCCATGGTCTTCCGGGTCTTTTGGTGTTGCTGAGCTCTCCGGTGCATTCTTTCTTTTTAAGAATGTTCCAAACAGTTGATTTGGCCACACCTAATGTTTTTGCTATCTCTCTGATGGGTTTGTTTTGATTTTTCAGCCTAATGATGGTTTGCTTCACTGATAGTGACAGCTCTTTGGATCTCATATTGGGAGTCGACAGCAAATGATTCCAAATGCAAATGTCACACCTAGAATCAACTCCAGACCTTTTACCTGCTTAATTGATAATGAAATAATGAGGGAATAGCCCACACCTGTCCATGAAATAGCTTTTGAGTTGATAGTCCCATTACTTTTGGCCCCTTAAAATGTGGGAGGCACATATAGAAACCGTTGTAATTCCTACACCGTTCATCTGATTTGGATGTAATTACCCTCAAATTAAATCTGAAAGTCTGCAGTTAAAGCACATCTTGTTTGTTTCATTTCAAAGCCATTGTGGTGGTGAATAGAGGCCAAAATTTGAAAATTCTGTCAATGTCCCCATATTTATGCACCTGACTGTGTGTATGTATGTGTGTGTATGTATATATATGTATGAGAGAGAAAAATAATCTGCCACTCACTTTATATATGTAATAACTTCCCCCCCGTTGCCCTCATCACATAACAGCGGAGTAATACATACAGAGAGAGATGCGGCGATCAGGGTTATGTCAACGTTTCAATGTTAATGCAGCGTCCTGAAGAAAATGTTGAAGTAACATTGAAACGTTGACACAAGCTGTGTGTGTGTATGTATATATATATATATATTTTTTTTTTTATTATAGGTTGGGTCTCCCATATCCAAATATTGTGAAATACAGAATATTCCGAAATACAGAATTTTTTTTTTTTAGCATGACTGAGATAATGAAACCTTTGTTTCAATGTACACAAACTTTGTTTAAGGCACAATATCATTAAAAATATTGTATAAAATGACCTTTAGGCTATGTGTATAAGGTTTAAATTAAACATAAATGAATTTCATGTATGTACACAAACTTTGTTTAAGAAAATATTGTATAAAATTTCCTGCAGGCTATGTGTATAAGGTGTATATAAAACATAAATGCATTCTGTGTTTAGAATTTGGGTCCCATTCCCAAGATATTTTATTATGGTATGCAAATATTCCAAAATACATAAAAGTCCGATATCCAAAATACCCCTTGTCCCAAGCATTTTGGATATGGGAGACTGTATCTTTGTGTATATGTGTGTATGTATGTATGTGTGTGTGTGTGTGTATAACTGTATATATATATATATATATATATATATATATATTATATAATATAATATTTCACATGATATTCTCTGTTGCACAATTAAGGTGCATTGCAATCAACCAGCATATATCACTATGTAATCAGGGCCCGATTCAGACCCGCTCGATAGGCTGCATTCGCACGCAGCTGGCCGATCTTCGCTATCTGCGCATGTGTATAAGATGCAGTGCGCGTGCGCGAACCAGTCACTGCGATTGGGAAGTGATCACACGTTGAGCTTAGACAGCTCGCTAGATTGAGTGGCAGGACAAGCCGCTTGTGGGTGGTGACAGGGAGGTAGATGAAAACGGTGGTGTGGAGGTGCGAACGCAGGCGTGACTGTGCATTCTATCGGCTTTTCAGTGACGTGCATAATATACACGCAGCATCATAGTACACGTCACATGGCTGTGTTTCACACTGCATCGATTGCAGTGCTTGTGGTAGGGTATGGTCAACCACAAGTGCTGCGTACGGGTCCGATGGTACTCGATGTTACTGATTATTGCATACACTTCCTGGAGATGATGTCTGATACTAAGGGAAAGTGGGCGTCTTATGACTGGCTAGGGGCGTCTTACATACAGCCCGCAATCGCACGCTAAGTAATGGGTGTACTAATGTCTTACCGTGCGATCGCTGGTTTTGCATACTTCAGCAGCTGATGGCTGCGTGCTAACGCATCTAGCGAGCGGGTCTATATCGAGCCCTCAGTTCTTAGCAAGGAGAAATGTACTTCATTATGTAACAGAATATAATACTAATATGCAGTTATATAGTAGGTATGTTTTTGATATTCACACTTTTTCTTTTACTGTGTGTGTGTAGTACATCACCAGTGGATGAATTCCTCTTACCTGGGTATGTATATCACTGTAATGTACTGTATTACGGCACATGGATAAGACACACTCAAAGAAAAGTATATTTATGTGTAAATCTCAGTATGCAGCCAGCACAGTCACAGTAACACTTGCCCCAGGCACTAGTCAGGGATATAGCTGTATATACACATATATAACTATCTCGTCCCATCATCCGCTTTGGCTAGATGACTGAGGGCCTGATTCAGACCCGGTCGCAAGCGTTGAGCGCTTGCAACCGGGTCGATGGAGCCGGCTCCGTCGTGCGCATGCGTGAGACCTGGATAGCGACGGGCAAGCCGTCGCTCCAGGTCTCGTACTAAAGGGGGCATGCTGTCGATGTTGAGTGACAGCACGCCCCCTTTGGTGGGCATGCCGGGGGAGTGGCTGCCCAAACGGAGGCGTTCCCATGTGAGCGCCTCCATTTGGAGCCGGCCCCACTGACTCACGAGTGATGTCAGTGGGAGAGATTTCGGCTCTGCTTGAGCCTAAATCTCTCTGGGGCTTGTGGCAATGAGACCTTACCACAAGGGTCTCGTCGCAAGCCCAATGGTCGCGATGGTCTTAACCATCACGACCATCTTCCTGGCTGCTCGCTATAGCTGTGGGTGGTCACCCACAGCTATGTGAGCGGCCAGGGGGCCGCTCTAAAAAAAAAATAGCCCTGCCCTGATTCAGAGCGAGTGCTCTGTCAGAGCGTCCTGCTCTGAATCAGGGCCTCTGTGCACTGTCCTAGCAGCTCTCCAAAAGGATCAGTGATCACTGTGGGGCTAATGTACTATTGTATATATGTCCAATATGGAAGTGTAAAATATGCTAATTCATACTACATATGTGCAGTGAAATGTAGTATATTACAGTTTGTATGCAGATTGAGACATACAGATGTGTCCACATACATCTATCCTCCACATGCTACAAGTCGCATTACATAACGCATGAGCGCTGTGTGACTCTGTAGAGCTGAGCATTTTTTCATGTGACTTTTTACCTTCAAAAGCATCTTAAAGCACGCGAATGCTAGCATAAGCATGAGAGGAGATAAGCACCCTGTTTTTTATTGTAGCAGTACTGGTTAGAACTGTTTTTTTGGTTGCAGTCATGTTATTGGTATTTGTATTGAGTCAATCAGAGTTTGACAGCCTATCAGGGACTTGTTTAGGCGGGCTCTGTTTAGAGTTATCAGTGCACTGGGAGGAGTCAGCTTCCTCTTTTCCAGTTGTGATTGTCTGGATAAGTACCTCAGTGTCACTGAAGCCATATATTTTGTCTTCCTATCATATTTCCTTGCTTATTCAGCAGTATATCCCTTTTACTCTGTCTTTTCTTCCCATCCTCATATCTTTATTAATTTTCCCCCTCCCCTCTTTTCTCTATTTTACATTCCCCCCCTGCTCTTTTACAGTCCCCCCTCCTCTCTTCCTACTGTCCTTTTTTTTGTGCAGCCCTATTTTATTCAACCCCCCCTCCATTCTACTTCTCCCCACTGGGCACATTCATACTGCTGCCATGCCCCATCTCCGCTGATGCCCCCCTCCCCGTCGATTGCTGTAGGCGGCCTGGCCTCTAGCTTTGGCGGCCATCTCTCCTCACACGCGTGGGGTGCGTGCACTGCACCCGCGCGTGTCCTCCGGCCCGGCGGCACCCGCCGTGCCCGGAGTGTTTGTTAGTGCACCCGCTCCACCCCATCCAGCCGGCAGGCATGGCTGGTGCGAGCGGGTACTGCATCGGGACCCCCCCCGCTCACCAACCGCTTCAATGAGGCCGGGCAGCGCGGTGTCCTCAGACACTGCGCTAAGCCCCGCCCCCACAAGCAGCGGGCGCCATTTTAGGTGCCTCAGCCCCCATAGACACAAATGTCACCGCGGGGCGCGTGCACTGCACCCGCGTGCGTGACCTCCGGGCCGGCGACACCCGCCGCTCCCGGAGCGTTGGCTAGTGCACCCGCTCCCCCATCCAGCCTGCAGGCATGGCTGGTGCGAGCGGGTGCTGCATCGCCCCCCCCGCTCACCAGCCGTTTTCATGAGGCCGGGCAGCGCGGTGTCCTCAGACACTGCGCTAAGCCCCGCCCCCACAAGTAGCGGGCGCCATTTTAGGTGCCCTGAGCCCCCATAGCCACTATGTCACCACGGGGCGCGTGCACTGCACCCGCACGTTGCCTCCGGGCCGGTGACACCCGCCGCGCCCGGAGCGTTGGTTAGTGCACCCGCTCCTTCCCCATCCAGCCTGCAGGCATGGCTGGGGCGAGCGGGTGCTGCATCGGGCCCCCCCCGCTCACCAGTCGGTTCCATGAGGCCGGGCAGCGCGGTGTCCTCAGACACTGCGCTAAGCCCCGCCCCCACAAGTAGCGGGCGCCATTTTAGATGGCCTGAGCCCCCATAGCACTCAAATGTCACCCTCCACTGCTCCAGGAGCAGGGAGGGTTTTTGCTGCTGACACCTGACAATGGGCACCCCCTTTCCAGGGGTCAGCTACTTGCCAGCACAGCTGGGTTGAATTATTCACCAATGAGCCACATTGCCGTGGACAGCCATCATGGTGATTCAAACCGCAATACCCCGTTAATTCAGCAGTTCTCATACCCAGGTTTAGCCCCTTTACCACCTGTTACCAGCGTTCCCATCAGCGGTTTGGCCCACCATGAATTTCTATAGGTATTGCGCCGCCCGCTGCATATTTTGGTCAGGGTTTTAGCCAGCGGACACTTCCGCCTGCCCTTCCTGTCTTTTCCCAGCAATTTATTAACCCTCAATTGCCCCATGCTCTGGGCCATCATGTACCGCAGGTGCTACACCCTTTGTGTGATCAGCAGTTTCTTTCCACTTCGACCGTACATAACCCTTACCCGTAATTTATCTAGCAGGTGCCCAGGGACATTTTTACAGCCGAATCCCACCCTATAACCCCCCTTGCCTCTGGTCCCACCACCTGTCAGGTCTCCCACCCCTCCGCACCCCACCAAAATTCATCCACATCCCCCTCTGTCTGCCTGAGCCGGAACTCCCATCCCTGTTGCTTTTTCAGCTTCAACTTTGTACATTACTAATGTTGATGTCCCCAGTTCGCAGAGCATCGTGTCACCAGCGTCTTTGGCTCCTGCTGCCAATGTCACGGAGGACGTTTCCGGCTTTATCGATTCAAGTCGTGGTGGGCACATCTCACAGCGCGGGACAGGAATCAGTTTCCACGGTCGGGGCCACTACTCCATCGACGTCTGGAGCAGGTGAGATCACTTCACCACATAACACTGCCACGTCATCACACTCTGAAGTCTCATACGATTCATCTGGCTCAAGCGAAAAACCGCACAGGCTCACGTGTTAATTTTTTTTTTTAGAAGAAAAAAGGGAAGCATAAGAGCACAAATAGATTCCGCAGTTATGCAGGCAGCTCGGTTCCGGATGCATCAGGCGATGCAGTTCATTGCTCTAATACTGCGTTTTTGTGGGGGTTAGATAGGTTTGTTAAGAGATAAAAAAGAAAAGAAAAAAAAAAGAAAAAAAAAGGGTTTCGTTTGCCCGTTGTTCGTCCAATTTTTTGTAAAATAGCGGTGAAAGCCAAAGGAACTTTAAGTCAGCTAGGGATTACCCAGTTGTTGTGGGGAAAAAATAGCGGCAAAAGTGGATGCAGGCCTGTTTCCCATCTCCTCCCTTAGTCTATTGGCGTTTTTCCCCTTTGGGTGTTGTTCCTAAAAAGGAGGCCGGTAAATTCCGGTTGATCCAACACCTGTTCTATCCAGAGGTAGAGTCCGTTCACGACGCTCTAGATCCAGGCGAATGCAGCGCCATTTATCGATCTTTGGAGGATGCCTCTACGGTGGGTGCACAAATTCGGTTAGGGAGCACCATTGGCGAAGAGGGACAGAGTCCGTTTTTCAGGCTGATTCTTTCAGATACTTGGGTTTCAAAATTGATGCGTCATATTGCGTGGATAAGTGTTTGCCAATGGTATTCTCCATTTCCTGCTCCTTTTTTCGAGTGTTTCAGCTCTTTCCTACAGTGGTGCATTCAGCCAGGTTCAGGGCAGTCAAGTATAGTCCATTATTTAGATGAATTCTTATTGATAGAGAGGGCCACAGCAGGCGTAAACAAAAAAAATTAAATAAATAAAAATAAAATAAAAAATAAAATAAAATAAATAAAAATAGTGAACTAGTTTGAATAGTGAACTTAAGGTCGACATGCGCTTATGGGGCACTTTTTGCAGGATTTTAACGGGGTTCGGTTTTTGGTTGCCCAAGCCAGTGGGCTTTGGATTTTGGGGCCTTTTTTGAGGGTCAGTATTGCGCGGCAGCTTGGCCACAGGATTGGCGAGCTGCCGGTTTTACAAGCAATATGCTCCTCCTCTATTGGTTCCCAATTGTAGTGGCCATAGAGTTCTAGATGGCGCAGCTTAGTAATCGTAGCATAATTTTCTGGTGCAACAACCTGGGGGTGGTTCAGGCCATTAACGCGTTCCGGAAGTTGAAAACGAGTTAGCGGATGATTTATCTCGTATCCAATGGTCAAGGTTTAGAGCATTGGCGCCCACAGCTAGCGTTCATGGTTTACCCTGCCATGCTCATGTCTGGCAGAGCATCAGGTCGGCATCGGCAGACTCGCTCTGAAAGCGTTGGCGACGGGTACCCTAAGGTCCTATACGGAAGCGTGGAACTCTTTGCTGGCTTTCATTAACAAAATAGATCAGGGTAAGAGTGTTGAAGGTAACATGTTGCAGTTCATTTGGTTTTGGCATGAACAAGGACGGTCAAAAGCAGCAATGTCCGGTGCTTTGGCAGGCACTTCATATTTTTCACAATTGCATTCTTGGTAGACCCAACTAGTAATTTATTCTTTCCAAAGCTCTGAAGAGTTGGGCGTAAGAACAGGCGCATTCAGATGATTCTCGTAGGCCAGTAGGTACCAGTTTGTTAAGGAATAGCGGCCTGGCAGCGGCAGGCGCGGCCTTTAGAGATTATGAGGCGATGTTGTCAGTTTGGCATTCGTTTTGGCATTTTTCGGGGCGCTGCGTATAGGTGAACTCAGAAGTCAGTGCGCACAGGAACTTTGTTGGAGAATGTGATTATGATTTCGGACTCGATTTTGCTGAAAATTCTGAGATCAAAGACTGACCAATTAGGTGGGGGACATTGGTAGTCAATTACTGAGCATCCGGACCCGAGCATATGCCCCGTGGCCATAGCTAAGCATTGCAACCAGCGGCGTCCGCGAAGGGGCTTGCAATGGCTAGTGCATGGGAACCTTTCACCGCTCTCGCGTTTTTCAGTTCACAGCAAATTTTAAGCATTATTTGATAGCCCTTGATTTGCCGGTGGGCATTATGGCGCACACTCATTCAGATTTCCCAGTGCCTTAAGGTGCGGCAGCAGCGGTTTCTTCCAGTGAGGCAATCAAGCGATTGGGTCGGCGGAAGTCTTCCGCTTATAAAGGTTATGCTAGAGGTGACAAGCTGCCTAATTAGATAGCGCTTCAATGCGAGTTTGTTTTTTGGGAAACCCAGTGCCTTAAGCTACCCGCCGCTAGGGGGGATTGGAGCTCTTTTCACCTTTTGCCCTCAATGAGGTTTTGGTGTTGTTCACCTCCATCTGGGTCACTCAAACAACTCAGTTTCCCTCCCTGGTTGGTGGTTAAAATGCTATGGTGTTTGAGCAATACTGTTGCTTTAAAAACTTTTTCCTTACAGGTCGTGGTAGGGTACTTGATAGGGTGTGGATTGTGGGTCATTCATATGTGTATTGGGCTGGCAGGCACTCCCTTGTTCGAGAGACCCCCTGTAATGTCCGCTGGATTGGGGTGCGCGGTGTCAGATGGAATGGCTTTTTGACTCTTCTCTGGGATTCAGAGAAAATATGGGGTGCCCCAGACTGCTTGGTCATCCATCTGGGAGGCAATGATTTGGGCACGCGTAGAGGTGTAGAGTTCATCATTGCTATAAAAGAGACTTGCCAATAATTGCTCAGCATTGGTCACAGGTTCAGTTGGTTTGGTCTGAAGTCATTCCTCGTAGATTTTGGAGAGGAGAGCAAGGAGCTTCAGCTTGTGAGAGAGTGAGGAGACAACTGAATGCTGCGGTGTCTTGTTCCGTGGAGAGTCTCGGGGCGTGCTATCATACACCCCCGTCTCCGCTATGAAGAGGTTGACTTCTATAGATCAAATGGAGTGCATTTGGTTGGGAAAGGTTTGATCTGGTTTGTACCAGTTGTTGTGTCTGGTATTGGAAGCATTTAGCGGTCCTAGTTAGCTGGTGGCGGTACGTCGTCAGTGGACCCCGTATTTGGCGGAAAGCAGTGCTCCTCGGCGGCTCAATTTAGTGCAGCTGAACTTGGCTAGCATCCCCCCTTTGAGGAGGCGAGTCGGTCGCTGCCTTAGGGGAGGACCAGGTCTCCATCTTATGGAGGGATCAGCACTTTGCTAGATTAAGGGGAGATGGTACTACTCGAGATAGCTCGCACTTGGGGGTGGAATCTCCACCCCCATCTTAGTAATACATTCCGCTTATGGGCTGTAGCCGAGTTAGCACTGCTTTTTCGCCACCATGCTCGATGCTATTACAGATCAATTACAATCCAATTAAATAAATTTGGCTGCGACCTCTTTATTGCAAATCTATTCAGTTGTCAGTGTCGTTATTTTAGATGTTAACATAACTTAGTTGAATTTCCATACGCTCGGAGCGAGCGATCGCATCTAGCGAGTGGGTCTCAATCCGGCCCTAAATCCAAATGATCATAGAATGCATCTTAGTGTGAACAGGGCCGACATGAGCGGGGGATGGGCATGGGTACTGAGCGCTGCTGGGGAAGCTGGGTACATGTGGAGTGGTGCCCCAGGCACTTCCTCTATTTCCCAGGTCCCTGCTCTGCCAGTGCCTCTCGCTCTGTCACATGATCCATGGTTTCTGGAAATTGGCCAATCCGGTCAGCAGGGGAGAGGCAGAGCTGTGCTGCAAAGGTGGACAATGTGACTCCCCCTAAGCAGGCAGCATCTCACTATACAATTTTACAGATCTCCTCTCTCAGCAGCTTACCTGGTCCCCTCTAACAAGCCTGGACCCAGGTAAACAGTAACTGCTCCCCCCCTTTCGGCACCCCTGAGCATGCAGTAACCTCATAACATGCAGAGGCAGCAGTATACCTCTGTGATGAGCTATGTAGTGATCACATGAGTGGGCTGCTGCCTCAGTCATACAGATTCCCCCTGACAATTCATGCCTTGCCACAATCAGTTCTTCTCCATCACACACAGAATTCATGGTTACCCCTGGTCACTGCATGCCTTGTGCTTAATTAATACTTCCCCAAGAACTATTCATGAACCCCATCAAGTCAATTAATACTCCCATGTAATTACTTTGCACATCAGCACTTTCCCTCTCATCTCTATTATCTCACTCAGGCCCTGATTCAGAGCCGGACGCTCTGACAGAGCGCTCGCTCTGAATCAGGGCCGTCCCTCTTACTTTTTGGAGCAGCCTCCTAGCCGCTCTCATAGCTGTGGGTGACCACCCACAACTATAGCGAGCGGCCAAAATGATGGTCGCGATGGTTAAGACCATCGTGACCATCGGGCTTGCGATGAGACCCTTGTGGTAGGGTCTCGTCTGCCGCAAGCCCTGGAGTGCTTTTGGCTCTATCAGAGCCAAAAGCACTCCCATTGATATCACTATTGATGTCAGTGGGGTCGGCCCCAGACGGTAGGCATTCCCATGGGAATGCCTCCGTCTGGGCAGCCAAGCACCCGGCACGCCCACCAAAGGGGGAATGCTGTCAATCACCATTGACAGCACGCAGCCTTTGGTGCAAGACCCATAATGACGGCTTGGCCATCGTTATTCGGGTCTCATGCATGCGCACAACGGAGCCGCCTCCGTCGTGCGCATGCGCACTCGGGCAACATCGACCCGCTTGCGAGCGCTCACCGCTCGCGAGCAGGTCTGAATCAGGCCTTCAGTTCATTTGTACCCAGCAACTTCACACCAAGTAATTTCTACTCCATAACCTTCAATTTGTTCTGACACACACATATGGTCACATTGTTGCCCTTCTAAATTGTACAAGTCAGGAAGGGGCATATTAACACCTGAGCGGGGGCCCATGTGCAGTGGACCCCCCTAAGCCCAGCATCTTACCTTGTGCCATCAAGTGGGTCCCTCCTCGGTGTTGCCATCTTTCCAGTGACATTCGGAAACATGGCACATGTACACAAGAGAACAAAGGCTCTGGCACTATGCCAGAGTCTTTGCTTTCACTGTATGGTGCTATTATCCCAAAGATGTTACTGGGAAGATGGTGCTGCTGTGACGGAGGAGGGACCCCCTTGCCAGTACTCTGGGTGTAGAGTGTGCAATGCAGGGCTCCCCTGAACCCAGGTCCCATGTGTAACACACCCTACACCCATTACAAATATGCCTATAGTGTTTTTCCTCAGATATCTTCCTCAGTCATGATGCATGACTGGAAACTTGAAGAAGTGCTGCAGTATCTGCAGTCTTATGTTTGCATCCGATAGAATAAAGGGTGGGATAGTGCAGAGCGATAGCTAGACTTTTTGGTGCTCTGTGCCAGAGAGAGCATTAGGGCTCCCTCCCCTCCCATTTTTTAAATAGAGACATAAGATAGTGCACCTGAAAAAGGGCTATGGCCCCATGGGGAAGGGCCAGGGATAGCAAGGAGATGCTGGGAATAAAAGAGTAAGCTTCAAGTGCGAATGATAATAAATAGGAAAATTGACAGGCCCAAACAGCGCCCCCTGCCCTGCGGTGCTCTGTGCCATGGCACAGGTTGCAATACCCTAGTTACAGCCCTGGGACAGTGACTGATATTGCTGCCTCACAGTGCTTGGCCATGGCTGTGATTATAACTAGGGCAGTATCTGTGTGTAGTTTGTACCATCTTATGGTCTTCCTGTAGTGGTAGGTAATACCACTTTTACACCAGAGCTAAAACCAAGGTTATTGCAGGGTTAACCCGTGTATCTCCTTGGTGTAAAAGGGGAAAGGGTTGGATTACCGGGTCGAGTGACCCGGCAATCCAACCCAAGTAAATTGCAGGGTTTAACACTGGAATAACCGGTGAAACCCTTCAGTGTAAATGGCGTGATGCGGATCATGGTGACCTGGATCATGCCGCATGCCTGTGGGTTAGCCGGCTACAGTGGCACTTGCAGATTACGTCATCTCCAAGCATCCACTTCATCCCTGGAAAAGTCGGATCTATGCAGACCCGGCACCAGTGTGAATGGCACCAACTTAGAAATATCCCGGTCGGCGCCAGGGAAATTCTGGGTCTGATCCAGATTGACCCTGTTCCAACCTCTGGGTCAGACCCGGAATTTTGGTATAAAAGCAGTATTACTTAGCTTTGGGCCATAATGACCATAATTTGTGTGGTATAGAATTTATACTGTAATGTCCTCTAACATATGAGATGCTGTACATGAGTATGAACTATGTAATATGTTGGCTCTATTTATTTATAGATTCATAATTTATTTCCTAGCAATAAATCAGAAAATAGTGTTCTTTGTAGCCAATTCAGATACATTACAGTCATCCAGCATATATTACATGTAATGAATTCCTAGCAATGAGAAATGTACTGAATAATAAAACAGAAAATAATACTATTATATAGCTATAATGTAGGAATGTTTTTGATTTTCACACATTTTCTTTTTCTGTGTGTATAATAGGCTGCCGGAGGAAGATACCATGGATTATGAGTATGTATTACACTGTAATGTGCTGTATTATGGCACGTAGATAAGGTGCACATGAAATAAAGTGTAATTATGTGCAAATGGTCAGTCAGACACCACAGTATGCGGCCAGTACAATCACAGTAACACTTGTCCCAGGCATTAGTCAGGGGTACAGCTATATATACTTACACCCCATAATACCATAGATAACATAGACCAGTAATGTGATTGTGTCAGTAGTAATTACTGTACTCATATTACCCTGTTTTTATATAATATACTAATATAATTATATATCATACACAAAAGAATAGAATAAAGTAATGACAGTGTTAATAATATATGAGAAAGTTGCATTTTCAATATAGAAAGTAAATAATAATAATCACATGTATAACAGAAATACAAATAAAATGACATAAATACTAACATACAAGGTTTTTCCCTTTAAAAATCAAATAGGAATCTTCTATTCTGCAACTGTTGTACTAGAAATATAAATTCACTGATATGAATAAACAAATGTAACTTCATATAATGAAGGTGATTCAGAGGTGGACATTGTTACAATTCATTTGTAAATGTGCGGTGATGGTGTTGTGGTTCTGGTCGCACTGTGTTACTCGCAGAGTGATTGACATCTTGCCAGCATTTGGGGGCAGTGTTGGAGGCCAGCTGATACCAGCAACTGCGTCTTCTGATGCAGTCACTGGTCTCAGCAGCTTACTTGTGGTGGATATTGTCAGAACCTTAGGGTTACTCAGATGTCCGATAGTCCGCACAATGTTCCTGATGTCGATCTGATGCTGCATTGGACACACGCAGCAAATCTGAGAAGCGGGTGGTGGGCGGCTCATTTTAAAAAGTGTCACCTGCAGCATTTGCACTACTTCTCAGGGTGGAAGGTGAGGGAGGGTTATGTGTGTGTGTGTATAATATATATATATACATATATATATATATATATATATGTATATATATATATATATTATAGTATGCAAGGAGTTGAGGTGGCACTCAGACAGTTAAATGTGAAGTAAGGACACGGAACACCGCAAGTCTCTGTCAACGTTTCAATTCAATAAGATGATAGTTTTATTGAATTGAAACATTGACAGAGACTTGCGGTGTTCCGTGTCCTTACTTCACATTAACTGTCTGAGTGCCACCTCAACCCCTTGCATACTGTTATTTATCTTGGAGGAAGGCACCGACATTTGGTGTAATGTTTAGGTAATAGTGACGGGTATTTTGGGATGATATATCTCTATATCGGCAGACAATAAACACAGTACACTGGCAGGTAAAGTACCAACATTTCTATGAGTTTATTTCATCGTCATCACGGCCCTGATGACGATGAAATAAACTCATCAAAACATTGGTACTTTACCTGCCAGTGTACTGTGTTTATTGTCTGAGTGCCAACGGTTTGTGGGATTTATGTTGGAGTTCTGTGCAGGGGCTACCTAAGGAAGGCACCGGTAACCCTGTCTGAGATATAACAAGTGTGCCGCCTATTAAGAGTATATATATATATATATATATATATATATTTTTTTTATTACACATACATAGGCACACACTACACATCTATATATTGATATACTTACACACACATACATATTCACACACAAAAACACATATATAGACCATACATGCATGTGTCCACACAAACATTACACACAAACATATATACAGCATACTACCGACATCTGAGATCCCTTCCCTGGAGAAGCCTGGGGAGGAGTATCAGGTGGGCGGTGTTGTCAGGGCCGGACGGGTTGCGTTATTAAACCTCCCCTTGCGGGAATTCACCATGAATGCTGCATATTTAATTAGGGGGCTGGGTTAAGTGCCCGCCACCTACGCACGGACACGCAGATTCCCGAGAATATTGTCCCCATTCTGCCCACTTCACTAGGGAGTGGGTGGAATGCGAGAGAAATGCCTACACTTCCGAGAGTGCGGGGGGTTAACCAAAAAATCGTGAGCCTCCCGCAGGTTCTGGGAGGGTAGGCAAGTATTATATGTATGTGTGTGTGTGTGTGTGTGTGTGTGTGTGTGTGTGTGTGTGTGTATGTATGTGTATAATATATATATATATATATATATATATAATATATATATATATATATATTTACCTTGCAGCATCTGCAGACTGCATGTTGTGGATGGGGACAGTATCTGGATGCTGCCCTGGCCCGGAAGAAAGGCACCATGTTATTAAGCCCCACCCACCTCACAGCAAAATGCAACGATTCGCGGGTCAATCGGAAAAGGTGGGGCCAAAGGAAACAAATTCATTGGAATCGCATTCATATTGGCTCCGCCTCCAACCAATTGACCCGCGAACTGTAGCATTTTTCCGCAAGGTGGACGGGGCTTATGGTGACTGCTCTGGTGCTGCTGCCGTGTGGGGGCCTCAGGACAACCACTGAGGCCCTGGGCTAGACTGTCATAGCATCTCTCATAAGGATCAGTGATCACTATGGGGCTCATGTAGAGCTGGATATATTTTTAGCCTACACATGTGCAGTGAATTGTAGTGTTTGTCATTCTGTATACAGACTGAGACTTATCTGACCATTGGACATGTCTACGTGTAGAGAGGCAGAAATGAGAGAGGGAAGGGTCAGGCTGGCATAGCCTAAGCACAGTAAGTGTGTGTTAAGTAACTAGTAGCGTATAGTTCCCCTGCCATGGTACCAATCCAATATTCGGCTGCAAGGGGCTGTATTCCCTAGGGGGATCAGGAATGCAAAATAAATGTGTACCTTATCCCTCCTGGAGAAACAGTCCTGTGTTGATGGTACTAGTGCTATTATCATATCCCTGGGTAGTGGGTGCAGGTTAGTTTATTTATTTATTGACAGTTTCTTATATAGCGCAGCATATTCCGTTGCGCTTTACAATTGGAAACAACATTAATTGAATAAAACTGGGTAGTAACAGACAGACATATAGGTAAGAGGGCCCTGCTTGCAAGCTTACAATCCATAGGGGATAGGTGTTGATACACAAGGATAGAGGCAGTGGTGTAACTAGGGTATTTGGAGCCCAGGGCAAATTTGAAAAGGGAGGGCCCCCCCCGATGTGCGTGGTCACTTAAAAATGGGGGGTGTCAACATGACACACCCCTTTATTTTCAAACTGAACATTCCTATCCATATGCACCTTAACCCCAGTAGTACCCCTTATACAGTACCCCCAGTATGCAGTTGTGGTCCCTCTTATGCAGGCCCATAGTAGTGCCCCTTATACAGTATCCCCAGTAGTGGTCCCCCTTATACAGCCCCCAATAAGTTCCCCTTACTCAGTACCCCCAGTAGTGGCCCCCCAAATGCAGTGCCCCATGTAGTGTTCCCCCTTATGCAGTGCCCCCAGTAGCAGTCCCCACAATGCAGTGCGCCCAGTAGCGGTATCCCCTTATGCAGTGCCCTTTATATGGTGCCCCCAGTAGTAGTCCCCCCCTATGCAGTGCCCTTTATATAGTGCCCCCAGCAGTAGTCCCCCCCCATGCAGTTTTCCCAGTAGTGGTCCCCTTATGCAGATACCCTGTAGTGATCCCCCCTATCCAGTGCCCCCTGTAGTGGCCCTTCCTATTATTGCCCCCAGTAGTGCAGTGCGTCTAGTAGTAGGCCCCTTTTATAATGCCCCCAGTGGTAGTTCCCCCCGAAGTAGTAGTCCCCAGTAGAGGTTCCCCCTCCCGATTAAGTGCCCCCAGTAGTAGCCCCCCCCAGTAGAGGTCCTCCCAATAATGGCGCCCCCAGTAGTAGCCCCCTCCCCCAGTAGTAGCCACCCCCCTCCCCCGTTGTGCAGATAAGTTTAAAAAAATATATATATATATAAAAATATACTTACCTGCATCCACGCTGCTCCTGCTCCTGTCCGCGACGCCGCTCCCGCCCGCCAGTCCGCCCGGGCTGGCGCGCTCAGCATCATGGGACAGACATCATGACGTCAGTCCCATTACCCACTGCAGGAGCCGGATGGAAGTCCGGCTCTTGCAGTGGGTGCTGCAGCAGTCAATGAGAGTCTATCTGACTCTCATTGGCTGCTGTTTAACACACGCATCGCCACCAGCGCTGGCGGCGATGCGCATGTTATGCACAGCCTGAGCCCGCCTCCTAGCGCTATTGGGCAAGTGCTCAGGGGGAGGGAACGGGCTCAGGTGTGCAGCACAGGACCGGCGCTGGAAGCCTAGCGCCGGTCCTGTGTAAATGTGTAGCGCTGACCGCACTCATTGCGGTCAGCGCTACACTGGCTAACTAGGGCGGGCGGGCCGATACCGTGGCCGGCCGCCGGTCCAACGGCGCCCAGGGCACGCACCCCGCTCGCCCTGCCCTAGTTACGCCACTGGATAGAGGCTACATATTGCACATTGGTCCAGCCAGATTGCAGAGGTTCTTGGTGAGCTGTATGATCCAGTCACACAGGAATGTTGGCCTAAGGTTAAGAAGATGATGTGAAAGTGAAGAAAGAAAAAATATGAGGTTATGTGTGAACTATAAGAAGGGATATAATTAGGGAAGATATGAAGGTCCTGTGAGTGGTTCTGGAATTTGATAAGCTTGTCTAAAGAGGTGAGTTTTCAGGGAACGCTTGAATGTTTGGAAACTAGCAGAAAGTCTTATTATGCATAGGAGGGCATTCCACAGAGTGGATGCAGCCCCAAAAAAAGTATTGTAACTGTGCATGGAAACAAGTAATGCATGTGGATGAGAGACACAGATCTTGTGCAGAACGGAGATTTTGGGTTGGGAGATATTTAGAGATAAGTGAAGAGATATTGTTGGTGTGGTTTGGTTAAAAGCTTTATGTATAAGTAAAAGTATTTTATATTGAATATGGTAGAAAACTGGTAATCAGTGGAGTGACTGACAGAGCGGATCAGCAGACAATGAGCATTTAGCGAGGAAGATTAGCCTTGCAGCTGCATTCAAAATGAACTGTAGTGGCAAGAGTCTGTTTTTGGGAAGACCAGTAAGGAGACTATTGCAATAGTCTGTGCGAAAATGTAGCAGCGCACCGGACACCAGCTGTTGCTTACCTGGTCCGGCAGTGATGGGGTCCCGGCCGGCGGTGAACACTGGGCGAGGAATCCCCGGTGCCCACTACTGGTATCCTCTCTTCCGGCTCCTCAGCAGCAGCAGAATGCAGGCGAACGCGGCTCCCATAGGGATGCGCGTGCCGCTCTGTATGTAATTTAAAGGGCCAGACACCTGTTATGACATCACAATAGGTGCCTAAATTCAAGCCCTGCCTATATAAGGATGTCCCTGGGAGCATTCCTGTGCCAGAGTATAGGCTCCCAAACCTTACCCCAGCGTTCCTGTGTGTGACTTCATTGCTTGTTATTGACGTTGGCTTTGTCTGTGACCCAATTTCATCTGCTCCCTGGTACTGTGCTTGGTATTCTGATTTTGACTTTGGCTATCTTCCGTGACCTGCATACGTCTGCTCCCTGGTACCGTCTTATCCTTTTGGTTCTGATTCGGCCTGTCTTCTCCGCTCCACGTCTTCTCCGCTCCATCCAGAGCTCACTAGCAACTGTATTGGGGAACATATTCTGAGGGCTGCGACCTTGGTGTTGGACAGAGCTAAGTCCATACCTCCTTACGGGGGCCCCTGGTGAGCATCGCCAGCACGCTAGACTCCGCGCCTTAGTAATAGGTCTCGCCAATCCTGAATACGGGTTTGCATCCATTACCCACCCGAGAGTTGCGACAGGGAATAATGAGTGCATGGTTTAGAGTTTTTGCAGTGTCTTGTGTAAGATATGGTCGTATTTTAGATATGGTTTTTAGTTGTAGGTAACATGATTCTGAGACAGATTGAATGTGGGGAACAAAGGACAGTTCAGCATCAAGGATGACACCTAGGCAGCGGGCCTTAGTAAGTTGAAATAAATAATATTAAATAACATTTTCCATAGCACTACAGGTCATAGCATGTCCAGGCCTCCTCTAAGCTGTTGTGCATGCTGGAAATTGTAGTACTACAAGTTTTAGAATATCCATGACTACCAGAGCTTGAGGAACCACTAGTGCCAGCTTGCCCTGGTACTCTTGGACCTTTAGTGCAAACAGTAGAAAGTAATGAAAAAAAAAATACAGACAAATGTTTTACTCTAAAAAAACACCCCCTCATGTAAACCTTTCTTTACCAGTTTATTGGTCACCTAAGTCCTTTGGATCAGGGGGATCATCCACGGCTTAAAAATAGGAAAGAAAACCCTATTTGAATGATGACAATCTCCACTCAGGCTCCTAAAGCAAATGGGAAACAAGCATCTTCTCACCTGTTTATACAGCAAGTTTATACAGCAGGGAGACCCTGGGCTAGATTTACCAAGCAGCGGCTTTTGTATGCTGCCAGATGTTAGTGGATTTGCAGTAATATTAAATGCAAATCATAATTTGCTTTACATTTAATATTAGTGCCATTGTAAATTTCAGGGTCAAACCCTCTGAGAATTAGCAAGTTTGCTTAGTAAACTAAACCCCATGTTATTCTGTTTAGTCAGGCAGTGTTGTTTCATTTTGTTGCTTTAGAATATAATACCTCTTTACTGTGCTTTGTGCATGAGGTACATTTGTACAGATACAGATCAGATAGTTGTATCCAAATCACAGCATTGTGTTAAATACACAACTCTGCTAGATGATATAAAGATATGATACAAAAGGCAGAAAAATAAAACAATGTAGTAAAAGATACATACAGGTCAGTGACATGAGGTAAATGGCTGGGGAGGCACTGGCTAGTACCCTCATGATGCCCACATGAACCCGTAGGTTTATGTGGGCATTATACAAAGGTGCAGCAGTATATAGTGCTGGAAATGTGGTAAGTTTTGATCAGGGATGTGTGGAAAAGGTAGACAGTGCCTCACCTGCTATACACTCTTTACTCCAGAGTTTTTCTTTTTAATTTTTAAAGTTAAAAACTGTGGAGTATATCTGAGTATGACAGGAAAGGCTCTGCCTCACCTGACCACACATCACTGAGACAGGTATGCCAGTAATTTACAGCACATTGGAGGTAGAAAACTACTTTAACTTTTTTTTCTCTAACAGTGCAGAGTGGTCAGACCCTGTCCTCCCATTCACATATGTACATACATTCTTTTTTTTACTTTTTATTTCTCTAACACAGTGGTTCTCAAACTCAGGGCCTGATTCAGACCCGCTCGCGAGCGCTGAGCGCTCGCAAGCGGGTCGGTGTTGGCCCAGTGCGCATGCGCACGATGGACCCGGCTCCGTCGTGCGCATGCATGAGACCCGGATAGAGACGGGCAAGCCGTCGCTATGGGTCTCGCTACAAAGGGGGCGTGCTGTCGATGGTGAGTGACAGCATGTCCCCTTTGGTGGGCGTGCCGGGGCGTGGCTGGTCAGATGGAGGCGTTCCCATGGGAACGCCTACCATCTGGGGCCGGCCCCACTGACATCACAAGTGAAGTCAGTGGGAGTGCTCTCAGCTCTGATAGAGCCAAAAGCACTCCAGGGCTTGCGGCAACGAGACCCTACCACAAGGGTCTCGTCACAAGCCCGATGGTCGCGATGGTCTTGACCATCGCGACCATCTTCCTGGCCGCTCGCTATAGCTGTGGGTGGTCACCCACAGCTATACGAGCGGCCAGGAGGCTGCTATAAAAAAAGAGAAGGACGGCCCTGATTCAGAGCGAGTGCTCTGTCAGAGCGTCCAGCTCTGAATCAGGGCCTCAGTCCTCAGGAACCCACCCAGTTCACTTTTTGCAGGTCACCCAGCAGGAGCACAGGTGTAGTCATTACTCACTGACACATTTTAAACGATCTACAGGTGGAGATAATTATATCACTTGTGATTCTGTGAGGAGACCTGGAAAACATGTACTGTTTGGGGGGTCCTGAGGACCGAGTTTGAGAATCTGTGCTCTATTTATTATGTACCATGTATGTATGTGTGTATATATATATATATATATATGTATATATATATATATGTATGTGTGTATGTATATGTATATATATATATATATATATATATATATATGTATGTGTTTTAGAGTCTCACACATTTTTTTTCCTGTATGTGTAATAGGACACCTGAAGAGGAGAGCCAGGGCCAGAAGCATGTATATCATTGTATACTGTTGTATTATGGGACATGGAAAAATGTGTACTATGTGCAAATGGTCAGACAGACGCATCTCACTATGTGCCATACTTGCCTACATACACAACTATTTACATGTGAGACACATACACAGTAGTCATACATACACAACTATTTACATATGAGAGACATACACTGTAGTCATATACACACAACTATATACATGTGAGAGACATACACAGTAGTCATACATACACAACTATTTACATGTGAGACACATACACAGTAGCAGGGGTGTATCTAGGGATCCAAGCGCCCCTGGCAATGTAATGGACTGGTGCCCCCCCTATGCAGTGCCCCCAGTAGTAACCCTCCTGTAGCAATCCCCCTATGCTGCATTGCCCCCATTAGTAGCCCCCCCCTATACAGTGCCCCCAGTAGTAGTCCCCCCTATACAGTGCCACCACTAGTGGCCACTCCCCTAAATTACCCCCAGTAGTGGCCACCCCCCTAAATTACCCCCAGTAGTGGCCACCCATATACAGTGCCCCCAGTAGTGGCCACCCCTATACAGTGCCCCCAGTAGTGGCCACCCCCCTAAATTGTCCCCAGTAGTGGCCACCCATATACAGAGCCCCCAGCATAAAGCACCCCCCCCATAAAGTGCCCCAGTAGCGGCCACCCCCTATTTCAGTGCCCCCAGTAGTAGCCTCCCCTATAGAGTGCCACCAGTAGTGGCCTCCCCTATAGAGTGCCCCCAGTAGTGGCCTCCCCTATAGAGTGCCCCCTGTAGCGGCCTCCCCCCCCCATAAATTGCCCCCTGTAGCGGCTTCCCCCTATTTCAGTGCCGCCCCTACACACACACACACAAAGAAAAAAAAAAACTTACCTGAACCTCACTCCTGACGCGACCGCCGCTGTCCGCTCAATCCCGCCCGCTCTTCTCCTGCATGGGAGAGACATACGTCATGACGTCTCTCCCATCACATGCTGCAGAGGGAGCCGGAAGATGGAGCTCCAGCCGGCTCCCTCCGAGGACGATGCAGCAGCTATTGAGAGTCAGGAAGACTCTCATT
Organism: Taudactylus pleione; assembly: GCA_031769625.1. Taxonomy (NCBI): domain Eukaryota; kingdom Metazoa; phylum Chordata; class Amphibia; order Anura; family Myobatrachidae; genus Taudactylus; species Taudactylus pleione. Next base: position 444,406 of record JAUIMM010000156.1, on the reverse strand, counting down.
ACCTGGCTTCTATTACAAACACACAGCCGCCGCTGGCGGCTACGTGTTTGTAAACTGTGTAGGGCAGACCGCTCTCACTGCGGTCTGCCCTACACTTGAGCGTGCCATCCTGGCCAATGGGTAGATACGCCCCTGCACAGTAGTCATACACACACAACTATTTACATGTGAGACAGTCGTCATACACACAACTATTTACATGTGACACATACACAGTAGTCATACATACACAACTATTTACATGTGAGACACATATACAGTAGTCATACACACACAACTATATACTGTACATGTGAGACATACATAACTATTTACATCTGAGACACATACACAGTAGTCATACACACACTATATACATGTGAGACACATACACAGTAGTACATACACCCAACTATTTACATGTTACACATACACAGCCATATACATATGAAACACATACACAGTAGTCATACAAACACAACCATACAGTATATATAAGAAATACATACACAGTAGTCATACAAACGCAACCATATATATATGAGACACATACATAGTAGTCATACACACAAAGGGTTCAATCCTATTAGGTGCAAGTAGCGAGTTTGTTTCTCGCAGAGTCCGCACTAAATCATGCTCCCGAGAACTCTAAAATCCAATTAAAAATGCCTATTCGCAGTACTCGTAGCAAAGGGGTGCAAATTGACTGCCAAATGAGATATGAGAGAAGTGTACAAAAAAGTAGGGAGAGCATCCCGGACACCCCAAAATTTATAATTTTGTTAGCAGGACCGTATAGAAGACTATTTGTGGGCATTAGTAAGGTACTTTAGGTTTATAAATTGTGTCAAAAGGCTGATTTTCATTTTTTTTTTTTTTTAAATGCAAAAAAAATGTTAAAAAGCTAAATATTTTAGTTTATTCTTAAACTAATTAAATGAAAAATGCAAAAAAAAAAGTAGGAAAAAAATTTGATTTTGGGTACTTTGAGGACACCTTTAAAAAATTGTAAAAAAGTAAAGGAAAAAAAAATTCAATTATATTGTAATTAAATTTGGGGTGCCTAAACTAACGAAATAGTCGATTTGGGGGTAATTTGAGGATTTTTTTTTTACCCCCAAAAATGACATGTAATTATTGGACTAATTAAGCTAATTGGAAACTTCCAATTGCCTAATTAATCATTAGGGGAGTGTCCAAAGGGTTCAGCAAATTGTTCAGACATTTTAACCTTACAGTAAAGATTTTCCTTTCCATCTCTTTCCCTTAGGGAGTTGCGAATGAAAAAATTCAGTCTCACTGGTTCAGAGTGAGTTGCTAATTGGATTGTAAAATGAATTCGCTGTACGAATTTGAAGAGAAAATAGCAACTTGCAATTTGCACCTAATAGGATTGACCCCAAAGTGTCTTCTCTTCTGTGAAAATGCTGCTGTTCTATAAAACAAAACATTGACATTGGTGTAGAACCAGAACCTGTCGCATGTACCAATATATGTGTTTTTTTTTTTTTGCAGGATAAAGCCTAAAAATAAGAACTGGCTGGCAAAAATCGGGATAACATCTAGTTAGTAGTAATTTAGCCTTAGACTCCATCAATTAATCTATTATATCCACATGTACCATTATAAGAAATGATTTTCAATGGTTAATACATCGAGGGAAATGTAATAGGGTTAATTTTGCAAAAGTACCAATTTTCCTGAGATTTTTATGTACAACTTACAGCAGGAATTTTGACAAAACTAGGTTGATTTGCCTTTAAACCTCCCCCCCCCCCAAAAAAAAAAATGCTTTATCCCATGGCAGGTTTGTCAGCATGTCCAGCATGTCTTCTGTGTATAAGTGTGTAACCAGCTTTGCTAACACCATAAATGGACAATTTCATGTTTGCAATATATTCAGAAATACAGTATAGACAACATGAGAAAGGACTAGAGGTTTGTTTTAGAAGACAAAGCATATTCTTTATTTGTACATTGATTCAGTCAGATGGTTAGCAGCCACTTGGCTGAGAAGCCTTCCATAACAGTGTACTAATAATAATAATATTAATAATAATAATAATACTAATAATAATTTATTACCAGTTATTTATATAGCAACACATTGATGGCACTCTGGAAGAGTTGCAATAAACAAGGTGTGACAATTGTGCAAGTTAGACCAGCTGATCACGCATGCGCGAAGTGAAGGCCAGCTGATCACGCATGCGCGAAGTGAAGGCCAGCTGATCACGCATGCGCGAAGTGAAGGCCAGCTGATCACGCATGCGCGAAGTGAAGGCCAGCTGATCACGCATGCGTGAAGTGAAGGCCAGCTGATCACGCATGCGCGAAGTGAAGGCCAGCTGATCACGCATGCACAAAGTGAAGGCCAGCTGTTTACCACCCTAGTTCCCCTATTTGAATTTTGGACTGTGCTGCAGCCTTACCTCTGGAGCCACCACTGCTAGTCAGTAGGTATTCCTGCTTCTGACAGTGGTGTTGTGTACTGTGGCGTCCACATTCATTGTGTCTGTGTGTTACGTGCTGATATGAACTAGTACTCAGCTGAACAACGCTTGTCCAGACATTTTGGAAAACTGAGTCGGTAAAGGCATGCCAAAGGCAATTTATTCAGCAGTTTGGAGGTCAGAAACCACCGGCAACATTCATTATTAAGTATCTGGTGAAAACACTGGAAACCATTTGAACATTGGGGCATTAGCGAGTGAAACACCCTGTGCACCCATCTGTGGTTTTCTCCTTTAAAAATCACATGGGAACCTTCTTTTATGCTGCTCCAATCAAAATGTCAGTTAATATGAATGATTTATTGCAGCTTCATATATAATGTAGCCATGATGATCATGAAACAAGTGCTATTAGCTGAAGAGGTTAATACTGAAATCAGCCAATCAGAAGTAACCAGATAGTGTCTAATGCGCCCTAAAATGCTCACATTTATTTCTCCAATACGGATAGTTTTCGCTTTAAATAGTGACAAGTATGCTATATTTTTTATTGGTTACTCTCCTAATCTGTCTATTCACCATTCAGTGTATTAACAAGGTAATGAGGAGAGATGAATAATCACATAGAGATAATGTATGACTGTGGAGATACAGTACAAGCTCTACTTTCCCTCTCCCTGTTCCATCACCCGCTTTGGCTAGATGTCTTTGTGCACTGTCCTGGCATCTCTCCATAGGGATCAGTGATCACTATGGGGCTCTTGTAGAGTTGGATATATGTCCAACATGAAAGTGCAAAATGTGCTTTTTCATACTACACATGTCATGTACAGTGAAATGTGGTATGTGTCAGTCTATATACAGACTAAGACTTATCTGCCCATTGGCATGTCTGTGTAGAGAGGCAGAAATGAGAGAGGAAAGGGTCAGGCTGGTATAGCCTAAGCACAGTAAAGGTGTTAAGAAACCTCCAGCGTAGGGTCCCTCTACCATAATACCAACCCAATATTGGGCTGCATGGGGCTGTATTCCCTATGGGGATCAAATCTGTAAAATAAATGTGTACTTCCAGACCCGTAACTAGACTTTTTGGTGCCCTGTGCCAAAGAGCATTGGCGCCCCCCTCATTTTTCAAAGGGACATAATGCACCCAAAAAAGGGCCATGGCCTCATGGGGAAGGGCCAGGGAAGAGAAAGGAGAGGTCAGGAGATGCTGGGGATGAAATAAGAGGAAGCTACAAGCAAGAACGATAATAAACAGAAATTTGACAGGCCCAAACAGCGCCCCCTGACCTGTGGTGCCCTGTGCGATGGCACCGGTCGCACTACCCTAGCTACGGCCCTGTGTACCTCATCCCTACTGGACAAACAATCCTGTGCTGATGGCACTAGTACTATTACCCCTGGTAACCTGAACCCCTGGGCAGTGGCTTCAGGTTAAATACTAGATGCTAATATTTGCATTTTCCACAGTATTACAAGTCATGGCATATCCAGGCTGCTTTTAAGTGGTTGGGTATACTGGCAATTGTACTACTACAAGCTCCAGAATACCTAAAATTTAAACCGGCAATAATATCAAATGCAAAACATAACTGGCTTTACATTTAATATTGGTGCCATTTTAAATTTTAGGGTCAAACCCGCTGAGAATTAGCAAAAATTGCAGCTTAGCAAACCAAGGGTCTGATTCATTACAGATTGCAATAGCGATTATGCACGCAATTTCACTGCAATAGTATGCTAAACCATTGCGATCGCTATGCCGTCGTAGCACAACATAAGGACGCCCACTTTACCTTACACACATCCGTAATCTTTAGCAAGATTGCGAAACCATCGGTAACATCGAGTACCATCTCAGCCTCATGCACACTTGCACAAGCTCTGACCTTACTCAGGAATTAAGAAAACAAAATATAACAGCGCTGCACAGGAAGGTATATGTCGTTGCGGGAGCTGCTTGACAGGCTAGAAGTCCTATCTCGCAGGGTATAGTAATAGATAAAAAGAAATATGTCAAGCGCTACACCAGTGTCAAATATTGTGCCTGAAAATATGATGGTATTCCTTACTCTATATTAGAGCAGTGGTATGCTTAATAACCCACCGTTATTAAGTGTAAACCAGTGTATTCTATTAAATGAACATACATGCAGAATCCAATAATTAAAGCATAAACTTTTACTATTGCAATACATGAAATAAGCAAGTAATTGTGCAAATATCACAAAACATATAATATACAGCAATTGGATGCTTATATCATATTTAAAATTACTGGCACCACTGATCTGACATCACTAGTGATGTCAGTGGGGCCGGCCCCAGACGGTAGGCGTTCCCATGGGAACGCCTCCTTCTGGGCAGCAACGCCCCTGGCACACCCACCAAAGGGGGCGTGCTGTCACTCACCATCGACAGCACGCCCCCTTTGGTGCGAGACCCATACCTATGCGGGTCTCGCGCATGCGCACGACGGAGTTCCCTCCGTCGTGCGCATGCGCACTAGGGCACTATCGACCCGCTCGCAAGCGCTGAATCAGGCCCTGAGTCCTCAAGCTGTATATGGCATTGAAGTGGATAATTTATGCACGCCCATGCAACAGCGTTCAAATGCACTGGCACGCCTGTGTTTCGCTGACCACCCCCGTTACCTCCCCCAAACAGCAGTTCCTGTCAATCACTCTGCGATGAGTCTGTGCGGTCACTGTGATTGCAGTCCTGATCACGTTGGCTGGTTCGCACACTGCAAAGCATAAGCATGCGCAGAGCATAACAATCGGCCGATTGCGTGCGTAATCGCAGTTGCGATCAGTAATGCATCAGGCCCCAAGCCACATGTGTTTATTCTGTATAGTCAGGTAGTGTTGTTTCTTATTGTTGCTTTAGAATAGAATACCGCTCTGCTGTGCTTTGTGCATCAGGTACATTTGTACAGATACAGATCAGATAGTTGTATCCAGATCACAGCATAGTGTTGTATGACAGGACAACAAAAATACACAACTCTGCCAGATGATATAAAAATATGGTTCAAAAGTAGAGAATAATGGCAAAAAAAGAATGCAATGTAGTAAAGGATACAGTCAGGTATGCCAGTAAATTAAAGCAAAGTTGATATAGAAAACCCCTTTAACTTATTTTTATTATTTGTAATTTTTTTTTAACAGTGCTCTGAGGTCGGACCCGATACCATCCATGTATGTACCTACATTCTTTTTTACTTTTATGTTTCTCTAACAGATCAGTCACATATGATCCTGCTAAGTCTAAAGGCCATTACTCACTTCTTATTCTTCTAGATCTCCCTGCTGCATTTGACACTGTTGACCATTCTCTTCTCATACAAACACTACAATCCCTAGGTCTTCAGGACACAGCTCTGTCCTGGGTATCATCATACTTATCATCTCGCCAATTCAAATAAAATAGATCCAAAACACAATTAATAATATTTCCAGACTAATGGTAGTTAGCATGATATCAATATCACTGACAATCAAAGTCACCCGACAAGCTCGCTGCCTAGGTGTCATCCTTGACTCTGAACTATCCTTTATTCCCCACATTCAATATGTTTACAAATCATGTTACATACATACATCTAAAACACATATCCAGAATATGCCCATATCTTGCACAAGACACTGCAGAAATTCTAATGAATGCACTCATTATCTCCTGTATTAATTATTGCAATAGTTTCCTTACTATAATCACTATAATCCATTTGGAATACAGATGCAAGGCTGATGTTCCTCGCTAAACGTTCATCATCTTCTGCTCTGTCAGTCCCTTAAATGGTTACCTATATTCTATGGTACTCAATATAAAATACTTTTACTTACACAAAAGGCTATTAACCAAATTACACATTATAGTGCTAAATGATCCCCAAAATGCACACATTTATGAGTGTGCCTGTTTTGTTCTTATTCTGTGTATTGGCAAGTGAATGGGGAGAGATGTATAATCATATAGAGATAATGTATGACTGTGAAGATACAGTACAAACTCTACACACCCCTCCCTTTTCCCTCATCCGCTTTGAGTAAATGGCTCTGTGCACTGTCCTAACATCTCTCATAAGGATCAGTGATCACTATGGGGCTCATGTAGAGTTGGACATAATTCCAACCTGGAAGTGCAAAATGCGCTTCTTCATACTACACATGTGCAGTAAAATGTAGTATTTCCCAGTCTGTATGCAGCGGGACTCTTCCAGGTTCTCTTTCTTCCCCAAAGGTTCAAACAACATAGGGGGGAATTAAATTATACCCGATATTTAGTCATACACACAACTATTTACATGTGAGACACATACATACTAGTCATACACAACTATTTACATGTGAGACACATACATACTAGTCATACACAACTATTTATATGTGAGACACATACACAGTAGTCATACACACACAACTATTTACATGTGAGACATACATAGTAGTCATACACACACAACTATTTACATGTGAGACACACAGTAGTCATACATACACAACTATTTACATGTGAGACACATACACAGTAGTCATACACACACAACTATTTACATGTGAGACATACACAGTAGTCATACACACAACTATTTACATGTGAAACACATACATAGTGGTCATACACAGAAAAATGCTGTTCTATAAAGCAAAACATTCAAATTGGTGCAGAGCCAGAACCTGACGCATGTACCAACAACATATGTGTTTTTTTTGCAGGAAAAAGCCAAAATCTAAGAAGAACTGGCTGGCAAAGATCGGGATTACATCTAGTTAGTAAGTAATTATGCCTTAGGCTCCATCAATTGTTTAAAATTCATCAGACTATTATATGCACATGTACAATAATAATAATAAATGCTTTTCCAATGGTTAAGATACATTGAGGGAAATGTAATAGGGCACAGTTTTGCAAATCAATCCAGCAATTTTGCCAAAATTATGTTTATTTGTCATTCTAACATAAAACCCCCAGTGCTTTATCCCATGGCAGGATTGTTGAAAAATCAGCACTTTTGCCATATAGGACCCTATTACCTTTCCCCCAGCATGTCTTCTGTGTATAAGTGTGTAACCAGCTTTGCTAACACCATAAATGGACAATTTCATGTTAGCAATATCTTACAAAAATACAGTATAGACAACATGAGAAAGGACTAGAGGTTTGTTTACATGGCAAAGCGTATTCTTTATTTGTACATTGATTCAGTCAGTCAGATGGTTAGCAGCCACTTGGCTGAGAAGCCTTCCATATCAGTGTACAAATAATAATATATAAAATAAATATATTTATCATTTATTACCAGTTATTTATATAGCAACATATAGATGGCTCTCTGGAAGAGTTGCAATAACAAGGTGTGACAATTGTGCAAGTAAAATAAATAACACAGAAGAGAAAACTATAGTACAGGTCAGGTATAATGTAGGGATGAGCGGGTTCGGTTCCCTGAGAACCGAACCCACCCGAACTTTGGGGATCCGGGGCGATCCGAGCCCAAGCTCGGATCTCCCTGTCTGCCCCGGATCCCTCTCCCGAGGCAAAACCTCGAGATCTGCTGTCGGATCTCGAGGTTTTGCCTCGAGCGGCCATTTAAAAAAAAATGCCTTTGCCTTTAATGGGCAAAGTGCTGATTGGCTGACAGAGCCGCCTGTGACGGCTCTCAGCCAATCAGCATTATGGTGCTCATTTGCATGTAGCACGGACTCGTGAGATCCGTGCTACATGCATCTGTGTGACTGACAGTGACATAGAGCACAGATGGGTCAGTGAGACCCGTCTGTGCTGCTGTGTATTTCAATGACACAGATGCACGCACAGACCAGGAGATCCATGCTACTTGCATCTGTGTCATTGACACAGAGCACTGACGGGTCCGTGAGACCCGTCTGTGCTGCTGTGGTAAAAAAAAAAAAAAACCTGTGTAAAAAAAGAAAAAAATTGCGTGCTCCCCCCCCTAAAAAAAGAGCAACCAGCCCCGGGCATAAGTGACCCAGTGCTGGGTGTGCTTAAATACAGGGGACAAACGACGTAGGGGTCCCCTGTACTTAAGCACAACCAGCACCGGGCTAGTCAGAACCAGCGCTGGTTGCCAAAATACGGGGGACAAACGACGTAGGGGTCCCCCGTATTCTGCGCAACCAGCTCTGGGCTCTGATCCGGTCCTGGTTCTGGAAATACAGGGGAAAAAAATTAGTAGGGTTCCCCTGTATGTTCCAGAACCAGCACTGGACTTTTTCTAGCGGGGGGCTGATGCCACAGCCAGGGGAGCCCTTTCACCGGGCCCCCCAGCCGCAGCATCAGCCCTGACCGCTAGTCAGCCCAGGCCGGCGATCCCTGGAGAGCTGGGGACCCCCCCAATAAAGGGGTCAACCTCTCCAGGGCACCCCAGGCCCAGGCTGATAGCCCGGGGCTATCCCCGCCACCCCTGGTGGCGGTGGGTGGCGGGTTGATTGTGTGGTGTGGTGTAAATAAAGAATATCAAACATTGTCTTTACAAGTAGAACTGCAAGTCCCAGCAAGCCTGCCCCGCATGCTGGTACTTGGAGAACCACAAGTACCAGCATGCAGGGCATTAAGGGCCCACTAGTACCTGTAGTTCACCTGTAAAAAAAATGTTTAAAAAAACACAGGACACACACACCGTGACAGTATAAGTTTATTAAACATACATACACACACACACACACATGTACACATACTCACCTATGTAACATCGTCCACTTGTCCGGTAAAGTATCCATAGGGGACCTGTGAAAAAAAACATACTCACCATCTCCTATGCGAGGTTCTGTCCTCTTCGTTCCAAAGTAGGCATCCCCGGACTTGGCAAAAAAAAAACCGAAAACGCGATCCACGAACTTAGTACCGTTCTATAGAACGGTACTTCCTGAATGAGAGCTTAGCGACGGGGTATCACCATGGAAACCCCGCTGCTAAGCCGCAGGGTAAACTTTAATAACCTTGCGGCTCCCACCATTGACTACAATGGAGGGAGCCGTTCATTGGCTGAGAGACGGGAGATGACCTCTCTCAGCCAATGAACGCTTAGCAGTGGGGTTTCCATGGTGATACCCCGCCGCTAAGCTCTCATTCGGGAAGTACCGTTCTATAGAACGGTACTAAGTTTGTGGATCGCGTTTTCGTTTTTTTTTTTGCCAAGTCCGGGGATGCCTACTTTGGAACGAAGAGGACAGAACCTCGCATAGGAGATGGTGAGTATGTTTTTTTTCACAGGTCCCCTATGGATACTTTACCGGACAAGTGGACAATGTTACATAGGTGAGTATGTGTACATGTGTGTGTGTGTGTATGTATGTTTAATAAAGTTATACTGTCACGGTGTGTGTGTCCTGTGTTTTTTTAAACATTTTTTTTACAGGTGAACTACAGGTACTAGTGGGCCCTTAATGCCCTGCATGCTGGTACTTGTGGTTCTCCAAGTACCAGCATGCGGGGCAGGCTAGCTGGGACTTGCAGTTCTACTTGTAAAGACAATGTTTGATATTCTTTATTTACACCACACCACACAATCAACCCGCCACCCACCGCCACCAGGGGTGGCGGGGATAGCCCCGGGCTATCAGCCTGGGCCTGGGGTGCCCTGGAGAGGGTGACCCCTTTATTGGGGGGGTCCCCAGCTCTCCAGGGATCCCCGGCCTGGGCTGACTAGCGGTCAGGGCTGATGCTGCGGCTGGGGGGCCCGGTGAAAGGGCTCCCCTGGCTGTGGCATCAGCCCCCCGCTAGAAAAAGTCCAGTGCTGGTTCTGGAACATACAGGGGAACCCTACAAATTTTTTTCCCCTGTATTTCCAGAACCAGGACCGGATCAGAGCCCAGAGCTGGTTGCGCAGAATACGGGGGACCCCTACGTCGTTTGTCCCCCGTATTTTGGCAACCAGCGCTGGTTCTGACTAGCCCGGTGCTGGTTGTGCTTAAGTACAGGGGACCCCTATGTCGTTTGTCCCTTGTATTTAAGCACACCCAGCACTGGGTTACTAATGCCCGGGGCTGGTTGCTCTTTTTTTGGGGGGGCACGCCATTTTTTTCTTTTTTTACACAGGTTTTTTTTTTTTTTTTTTTTACCACAGCAGCACAGACGGGTCTCACGGACCTGTCATTGCTCTGTGCCAATCACACAGATGCATGTAGCACGGATCTCCCGGGTTCGTGCTACATGCAAATGGGCACCATAACGCTGATTGGCTTCCTGTCTGCCACTGCAGTGCCACTCCTAGATGGGCCACGTGTTTGTGCCGCCCACTTGTGTCGCTTAGCATAGTCATCCAGCTACCTCGGTGCAACCTTTTGGCCTAAAAACAATATTGTGAGGTGTGAGGTGTTCAGAATAGAGTGGAAATGAGTGGAAATTAATGTTATTGGGGTTATTAATAGCGTAGGAACAAAAAAAGGCCCATTTTATGTGATTTTAGCGTTTTTTTTTATTTTTTAAGAAAAAATCCAGATCCAAAACACAAAACCCAGAACCCAAAACACGGAAGGGTGGTTTTGGCAAAACCAATCCAGATCCAAAACACGAAGAAAGATCCAGATCCAAAACCAAAACACAAAACACGAAAAGTGGCCGGTGCACACCCCTAGTATAATGTAATCGGCGTCAAATCTTAAGCACTAAAGAAGAGTTCTGGGCTATGATAAAGGGAAATATAGGTGGCTATCACAGAAACAGGAAAGGGATAATTGTGCATTGAGCCCATGCGGATTATTGGTCCCCGGTTTATGGCTCCAATGTGCTACTAAGCGAAGTAGTGAATTGCATCTTTTGCCACCACGAGTGGAGACGGGGACATGAGCAATAACTGCCTGTCTGTCTGTCTGTCTCTCTCTCTCTCTCTCTCTCTCTATATATATATATCCAACGAGACCCAGCACTCACCAGTCCATGAAAGTAACTGGGCTCCGGTGCCCTCCTGGAGGGTATTGCTCCCCCACAAATAGTCCACAATCCACAGAGGCGGCACTCTGAGACTTCAATATATGGTGAACAATAGACCCACTGCGGGGTAACTTGTAATGTGATATACAGGTCAAAGTTTCGGGGACCGTATCCCCTTTTTCAAGACGTCACATTTTAAAGTTACCCCGCAGTGGGTCTATTGTTAACCATATATTGAAGTCTCTGAATGCCGCCTCTGTGGATTGTGGAATATATATATATATATATATATATATATATATATGACATAAATACTGACAACTGAATGGGTTCCAGTCAGAATGCCGACAATCAAAATGTCGACATATGCAGTTTGGATTAGGCTGCAATTAGGTTTAAGCCAGAAGATCAGTGTCGATTTTGTAATTGTCAACATGTTGAAAATGGCGACATTCTGAACATGTCAACATTTAGAGCGTGTTTACTTTATGGTGCCGACATAGTGAATGTTGAAATTCTGATTGCCCACATATCATACTACACCCATCTGTGGTTTTCTCATTTAAAAATCAAATGGGAATTTTCTTTTCTGCTGTCCTAATTGAAATGTCAATTAATATGAATGAGTTTTTGCAGCCTCATATGATGTAGCCATGATAGGGTTGGGTATGAGATCCCGGCGATCGGGATGCTGCTGGTCAGAATACCAATAGCGGCATCCCGACAGTCCGAATCCCATAAGAAAACCAGGTAAGTCTAACCCTTACTCCTAACCCTAACCTCCCCCACTAGTGCCTAAGTCTAACCTTCCCCTCCCCACACCCTAAACCTTCCCCCTAGTGCCTAACCTTAACCTCCCTCCCTAGTGCCTAACCCTAACCCCCCCCAGTGCCTAACCCTAACCCCCCCTAGTGCCTAACCCTAACCTCCCCCACCTAGTGCCTAACCCTAACCTCCCTCCTTAGTGCCTAAGCTTAACCTTCCCCTCCCTAGTGCCTAAGCCTAACCTCCCCCCCTAGTGCCTAACCCTAACCTCCCCCCCTAGTGCCTAACCCTAACCTCCCTCCCTAGTGCTTAAGCCTAACCTTCCCCTCCCCGCACCTTAAACCTAACCCTTCCCCCTAGTGCCTAACCCTAAATCCTAGACCTAACCCCGCTACCTAACCTCCCGCTAATGCCCGATACTTACCTTCGGGATGCCAGCGGTTGGGATTCTGGTGCTGGGATCCTGATGCTGTTGGGATTTCGGCGCCGGTATCCGGGACGCTGACTACATTTCCCATGATGATAATGAACTAAGTGCTATTAGCTAAAGAGGTCAGTACACAGTTAGCCAATCAGAAGTCATTAGATAGTGCTTGAGCCCCAAAATGCTCACATTTATTTCTCCAACAAGGAGATATTTACTATTGGTCACTCTCCTAATCTGCCTCTATTCTGTGTATCAGCAAGTGAATGGGGAGAGATGGATAATCACATAGAGATAATGTATGACTGTGGAGATACAGTACAAGCTCTACTTTCCCTCTCCCTGTTCCATCATCCGCTTGGTGAATTGTCCCAGCATCTCTCCATAGGGATCAGTAATCACGGTGGGGCTCATCTAGAGTTAGATATATGTATATGGAAGTGCAAAATGTGCTCTTTCATACTACTCACGTCCAGTAAAATGTTGCATTTGTCAGTCTGCCCATGTCCATACAGAAAGGAAAGGGGTGGGCATTGGGCACTGCTGCTGTTGGCTGTGCTGCATCAGGCATGTCAGACTGTGACATGTCTGCAGACTCAGCCAGGCAGCAGCTGATAAGTGCGGGGCTGCAGCTGCAGCGTGTAGAGACCACCGCCAGTGTTATGTAATATAAGTATTTCTCTTTGAGAGACATCCTTATTATTATTATACCAGGAGCCTCAGTGCTGCCCCCTCAGGTGCCAGTGCCGTTAGGTGGCTGTCTAATGGTAGCACCGGCCCTGGGTCCCTCTACCATAGTACCAACCCAACAATGGGCTGCAAAGGGCTGTATTCCCTAGGGGGATCAGGTCTGCAAAGTGTAGTGCAGTGGGGAATATAGGGGAGATAATACCAGGGATCACGGCCCCTTATGGAGGGCAGAGCTAAAAGGATACAAATCACCTAATGATAAAAAGAGGCCAGACCCGCCCCTAATGTGGTCATCTGCATCTCCTCTCCAGGCTTCTACTAGAGAGGAGAATACAAAGGTAAGTATGCACCGATTTATACAGCAAGTGTTTTCCTACAGGCCTTGGTCAGAGCATGGGCTACAGTTACTTCGCAGCGGCTTTTGTAAGCTGCTCAGTGGATTTGTCCCTAAAATGTAAAATGCTAATAATATTACATACAGAACATAACTCCTTTTACAGTTACTTTGGTGCCGTTTTAAATTTCAGGGTCACACCCGATGAGAATTAGCAAGTTAGCAAAAAAGCTGCTTAGTAAACCAAGCACAATGTGTTTCTTCTGTATAGTCAGGCCCCAAGCCCCATGTTATTCTGTATAGTCAGGCCCCAAGCCCCATGTTATTCTGTATAGTCAGGCCGTGATGTTTCATTTTGTTGCTTTAGAATACAGTACGGTTCTGCTGTGCTTTGTGCATCCAGATCACAGCATTGTGTTGTATCGCAGGGCAACAAAAATATACAACTCTGCCAGATGATATAAAGATATGGTACAAAAGTAGAGAATAAAGGCAGAAAAACAAAGCAGTGTAGTAAAGGATACAGACAGGTATGTCAGGTTCTCACAACAAATTGGAGGTAGAAAATCACTTTAACTTTTTTATTTCTATTTCTCTAACAGTGCAGTGTGGTCAGACCCCGTCCTCCCATTCACGTATGTACTTACATTATTCATTTACTTTTTATTTCTCTAACAGATCAGTCACATATGAACCTGTTACTCTATTATGTACCATGTGTATAACTATATATATATATGAAGCTGGGTATTTCTCCACCATCCCTATAGTCAGATAAAAGTCATTGCTGGGACCGCCCTGCAATATCTGACAGCAGCAGCACCAAGGGGCCCATTTATTAATGATGGCATTGCAATGTGATCTGGGCATGGCATTACCTCCCATGATGGTACTGCAAGATGCCATCATAGCGCTGGAATATATCATTCGGCACATGCAGGGACAGGGGCTGTGACAGGAGAACATCCCTGCGATGTGCCGGAGTGCTGTCAGGGCTACTGTACATGCACTGTCCCACTGACTGCATATACTTGGCCACCATTGCCGGGGGAGGGTTCCTATGGAACTCTCTCCCAGTAACTTTTGCCACGTGTAGCCCATTGGGCAAATGCCATCAGATGGTGTTAGCTGTGGAGGCCAATATCCGGAATGCATCGCAATACTTGGTAATCTGTGTTGGTAAATCTGGATGCGGCTGCCTGTGGGAATGGAGGGATCACAGCAGGCATCAGAGATATCTGCTACGGTCCCTCCTTTATAAATGGGGTGATACTAATTAGTAATTATTTGTGGTTACCCCCGAAAACTGGTGTTTTCTGGGAATAAGTCACAAATAAAGGGCCCCTAAATCCAAAAATGATGATAGAATGCTTCTTAGTGTGCAGTGACCTCTGGTGTCAGCCTCGGGTACCTTTCCCAGAGTCATGATGCTGCAGTATCTGTATCCAATAGAAGAGGGGACGGAGAGTGACTGATATTGCTTCCGCACAGTGCTTGGCCATGAGTTGGATTGTAACCAGGGCAGTATCTGTGTGGAGTATGTATCATCTTTTATGGTCTTCCTGTGGGGGGGATGACTCCAGGTTATGTGGTTTCTTCTCAAAGATGTTAAAGGTTCAGAGCTGGATTTAGTTAGCACCGTGCAGCGACTGTGCTAAGGTATGCAAAAGTCGCAGGATGCATCTTGAGTTAAAAGAGGCCCACTGTATGATCCACTGTATGATCCACTGCTGCGTCTGAGGATGCAGCGTTTGACATCTGAGTAATCCTCAGGTAACTGAAGATGTTAAAAAAAATTATGCTGTTGGGTGCTAGAGAAGCTGCATCCAAGGACACAACCACAGGCTTCAGCACCCCCAGAAAATGGGGCCGACATGCCGGTTTTCTGTAAGACTTTCTGTAACACACCGCCCCCAAGTGCCAGGAGCATGTCAATCATGCTGTGGAAATTGGGGCACTGAGAGCCACATCACAGCCCCAGATTTGTACATCGCTGAGTGTCACTTATGGGTTTATGTATATACCTAAATTAGGCCCTGTGGTAGGTTACTTTGCTTTGTGCCATCTTCATTTATGGGGTAGAGAATTTATAGTGTAAGTTCCATTGATACATGGGGCTGCTGTACATGTCATATGTTGGTTTAAGATGAATAATAATTTCCAAGCAATAATTAAGAAACTAGAGCACTTTGTAGTCAATTAAGATACATTGCAATCAACCAGCATACATTACATGTTATCAGTTCCTAGCAAGCAGAACTAAACTTTATAATGTAATAAAAAATAATTAATGTTTTTACTGTGTGTATAATAGGGCTCCAGAGGAAGATCTCTTGGATTCTGAGTATGTATAACATTGTACACAATGGCCCTGATTCAGACCCACTCGCAATTGGGCGTACGTAAAAAAATCTTTAAATTCAAGCACTCACTCGTATTTTCGTACGCAGCTAAAAATCCGCCCCAAACTCAGCCGACCCCTCCTCTAACTAACGAGCGTGCCAAATAGCGAGCGTACATCCCCGAAATGGCTTGAAGGGAACGCACGCACAAGTACAAACCGGAAGTGGGCCTGTCAGATTCTGATTACCTGCTCGTTTATTCTGCCTACCTCCCTCAATCGTATCATGCCAATCAATGTATCAATTAGCTTAATTGTTTGTTTTTTTTCAACACAATGCAATAAACTTTAATCTTGTCCGTGTTTGTGTTTACTCGCAGAATACGTACGGCTGAAACCTTCGCTTTTATTGTTCAAAAGACATGTTAGCCCCAATTAAACAATTGTTCTATTTGTTTGTATCCCCACAAATTTTCTGTGGTTCATTTCTTTATTTAAATTTCCTTACGCATGTCACTGCATCAAGCCTATCATAACTCTCAAGAGATTTGTGGCCCTGTCGAACACATGACTCATACACTAACCAATAGAATTTGTCCTGTTAATTTCCCAAATACATTAGCCAATCAAATTTTTTTTGGGTGCTTTATTAAAAATAATTTTCTAAAAAAACACCATTGCCATCTTGAGATCCGCCGCATTCACCAGGCGTGAACTGCTGGTGCTGACGGAGGTGATGGACAAGCGGATCACCAGTCAGCCTCCACCCATCTCAAATAGCCAAAAGCGTTCTGCATATGCGGAGGTACGTCGCCGCCTGCGCTCCTTCGGCTCACGCCGACATATTGGCCAGCTGGAGCACAGGTGGTCGGACCTGCACCGGCGTACGCCCCGCTTGCTGGCATGCTTTCGCATGCAGATCGAGGAAAGTAAGTTTTATGGACTGTGGTTTTCAAGTTTATCTTGTGGGCCCTATCTGCGTGTGCATGTTTTCATGTCTGTCCTATTTAGTCATTGTAGTCATATCTGCATGTGCATGTTTTCATGTCTGTCCTATTTAGTCATTGTAGTCTTATCTGCATGTGCATGTTTTCATGTCTGTCCTATTTAGTCATTGTAGTCATATCTGCATGTGCATGTTTTCATGGCTGTCCTATTTAGTCATTGTAGTCATATCTGCATGTGCATGTTTTCATGTCTGTCCTATTTAGTCATTGTAGTCATATCTGCATGTGCATGTTTTCATGTCTGTCCTATTTAGTCATTGTAGTCATATCTGCATGTGCATGTTTTCATGTCTGTCCTATTTAGTCATTGTAGTCATATCTGCATGTGCATGTTTTCATGTCTGTCCTATTTAGTCATTGTACATTTTTTTATTTTTTTTATTTTGGATTCCTGTTGAAACTAACCACAATATTTTTTTCATCTTTTAGGGGCACAGCAAAGACTACGGCGTCACCGCCAGACAAGACGCCGGTCCCGGCCCCTCTCTCCAACCCCCAATTCCTCAATTACCCCCTCCTCCCCAGACCCTGTGGCCGAGATTTCAGGTCTACTTCCCCTCCAGCCCAATTCCCCCTCTCCTCCATCCGTCCCTCCTCCAAATACCCCCTCCCAGGAGTCTTCAAACACCCTGCCCCTAGGTTTGGGGAATGTAGCCACCTCCGAGGTGGTCCAGGGAGTGGCTTCTCGCTCTGGCGTTTTGCCGAACGGTATGTTTTTTTATTTTATTTTGGGCACCACAAACTGTTTGTATGTAATCATGTGTCGTCCCCATTTTTGTTGGCTTTCTGTCGCCTTAGGGTATTTTTGGGGGTTGTCTTTACCTGTTCCTGCTGATTTCACCATACACATATCACACCTGTGTGCATTTTTTTAGGGCCCTTGTATTTTTGGCCTAGGACATTTTGGGGTGCTGGGTTTTATCCGTGTAATGTTTTTTTTGGCCACAAGCTTTTAAGTTTTGGTTTGCTTGTTTTGTGTTTTTTAAGAATGTTGCTTCATTATAGATTTATTAATCCCCAAACTTTTGTCACCCACAGAGGAACAGAGGCGTCGGGCAGAAATCTGTCAGTGTGTGGCACGTATGCGGGAGCAAGTCACCAGGCTTCTGCAGGGCCTTGACCATCTGGCGGTCCTCCTTAGGAATTCGTTTTTTTTTTATTTTTTTTTTCTAATTGTTTCCTAATAAATCAGTTTTAATTCAAGCTTTGTCTCATGCGTTTTTAGTAAATCCAAAATTCTTTACACTGACATAAGTAGACTCTTCAAGCAAGGATTGCCACAGAATCTCACTACAGAATGTGTGTTGTATTTTGAAGGCAAACAGGCACAAGAAACCCCTCCCAGTACCAATGTCATTTTCCTTTTTTGAGGTGGACAACATGATAGTTTACAACATTTTTCAGGTTCCTATTTGGTGGCCAATCTGCTTAGGACAATCTTACGAAGGCAACTGATTGTACAGGATTCCTTGGTGTGTTGGTTAGTACCCCGAAAACATATTACATTTTAGCTCCACTTGCTTCATTACTGGGTTACCCCTTAGGTAAAATTAACGTTAGGGAGTTTGTTTACACTTGCTTCTAACGTGCCCAAAAAGGAAACAAATTACACTCTCCAAAAATTTATTCACAACAGAAATCAAAATACAAAGTGGTCACTCACAAACAAAACACACAGTGATAATCAGAAATACACCACATACCAAAAACAGGAAACTAACACACAACAAATCAAGAACTGGTTGACGAAGGTCCATGCCCACATGATTTCAAAAATATGGCGTTGCAATATGGGTGTCATAATATATTCCAGAAGTTTCCACATAAAGGTTTTTGAAGGGTAGCAGGAAGTAGTCATCGTGGGAGTGCCAAAGATTATGCAAACAAACAGAAGATGGTGCAAGAATTAATATAAAAAAAGATGAACGCCAAAAAACCGTAACACATTGGGTATACACACTGTTGTTTGGTCAATAATTACCTAAAATATCGGGCCACCACATCATCGCGTATGGCCCCCCCACATACTGACCTCCGACCAACCTCGGGGGGGCCATCCTCAGGTAAGGCATCCTCTGGCTGCATTGGAACACCACTCCTTATGGCGATGTTGTGAAAGATCCCACACAGGACCACAATTTTCGAAACCATATCCGGCAAATACATGAGCTCGCCACCAGAGCGGTGGAGGCATCTGAATCGGCCTTTTAAAAGGCCGATACAGTGCTCCACCACTTGCCTGGTGGCTGTAAGTGCGGTATTAAACTCACTTTGTGGACCTGGTGTGGGAGCCAAATAAGGAGTGAGCAGCCAGGGCATGCAAGGGTATCCACTGTCTCCTGTGAAAAAGAATAGACAACATCAGGATCACTGTGTATCAAGCTTAACATTGTTATGTACTAAAGGTCTCCACTTACCCAGAAGCCACGCATCACCAGCTTGTAGGTTGTTTAATTTGTGCCATATCCCTGATTGCCGGATGACGAAGGTGTCATGTGCCTGGTAATTTTGCATTCAGGGACAGGATCTGGAGGGAGGCATCACATACCACCATTACATTCAGGGAGTGATAGTGTTTGCGGTTGCGAAATATTGCCTCCAGCCGTGCTGGAGGCTGAAGTGGTATGTGAGTACCATCCACAACCCCTATGATGTGTGGGAAGCCAGCTATTTGGTAAAAATTGGCCTTGGCCACACTAAGGGCACCCATATCCAAAGGCATTTTAATAAAATGATGGAGGTGCTTGAAAAGTGCCTCCATCACTGCCCTCAGGATCCTTGAAAAGGAGGATTGTGAGATGCCCGCCACTATTCCCACCATTGTTTGAAACGATCCTGAGGCACAGAAATGTAACACCGCCATAAATTGCGTAAGTGGTGGTATTGCTGTTGGACTGTCAATTTGCCGCTCAAGATCACTCTCTATTAATGAGAGAGTGTCTATGATGATTTTGGGAGGAAGACGGTAGCGTCTTAAAACCTCATCATCGGGCATTCCAAAAAGGGTGACACGTGTTCGAAATATCTGGGGCCTTGCACGCCTACGATGCCTACGCCTGGGACGAGATTGAGGTTGGTCGGCTTCCGGGAGCATGGCCAGAACAATCCGCCCAAGATCAACCTGAAATGGCAAGATTTGAATGTAAGGCTTTGGACCCACCCCAAAAGAAAATTAAGAACAACTTAGCTTGATGATACCATCCATTGCTGCTTACATGCCGGGGTATTGACATGATACGTCCAAACTGAAAATAATCCCAATATTAATTTGTAAAAGTTTAGTCTGTGCATTGATGTTTCTAAATTTTGTGCTAGACAAAACATAAAATAGGCTAAACACACATTTGGGCAAAGAGCAAAACGACATTGCACACAGTACATCAAAATGGGTTGAAATGTAAGCCAAAAATGCGAAAGGGCAACCACAAACAATTTTACAGGATTAATAAGCATTTAAAAATGCGCTAATTAGTTCGCCAATACAAGTCAAAAAACAACAGAGAAAAATGCGCTTAGTTCGCAAATACAAGTGACTATACAAACAGAGAAAAATGCGCTAATTAGTTCGCAAATACAAGTTAATAAACAAACAGAGAAAAATGCGCTAATTAGTTCGCAAATACAAGTGACTATACAGAGAAAAATGCGCTAATTAGTTTGCAAATACAAGTTAATAAACAAACAGAGAAAAATGCGCTAATTAGTTCGCAAATACAAGTTAAAAAATGGACTTACCAAGAGCAAATATATAAGATTCCAAATCAAAAGGTCTTTGGGTCCGAAATAAAAAAAAACCTAAAAGAGATGAAATTATGGATCAAAAAAATAAAAACAAGAAGAAACACAATGAGACACCAATTGAACCAAAGTTAGACTTCACAAAACTTACCAAATCAAGAAACGAGGAAAGAAAAAAAAAACAAAAAAAGCGAACGGAAAATAAAAACGCAAATCTAGCAAACCAAATAAACTCCAAACGCCAACTCCTTAATCCGCAAACAAGAAACTCCAACCAAGGTAACCTCCAACAATCCAAAAACGCCACCTCGACTCGAGACACACCAAGCCATAAATAGTGTTTCGTTTCCCGCACAAATTAAGGAGGGATCATAGGAACGCACAATCAATGATGCGGCCGCAAAATAAGGACGCATGTATAAATACGTCACGAAAAGACATTTAAATTCTGGTGTATTTCTTGTTTGGACCTCAGACATGGCTACAGACCAGGGAAACAATGGACAAGAGTCAGGCGGTAAGTCTTTCATGCATTTTGTCTCAATGATTAATTTGAAACATAAGATTGGGCAAGTTGTGAATTTGAGAAATCTGAATATTTACACAAATAGGTGAGGAGGATGACATGGAAGAGGCTGCTGGGCCCAGTATTCCGGCCAAAGCTGCAAAAAAAAAAAGGCAGCCACATTTCACAAGAAAGGAGATGGAGGTTTTGATTCAGAAGTGTGTGGACATCCTGCCACAGGCAGACAGGAATATGAGTACAAGCCAGAAGTGGAGAATGTGGGAAGAGGTAGCCGTTGCTGTCAATAGGGTGGGTGATTATGTCCGTCTAGCCTGGGATGTCAAACGGCGGTAAGTAAACACTTGCCCCCCCTAAAAACAAACCCCATTTTAAACAAAAGGATAATGGTTTCCATTTTATCCCACAGATGGGGCGACTTCAAATATCGCCTAAAGCAAAAACTCGCGGACAGGGCTAGGCATGCAAGGGGGACAGGTGGGGGTCCCACCCCTGTGTCATTGGCGTTGACGGATTTAGAAGAGCTGTCACAGGGGTGTGTGCAGCCTGTGGAGGTGTTTGGCGTGTCCAACATGGATACGGACATGCCAGACTTTGCGGCTCCTCATGTTGTCCCAGGTAAATCTTGTGATGTCACCAACTCTGAAATGTTAGTGGGCCAATATGTAGATTCTAATGTGAGTCTTTTCTCATTTTTCCTAACAGAGACACAGGTGGATGAGTCTGCTCCAGAGGGGAGCCTTGGCCGCCGAATTTCTGCTGGCTCTGCAGGGGAGGAACCAGTACATCTGGCTGAGGACCCTGCAGAAGCCAGTCCAGGGCAATCCCCCTCGCAGGCAGTGGCCCTCCTCACAGAACTCAATTTCAAATCGGATTTCCATACGGAGATTCTGCAGAGGATGGACGCCAGTCTGCTACGGGTGGCTGAGGCCCTGGAGCAAAATGCTGCGGCCAATGTGACCATTGGTCAGGCCCTGGCGGAAAATACCAGGGCCAACATCCGCATCGCCAATGCCCTGGAGCAGGTCGTTCGCCAGTACATGGTGGAGCCGACCTCCCTTCCTGCCGGAACATCAGGATCCTCCACCTCTGGCACAACATCAACCAATCCTCCAAATGTGCCTAGCCCTGTGCCTAGTCCAGAGGCCACAACATCTGCCTCTGGACAGGCAAGCCCGATGACATCCCGGACCCGGTCTGGCGCCCTCCCTCCCCCAGCCAAACGGGTGAAAAAACGGTGAAAGCAATGGCGACTTTTCCCACACTCCTTCTGTGCTTGGCTCATATTCCTTTCTGGTCAAAACTTCCCTCTCCTTTCTTGTGAATTGTTTTTAATTTTGTGTTCTACATTTCATAAATCTTTTATATTGGCCCAATTATTGTAACTTTGGGAATGAACCCTGCAAAAAAACTTTGCCTAAAATTGTTTTATTTTTTATTTTTTGTTTGAGCAATAAAAAAATAATAAAAAACTGACATTGTATTCTCACATTATTGTCAAAATGGATTACATTTAATCCTGGGCCAAAAGGCACAAACTGGCAAGAACCACATTTTACATGCCCCCCAAAAAAAGGGCTCTTTAAGGAACGTTTCAAATTTAACATAACGATGCAAATTCAACAGGCCAAAAGAAAAAGGTAAAAACTAGGGGTGTGCACCGGACACTTTTCGTGTTTTGTGTTTTGGATCTGGATCTTTCTTCGTGTTTTGGATCTGGATTGGTTTTGCCAAAACCACCCTTCCGTGTTTTGGGTTCTGGGTTTTGTGTTTTGGATCTGGATTTTTTCTTAAAAAATAAAAAAAACCCGCTAAAATCACATAAATGGGCCTTTTTTTGTTCCTACGCTATTAATAACCCCAATAACATTAATTTCCACTCATTTCCACTCTATTCTGAACACCTCACACCTCACAATATTGTTTTTAGGCCAAAAGGTTGTACCGAGGAAGCTGGATGACTATGCTAAGCGACACAAGGGGGCGGCACAAACACGTGGCCCATCTAGGAGTGGCACTGCAGTGGCAGACAGGAAGCCAATCAGCGTTATGGTGCCCATTTGCATGTAGCACGAACCCGGGAGATCCGTGCTACATGCATCTGTGTGATTGGCACAGAGCAATGACAGGTCCGTGAGACCCGTCTGTGCTGCTGTGGTAAAAAAAAAAAAAAAAACCTGTGTAAAAAAAGAAAAAAATGGCGTGCACCCCCCCAAAAAAGAGCAACCAGCCCCGGGCATTAGTAACCCAGTGCTGGGTGTGCTTAAATACAGGGGACAAACGACGTAGGGGTCCCCTGTACTTAAGCACAACCAGCACCGGGCTAGTCAGAACCAGCGCTGGTTGCCAAAATACGGGGGACAAACGACGTAGGGGTCCCCTGTATTCTGCGCAACCAGCTCTGGGCTCTGATCCGGTCCTGGTTCTGGAAATATAGGGGACAAAAAATGAGTAGGGTTCCCCTGTATGTTCCAGAACCAGCACTGGACTTTTTCTAGCGGGGGGCTGATGCCACAGCCAGGGGAGCCCTTTCACCGGGCCCCCCAGCCGCAGCATCAACCCTGACCGCTAGTCAGCCCAGGCCGGGGATCCCTGGAGAGCTGGGGACCCCCCCAATAAAGGGGTCACCCTCTCCAGGGCACCCCAGGCCCAGGCTGATAGCCCGGGGCTATCCCCGCCACCCCTGGTGGCGGTGGGTGGCGGGTTGATTGTGTGGTGTGGTGTAAATAAAGAATATCAAACATTGTCTTTACAAGTAGAACTGCAAGTCCCAGCTAGCCTGCCCCGCATGCTGGTACTTGGAGAACCACAAGTACCAGCATGCAGGGCATTAAGGGCCCACTAGTACCTGTAGTTCACCTGTAAAAAAAATGTTTAAAAAAACACAGGACACACACACCGTGACAGTATAAGTTTATTAAACATACATACACACACACACATGTACACATACTCACCTATGTAACCCTGTAGCATCGGTCCACTTGTCCGGTAAAGTATCCCTAGGGGACCTGTGAATAAAAACATACTCACCATCTCCTATGCGAGGTTCTGTCCTCTTCGTTCCAAAGTAGGCATCCCCGGACTTGGCAAAAAAAAAAAAACGAAAACGCGATCCACGAACTTAGTACCGTTCTATAGAACGGTACTTCCCGAATGAGAGCTTAGCGGCGGGGTATCACCATGGAAACCCCGCTGCTAAGCGTTCATTGGCTGAGAGAGGTCATCTCCCGTCTCTCAGCCAATGAACGGCTCCCTCCATTGTAGTCAATGGTGGGAACCGCAGGGTAAACTTTAATAACCTTGCGGCTCCCAGCATTGACTACAATGGAGGGAGCCGTTCATTGGCTGAGAGAGACGGGAGATGGCCTCTCTCAGCCAATGAACGCTTAGCAGCGGGGTTTCCATGGTGATACCCCGCCGCTAAGCTCTCATTCGGGAAGTACCGTTCTATAGAACGGTACTAAGTTCGTGGATCGCGTTTTCGTTTTTTTTTTTTGCCAAGTCCGGGGATGCCTACTTTGGAACGAAGAGGACAGAACCTCGCATAGGAGATGGTGAGTATGTTTTTTTTCACAGGTCCCCTATGGATACTTTACCGGACAAGTGGACCGATGCTACAGGGTTACATAGGTGAGTATGTGTACATGTGTGTGTGTGTATGTATGTTTAATAAACTTATACTGTCACGGTGTGTGTGTCCTGTGTTTTTTTTAAACATTTTTTTACAGGTGAACTACAGGTACTAGTGGGCCCTTAATGCCCTGCATGCTGGTACTTGTGGTTCTCCAAGTACCAGCATGCGGGGCAGGCTTGCTGGGACTTGCAGTTCTACTTGTAAAGACAATGTTTGATATTCTTTATTTACACCACACCACACAATCAACCCGCCACCCACCGCCACCAGGGGTGGCGGGGATAGCCCCGGGCTATCAGCCTGGGCCTGGGGTGCCCTGGAGAGGGTGACCCCTTTATTGGGGGGGTCCCCAGCTCTCCAGGGATCCCCGGCCTGGGCTGACTAGCGGTCAGGGCTGATGCTGCGGCTGGGGGGCCCGGTGAAAGGGCTCCCCTGGCTGTGGCATCAGCCCCCCGCTAGAAAAAGTCCAGTGCTGGTTCTGGAACATACAGGGGAACCCTACTCATTTTTTTCCCCTGTATTTCCAGAACCAGGACCGGATCAGAGCCCAGAGCTGGTTGCGCAGAATACGGGGGACCCCTACGTCGTTTGTCCCCCGTATTTTGGCAACCAGCTCTGGTTCTGACTAGCCCGGTGCTGGTTGTGTTTAAGTACAGGGGACCCCTATGTCGTTTGTCCCCTGTATTTAAGCACACCCAGCACTGGGTCACTAATGCCCGGGGCTGGTTGCTCTTTTTTTGGGGGGGAGGACGCCATTTTTTTCTCTTTTTACACAGGTTTTTTTTTTTTTATTTACCACAGCAGCACAGACGGGTCTCACGGACCCGTTAGTGCTCTGTGTCAATGACACAGGTGCAAGTAGCACGGATCTCCTGGTCCGTGCGTGCATCTGTGTCATTGAAATACACAGCAGCACAGACGGGTCTCACTGACCCATCTGTGCTCTGTGTCACTGTCAATCACACAGATGCATGTAGCACGGATCTCACGAGTCCGTGCTACATGCAAATGAGCACCATAATGCTGATTGGCTGAGAGCCGTGACAGACGGCTCTGTCAGCCAATCAGCACTTTGCCCATTAAAGGCAAAGGCATTTTTTTTTTAAATGGCCGCTCGAGGCAAAACCTCGAGATCCGACAGCAGATCTCGAGGTTTTGCCTCGGGAGAGGGATCCGGGGCAGACAGGGAGATCCGAGCTTGGGCTCGGATCGCCCCGGATCCCCGAAGTTCGGGTGGGTTCGGTTCTCAGGGAACCGAACCCGCTCATCCCTAGTAAAAACCAAAAAAACATGATGACATTATTGTTACAATAGGCCCTAACCAACAAATTGAGCCCAAAAGAAAATACCACAAATGTATGTAAATTGATTGTGTAATCATCACATTAGCAGCTATGATTTCCACCTGCGTACGCTTTTGTGCTAACACAAAAAACTACTTTCAAAACACATACCAAGCCGGTTTTCAATCCACCACTAATTACTGTTCAGACCACCCGCGATTAATCGCAGCAACATCGAGGAATGCCGGGATGGAGGAGAAGGCCATCGCCAATGTGGTCGAGTCATCCAGACCCTAAGCTGTGCGAGCATTTTGAAGGGAAAGAGGATCATCCAGTGACGTATGAGTCGGTCCTTACACATTTTATGCTTGCATCTGCTAATGTATGTACGCCCCAAAAACGCCTCACCACGCCTGCGTTTTTCCATCTCCACCCCCGTCAACACCCAAAAACGCCCTGTTCTGTCAATCACATTTGACATGTCACTTCCTGTACGCTATTTGACGAACGAGACCAAAAAAACTCGCAATCTGCCATACGCACATGTGCAGTGTTACACCGACGCAGGCGCGGTTAGTCAACATCGGAACGCAACGAGCGTACTGCTGTTTGCGAGTGGCTCTGAATGAGGGCCAATGTGCTGTATTATGGAACGTAGATAAATTGTAATTATGTGCAAATGTTCAGTCAGACACCTCAGTATGTGGCCAGTACAATCACAGTAACACTTGCCCCAGCAATTAGACACTGGTACAGCTGTATATACTTACACCCCATAATAGCATAGAGAGCGTAGAACAGTTATGTGACTGTGGGCCTGATTCAGACCCGCTCGTGAGCGCTGAGCGCTCGCAAGCGGGTCGATGTTGCCCAAGTGCGCATGCGTACGACGGAGGCGGCTCCATCGTGCGCATGTGCGGGACCCGAATAACGACGGCCCAGCCGTCGTTATGGGTCTCGCACCAAAGGGGACGTGGGCCGGCCCCACTGACATCACTAGTGATGTCAGTGGGAGTGCTTTTGGCTCTGATAGAGCCAAAAGCACTCCAGGGCTTGCGGCAGCGAGACCCTACCGCAAGGGTCTCGTCGCAAGCCCGATGGTCGCTATGGTCAAGACCATCATTTTGGCCGCTCGCTATAGCTGTAGGTGGTCACCCACAGCTATGCGAGCGGCCAGAAGGCCGCTCCAAAAAGGAGGCGGGACGGCCCTGATTCAGAGCGAGCGCTCTGTCAGAGCGTCCGGCTCTGAATCAGGGCCAGTTGCCCTCATTCAGAGCTGCTCGTAAGTGGCAGTACGCTCGTAGCGTTCCGATGTTGGAAACCACGCATGCGCCGTTGTTACACTGCGCATGTGCGTACGGCTGATTGCGAGCTTATTTTTAGTCGTTCGTCGAATAGCGAACAGGAAGTGACATGTCAAATGTGACTGACAGAACAGGCCGTTTTTGGGCGTTGACGGGGGTGGAGATGGGAAAACGCAGGCGTGTCGAGGCATTTTTTGGGCGTACATAAATTATCTCATGCGAACGGCAAATGTGATCGGAACAAGTCATACGTCACTGTCTGATCCCCTTTCCGTTCAAACTGCTCGCACAGCTTGTGGTCTGGTATACTCTACCACAATGTCGATGGTCTCGTCCTCCTTCCCGTGCCTCTTCGATGTTTCTGCGATTTATCATTTCTGGCCAGAAAAGCAATCAACTTAGAATTGTAAACAAGCTTGTAATGTGTTTAGCAACTAGTTTTTTTTAGTAGCACAAAACCGTACGCAGGTGAAGTACTCAGCTGCTAATTTCTGGATTAGACAATCAATTACCAAACCAAATTTTTTATTTTTTATTTTTTTTATTTTTTTGCTTTTGTGTTATTGCAACAATATTGTCATCATGTTTGTGTAAAGTGTTCCTTAAAACTCCTAAATGGTTTTTAACCCTTTGGAATCTGAATTAATTTTTTTTTTTTGGGGGGGGGGGGCTTTTGGGGCTTACCTAAAAACCATTCTTAGAATAATGTCACAATACAATGGAGCACATTTTGAAATGTTTTTATTTTTTACACACAATTTTTTTTTGTCATGTGCATTTGCCAGTTTTCAGTTCTGGCTAACGTCAAAAATTTGAAACGAAAAATTACAAACACAAAAATAGTGGCATTTGCCCAAAAGAAAATAACACACATTAAAAACAATTCACAAGAAAGGAGAGGGAAGTTTTGGCCCTTAAGGAATATGGGGCAAGCACAGAAGGATTGTGGGAAAATCAGCCAGTGCTGTCATCGCTTTTTTCCCCGTTTGGCTGAGGTAGGGTGGGAGCCTGATGGGTCCGGGATGTCCTTTGGCTGGCCTGTTCAGAGGCAGATGTTGGGGCCTCTGGACTAGGCAGAGGGCTAGGCACATTTGGAGGGATGGCTGTTGTTGTGCCAGAGGTGGAGGATCCTGATGTTCCGGCAGGAAGGGAGGGCGGCTCCACCATGTGCTGGCGAACGAGCTGCTCCAGGGCATTGGCAATTCTGATGTTGGCCCCGGTATTTTCGGCCAGGGCCTGAGCAATGGTCACGTTGGCCGCAGCATTTTGCTCCAGGGCCTCCGCCACCCGTAGCAGACTGGCATCCATCCTCAGCAGAATCTCTGTGTGGTGATCCGATTTAAAATTGAGATCCGTGAGGAGGGCCACTGCCTGCGAGGGGGATTGCCCTGGACTGGCTTCTGCAGGGTCCTCAGCCGAATCTACTGCTTCCTCCCCTGCAGAGCCAGCAGAAATTCTGCGGCCAAGGCTCCCCTCTGGAGCAGACTCATCCGCCTGTGTCTCTGTGAGAAAAATGAGAAAAGAGTAACATTAGAATCTACATATTGTCACAAACACATTTCAGAGTTGGTAACATAACAACACACACACTCCTGTGCCAGCTCTTCCAAGTCATTAAGCTCCAATGACACAGGGGTGGGACCCCCACCTGTCCCCCTTGCATGCCTAGCCCTGTCAGCCAGTTTTTGTTTCAGCCGATATTTATAATCGGTCCATCTGTGGGTGAAAAAGTTTGCATTATTCCTGCAGTATTTGGCTCTGTAACCACTTTTTATTAAAATGTAGTTTTTACGTACCGGCGTTTGACATCCCGGGGTAGACATTCAAACTCACCACCCTATTGACAGCACTGGCTATCTCCTCCCACATTTTCCACTTCTGGCTTGCACCCATATTCCTTTCTGCCTGTGGCAGGGTGTCCACACACATTTGGACCAAAACCTCCATCTCCTTTCTTGTGAATTGTGGCTGCCTTTTTTTTTTGGTTTCTTTTGTTGGCCTACTCGGCCCAGCAGCCTCTTCCATGGCATCCTCAACACCTTTTTACAAAAACATTGTTTAAATTTTGATGTCAAACTTTCTCTAAATTCGGTTTCTAAATAATCCTTTAATCCAAAAGAGACAAATACTTACCGGGCGCCTCTTGGCCATTGTTTTGCTGTTCTGTAGCCATTTTGAGCTCAACAACTTGAACTACAGCAGACCGTTTGTGAATTTCCGTGACGTATTTATACACGCGTCCTTATTATTCGTCCGCATCATTGATTGTGCGCTCCTATTATCCGTCCTTAATTTGAGCGGGAAAATAAAGACTATTTATGGCTTTTTGCGACTTGAGTCGAGGTGGCAGGTGATGATTGTTGGAGGTTTCGTTTGTAGGAGTGGATTGTTGGCGGGCTTAGTGGTTTGAGGCGGATTGTTGGAGTTGTTTGGAGTTGGTTCTTGTTTGTTCGGATTTTACGTTCGCTTTTTTTTTTGGAGGTTATTTTCTTTGTTGGTTATTTTTTGAGTAAGTATTTTTTAAAACTCCTTGAAAAAATAAGGGATCTACAAACAAAATGTTCTTACTTATTTTTTTGTTTCTCTAATTTTTTAACAGTTATTTTGGCTGGGCCCCATTGAAGTTTTCGGACTGTGACTTATTTGTCGATTTTCTGTAAGTTTTTACTGTTTCATGAATTTCCAATTTTGATGTGTTGGTCTTCGCATATGTTTTGCCCAGTAATGTTTTATTTTTAATTTTATCAATCATGTATTAACACTAAATATAGCGTACTGTTTAGCAAAATATATTTCCTTTGTTTATCCCAAAAAAAGCAAACTATTTAGCGCACTAATGTGTTCCTTATTCCCCATGTAAAATTGCGAACTATTTAGCGCACTAATGTGTTCCTTATTCCCCATGTAAAATTGCGAACTATTTAGCGCACTAATGTGTTCCTTATTCCCCATGTAAAATTGCAAACTATTTAGCGCACTAATGTGTTCCTTATTCCCCATGTAAAATTGCAAACTATTTAGCGCACTAATGTGTTTTTGAGTATAAATTTGGGCATTCTTGTTTGTCCACTCAATGTAGGGTGCATTTTCAAAATAATGTGTGCTCCCCCCATCTTTTAACGCATTTGCTTAATTTTTTAGATTCCAATCTGTCCCCCAAAAATTCTAACACGAATTTCTAATTTTGAAATGTAGGTTGTTGCACTCATGACAATACCCCGGCATGTAAGCATCTTTGGATTTTGCGGCAAAGATAAGTATATTTTTTTAAACACATTTTCATCAAACATTAACTACCTGGCTTACCATTTCAGGTTGATGTTGGTCGTATTATTTTGACCATGCTTCCGGAACCTGACCAACCTCAACCTCGTCCCAGGCGTAGGCATTGTAGGCGTGCAAGGCCCCAGATATATCGAACACGTGTCGCCCTTTTTGAAATGCCCGATGATGAGGTTTTAAGACGATACCGTCTTCCTCCACAAATCATCATAGACACTCTCTCATTAATAGAGAGTGATCTTGAGCGGCAAATTGTCAGTCCTACAGCAATACCACCACTTACGCAATTAATGGCGGTGTTACATTTCTGTGCCTCAGGATCCTTTCAAGCCACGGTGGGAATAGTGGCCGGAATCTCCCAATCCTCCTTTTCAAGGATCCTTAGGGCAGTGATGGAGGCCCTTTTCAAGCACCTCCATCATTTTATTAAAATGCCTTTGGATATGGGTTCCCTTAGTGTGGTGAAGGCCAATTTTTACCAAATAGCTGGCTTTCCACACATCATAGGGGTTGTGGATGGTACTCACATACCACTTCAGCCTCCAGCATGGCTGGAGGCAATTTTTAGGAACCGCAAGCACTATCATTCACTGAATGTAATGGTGGTATGTGATGCCTCCCTCCAGATCCTGTCCCTGAATGCCAAATTACCCGGGAGTGCACATGATTCATTCGTCATCCGGCAATCAGGGATTTGGCATAAATTAGACAACCTACAAGCTGGTGATGCATGGCTTCTGGGTGGAGACCTTTAGTTGAAAACAATGCAAAGCTTGATACACAGTGATCCTGATTGTTGTATTTGTTTTTTCACAGGAGACAGTGGCTACCCTTGCACGTCCTGGCTGCTCACTCCTTATTTGGCTCCAACACCAGGGCCACAAAGTGAGTATAATTCCACACTTACAGCCACCAGGCAGGTGGTGGAGCGCTGTATCGGCCTTATAAAAGGCCGATTCAGATGCCTCCAACGCTCTGGTGGCGAACTCATGTATTTGCCGGCTATGGTTTCGAAAATTGTGGTCCTGTGTGGGATATTTCACAACATTGCCATAAGGAGTGGTGTCCCAATGCAGCCAGAGGATGCCTTACCTGAGGATGGCCCCCCCGAGGTTGGTCGGAGGTCAGTATGTGGGGGGGCCATACGCGATGATGTGGTGGCCAGATTTTTTAGGTAATTATTGACAAACATTTACTTAATTGTCCCAATGTCTACATGTACAATTGTAATGTGCCTTTTTAATCTTGATTTTCTTTTTTTTTTCTTGTCTTCCTTTACAAACCATGTAAAAACGATGCCTACTACCTGACCACTAAATTGTCTACATGTGGCCACATTGGAACTAACTTGGGGAAAAATTATTTCATCGCCTCATTTGTGGATTCATGTTGGCCTGCTACTTATTTCAACAGTTCTTGAGTGTTTTTTTTTTTTCGAGTTTGGTGTAGGTTGTTTTTTGTAGTGTGTTTTCACTGTGTGAATTGCTTGTCACAATTCACTTTCTGTTTGTGTTTGCTGTGTATTAAAGTTTTGTTTTCCATTAAAAAAACTGTTTATTTACACATTACAAGCACGTGTAACCTGGCTCAAAAAATGCCACCTTGCATAATGACGAATCCTGTAATGTGTGAAATGGTTAAGTCTTTGAACATGCTTTGTGGCTTCGAAAAAACAACAAAGGTATTAGGGTGAATCAGTAGTTTGTTAAAAATATGCCTAAGCAGGTTTCAGTTTCTATTTACATTACCCACCACAAGAAAAACAACAAACTAGTGTTTTTTCTACAAACCTATTGGTATGGTGAGGTGTTTAATGTGGCAGCTTACATACTTTCTAGTGCTTTGTACAATCTAATTTACCTTACTTTAAAGAACATGACCAAATAGTGGACTTATGGAAGGTTAAACAATGTAATATTTTCAGTCAAGAAATGAGACTCGTTAACATACAACGCTATTTTAATTTGGAAATAATACAAAACAGAATAACAAAAAAAAAAAAATCAGCTCCGAAGGAGCGCCGCCATGTGGTCCAGGACCACTAGCATGGCAATGACGTGGCCACGCAAGGCGGCCAAGCCCTCCTGCATACCATGCATCCACCTCTGGTCCTCTGGTTGGTATAAAAAAAAGGGATCCTTAATGAAATGACACCTTACATTATAAGTTGAATAAACAAACTAAACAAATAAATCTAGTTGCAAACAAGATCCAGTTTTGCGGGAAAAAAACAAGTACTGGCAAATGCTAAGATGGTATCAATACTAAATTATAAATGAACACACAAAAAGGCGACCCAAAAAGGACGAAGTACCCTTGTTAGGGTAAACCAAA
Source organism: Taudactylus pleione (assembly GCA_031769625.1). Lineage (NCBI taxonomy): Eukaryota > Metazoa > Chordata > Amphibia > Anura > Myobatrachidae > Taudactylus > Taudactylus pleione. The sequence continues at coordinate 411,411 of JAUIMM010000156.1, read as the reverse complement.
AACCCCCAAGAATGAGTGTTTTCACATGTGTGATATGTATCAGTGGAAAATATCCAAGACATTGTATATCCAATACAAAATGTTTTTTTAAACAAAAGAAAGGGAAACATACCGGTCATTGGGCTTGATGGTCTTGGAGGCCCTCCATCCTCCTCCTCCTCGGAGGTGGGCCAGTGCTGGTGGGTTGAGGGAGGGGAGATGGCGGAAACGGTTGACGGGGCGGAAAATTGAGGGGGTGGTGGAGGGGAGGGTAAAGAAAAGAGAGGGGAGGGTGAAGAAAAGAGAGGGGGGGTTGAGGGGAGGTGGAATTTTGGGGGTGGTGCAAGAGGGAGGGGACTCAGCTATTGGCCGGGCAGGGGTGGAGGGGGAATTGGGGGAAGGTTGGGGAGATGGGCTGGGACTTGTCATCGGCGTCAGGGGCCGAGCCCGGCGACGAAGTCTACGTCGAGGCCGGCTTCTGCGTTCAGCCCCTAAATGATTATTGAAATTTTTCTTTACATTTTTTTGGAGGGGGGGGGGGGGGTGGAACACAAATTTACAACCCAAAAAAATTAGAAACATTCAAAAAAAGGAAAACATGCACACACAGACATGTCAAAAAACAACAAACAGGGCTATACTGAAAACATGCACACACAGACATGTCAAAAAACAACAAACAGGGCTATACTGAAAACATGCACACACAGACATGTCAAAAAACAACAAACAGGGCTATAATGAAAACAAACATGCACACGCAGATAGGGCCGCAATAAACAAACAGGGCTATACTGAAAACAAACATGCACACGCAGATAGGGCCGCAATAAACAAACAGGGCTATACTGGAAACAAGCACACGCAGATAGGGCCGAAAACATGCCAGCAAGCGGGGAGTGCGGCACCGCAGATCCGACCACCTGCGCTCTAATTGCCCGATATTACGGCGTGAGCCGAAGGAGCGCAGGTGGTGGCGAACCTCCGCATAGGCCGAGCGCTTGGCCCGGTTGGTGATGGGGGGAGGTTGGCTGGTGATCCTCCGGTCCATGACCTCGGTGAGGACCAACAGCTCCCGTGTGGTAAATGCGGAGGCTCTCATGATGGCAATGATTTTTTTAACAACAAACAGTTTTAATAAAGGCCAGAGAAAACTTTTGATTGGCTAATATACTTTGTAAATTAACAGGATCCATTGTATTGGTTATTGTATGAGTCATGTGTCCTACAGGCTCCAAAATATAATGTGAGTTATGATAGGCTTCATGCAGTGACATGCGTAAGCTAATTTAAATAAAGAAATTAAAATCGGAAAATAGGCCTATCCTAAACACAGGAAAACAATAGGATAATTGGTTACAACATGTATTTTTGATAAAGTAAACCATTGGTGAAACCGTACGTATTCTGCGGGAAATATGACACACACGGACAAGAATAAAGTTTATTGAAATTGAAATAAAAAACGGATTTCAAAAAATGTGAAGAGCAATTAAGCTAATTAATATATTGATTGGCATGATACGATTAAAGTATGTATGCAGAATGGACGAGCAGGTAATCGAAATCTGACAGGCCCACTTCCAGTTTGGATTTGTGCGAGCGTTCCCTGCTACCAAATTTGGAGATGGACGGTCGCAATTTTGCTAATTCGTTAGCTATAGGAGGGTTTGGGAGACTTTGGGGCGGAAGATTAGCTACGAGCGAACTTACGAGCGAGCACTTGAATTTACATTTTCTCGCTCGTTCGTCGAACGAGCGATCAGCCACTTGCGTACGGCTCTGAATCAGGCCCAGTGTCAGTAGTAATTACTGTACTCATTTTACTCTGTTTTTATATAATATACTAATATAATTATATATCATACACAAAAGAGAGACTAGAGTCATCACAGTGTTAATAATATTTGTGAAAGTCACATTTTCAATATAAAAAGTAATTAAAGTATAACAGAAATACAAACAATAATGACATAAATACTAATATCTGAGGTTTTCCCTTTTAAAAATCAAATAGGGATTTTCTTTTCTTTTAACTGTTTTAATAGAAATATCATTTAAGTCAGGGCTCACCAAATTTTTCTAAAATCTAGGAGCCAGCTTAAAAATTTAGGAGCCAGATCATCATTCCCTACCAAAACATATGTAACCTTGTATACACTACCACACACGCACCTTCAATGCCCCTCAGACCTCCAAACATGCCATTTAACCTCCAAGAGGCATTGCATACAACGCCTCTTCAATGCCCATCAAACCCAGCCATATGCCTATCTCTGATGCCCAATATATAGTATGCCACACAGTAGGACTCCCAATTCATAGCATGCCACACAGCAGGGCCCCCAATTAATAATAATTTTATAAGAGGAAGACCTTAAAATAAAATGTCTGCAGTAGATTAAACTTGAAGCCCGGCAGTGGGGGAGGGCAGCTGAACAGATCAGAGGAGTGGCTTCAGGACCAAATAAGGCAAAGCAGGAGGCCAAGATAGTAGGTGTCAGGTGTCACAATCATGGGATTTAAAGGCTGTGTTCCGGACTGGGCCTTGGACCTGTATCACTTGGCGCAGACGCTCGCAGGAGGAGACTTGGTTTAATAAAGTTCCTCCGCATGAGAGGGAGCAGTGAACTAATAGGGAATTTGAGTAATGTTAGAAGTGGTGTGGTAGCTTGGAAGCCACTTGGAAAGACTGGATAGGCCTTGTGTGGACGGTAGGAGCTGAGAAGCTATGTGGAGCGGCTGGGTAGACGTTGGTAGCTGGGTGACTACGTGGAGCGGCTGGATAGCCGTGGGTAGACGTTGGTAGCTGGATGGCTACGTGGAGCAGCTGGATAGCCGTGGGTAGACGTTGGTAGCTGGGTGGCTACGTGGAGCGGCTGGATAGCCATGGGTAGACGTTGGTAGCTGGGTGGCTACGTGGAGCGGCTGGATAGCCATGGGTAGACGTTGGTAGCTGGGTGGCTACGTGGAGCGGGTGGATAGCGGTGGGTAGACGTTGGTAGCTGGGTGGCTACGTGGAGCGGGTGGATAGCGGTGGGTAGATGTTGGTAGCTGGGTGGCTACGTGGAGCGCTGGATAGCCGTGGGTAGACATTGGTAGCTGGGTGGCTACGTGGAGTGGCTGGATAGCTGTGGGTAGACGTTGGTAGCTGGGTGGCTACGTGGAGCAGCTGGATAGCCGTGGGTAGACGTTGGTAGCTGGTGGCTATGTGGAGTGGCTGGATAGCCGCGGGTAGACGCTGGGAGCTGGGTGGCTACGTGGAGCAGCTGGATAGCCGTGGGTAGACGTTGGTAGCTGGGTGGCTACATGGAGCGGCTGGATAGCCGTAGGTAGACGTTGGTAGCTGGGTGGCTACGTGGAGTGGCTGGATAGCCGTGGGTAGACGTTGGTAGCTGGGTGGCTACGTGGAGTGGCTGGATAGCCGTGGGTAGACGTTGGTAGCTGGGTGGCTACGTGGAGCGGCTGGATAGCCGTGGGTAGACGTTGGTAGCTGGGTGGCTACGTGGAGCGGCTGGATAGCCGTGGGGAGACGTCGGTAGCTGGGTAGAGCTACGTGGAGCGACTAGAGCACAGTGGGAAAGCTCACTAGGAAAGTAGTTGCACTGGCAACTTGTGTCAGCATTGGGGAACCTTAGTGACGCTGGGAGCTGACAGCTGAGAGAGAAGGAGAAGACTCCTCATTGGTGGTAGTGGAGTCACATGGGGCAATCCAAGATGGCCGCGCCCAGGACCGCAGGACAGCGCTTCTCAGAAGAGGTCAGAGGGGACCAGCGACCAGCAGGAGCCAGCGTGGGAGCAGCAGAGCAGCGGGACCCTCCAGAGGACAGCGGTGACCGGCCAGAGAGAGAAGGAAGCAGAGCACAGCGCGGGAGCCGGAAGACAGCGCGGGTCAGCACCCGCAAAGGTAGGTGACGGGGTCTGATTCTGGGGTCTCCAGGGCGGAGTGTGACATCAGGATGGTGGCGTGGTGTAAATGTGCAGATAGAAGCAACGTGTCTTACCCATACTGGATTGGTGCTGCTGCTCTGATTCTTCACTGGGGATGCATGGGACCGCTGGTTCTGCCAATGCTGCTGGGACCACCAAGGAACACTGAGTCTGGGACCTGAGACCGCCGGGGATGCCGGAACCCAGAAACCTCCATGCTGGGGATGCGGGGACCCACAGACCTCCGAGTCAGGACTCAGAAACTTCCGTGCCGGGGATGCCGGGACCCAGAGACCTCCGTGCCGGGGATGCTGGGACCCAGAGACCTCCGTGCCGGGGACACCTGGACACAGAGACCTCCGTGCCGGGGATGCCGGGACCCAGAGACCTCTGTGCCGGGGATCCCGGGACCCAGAGACCTCCGTGCCGGGGATGCCGGGACCCAGACACCTCCGTGCCGGGGATGCCGGGACCCAGAGACCTCCATGCCGGGGATGCCGGGACCCAGAGACCTCCGTGTCGGGGGTTTCCTAAGATTTTAAGGAATTCTCTCTTCACTGCAAAATCCAGTCGCCCGGTCTGAAAACTTGGTCGCCCTGGCGACCAGGATTTGTCGAGCCCTTATTAAAGTAATATGAATAAACTGTTGTAATTTCATACAATGTAGCTCTGATGATAATGGGCTATTAGCTGAAGAGGCCAGTACTCAATCAGAAGTCATTAGATAGTGCTACATGAGCCTCAAAATGCCTTTTTGATTCTGTGTATTGACAAGGTAATGGGGAGAGATGGATAATCACATAGAGATAATTGGGGAGATGTATTATAGCGGCACGATAAGTGCTGTTATATCGCTTACCGAGGTGAAGCAGGAAGCAGTAACGATGAGAGATATGAACATCTCATCGGCCGGAGCCAGGAAGTGTTAACTCCCCCCTCCGGCGATCTCCCATAGAGACCACAGCGCATCAGCCTAGTGCTGATGCTCTGTGTCTCAGTCCCGGCCAGCTACACTGAGCATATGTGGGATCTCGCAAGTATCGCGAGATCCCACGTGCAACCCTGGAGCTGGCAGCCACTGCAGTGTGCTGTGAGTATAGGGCATCGCCAGGCTGTAGCTGTCGATAGCAACAGCTACAGCGGGCGGAACGGTCAGATGAACTGATCGTTCATACATTGCCTTGTAGATAGCTGTGCCGATAATGACAGGGGCGCATAGTGCCCCTTTCATTTACCACCAAACCCCCCGATCATACATCGGGGAGAATCGGTATCAACGCACATAACATGCGCTGATGCCACTTCGCCTTTGCATACATCTCCCCCAATGTATGAATGGTGATACAGTGCAAGCTCTACTTTCCCTCTCCCTGTTCTATCATTCATTTTGCCTAGATGGCTCTGGGCCTGATTCAGAGCCGGACGCTCTGACCAGAGCGCTCGCTCTGAATCAGGGCCCTCCTACCTAAACTTGGAGCGGCCTCTTGGACGCTCGCATAGCTGTGGGTTACCACCCACAGCTTATGCGAGCGTCCATGATGATGGTCGCGATGGTCAAGACCATTGCGACCATCGGGCTTGCGACGAGACCCTGCGGTAGGGTCTCGGTGACCGCAAGCCCTGGAGTGATTCTGGCTCTATCAGAGCCAAAATCACTCCCACTGGGGCCGGACCCAGACGGTAGGCGTGGGAATGCCTCCGTCTAGCAGCCACGCCCCCGGCACGCCCACCAAAGGGGGCGTGCTGTCAATCAACATCGACAGCACGCCCCCTTTGGTGCGAGACCTGGAGCGACGGCTTCCCCGTCGCTCCCCGGGTCTCGCGCATGCGCACAACGGAGCTCCCTCCGTCGTGTGCATGCGCAATAGGGCACCATCGACTCGCTTGCGAGCGCTCGCGAGCGGGTCTGAATCAGGCCCTCTGTGCACTGTCCTAGCATCTCTTCATAGGGATCAGTAATCATTATGGGGCTCATGTAGAGTTGGACCATAATTCCAACAGTGCAAAATGCGCTTCTTCATACTGCACATGTGCAGTAACATGTAGTATTTCCCAGTCTGTATGCAGCAGGACTCTCTTTCTACCCCAAAAGTTTAAACGATATAGTGGCAGGTTACTTAGTTTTGGGTCAAAGTGACCCTAGTTTGTGTGATAAAGAATTTAGACCAGAGGTTCCGAAACAAAGTCCTCAAGGCTCCTCACCAGTTCAGGTTTTAAAGATATCCATGGTTGAGCAAAGGTGACATACCTTTTTTCCACAAAAAACCCGGGTCCGACCTGGGTTTTCAGACATGATTCCAACCCAGATTAGACACCGTTTACACATCACCTTTGATCTGGGTTATTCTCAGGTCAGCCCCGTTCACACTGAACCTGGGTCTTCCCTGAGGTCATAAAAAGTGGGTGGTGACTACTTTACAACCACCAATCAGCTCATTTTAGGCATGACCCAGGTCGGATAACCTGGGTTGCGCCGTTTACACTGCACCATTACCCAGGTCCATCCTGGGTTCGATCCTGGTAGTTACCTGGGTTGGATTGCCGGGTCACTTGACCCGGGTTATTTTTCAGGGAACTTTTTACACTGAGCTGCGACCCGGATAGACCCAGCAAAAACCCAGGTTTTTGCTCTGGTGTAAAAGGGGTATTAATTAGTACCTCAGTCGATTTGATTTAATCACCTGTGCTCAACCATGGATATCTCTAAACCTTGTACTGTTGGGGAGCCTTGAGGACCGTGTTTGGGAAACTCTGATTTAGGGCTGTATTTATTAACATTATTTTGACTAAAATAAAGTAAAAAAGGGTGTTTTCACACCCTTTTCACATTATTTTAGTATCACCTATAGTTATTACAGGGCAATTGGAGTTAAATTCGTAAAATTCTACTCCAACCCCTAAGTATCACTTATTTTTAGTAAAGCAGATCGCATTTCCCATAATTGTAATGGGAAATGTGATCCGACCAGAGTTACTAAAAATAAAATGTGAAAAAATATCGGGGAAAGCCCTGTGATAATAATGCCACCTGGAGGTGGCGTTATCCAGGGTCTCCTCCGGTTACCGGCCTCCTGCCCTGCTCTAACGGGGAGAGCAGAGCCAGGAGTCGGTCCCAGTAATCAGCTGTGTGGTCCAAACAGACCGCAAGCTGATTACTGTAAAAAAAAGAAAAAAAAAATAGTAAAAAAAATGTACTTACCTGACTCCAGGGACCGGTGATCGGGCCTCCACTGATGACTCCCCTCCGGTCAGCTGGTCTCCCATAGTGCACTGCTGCCCGGTCATCAGGTGAGCGGGCCCCAGTGCAGTATGGGAGATCACCTGACCGGAGGAATAGAGAACATCACCAGAGACCCGGAGCATGCAGGTAAGTGTAATTAAGGGAGAGGGGGTCGCGGGGGGTGGTCCGTGATCGCAGGGGCGGGGCTTAGCGCCGGGGGGAAGGGCTTAGCGTCGGGGGGTAGCAGCGGCGACCGGTCGGCGCATGCACGGGCACTTAATCACGGTATTTTTTGCAAAAATACCGTGATAAGGTTCCGAAGGGGATTTGCAGGGACAGAGCTTTATCACAAGCTCTGTCCCTGTAAGGGATTTGTAGTAAATCCCTGTGATATTGCCTGAATTCGCAATGTGAATTCACTCTGTAATATCACACTACAATCTGCATTCAATCAATATGCGGATTGTAGTAAATAGAGCCCTTAGTCTGATAGGGGTGAATGTTCTAAGCTTGCTAAACACAAATTTTCAGCATGTTTAAAGTAACCCAAAATGTAAAATAGTCATGTTTAATGCAAATCCCTGCTTTTATCGTGATTACCATTTTACATTTTGGGATTAAAAAACACAGAGTAGCAGTGACATGCAAAAGTGGCCACTTAGCAAATGTATTCCTAAATTCCACTGACACAGGGGCTGGTGTACAGGAGGATGTAACGGGCTATGTTATATTCTGTATGTAATGCTATTTACATATAGATTACTAATAATTACCATGCAATCAATCAATCATAATATAATCAATATCTTGTAAAATAAATTGTACTACATAAAGTAATAGAAATGAAGAATACTGTTATATAGCTATATTACAGATATATTATGTTTTAGAGTCTCACACATTTTCGTTTCCTATATGTGTAATAGGACACCTGAAGAGGACGGCCAGGGCCAGAAGTATGTATATCATTGTATAGTGTATTATAGAACGTAGTAAAAAAGTATTTATGTGCAAATGGTCAGATACACACATCTCACTATGGGCCTGATTCAGACCCGCTCGCAGCCGGAGCGATTGTTGCAAATTGCGCATGTGTATAAGTCGCAGTGCGCGTGCGCGAACCAGTCACTGTGATCAGAAAATGATCACACGCTAGCCTTACTTTGAACGTTAGGGTGAATGACAGACAGTGCCGTTTGTGGGTGGTGACAGGGGATGGTCTATGATAATGGGGGAGTGAATGTGTGAATGCAGGCATGCCTGTGCGTTATGACTGCGTTTTATGGGTGTGCATAATTAGCATGGAGGCGTCATTGTACATGTCACCTGGTTGTGTTTCACACTGCAGTGATCGCAGTGCTTGCGGCGAGGTAGGGTCGACCTCAAGGGCCGTGTGCAGCTCCGATGGCTCTCGATGTTACTGTTTTTTCAAACACTTCCTTGAGATGACATGTGCTGCGAAGGGGAGGGGGCGTCTTTAGATTGGCATGCGAACACTCTGCCGTCGCACGCTAAGACATAGTGGGCATCCCCATGCCTTACCGTGTAATCGCTTCATATGCATTTATTAGCAGCTGATGGCTGTGTGCGATCGCAGCCTAGAGAACAGGTCTAAATAGCCCCTATGTGCTCAGCTTAATCACAGTAACACTTGCCCAAGGCATTAGTTAGTGTACTACAACTGTCGTGGTGTATCTATAATAGGTGCAGGGTTTATGGTGCACGCAGGTTCCTGTGTCCAGGGGGGTCCACACCGCAAACCCTGCACCCATTTAGTATACCAGCCTCTCCAGAGTCACTCGTCAGCACTGGTACCAATCACAGTAAAATAATACGCCCACCATTTTTCCGTATATTCGCGCATGCAAAGCACGGAACACACCGCAAATGACACAGCCACCATGTTTTTTTCAGAGACCCCCGCATGTGCCAGAGTCTACTCGCAACTGCGCCACAGAGAGAGGAGGGGGCCAGTCCGGAGGCTGTACACAGGTCCCCTTCTCTTTTAATGTACCCCAGACAAGTGTATATACTTCTATTCCATGACAGCATAGAGAGCATAGCACAGTAGTGTGTCTGTGGGCCTGATTCAGCAAGGAATGCAGTTGCTAATATGCACGGAATCGGTCAATTGTGGCGTTCTGCGCATGCGCAAACTAGCAATTCGACTGGAACTGCAATTGCAGAGGTTACGCTGACCCAGAGCAGAGTGATTGACAGGAAGTGCCGTTTGTGGATGGTGACAGGGGTGGTCGGGTGAACGCAGATGTGCCAGTGCGTTGCAACGCCGTTGCAGGGGCGTGCATAAATGATCCACTGTGTGGCCATAGCAGCCATAGCATGGATAGCATGTGTGGCTGTTAGCAATTTCTGAGTAAGGTCAGGGCTTGTGCAAGCGTGCATATGGGTCCCATGTTACAAATTGTTTTGCTATATTGCCTTAGTATATGGATGTGAGTAAGGTCAGGGCTTGTGCAAGCGTGCATATGGGTCCCATGTTACAAATTGTTTTGCTATATTGCCTTAGTATACGGATGTAAGGGGAAGTAGGCGTCCTTATGTCTGGCTGTGATCGCAATGTGAATGCAAACATTTAAATACCACCGCTGATATTAGGAACTGCGGTGCGTATAAGCAGAATTGCGATAGTGAATCAAACCCTGTATCAGTAGTAATTGCTAAAGTCCCAATGAGCACTAAAATACACACATTCATATCTCCAACAGACAGTGCCTGGGCTGACTCTAAGGGGTACATTTACTAAGATGAGAGTTTTCAGAAGTGGAGATGTTGCCCATAGCAACCAGTCAGATTCTACTTAACATTTAACTAGCACCTTCTAGAAGAAAATAGCTAAAATCTGATTGGTTGCTATGGGCAACATCTCCATTTCTAAAAACACTCATCTTAGTAAATTTACCACTAATTAAAATCATTCCTTCATTCCGTGTTATGGCACATGCCATTTTGACCTCAAAACACGTCACCTACATGCCACTGACCTATCCCAACATGCCACCCACAGAGCACTGAGACCTCACCACATGGCACCCAAACCCCTCCACACATCCCCCACATACCACAGAGCTTCCTACATGCCACTCAGATCTCTTCACATGCCACCCACATAGCACTCAGTCCTTCCGACATGACAAATAATGCACATACCATTTAGAGCCCCCCAAAATGCTACCAAAATCTCTCCACATACCACAGACCTCCCCCCACATGCCACTCATACCACCCCACATATCACCATTCACTAGCCACTCCTGTAACCTTAAATCTTGCTCTGCACAGTAGCAGTACTAACCTTAGTGATTACATATTCCTGTAATGATATACTGTGCCTTCTTCAGCTCCTCTAGCCCCCTCCTCTATCCTCAGCAAACTGACAGTCTGACACTGTTTAAGAGAAAAAATAAAAGCTTTTCAATTGCTGGTGGTGGGTGGCAAGGATAGGGACCTATAGCACATGTCCCCTGGGCCCCTGCTACTAGAGTCATTAAAGACCCAGTAACTGCATTCCTGTATGTACCATGAATAAATATATTTTCTGGCACTAAAATATAGTATTCCTCCTTATAGAAGTATAACAATAAAAGCGTATTGTATGTGTCCTCTCCTGAAGTGATGCTTATACATAAGTGAGGACCGTGGGCAGGTAGACAAGGCCTGGATGATAAAGTTTACCCCAAGGATAAAATCCACCCAAGTGGACCAGTCTATAAAGCCAGAAAGGGCCTGGTTAAGCCATGGAGTGCCTCTGCCTAGTATTAGACCATGCGCCAAACCCTTATAACATCATTCTCCCTGGAAATGTAGCACACATTTGTAGTGTCTGTAGTGTTTGTAGTGTCTATGTACAGAATCTGGATGCATCTTCCAGCTATTCATGTAGTTAGGAAGAATTCCTGGCTGTGAGGGACTGCTGTCATACACACAGACACTCAATAAGTACAAGATACAAATACCATATTCAGTACAATAAATACACAAAGGATGTAAGCAGTTACCTTCATTACATCACGTAAGTCCAGGAGTATTGTGCTTCTGCACTTCTGAATTGTCTGATCAACACAATGTTCCTCTCTCCATTATAAATCAGGTGGTAGAGCAGTTTCTGCAAAGCACCTCTGGGGCCACTTTTTTACTCCAGCTATTTACATGTAAACAGTGGCATAACTTGGGTATTTAGAGCCCAGGGCAAGTTAAAAAATGGAGACCACTCCCCAAGTATGTGCGCACGACGAAAAAGTTTGCATGGTCAAATGCCACAAGGGGTGTGGCCACTGGAAAATGGGGGCGTGTCAACATGACACACCACCATTTCTCATCACTCTGGGAACATTCCTTTCCACTCCATATGCACCTTAATGCCCCTAGTAGTAGTGCCTCTCTTGCAATGCCCACTGTAGTAGTGCCCCTTATGCAATGTCCCAGGTAAAAGTGCCCCTTATGCAGTACATCCTGTAGTAGTGCCCCTTATACATTGCCCCCAGTAGTGCCTCTTATACAGTGGCCCAGTAATGCACCCTTATACAGTGCCACCAGTAGTACCACCTATACAGTGCCCTAGTAGTGCCCTTATACAGAGCCCCCAGTAGTGCCACTTATACAGTGCCCCAGTAATGCACCCTTATACAGTGCCCCCAGTAATGCCACTTATACAGTGCCGCTTATGCAGTGCACTCAGTAGTGCCCCTTAAAAAAGTGTACCCAGTAGTGCCACTTATACAGTGCCCCCAGTAATGCCCCTTATACAGTGCCGCTAGTAGTGGTACCCCCTATGCAGTGCTTCCAGTAGTGTCCCTAATACAGTGCCCACAGTAGTAGTCACCCCTATGCAGTGCCACTGCCTCTTACATATATAGGACAAAGACACACAAAAAACACACAACACTTACCTGAATCTCCGCTCCTGCGCCTGCCGCCACCCACTCCTCCATCCTCCTGCTCGGCACTATGGGAGAGACGTCATGATGCCTATCCAATCACCCACTGAGGGAGCAAGAAGGCGGAGCTCATTAGTGAGCTCCAGCCTGGCTCCGGATGTGGGTGCAGCAGCCAGTTAGAGACTGTCTCACTCTGATTGGCTGCCAAAACAAACACACCGCTGCCAGGTAGTATGAGTGTACTACTCTGCGGCGGCGGTGTTTGTTACTGTGTAGTGCGGTCCGCACTACACTGACTTAAAACCAGTGTCTGGACCACGGCCAGTGGCGCCCCCACATTCCACCAGTCTGCCGCCGCCCAGGGCACCCGCTAGATACGCCACTGCATGTGAGACACATACACAGTAGTCAAACACACAACTATTTACATGTGACACACATACACAAACCATACTTGCCTACTTTTGAAAAAGCATTTCAGGGAGACTGTGACAGCAGCACATATGAGCGCGCGTTAAAGTGGGCGTGTACTGCTACATCTGAGAGGTGTGTCATAAAATTGATTTATAAACAAATGTAAATGAGCCCCAAAGCAGTCAGTAAAATCTATTTGGTGATAAAAACAAACGGATACTTTTCAGAATATGCATGTAGCCATAGTGATCATTGTGCCTTCTAACCAATGCAGGGAAATGATACTAATGATCCCATTTGAATGTATAGATCTCTATTTGTATTAATATAAGCTACATAATGAGGGGAAGGTGCAATCAGGGAGATTGCTACTATTTCAGGGAGACTTCCTGACAATGAGGGAGAGTTGGCACGTATGACACAAACTATTTACATGTGAGACACATACGCACACAACAAATATTTACATTGAGACACATACACAGTAGTCATAGACACACAACTATTTACATGTGAGACACATACAGTACATAGTAGTCATACACACACAACTATTTACATGTGAAACACACACACTAGTCATGCACACAACTATATACATGTACATGTATATATAACTATATAACTATGTACATGTGAGACACATACACAGTAGTCATACATACACCACTATTTACATGTGAGACATACACAGTAGTCATACACACAACTATACACATGTGAGACACATACACAGTAGTCATACATACACCACTATTTACATGTGAGACATACACAGTAGTCATACACACAACTATACACATGTGAGACACATACACAGTAGTCATACATACACCACTATTTAGATGTGAGACATACACAGTAGTCATACACACAACTATATACATCTGAGACATACACCGTAGTCATACACACAACTATATACTGTACATGTGAGACACATACACAGTAGTCATACATACACCACTATTTACATGTGAGACATACACAGTAGCCATACACACGACTATTTACATGTGAGACACATATACAGTAGTCATACACACAACTATATACATGTGAGACACACACAGTAGTCATACATACACCACTATTTACATGTGAGACATACACAGTAGTCATACGCACAACTATATACTGTACATGTGAGACACATACACAGTAGTCATACATACACCACAATTTAGATGTGAGACATACACAGTAGTCATACACACAACTATATACATCTGAGACATACACCGTAGTCATACACACAACTATATACTGTACATGTGAGACACATACACAGTAGTCATACATACACCACTATTTACATGTGAGACATGCACAGTAGTCATACACACGACTATTTACATGTGAGACACATACAGTAATCATACACACACAACTATAAACAGTACATGTAAAACACATACACAGTTATGCACACACAACTATATACATGTTAAACACATACACAGTAGTCATACACACACAACTATATACATGTGAGACACGTATACAGTAGTCATGCACACAAAGTGTATTTTCTTCTGTGAAAATGCTGCTGTTCTATAAAACAGAACTGTCACATTGGTACAGAACCAGATCCTGCTGCATGCACCAACATATGTTTTTTATTTTACAGAAAAAAGCCCAAAAATAAGATCTTAAAATGGCTGCAATCCAAATTTGGGAGAACATCTAATTAGTAAGTAATTGGACTCCATTCATCAAACTATTATATGCATGTGTACAATAATACAATATGCTTTACAGTGGTGAAGACATATTGAGGGAAATGTAATAGGGCCTGATTTTGCAAATGTGCTACTTTCTCTGTCATCCATATTGGAGGACACTTCTGTACCTTGGAAATATAGAGGGTGCTAGTGCTGGACCATGGAACAACTATACTACAGACTTACTGGTTTATGCCCCTCAGGGGCTGGGGGACAGGGTGCCATCTGCCACCCCGGGCCAGTACAATGCTACTACTGTTGGGTCACCGACACACCCTGGAGAATCATCAGCCTGCCTCTTAGTGTTTACACAGCAGCCTGCTGCCATGCCCCCAGATCACGAGCAGCGTAACACCCCCCTCCCGCAGATTTCCTGTTGAGATTAGACAGACCAAAGTAAGGAGCCACTTGCTGGGTAGTTGCTTTTTTTTTTTTTTTTTAGACTCACTGTCAAAATTGCACCTAATAAGGAGCATTTGCCCACTTTCAAAATTGTATTATACCCCTGATCAAGTCCTGGTGGAGGACAAAACGCGTTTGGTGTGTTTTATCTTCCCTATACAGGGGTGATATACATATTGAGGTGTGATATTATTCTATATCAACACAACTACGAATTTTATCTGGCTGTATATCACTGTTGAATAATATTTATATGTAATAAATATTTTCATATTAATGGTGGCCTTTGGGCCTTTTTTGGGTGTATTCTTGATGCAAGGGTCTATTTTTAGATCTATATCTCCTAAAGAAGATAAGGAGTTTTATCTTACTATTAAGGAAATCCAATCATATGGGAGAAAAGACACACTAAAGTCTTTAATATTCAGAAAGTAGACAAGTCGGCCGTAGGATTCGTCTCTTCCAAGAATTTATAATACTGTAAATTGGATTATGAGCTAATTATATATTGGACTTTTATAATATATCTAAATGAAGTGAACAATTTGTTATTGGTGGTCTTTGAGGCACTTCTTCTATACTACTATAGAAAATATATAAATATATATATGGGCTGGGTATGGGATGCCGACAGATGGAATCCCGGCAGTCGGAATCCCGACGGTTAACATACTGACACTTGCTGGTCAGTATGCTAACCCTACCCTAACCCACCCTCTTTGGTGCTTAACCCTAACCTCCCCCCCAGTGCGTGAACCTAACCTCCCCACACCCTAAACCTAACCCTCCCCCTTTAGTGCCTAACCTTAATCCTCCCCCTAGGGTCTACATATAATTTCACGGGTGGTATGTTTTCTGATTCACTTTCCAGAATTTAAGTATGTGGCCCCATGCTTATTTGCTAGTTTTGCATTAAAAAACGGAGGATCAAGCACATATCTCTGAGGCTGCTGACCCCCATACATCCGTCCAGATGGTACTTAATATTTGCAGGTAACCCCGAAAAGGATATCCTGCACATATTTTTTGATACATATGTGCCATAATGTGGAGGTTTACACAGGTGCGTTCAGAATATTTTATGGGGACACTCTCTAAATTACTAATCCTCTCCTGTGTATGTTGATCACTAGAATGGTACCTGTATTTTATTTGGGTGTTTTCGATGCTCGCTGTGCTGTATATCAGTAACTAGAATCCTTTCTGTACAGTTCAAGGAATGTTCTGTTTTTAATAGTGGTCACTACAATAGTCTCTGCTTTGTCAGATAAGAATCTTGGGTATTATATTTGTTTATAGCTTTTTGACAGAACAATATGTTAATGCCTATTTAAGCCACACCCGCATTAGATAAACCACACCTACAGGATTTTTGTCACACCCATTTTTTGAATTACAATGCGCCAGGGCCACTTACAATGCGCCAGGGTCTGCTCCTCAGATTGAAAGTTGCCAGCCAGCCCCTGATGCCTCTCTGGAAAGACTCATATTGACCTGAGAATGGATGGGATGTCCCTGTATCACACTATTGGAATCACTGATTTGCTTTGAGCAGGGAGCCCTGGTGATGTAATCACTGCACTGTTCACATTAACAACCCATCACTGGCCAGAAGGAGCATCATGTGGTGTGATACCAGGGACATCCTCTCTTCTGTCAACCCTTGTAACTGTTAAGAAAATAAAATTGTATTCCCACACTAGGGGGCCTATTCATCAGCACTAAAATAGCATTTTTAAGGACATTTTCCTTAATTACCGTTATTTTAGTATTCATGAAGACACGTAACACAGGAGATATCACTGATATTTCCTGTTTAAGTCCACCTGCGTTAATTTCCACACTCTCCATACATTAGTATGGGGATATGGGAATTATGCTATTCATCAAATTCCGAAAATTATGTATTTTTGGAATTTGATGGTGTTACTATACGCCACTGTGAGGTGGTGTATAGCAGGTGACACCTGCTGTCAGCGTGAGCAGGTCTTCCACCGGCTTCCTCCATCGCTTTGGTCGCTTCTCAGGCTCCGTCTGCTGTGATGACACTGTGTTCTCCCAGCAGAACACAGTAAAGTTTAGAAAAAAAAAAAGTTTTTTTTTCTCTAAACTTTACTGTGCTCTTCTGTGTAGAACACAGTGTCAGCACAGCAGATGGAGCCTGAGGCGGCTGCAGCGGCCAGGTAAGTGGGGGACGGGGGGAGGTGAGCGGTAGGGAGATGGGGGAATTGGGGGGGAAAGAATTACCGCAGCTGTAGGCAGTGCTGCGCATGCGCTGCTTTTACGGATGTAACAGCGCATGCACGGCACGGATTCCAGCTGCGGTAAGTTAGTGTAGAGAGAGAAAAGTATCTATTTCCCAAAAAGCTGTCATCGCAAAAATGACAGCTTTTCAGAATAGATGCTTATAGGGAAAAGGAATGATGAATTCCTCCAGTAATTAGGTAGAACTCCATGCGTGTTCTAAACCTAATTACCTCCAGAGAATTTTATGTGTTAATGAACAGGCCCCTAGATGACCACTTATTAGGCCTCATTTATTAGCGAGTTTTATCATTCACAGAGAGTAATAAAACTTGTTGTGTATGATAATGGTGCTCCAGCCAATCAGCTCCCACCTGTCATTTGTCTGAAAAATAACATTTGGGATCTGATTGGCTGGAGAAGCATTATGCAGTGAATTTTATCACTTTCTAAAACTTGTTAATAAATGAGGCCCTCTATCTGTTATTGTCCTGAGGGGTATCTCGGGGCTGTTATTACTGTTTTTAATTTATAAATCTATTTATGATAGGATATTCTCCTTCTAACATATCCTGTCTAAACAGGGATGCCTGTCTAAACAGGAGTGCCACTGATGCTCATTGTAGCACACTGATTCTAAAAGAAAGAAAAAAGAAAAGGGATTTCTTCTTCAGTGCACTTACCCCCAAGATGACATACAATATTCAAATCTATGTATTGATTAATCCATTAAAACATAAACTTTATTGTTAATTCATCCTAAACTATAATTGTCATAGCAGCGAAATATCTACACTATATTAAAAACATATCTATATTACAGCTATGTTTTTAATATAGATATTTTGCTGCTATGACAATTATATTTTAGGATGAATTAACAATAAAAGTTATGTTTTAATGGACTAATCAATACATAGATTTGAATATTGTTTGTCATCTTGGGGGAAGTGCACTGAAGAAGAAACCTCTTTTCTTTTTTCTTTCCTTTAGCACCCTTGTATCAGGTAAGAAGGGGAGGAAGAGTAGATAGAGAATTAATTACAGGGGAGAGGAATAAATTACAGATAAGAATGAGAATTAATTACTAATGAAGAGCAAAAATAATTGACAGAGGGAGAGAGAATGAATTGGAGGAGGAAAATAGAGTAAAGGCGAAATATAATTACAGGGGAGGGGGCAGAGCAATTAGTTACAGGCGTGGCGATGATGGTGGTTGGAAATACCATGCAAGGGCTACACGTCCAATGGTGGAATTATAAGGGGAGAGTGGTTGGAGAAAATTAGTCAGTGGATATATCTATAGGTTATAGCTAATATCAAGCGTTGTGTAAAGCTTCCACTATCAGCTAATATAATACTAATAGTGGAAGCTTTAGCTTAGATAGTGGATACATTATAAAATCTGTGTTTCCCATTATATCCCCTTCTTATTCACCCCCCTCTTTCTTCTGTTTTTGTCATTATATGTAGGAGTCCATATGCAGAGATTCAGCAATTCATCGACCATCTTAATATGTCCGAATTTCATCATGGACACCTCTGCTATTATCAATTTCTTAAAAAAAATTCACTCCACGCTTTTCCTCACCATGTTTATGGTGCATTATAAGGAGTCCATCACAAAACATCTAAAGATCCACAATGGGGTTTATTGTTAGACAGTTACTAGTGGTTCTGGGGTTCCCGGCTTTGTTGTTTTTGCTAATACCTTTTCAGTGCTGGGGCACATGGGTAGTGTGGGTACATCAACCAATGATGTATATTATTTTTATCTAATTCATTTATGTACTCTTTCAAGTTATAATTTTTCAAGTTAATATTTTTCTTTAACATATTACTATTAGTTTTATTATTACTGTTTTTCAAGTTATAAGTTTTCAAGTTAATATTTTATTTAACATATTACAAATTTTTTTATTATTCCTCTTTTTCAAGTTATACGTTTTTAAGTTAATATTTTATTTAATATATTACTATTTTTTTATTATTACTCTTTTTCAAGTTATAAGTTTTCAAGTTAATATTTTTGTTTAACATATTACTATTTTTTTATTTGTTTTTTAAGTTATGAGTTTCAAGTTAATATTTTAACATTTTACTATTTTTTTATGCCTCTTTTTTAAGTTATAAGTTTTCAAGTTAATATTTTATTTAACATATTACTATTTTTTTTTATTAATCCTCTTTTTCAAGTTATACGTTTTCCAGTTAATATTTTTCTTTAACATATTACTATTTTTTATTATTCATTTTTGAACTCATATGCAACATGTGATATTTCTTTTTGTGCTACCAAACTTCTTTGGATATTGTATTGTCTTTTGTTGTTTTTTTTATATATTTTTAATTTTTTTTTTCGGTATAACAAAAGTTCTCAATTTAAAAAAAAAAAAAAGACCCACAATGGGAAAGGAAAAGTCCCACATCAACTTCGTCCTCATTGGACATGTAGATTCCGGAAAGTCCACAACAACTCAACATCTTATTTACAAATGTAGTGGCATTAATAAGCAAACCATTAAAAAGTTTGAGAAGGAAGCTGTTGAGATGAGAAAGGGCTCCTTCAAATTCACTTATGTCTTGGACAAACTGATGGCTGAACCTGAATGTAGCATTACTATTGACATCTCCTTCTGAAAATTTGAGAGCAGCAAATACTATGTCACAATTATTAATGCTCCTGGTCATAGAGACTTCATCAATAACATGATCACTGGTATTTGACTGTGCTGACCTAATTATGGCTGCTGGTGTTGTTGAGTTTGAAGCTGGTATCTCAAAGAATAGACAAACTCATGAGCATGGTATGCTGCCTATACTCTGGGTGTGAAGCAGCTCATCATTGGCATCAACAAAATGGATTCTACTGAGCCACCATACAGTGAGAAGAGATACAAGGAAATTGTAAAGGAAGTAAGCACTTACATCAAGAAGATTGGATACCGTTGACTTCGTACCTAACTGTGGCTGGAACGGTGCTTGAACATTCTTGAACCCAGTGCTAATATGTCTTTGTTCAAGGGATAGAGCATCTCCTGTGAGGAAGTGACCACTCTAATAAAGTACCTGTATGCTGTTGCCATCAGCCACCAGACTCTTGAAACGTAAGCCTGTGAATGTCTAGAAGGGTTTTTCTGGAGACACCCTGCTACTTACCTGGAAGACACTTACGTTCATCAACTGATATGACAACTTTTATATATGCTGCCGAATTGTGGATGCTCAATAGTGCTTATTGACTTTGTTTTTATACATACTTGCTCCTATGTGAGCTAAATTCATATGTTCATATTGTTGTATTTCCTGCCAGGGGATTTTCTTATATTGTTTCTATGTATGTATACATGTATGGTTATTTTTTATGGACTGAACTCATATGCAACATGTGATATTTCTTTTTTTTTGTACTACCAAACTTCTTTGGATATTGTATTGTCTGTATTTGTTTTTTTTATATATGTTAACTTTTGTTATAGCAATAAAAAAATTACTCAATTTAAAAAAAAAAAAAGACCCACAATGGGAAAGGAAAAGACCCACATAAACTTCGTCCTCATTGGACATGTAGATTCCAGAAAGTCCACAACAACTCAACATCTTTTCATCAAATGCAGTGGCATTGATAAGCAAACTATTGAAAAGTTTGAGAAAGAAGCTGTTGAGATGAGATAGGGGGCCTGATTCAGAGCCGGACGCTCTGACCAGAGCGCTCGCTCTGAATCAGGGCCGTCCTAGCTGAAAATGGTAGGGCCTCCTGGCCGCTCGCATAGCTGTGGGTGACCACCCACAGCTTATGCGAGCGGCCAAAAAGATGGTCGCGATGGTCAAGGGCTTGCGGCGAGACCCTTGCAGTAGGGTCTCGTGGCCGCAAGCCCTGTAGTGCTTTTGGCTCTATCAGAGCCAAAAACACTCCCACTGACATCACTAGTGATGTCAGTGGGGCTGGACCAAGACGGTAGGCATTCCCATGGGAACGCCTCCGTCTGGGCAGCCATGCCCCCAGCACGCCCACCAAAGGGGGAGTGCTGTCACTCACAATCGACAGCACGCCCCCTTTGGTGCGAGACCCCGAGCGACGGCTTCCCTGTCGCTCGCCGGGTCTCGCGCATGCGCACGACGGAGGCGCATCCGTCGTGGGCATTTGGGTAACATCGACCCGCTTGCGAGCGTACAGCGCTCGTGAGCGGGTCTGAATGAGACCCAGAGCTCCTTCAAATACACTTAGGTCTTGGACAAACTGAGGGCTGAACAGGAACATGGTATTATTATTATCCTTTATTTATATGGCGCCACAAGGGTTCCGCAGTGCCTCACAAAGTACATTAACAAATGAGAAAACACATAAAACAGCGACTTACAGTACAAGACAATACAGAATAAGAACATAGTTTATAAACATTGCTGCAGCGATCATAACACTAAAAAAAGCAGCAGGGCGTCAGCTACCAAGTGTAAAGTGCCCTTGTGGAGAGTTTTGAGTAGATGATCATATGAGTGAGGGAAGGAAAAGCACATAAGGGAAGAGGGCCCTGCTCGTGAGAGCTTACATTCTATAGGGGGGGAAACAGACAGGGGTGACACAGATAGGGTAGACAGTGAGGAAGAAGCATGTAAGCAGCAGGTTAGGATGAGAGCTGGAAGGCTTTGAAGTAGAGCTTAGTGGTTGGGTAGCAGGACCATTGTGGGGGACAAAAGAATGAAAGAGGAGTAACGGGAGAGGAGAAGGAGGGAAGCAGAGGGGAGGCATACAGACAGAGGAGGAGAGAGAAGGGGAGGAGACTAGGGGGGAAGGATAGTGGTGGGAACAGGGGGCAGAATAAAGGATTAGGTAGGCACAGAGTAAAGTGAGAATTTGAAGAAAACATGGTCACGGTGTGGATGAGCTAAGAATAGTGTATGTGTGAGAACGACAGTGTTGAAGGTTTTTCAGAAATGCCGGTGAAAGAACACTGTTAGTGAATGCGTATGCTTAATGACCAAAGTTGTGTTTTTGTTTTTTTATTGAGGGGACTAAATGTGATTTTAAGGGTTTTGAAAATGAGTAATAATAAAAAAAAAAGGTCAAAGTTGTGAAGCTAGGTAAAAGCAAAGGTAAATCAGACCGTATATGCAAGGTTTAAAGTTTACTTTGCATTGGTTCAAATAAGAATTTAGTTTTTAGTGAAAAAAGAGGCAGCACAAATAGTAGCAAGTGACATATTGTCTATGCAATGATCAAACAAGGAGTTCAGTGTTGCATGTCCTGGTTTTGCAGGCAGCAGATATTTGTTCTGAAGAGATGGTGAACTCACACTTGATGCTCCATTGGTGTCCATATGCAGTATTGATAGCAGTTTAGCTGTGTTTGATGAAATGTTCTCCTTCTGTTTTACTTCGGTTTAACGCCGGTCTAATGCTGAAATTTTCCCTAAAATCTATTTTGCACTTGTGATTCTGCACTTAGGAGTCTGCTAACTCCAGGCAAGGCTAACCAGCCTAGTGAATGATATTTAAGTAGAGATGTAGCCAAGTGTACATCCTAATTAAAGACAACCCCTCACTTGCCAGCCAATACAGACCCAGCAATAAAATGGCTTAAAAAAACATGTAGCACATACCAAACATTTAGGACTTAAGATCAATCATGCCTACACACAATCTAAAGACTAGAGATAGTCCTTATGGTAATATATAGACAATAAAATATTATAAGACTGCAGCAGACTTCAGATTAATAATTGCTGATTACCTAAATATATAATTCAAATAAAACAGCACATCAGGAGTAATGTTCTGCAGCAGACTTCAGATTAATAATTGCTGATTACCTAAATATATAATTAAAATAAAACAGCACATCAGGAATAATGTTCTGCAGCAGACTTCAGATTAATAATTACTGATTACCTAAATATATAATTGAAATAAAACAGCACATCAGGAGTAATGTTCCGCAGCAGACTTCAGATTAATAATTGCTGAATACCTGTTGGAGACAGAAATAAGGGGTATTACTATTGACATCTCCCTCTGGAAATTTGAGAGCAGCAAATACTATGTCACAAATATTAATGCTCCTGGTCACAGAGACTTCATCAAGAACATGATCACTACAACTTCTCGGGCTGACTCTGCTGACCTAATTGTTGCTTGAGGTGTTGTTGAGTTTGAAGCTGGTATCTCAAAGAATAGACAAACTCATGAGCATGGTCTGCTGGCCTACATTCTGGGTGTGAAGCAGCTCATCATTGGTGTCAACAAAATGGATTCTAGGGGATTTTCTTCGAGGTCCATGAGCCTTGATATTTACCCAAAATGTCACCAAACTTTGTATTTTGAGGAATCACAGATTTTCATTTATCGTACACTATCTGTAAAATTGTTATTGACCGCTTTATTGCATCTATCTTTTTGCTATATTTGTCCTAAATAAACTATGATATTTTTCTAATGCATCCTGTACATCATTTTAAACACAAGTGCTTTAGGGACGCTGCTATTTTACATTTTGCCATAACGTCCCCCTGCCTGCCTTACTGTGTGCACCTACATTGCTGATACCTGATTCTCCTGGCGTTATTACCTTTGCTACTGCTAGTGGTGCTCTGGACCTGTAAAGAGGTGGTTGCCCTAACAATCTCCTGCTTCTACTATCTATACCTCTGTGGGAGCCTGTGTAGATCAGAGCTGAGTCTATATCTTTTCTGGGGTCTGCTGCACCACCCAGGGGTGGATTGGGATGCAGAACCAGCCCAGGACCTTTCTGAAGCAGCCTTAAATGGGGGAAGGGGAGGGCGGAGTCTGCTGACATTTTAATTATTCATAATGACACTGTCACTCAATGTTACTCCGGCCCACCTCACCTAACATTTAGCATAGATTATTTTACATTACTGTTACATTGCCTACTGCTATAAGCTGCTATAATAATGCAGATGTGAGAGGCTAAGAGGATAAATGTACCTTCTCTTAACAATACTAAGAGGATAAATGTCCCTTCTGTTAACAATATAATGTACCCCATAACCCTGCAACCCACATACCCCCCTTAACCCCATCTACGCCAAAACAACAGCTCTCAAAACCAATACAGTATGAAATGTATTATTATGAGTATTGCTACTTAACTTCAAACACCATCCTATGCACCCTGCATCTTCTTTATAGTACTGAAGACTGCTCCCTTCCAGCTCATCTACACTGACATCTGCCAATACCACAGTGTAACGATGCTGAAAGTTCTGGGAATAGTTGGGTGCATCTCAAAGTTGTCTATGATTGCTCAGGCTATGGCCACTGAAGCCCTGTCATCCTAGGCTGCAGTCTGATGTAATGGTTGATCAGTTACTGATAATTCTCCTTTCCTCACACCCAGTTCCATCCTCTCCTCCATCATCCTGCTCCTTCCCTCCCACCCTAACCACAGCCTCTCCTTTATCACCCTGCTCCTTCCTTCACACACCGACCCCTTCTCTCCTTCGTCACCCTGCTCCTTCCTTCACACTCCAACCCCTTCTCTCCATCACCCTGCTCCTTCCTTCACACTCCGATCCCTTCTCTCCTTCATCACCCTGCTCCTTCCCTAACACTCAAACTTCTTCTCTCCTTCATCACCCTGCTCCTTCCCTAACACTCCGACCCCTTCTCTCCTTCATCACCCTGCTCCTTCCTTCACACTCCGACCCCTTCTCTCCTTCATCACCCTGCTCCTTCCTTCACACTCCGACCCCTTCTCTCCCTCATCACCCTGCTCCTTCCTTCACACTCTGACCCCTTCTCTCCTTCATCACCCTGCTCGTTCCTTCACACTCCAACCCCTTCCTCCTTCATCACCCTGCTCCTTCCTTCACACTCCGACCCCTTCTCTCCTCCATCATCCTGCTCCTTCCCTCCCACCCTAACCACAGCCTCCCCTTCATCACCCTGCTCCTTCCTTTACACTCAGACCCAAGCATGTGACAGAGGTCTCCCCAAAGGCATGTAACACATCAGAGCCGTAACTAGACTCTTTGGTGCCCTGTGCCAGAGAGAGCATTGGCGCCTCCCCCCCTTCATTTTTTGAATAGGGACATAAGATAGTGCACCTGAAAAAGGGCCATGGTCTCATGGGGAAGGGCCAGGGAAGAGATAGGGGAGGCCAGGAAATGTTGGAGATAAAAGAAGAGGAAGCTACAAGTAAGAATGGTAATAAACAGGAAAATTGACAGGCCCAAACCGCCCACTGCCCTGTGCCATGGCACAGGTAGCAGTGCCCTAGTTGCAGCCCTGTAACACATGATCTCCCCACATGTAACACAGACTCCACATATCTATGCCCCCATAGCTGTACCATCGCCCCCCTAAGTCCCCACTCTCCATGTCTCTGCTCCCCTAATAGCAGTATCAGCCCCCTGAGCCCTTACTCTCCATATGTGGTACCAGAAAGCATTATATATATATATATATATATATATATATATATATATAATATATATAATGTGTAGGTGTAGTTTAATCAAGTGCCTGGTGTGTTGCATATAAATTAAGTAAAACAAAGGGTCTTAGTGAATATAACTACAATGTGATAAAAGTGATAATAATAAACAATTTATTCACATAAAACATAAAAAAAAGATCAAAGGGCCTGCACACAGTAATAGCAGCAATAAAAGCTCTATTAAAATATTATAAAGTGCAGTGTGCTGTAAAAGCATATACCATAAATATGTAATTCATAATAAAAATCTCAAATAAAAATAACAATGGATAAATACAACATAAACACTGATCATATGTTTATAATTCAGACATTAAATAATTCTTTAAAATATATAAAAAGAATTATTAAAAAAGTCAATGCTTATCTGGATATATAATAAAAGTTCATCAGGCAAGAAAGAGGCAGCTTCCCAACGCGTTTCGTCCTTCAGGGACTTTATCAAGGGGTGTTGCTGTCATGGGGTGTTTCTTACTTATACCCCCATTGATAAGGACTAATTAATACATTATGCAAATTTATGGTGACATCACTTCCGGTTCGCGATTAAGTAATTGTGATGCTCTGAGGATATTCCTAATTGGACTGAAGTGATCATCAGTTCAAATGATTAGTTCCATAAAAAGGTTCCATGTGGAAGTGTCTATATTCAAAAGATGCTTTTATTCCAAAGATCGCGGACGCGGGACCCACGTCCGGGTCTCTGCGTCACTTCCACCCATACATAGTACTGGCTTCCGACCATCTCCTGGTCCCGCTATGTGCACGTGCGCTCTGTGATGCTGGCAGCGTCCTTCTCCACCCTGCTCCTGTTCAGTGTCCATTCACCTCCATGCGACTTCGCGCATGCGTATGGCCCTCATGTGGAGATCTTCAATCTCCGCGATCACAGTGTACATCTCGTTCTCGGCCGCCATTTTATTGAAGTTCATTGGATGTAGACAGCAAATGACACTAGTCCTTTTCTCCAAGTTACCATTTGATTTACGCCTAAAAACTATGGTAAAACAACAGTGTTAGATTAGGCATATACATTATTTCTCCAGGTCAAAAATGCAGATAGAATTAAGCCTATATCTATATGGGCACATATAAATATGACAAGTGGACATATGAACAATAGCGGGTATGTTATATTAGCTAGTTTAGAATCCACAAAAATGGAAAACATGATGGTAGGGAAAGTTAAAACAAGTTTCAATGTCATATAGTTTCTTCTAGAAGCGGTACGTATAATAGTGCAGTCATTTAGTGTTCATGTAGTTTCTTCTAGAAAAGCACTACTTTGTAATCCATAATTCCAGACCAAATGACCTGAGGAAAAAAAGGCTCTTCAATTTTAAACATATTGTTACTAATATGCCTCTCAGGTAGCCAGTAAAACTCATTCACTCGTGCACCCCTGGGCATATGTGCAATAATATCTGCAGCACCCGGTATTCCCTGGAGGTCCCCCATCCAAGTACTAACCAGGCCCAATTATGCTTAGCTTCGAAGATCAGACGAGATTGGGCATTAACATAATGGTCTGGCTGTAGGTATCAAAACAGCAATTTACGCCCTTTTAGAATCGACCATCACAGGAATGGGGCTATCTCGTAACTTTCATTAAAGCCATATGGAGTCAGAGTGTTCAATTCGAAAATCCAAAACATCTCTCTTCTTGATAGTTTATTCCCTAAGTCACCTCCTCTCTCGCCAAGGGTGACATGTTCGATTGCTTTAAATGTCAGATGTTCTGGATTAGATCCGTGATGTGAAATAAAATGCTTAGAGACGGCATGTCCTTCCACTTTGTTTCTTATATTCCGGATATGTTCCTGTATTCTTATTTTGAGTGGTCTCTTAGTTTTTCCCACATGTTTAGTACCACACTTGCATTCCAAAATATATATGACAGACGTTGAGTTGCAATTCATGTAGTTTTTTAGTTTGAATTCCTTAGTGTTATCAAAATTAGAAAAAACCTTCTTTTGTGGATGTAGTTATTTACATATAACACATCGTCCGCATTTGTAACTGCCTAGGCATTTCGGTAGTATTTGGCTTTGTTTAATATCCATATTCTTAATCATACTAGGTGCCAAAGAGTCTTTTAGGTTTCTCCCCTTTCTGAACAGTATCTTTGGTTTAGGGGGCAAGATCTCCTTTAGTACAGGGTCCATCTGGAGAAGATGCCAATGTTCATGTAGAGATCTGCAAATATCTTTCTCATGTCCATTATATTTGGTGGTGAAGGGTACTATAGTTCCACTGTGGTTATCCTTGGTTTTGTATCTCAGAAGTTCTTTTCTATCCAGATTCCTTGTGTTGATTTCTGCTTTTGATAGAATTTCTCTAGGATATTCTTTCTCTATAAATCTTTCCTTGAAGGTCTGTATTTGTTCATCACAGTCTTTTTCTTCAGTACAGTTTCGTTTGACCCTATGGTCAAAACGAAATATATACAAAACTTAAGAAAATATATATAAATAAAATAAATATAATAAAAATGGATCTGCAGGGTGTAATTAGTTAATAGGACACACATAAAATGCACACTTAAAAGATGTTTATAGTCCCTTTTGTATGAATGTGGTGATTGACCTCTCGGGGTCCAGCACAATAAGTACTGAAAAACTTTCCCTGTCTTACCCTACCAAGTGATCTTCTGTTCACAGTCAGTGCAACTAGCAGACGCGCTGTCAGCGGTGTTCACACTGTCCGGTTTTTGGCAAGAGGCTGCACGATCACTCTACTCTGTCCTGAGTGCTGTAAGCTGATAGTCCAGGGGAGTCTCCACGAGAGAGTAAAATCACTGTTGCTGGGTGCCTTCCTTCACCAACATGTTTCGTTACAATGAGTAACTTTATCAAGGTCTTGAAAAAGTTACTCATTGTAACAAAACATGTTACATATATACATATATATATATATGTATTTATTAAAAAAAATGTTTTAAACTTACATTTTTTACATTTTTTTGCTATTACTTTAGGCATATTTATTGTATTTATTACACTCAATTTATAGTGCTTTCTGGTGCCACACATAATTTAAGACAATTTATTTTGTTTAAGAAAGCTACTTTGGTTACAAATTAGAAGCGCTTGACCACATTCTATACTTACTCTCCATGTGTCTGCTCCCTCTGTAGCAGTGTCAGCCCCCTCTCTCCATATTGCCCCCTCCAGTGGCAAACGTAGGATTTCTAGAGGGGGTTTCCAAATGCTTGATTTTAGAGCGAGTGTGGCCAGTCCATGAAGAGGGCAGAATTAGTACTTATTCAGCTTTAATATGCATCATACAATGTGTATTGTGTATCATAATTCCAACTTATACAGGATCACAGTAAGCCATTTGATGTGGCAGTAAGCCATCCTGCCTGAGCTGAATGTTTTTATTTTAGATGGCACCATTCCAGAGCATTGGAGCAAGTCCGGGAGCTGGGAGGAGCAGCAGAAGAACCTAGCACTTCCCTGGACATATATGTACATAATGGGCTCTATAGCACATCCCTAACAGTGCATGTATTCTAGATCTACTAGTTGGTGCACAGGTTATTTATTACTGGCTGATACATATTAAAAGATCCACAGGTGGTACTAATTATTTAATTTGTGATACTGAGAAGAACATGTAGCACTAGTAAAATTCTATTATATTACTATTTCTACTGTAGTCATGGTATGTGCTGGGGAGGGGGGTTTACAGGCATACAGAAACCCCCCCTGCGTTTGCCTATGCCCTCCAGCTCTTAACTTTATCCTGTGTGGCTGAGACAGGTCCTGCTCCTATAGCTCTGCCTGGCTAGCTTTCTCTGCAGCTGCTCAGCATGGGGTGCTGCTGCAGCCTCCTGATGTATCCTCCTGGCTGGTTTGGAGCGCTGAGTGTGAGAAGGAGCCACATTGAGGCCCATGCCACTGTGGCCATACAGGCTGTGCCGTGAAACAGCCACTGCACAGCCCAATTAGCAGAGATCACTGGGCCTTAGCCATTGCTAGTACACACATGCGGCCACACAGGCACATCTCTGCCTCCGTAATCAGCTCTAAGTGCGGCCACGGCACTGTCATAGTAAACTGTGGCTGCTAATGACAGAGGGGGTCCGGCCCAGAGAAGAAAAAAAAAATATAGAAAAAATAAATTTTTTCAAAATTAAGAAAAATAGGAAAATCAACTTAAGTTCATCAGCCATCACAAACCACTGGGATCTGATGTCAGTCCAAAAAAATTCCAAAATTTATGGACTCAAGAGGCGGCATTCCTGTTAAGTTGCTACTCTGCAAGCAGGCTTTATGGATTCATAAATTAGACACAATATGGCCACGTGCATTGAATGAGTCCATACATTTTGGAATTTTAATTTTTTTAAAATTTTTACTGGCTCCTATACAGGGTGTGACCTTATCTCTTACTTACCAACTCTCCCTCATTGTCAGGGGGGCTCCCTGAAATAGTAGCAATCTCCCTGACTCCCTGAATAGTCTAGCAATATCCCTGATTGCACCTTACCCCCATTTTGAAGCTGTAATATAAAAAAACAACAATATATATACATTCAAATGGGATCATTAGTATCATTTCCCTGCATTGGCAGAATGATCCCTATGGCTAGATGCATTTTTTGAAAAGTATCAGTGTGTTTTCATCAGGGCTGGCCCCAGGCATAGGCATAATAGGCAAATGCCTAGGGGCACATGGAATCAGAGGAGCACCTAGGTGCCATGGTGCCCGGAGCAAGGGTATGTTTCGGCACCCCCATCCCCTGTACTGCATTGGGTGCGTGTCCAACATGTAACATGTGGGGACATGTTACATTTGAAAATAAAACATTTTAAAATCCTAAATTGGTCACAGAGGGCCTGATTTAGCAAGGATCTCAATTGCAAAGCTGCACACAGGCGATCCTTGCAATAATGCAAATTCAGCAGGGGGTGGATGACACCCCCTGCTGCATTTGCGATCCCAGCACTGCAACCGAGGTTGCAGGCTCGAATCACCATCGCGACCATTGGTGGTCAATGGTTGCGATGGTGAACAGCTTGGGGCAGCCAGCTGAGTAAGCCTCAGCTTACTCTGCCTGGCCGGCATGCGAGCCCCGAAGACAGTGTACGTCCATGCAGTCTCTGGGCTGCCCACTCCCGGAAAACGGGGCAGACACACCCTGTTTTCCCCACCCCTGTCAATCAGGCAAAGGCATTCAAGGGTCTGCGTGCTATTAAGCAGTACCTATTCTGCACACTCACAGAATGGGTCCTGCACATGCGCAGATTCCCGATAATTGGGAATTGCATTCACTGCTGAATCAGGCCCAGAATCCGTTCTGTTGTATTATTCATATATACAATACTTAGATAGTGAGGTGCTGTAGTTTAAATGCACTCAAAAAAAATAAGTGAACAGCTGTTTATAATATTTATTATAAAAAGCTAAATCAAAAAGAACTGTATAAACAAACACTCCTCATGAAATAAGTCATGAAAATGTATAACAATATACTCTAAAACTAAATGTACTCAATCTTTTAAATACTTTTTTCAATATTTTATTTTGAGCTGTGGTTATTTTTTAAATAATCAAACTCCCCAGACCCTTAGAACAGTGGTCGACACTCATGTCACTCATGTCATATGGATATAAATATTAGGGATGTGCAGGCTCGGATAGGTTCGAGTTTGCACGTTGAGTTCAGATTTTTCCCTCCAAAAAAACGGAACTCAGAAAGAGGCTAAACGTCATCTTACATGGACGAACATCATCATTCCTGGACTTTTGTCCAGGAATGATGATGTTCGTCCATGTAAGATGACGTTTAGCCTCTTTCTGAGTTCCGTTTTTTTGGAGGGAAAAATCCGAACTCAACGTGCAAACTCGAACCTATCCGAGCCTGCACATCCCTAATAAATATTTATGTCAACTTAATCTTTCTTGCTTTTGCAGCCGCAAGAGTGTCTATTATCGAATCAAAGTTAATTGTTGTGGCAGTCTCATGCTCAATGGAAAGGATGCTGAAGCATGATAAGCGGTCTTGTCCAGTGTTTGCTCGGACATAGTTTTTGATTAGTTTTAGCTTACTGAATGAGTGCTCACATGTAGCAACTGTAACTGGTAAGGTAAGGAATATACGAATGGCAGTAGTGATGTTGAAGAAGGAATCATGGAGTTTGTGATAATACATATTTTGAAGCAGCTGGAGTGGAGTGAGAGATTGGAGGTTTGGAAATACAACCTTTCCATAACTTTGAAATTATTCCAATTCACTTAACAATTCTTCAGGGTCAACATCCTCTTTATACTTCTCACAAAAACAGTTGTGCCTTGTGCTTTAGCTCTTCTTTTTTCAGTGAAGCAAGATCAGCTCCATGTAAAAAAGCAAATATCTTGGACACGGACTGCATACTTGAAAATCTCCAATTCAACTCGCTTAAAATGACATCCATGGTATCCAGAATTGACCTTCTCTTAGACTCCTTTGCAGAAGGCACTGTGTCATCCTGTTGTTCTGATGAGGATTCATCAAAGTGTTTTTTTCTTTTGTAGACTCTTTTGTTAGGGAACATGGCTGGCACACCAATTTGGTCACATATCTTCTCTGCCTCAACCAGCCATCCATCAACGCTGGTTTCATCACGCATTGCCTATATTGAAGCTGTCAGTCCATGCAAGTATGATGAGCACTCATCCACCGAAATATCCTGCCTTTGAACAACCTTATTTATTCTATCTATAGTCTTCAATATTTTGTTCCACACCACCATCAGAACAATAAAGTTAAATGATTTTATTTGTTGTGAAAGACATTTTGCCTCTGATATTGTTTCTGAAGATAAAGAATTGTTGTTGCTGATTTCCTCACAAGCAGTAATGGTGCCAGTGAAATCCTTACAAAGTGCATGTACAGCTTGGGCATGACTAGACCACCTTGTATTGCTCTGAGATTTAACAGTGATGGATACATGCTCCTTAAGTAGACTCCATCATTTAGTTGAGGATGAAAAAAACACAAATAGCCTCTGCACTGTACCAAAGAAATTGTGATATCATTGGTGAAACAGCCGCTGTATGTATTCCAACCAGGTTTAATGTATGAGCTGAGCAAGGAACAAAGGTAGCTAGGTTATTTATGTTTCTGAGTCTTGCTTGCATTCCACTGTAGGCTCCTGCCATGTTGCTACCATTATCATGACAATTCATGATGTCCAGTCCATCTTTTTCAATTTTATTTAAAATTTCTTCTGCAAGGTCTTTGCAATGGCGGCTATGAAATCTATAAAGCTTTCCAGTATTTCACAGGTGCCATCTTCAGTACAGTGAACATAACGAATTATTATGGACAGTTGGTCAGTGTGGGATATATCCGGAGTACTGTCAAATAGCACTGCTTAGTATTTCGCCATTTTGATCTTCTTGAGAATTGTATTTCTCACTTCACTACCAAGTAAGTTGATAAACTCATTCTGTATATCAGGAGACAAGTAACTTACTTGGTGATTCTGATGTTTCTCTAAATTATATTTTACAATTGGCACATGCTTGGATAGCAGCTTCACTAATTTAATAAAGTTACCATCTTCTTTGTGGCCACGTAAAGCTAAACTATTCTCTGCCAAATACATTATGGCATCGAGGATGACTTTCAGAAACTCTCTCCATTTTTCTGCTTCACTTGCAATAGCTTTCTGCAAGTCACTATCAATTCCGGATGCTTTTGTAATGCGGTACTCCAACTCCCTCCATTTACATATGTTTATTTTGTGTGTTGGGGAATTTTCATGTTTCTGTATGCCTCTGGAAACATAGCTCCAGTCTGTGTATCCTGTTTTGGAATTGTCCATCACAGAAACTGACTGCTGCCCAATTTTACCAAACAAAATACAGGGGAAACAAAATATAGCACTTGTTTTTCCATATACAAGACATTTCCTTTCCACCATTTCACTATTGGCTGACCGTTTGATGAACCAAGTGCTGCAAAATCCTCTCCAACTATGCTTACTCTCAGTCGCAGCCACTAAACAATCTGGACCAAGATGTCAGGCAACTTATTTGACATAGGATTAGGCCATGTTGTTGAATCTTTTGGCTCAATAGCCAGAATGACTTCAAAATCTACAGTTCCAGAAGTCTCTAAATAAGTAGTAGGGGCAGTCTGTATGAGGGTGGTGGAGGCTTGATCGGTGGCTGGTTGACCTTCGATGGTCACAGTGTGTTCAGAGATGGCAGCTGGCATGGCAGGAAAGTAGACTTCACTTGGTACAGTGTGCTCACTAGAGATGAATGTTCCCCTGGCAGGCAAATTGGCTGTACTGGTCACAGCATGCTGTGAAGAAAAGGAGGCACCACTGCTTGAAGCCTGGTCCATCACATCCTCAATCACTACATCTTTTTGTATCCCTTCACTATCCTCGCTGTCAAGGTTTGCTTTGCTAAACCATTCCTTCATTGAGCCAGACATCAATTTGTCTTGCTCTTTTTGAATTTTTGTTTTTTTCCTATAATAAGAACCTGGCCTTTTCTGTCCTGACATCTTTGTTATATCTGGCATGATGAAAATAATAGAATATATAACATATTACAGAAATAAACATCCTTAATTTATTTACCTATTTATTACTATTACATGTTAGGGTGCATGAAAGTGTCCATAGTGTTGTACAGAACCAAAAAATAAAGGGCCACAGAATTAATAATTACCAATTGAAAGATGCAGACAGCAACAAGGCTAGGGGGAATACAGCAGTATGGCTAAGGTGTTGAAGCAAAACTAAGGAGTAACCATTGAGGGTAGGTAAGGTATAGTAGGTTCAGAGGGGAATGAAAATCTCAGATAAAAATCCCCCACCTCTAGATAATGAGCTCTGGGGCCCAGTCAATGTGGTTGTCATTTACATTTAATAATAAAAACAAATACTACAAAATTCATAAGAACTCATGTAGGATGTTAATTGCTAAATTATTATAAATACAATAAATTTGCATTTGCTAGATATCCTCTTAAAAAAATAAGTTTGAGAAATGCATACTACAGATGTGTCCTCACACACCTTTCCTTTTTGCTTTAGCATGGCTAAGGCTAAGATGCTCCACCATGGGTAGCAGTGGCGTAAGTTCATCCCAGATGCCCAGAGGCAAGTTATAATTTGGTGCCCCCCCTTTCCCCCTGTAACAATAACTGACACTGTAAAGTAGCATTTCACAAAGCAGATACACCCGCAGTTGCACACAGAATATAGGCATGCCATGGAGGAGTGAGACAGAGTTGTGGGTGAGGAGGGCGCCGGACAGGTCACACTGACAAAAGTAGCTGCTGAGGAGCAGCAACACCAATGAGCAGGGACAGACTATAGATAGATGGAGGCGAGAGCTGACATGGAGCTCTCCACTAGTGTATAGTGGCTTCTCTGGTGCCAGGAAGAGGTGCCGTGTATTGGGCGGCCATGACGGTACACTCCCGGTACATACTTACAGCCCTAAGTGTGGAGAATATATTGTGGGCAATGGAGGAGGTGCCCCTTTAGTGCTAGAGCCCGGTGGCAGGCGCCTCCATTGTCTCCCATAGTTCTGCCCAGGGGCGGATTGGGATGGAAAACCAGCCCGGAAAATTTATAGAAGCAGCCCTGATGTGGGCGGGGTCTGTTGAGGGGGTGGGGTCTGTCGAGGGGAGCGGGATCCATCCTCATAGGGCCTGATTCTGAGTTGGACACAGTTGCAGCTGTCCTTGCATCTTTTGCTGCAGTTGCGTCTTTAGGCTAATGCCGCTTCAATGGGCTTTTCTGGTATACATCCGTGTTTTACAAATTTCTATAGACCCTGCAAACATGCTTTGTGCATCTTTTGATGCCATAAAAAAAATAAAACACATTAGCCACCACAGGAAAAATAAAACACATTAGCCACCACAGGAAAAATAAAACACATTGGCCACCACAGGAAAAATAAAACACATTAGCCACCACAGGAAAAATAAAACACATTAGCCACCACAGGAAAAATAAAACACATTAGCCACCACAGAAAAAATAAAACACATTAGCCCCCACAGGAAAAATAAAACACATTAGCCACCACAGGAAAAATAAAACACATTGGCCACCACAGGAAAAATAAAACACATTGGCCACCACAGGAAAAATAAAACACATTGGCCACCACAGAAAAAATAAAACACATTGGCTCCTAAAGAAAAAAACAAAAAACAAATTTGCCAGCAAGGAAAAAAATAAACAACATTGCTACCCACAGGAAAAATAAAACACGTTGGCCCCTACAGAAATTACTAAAACACATTGGCTCCCATAGGAAAGAAAAACACATTGACCCTGAATGAAAAAAAAATAAAACACATTGGCCTACACAAGAAAAAAACTGTGTGAGCAGTGTACATGCCTTGGGCCGAAGGAGGGAGAGGGTGGGGGGGCTGTGTGCTGGTGTATATCTCAGTCTAGGGGGCCTGGGGGTTATATATATATAAAATCCTGTGTTGACCGGCACGGCACTCCTAATAGCTTTTACTGGTGGTACAGTATGTATATATATATATATATATATATATATAATATATATATATATATACACACACACACAGTGTGCGTATATATGTAAATATACAGTATATATATATATATTTATATATATATATCATATAAATCACATACAGTATATAAACTTACTTTAATGTTATATATTAATATTCTTTATTATTTGGCTGGTGCCTACCTGCTGCAGATGCACACAATAATAACAGTAATAAAGGGCAGTTCGCTGGGCGCCGGCAGCCTGGCACAGTGCAGCAAGCTGCATCGCATCACATCTGCTGCCTGGTGTGGTGTGACATCTGTGGGAGGCTGGAGGCGGGCTTCGGAGGGGCTGGAGCCGGATTAAAGGCTCCGTCGGTCATTTTTTTTTTACTAAGCTTCAAGTTCTGCCGTGCGCTTCACATAAGCTGTGCAGCTGCCCGACCCTGATCGCGGCAACGGAAGCTCAGGGCAGTTTAAATTAGTGAAGGGTGGGCTGAGCGGTCGCCGGCAGCTGAAGCTCTGATTGCGGCAACGGAAGCCCGGGGAGGGCGTCCAGTTAGAGAAGGGTAGGCTGAGCGGCTACTGGCCACCAAAGGCATCGGCCCAGCGGGAACTGGCACGGCATCCCAGCGGCCCAATCCGCCCCTGGTTCTGCCCCTGATGGGTAGTGATTGGAAGGATTCCAACATTTTTTTGCCGTAAAATAATTTGTCAAAAAGTAGCAATTAAAGGAGAATATTTTAAGAAATATCACAAGGCATGGCTAAGTCACAGAGTCCATGGCACGCAAAATGGAGCTATATGCTTGATTTTAGGAAAGGTGTATGTGGGCACATATGGTTGCACCAGTATCCAGGCAGCACTGGCTTAGGCTGCGTTATGAATTTTTTTTAAATCTATAGTTCAAAGAATGATATGTGGTATAGTTACAACAAGGGCCATACAATGACCTTCATACATTATATCACACTAATATCCCTTTCACACTGCAATCAATAACCTGAGTTCTTGCATGTGAATGCACAGCAACCTGGGTTATTGTGCAGTGTGAAAGCACCCCGGTAAAATGACCCGGGTCCAGCGACCCAGCATTTCAACCCCGGTAACGAGCAAGGTTGAACACAGGTTCAACCCGGCCCATGGTCCGGTGTGAACGGGTATCCTGGGTCGATGTCATCCGGGTCCCCTTCATTGCATAGGAAGAGGTGGCGCTTGGAGATCATTTCACTTCCAAGCACCGCCTCAGGACGTGTCGGCGGTGTTGTCACCAACCCGGCAATATACTATGTCGGGCAGTCAGTCTGAAAGGGGTCTCAGTCGGTTCGCACCCGGGAAGGACCCGTGTACAAAATCCCGGGTGCGATCCGGCAATGCGTTGTGAAAGGGGTATATCTTGATGGAAGTGGGACCAATTACTGTACAATAATCTAAATATAATTAGTAATTAGTCCATTATTATGATTCAATTACGATTTAGTTATATTGTTACAAATATATAGTTATATTTACTTTGTCCTATGCTTTTGGTATTGTTGTTTGAATTTATTTTGAATACATACCTATTTTTATATAATTTTTCTCATCATCAGAATTCAATTTTTGACATGGACATGTTTTAGTATCTTAAAGCAAACTAAGCTTTACAAATATAAATACATCTTAGTGCACATTTTAATCAAACTGTTTTTGCCCATCTGCATGGTGACCTCATTCAGATGGGTATCTACACTAATTCCCTTACAAGGTACTTACTTAGAAGAAGGAGGGGCTTGGATTGCACGTTAGAATGTGCTAGTATAGGTAAGTTCTGGATAAATTGATACTTTGTGTTAGTATAGGGATGTTAGTGACCCATCTGATGAGATTTACCTGGGCGCAGTAGATGGGCCCACATTTTTATCAAAATTATTTTTATTGTCAGTATTCTTAGTGTGCACCTGCATTTTTCTTTAACCTGCATGGTACTTACCTCTCTAGCATTTGTCTACAGGTTATAAATAAGGACAGGACTCAGCCATCATTTAATAATCACAAAATGTATATACCATACAGCTATATAAGCTATCAATTGTAAAGTGCAACGGAATATGCTGCGCTATATAACAAACTGTTAATAAAATAAAATAAAATAATAATAAGACATACCGTCCCTCTCTCAGTGATAGGCTGCAAATGGTTGGTTCGTCCACTGTGCTCTTCCAGTTATTTCACCTGGGAATCGGATAAGGGAAGGCAGTTCTAGAAGGAGGTTTCCAAAAAGCAAAATAAAATAAATAATCACCTCCCCCTCCAGATTAAGGAGCCAGTTTTTCATAAAATGATGCAGATTCTACAGTTTCTGCATAATTTTATGTTTTGGCCTAATGCTGGAGATTTCACAGGAATCTCTTGCAGTAGGCCCTTTAGCGCTGCAGGTCACAGTCCCCATTATTATCAATGGGGATTACAATCTGACCCTATATACCAAACTCCAATAAGCAAAGTTTGTCAGAGTTTGGACCCTCTTTAGATGGGGTAAACTGCTTTATGCCTATGGAGGCATAATGCAGGAGAGGGATCTTACAATCTGACACTGTGCACATGCGCGGTGTCAGATTCCAGCAGAGGAGTCTTTCACAAGATTTGACAGACTCCTCTGATGTAGCCAGGATCTAACTCGCAGGAATAGTAGTTATTGCTACTGCTGTCACTTTGAGTTTTCTTTACTACATAGAGGAGGTATTTTCATGACAAATGAAAATATCCAAAACGATATGGATAGGTAATAAACGCGGCATAGATCCCCCCAAAATTAGATATTACCTACTGCTGTGCTGTGAGTTTATGTACCCGAGTGCCGCTGATGCTTGCCTTTAATGTGGGATCCCGCATTGTATATTTATATATACTGTATATAATGTATATATATATATATATATACATACATATGAATCTGGCAGGGACTTACTTGCTCCGTTGCCCTCCTTAGGAGAACGGCATCCCCATAATAAAGTAGGAGTAAAGGCAGCACTTTGAGACCGTAATAAGGTGAAGTTTTGCTTTATTAAGTCGACGTTTCGGGGATGTGCTCCCCTCCCTCAAGACTTAAGGAAGGGAAGAACGTCCCACAAACGTTGACTTGATAAAGCTAAACTTCACCCTATTACGGACTCTGAGTGCTGCCTTTACTCCTACTTTACACGCACACATACACACGCACACACATGAGAAGAAGCAGCGCTCACCTTCATGTTTATAGTTCACATTTTTTTCATATAGTACATACATTTATAAACAGTACATACATTTTCATATAGTACATTATTGCACCCATCAGTCAGTGACCTGTTAATTCCAGTATATGTCAGCGGGCCACTGAAAATTCATATATATATATATATATACTGTATATATAATCATCAGTGGCACACATATATATAATCAACAGGACACTGGCTGATGGGTGCAATAATAAATATAAGGGATGGGGACCTGCTACAATCAGAGTGTGGGTGGAGGGCACTGTCATTGACTTTACCCCCCTCACTGACCGCCCCTATAAATTATATGATACATACTGTATTAGCCTGCATAAGGCTATAAACAAAGTGCAGCCAGACCCAGTTAGCCAGAACTGTTTTTTTTTCCCGGTGCAGTGCGGCGCGTCCCGTCCCGGGCAGCTCCTCTCTCCACACTCCCACCTCCAAACTCTCCGTCTGCCTGATGTCACTCTGCGCTCCTGAACCAAATGTTGCGTGTGATGACGTGATGTCACACGCACGACTCGGGTCAGGAGTGCAGCATGACGAAGCCTATGTTACTATCTGAAAGCTGCAAGCCGCGGGCAGCCGGGCTGTGTAGGTGCCGTGTGGCACCAGTCGGGCTGCGGCTCCAGTCAGGCTGCGGCGCGCCTTGTATCCTTTTCGGCGCCTGGAGCTTGCTCTCCACCGGAGCCACCCTCCCTATGCACCTGTTCCCAACTACAGCTGAGATATGCCAAGACCATCATAGCTCATCAGTAAAATGAATACCCAAAAACAGCTAACCATCTCCACCTCTGATCCTTTTAAGAATAGTGGATGATGCACAGATTTATTAAACTTCCGAAAATCGACCACAACCTCCGTAGTTTTCTTACTATTTAAAAGCAAATTATTTTCCTCCCCCCACTTCAGAAGCTGTCAACTCTTCTCTATAACTTCCCTTGTCCCCATCACTAATCAATCCCACAATTGTAGTGAAGTTCACAAATTTAACTATACAATTGTACTCTGTACTTGCGATACAGTGAGATGTATAAAAAGAATATTAAAAAATAGGGATGTGCGCCGACCCCCGTGTTTTGGTTTTGGTTCTGTATTTCCTTGAGTTTTGGATCTGGAGTTGGTTTTGCCAAAACCGCCCCTTGCGTGTTTTGGTTTTGGATCTGTAAAAAAAACACATAAAACGCTAAAATCACATAATTTTGTCCTGTTTTTGTTCCTACAGTATTATTAACCTCAAAAACATTTATTTCCAGTCATTTCCAACCACCTCACAGCTCACAATATTTTTTTCATCTATTCTAGGGACAAAAGGTTGCATCCAGCTAGCTAGCTGGCTAAGCTAAGCAACAGCAGTGGGCGACACTAACCTGGCAGTTCAACTTCCAACATGGCATAGATTGGCACTGCAGTTGTAAACAGGATGGCAGTTTATTTCCTAAAATACATCTTTGATCTGAAGGAGGTTTTTTAATTTTTTATACATCTAATAGAAATGAGGTGGCCTTGCTTGTGGAGGTGCTGCAAGAACATATTGTAAGCCAGGGGTCTTCTAACTTGGCACTCCAACTGCTGTGGAACTACACATCCCAGCATGCACTGCCACCTTTTTGATATAACAGCATGCTAAAACGATGTGCAGTGCATGCTGGGATGTGTAGTTCCACAGCATCTGGAGGGCCAAGTTTGAAGACCCCTGCTGTAAACAGATGTTAACTTTGTACTCAGGAAGGTTGTTAGGGGTAATGGGACCAAGACTTGCTGTTTACATCAGAGGATGCAGCCTGTAGTTCTCCGGCTGAACTGGAACTCCCAGCATCTGTGAAGTTTGCTGGGCCTACTGGAAGCTATTTGTCAACAACAGAAGACGTGCTTCAGGTTAACTCAGCCTGCTTTATGCACTGTACCATATACATTATAAATATGTATGTACTGTATGTGACCAAAATACACAACTCATTTTTGTATTAAACATATTTGCACTTTACAGTATTGCACACATCCTTGCAAGGAGATGCTCTGTGCTGCTGCTCATATTTACCCACCCCATCAACTTGGTGGTTCAGAATTTTTTTTTTTTAAATGAAAGGGGCATACAGGAGATGCTGTCTGTGGCCATTACAATTTCTGGACATTCATAAACCATAAAATTAAAAATGTCAGGCAGCAATGCCCCAAACAGCACATAATGCAAAGAAAAGAGGTGCAAGATGGAATTGTCCTCCCACCCACCCTTATTTTGTATATATGAAACTGGACATTTACAGTTTAACAACCCAATCACTTCAGTCACAGGGACTGCCACTTGTGGCTGAAATGATTGGTTTGTTTGGAACCCCACAAATGTTACAAGTCGCGGTCATGACTTGTCTCCTTCAAGCAGATTACTCAGTCAGGACGGGGTTACTCCAGTTTCTTCTGTTGCTAGGCAATCAGCACGCCTCAGGAAGTGATGTATCATCCTCAGTGCAGCTTGATTGGTCAGCCCTCCTATTTGTACACACTGGAATTTTGCCGCCTCGCCAACTACATCGTTCCTGTGAATTCTCTAGGCTCAGCGGCACGAGCAGTATCCTGTCGACTCTGCTGGACGGACCTCCATCTCCTCGGTTTTGTCCCTGCTGTCCCCAGCTCTTGTGGCCTCTCCTACGGCTCCCTAGCTGCACCATCAAATCCCGTACTGTGCTCCGGCTTTGTTATTCCACCTGCGGCTTCCTAGCTGTACTGGCCATGACGGCCCTCCAAGCCGAATCAGCATTCTCAGCAGGTAAGTGGATGCTAATTTGTACACAAACTTGTACACTAACTTGCACTCAAACCTATGTACTGTCTGTCAAAACTTTGGACGCTAATTTGTACACAAACTTGTACTCAAACTTATGTATTGTCCAACAGGACTTTATATGCTAATTTGTACAAACCTGTACATAATCTTGTACTCAAACCTATGCATTTTCCGTCAGGACTGTGGATGCTAATTGGTACACAAACCTATACACAAACCTATGTATTATACCGTACGTCATGACTTTGGACGCTAATTTGTACACAAACCTGTACACAAACTTGCACTCAAATTTATGTATTGACCATCAGGACTTTGGATGCTAATTTGTACCAACCTGTACATAAACTTGTACTCAAACCTATGCATTTTCCATCAGGAATGTGGATGCTAATTTGTACACTAACTTGCACTCAAACCTATGTACTGTCTGTCAGGACTTTGGACGCTAATTTGTACACAAACTTGTACACTAATGCTGCCCATCCACTTAACGATGCGGGAAACGACGGCACGATTACGACGCCGTCGTCTCCCGCGGGGTGAACTGCATACACTGAACATTCAGACGTTCAGTTTATGCAGATCAATCATCCCCGAACATGGCAACCTGACGGCGGTCGTCAGGTTGACCAGCATGTTCGGGCGATGATTGATGTTAAAAATGACCAGCGGGCTTGCGCATCGCTGGTCGTTTTTAACCTTTTGCTGCCCGATTTGCGGGCGATTACCAAGTGATGGAGCGATAACGACCGTTGTTATCGCCCCATCGCTAGGTTTAATCGCCTAGTGGATGGGCAGCTTAACTTGTACTCACACTTACGTACCATCTGTCAGGACTCTCCAAACCAAATCAATTGTCAAACTCTTCAGCACAGATTCTAAGCCACAGCATCGGCTCTCCAAACCAAATCAATTGTCAAACTTTTCAGTACTGATTCTAAAGGGGGGCATCCATTAGACGATTTTATCCCTGTCCAACCTCTTAACGATTTTCCCTTGAAGTTTCCCTTCCCAAAAGATTTGCAAATGATTTGCAAACGATCTAACGATAAACTATGTTGTTTGAATCTGTGATTGAGAGCTTTCAGCTATAGTGGGCAGATAGTGGTTCATCGTTTGATCATTCAGCGTGAACGATGTGTAAACGATTTGTAAGCAATCAAGTGAAATTGACCTGCATGTTCATTCGATGGAGGAGACGATCAAACGACCAGCGGGAGCGCGCATCGTACATCGTTAGAAACAATTACTGCACGATTTGCAAACGATGTTCAAACGATGTTTGAACGATTATCGAATGATTTTATCATTATCGTTCAACTTTATAGTATAGTGGATGCCCCCCATAAGGGGTAAATTTACTAAGAATCGAGTTTGCATGAGTTTGCATTCTCACGTGAGTTTAGCCTGTTTTTCCACCTCGCAAATTTACTAAGTGCAAACACAAGTGAACTCGCACTAAGCAGACATAAAAACTCGCGTGAGTTTTCAAAGCTCGCAAGTACTTCCCATAGAAACTAATACAACTTGCAAATTTACCAAGATTCGAGTTTTGGAACTCGCACGGGAATTTCTCAAACTCACTCCAAAATAGACTTTTCAAATAGATGACCTCCTGAGGTGAGTGCTTGCGTGAGTTTGGATGTGTTTGAAACTGTTCACGTGTGTTTCAGCTTGCAATCACTGGCCACACATTGATGATGCATATAAAAGGCTCCCAAATTCCTGTCTTTCTTTGTGTGCAGCAGAAATGGCAGAGTTTAGTTCCACTGCTTGCAACTTCACGTGGCTGGGATTTCAGAGGCTCTATCAGCAGGCTGAAAATAACCAGGAGCGAGGCGTGGCCTGACTGCCAGAGTAAACAGACGTGTCTGTGCTGCTCTCTGGCTCTAACACCCTGTCTGGAGCTAGTGCGGGGACTTGCCGAAAGGATTTCCAGCTTTTTGGTTTTAGAGACAACCTCCGCTACCTCAGTGGATAGTGTCATACTTTCGGCGGTGCCCCCGGTTGGATCCCACATTAGCAGCCTATCACGCCTCTTGAATCCGCGGGCTCTATTACTGCCCATCCCCTGGCTGCGCACTGACGGATGCCGTGACAGGTCCCGATACTGGATGCAGGCCTGGATTCTGGCACTTACCCTCTCACAGGTGGGAGACAGTCTCTGCACTCTCCAGTACCCAGTGAAGAGCAGGGAGATATTGAGTTTACCGCTGCTGATAAAACATTTAAGCAGCCGTCGGCAGCCTCTACACTGCACGTAGCTCCCTGATCCCTCAGGTGAATAGGCGGAAGGTCCCAAGTGGTGGTCCCAAGCGGCGGCAGACAGCCCGCTGGCCCCGCCAAATTGATGCCTAGCACGCCATCCAAGTCCCCGGACTTTCCTATAGAGCTCGCGCCGATCACATGACACGCTGGGGAGCAGATACTGGACGCATTACTGACAGCTGGGCAAGTACAATTCCTCTTCTCCCCAGTTAATATCTTTGCTGCTATCGACACTGATACCTTATACCCTGCGGTGGCGACCCAGTAAAGGAGAAGAATTGCTAAGATGACTCCCCTGGCTCAATTGCTCCTTATACTTCCCTCCGAATGCTTTTTTTCTTTATGCATATGCATTCTATATGACCAATTACCTGT
Organism: Taudactylus pleione; assembly: GCA_031769625.1. Lineage (NCBI taxonomy): Eukaryota > Metazoa > Chordata > Amphibia > Anura > Myobatrachidae > Taudactylus > Taudactylus pleione. Next base: position 366,973 of record JAUIMM010000156.1, on the reverse strand, counting down.
GATACGTGCAATAACCCCGCAGGGATACCACTTCTTTAATTGTAATCCGATACAAAGGTCTTGTGCTTCATTTAATAGGATAATATACTGTGACTTTTCCATTTAGGAATACGATTTACCCGAATATCTAAATGCCTCCCAAACGACAGAAAACCCCTGCACGGGTGCCCCCGATTAGCTACTTTAAACATAATCCTTCAGCAGTCTCTCCCAAAAGTCATACAACTCTGGATGCTGGATATTAAAAGATGTCTCTCCCAGTTCCTACTCAGATTATCCCTAATCCACCTCTAACCCAGGATGATGATTCAAATGATGATGCCCCACTAACTAATTAGGTTCCATGAAACGCCTCATGGCATCGCTTATGGCAGATCTTTCCTCTGAATTCAGGCTCGCTATACAGACATGCCAACAATCAGTAGATGATTTAGGTCACCCTACGGATAGACTTGAGAATAAACTCGAAGAAGTTGTTAAATCTCATAACCATCTCATTAACCTTCATGATTACCTACAAACAGAATTCGTAGCCCTGCGAAGCAAAGTGGGTGACCTTGAAGATTGCTCAAGGTGTAATAATTTAAAAATCAGAGGTATTCCGGAATCAGTCTCTCAATCAGATCTCACACAAAATGTTACGGATCTTTTTGCAAAACTTTTACTATCTACCCATATTTCTGATTTTCTTCTGGATAGAATACATCGTATTCCTAAGGCGAAAGCTGCCCCAACAGATGCTCAGCGAGATACATTGATGCGGATGCATTACTATCATATTAAGGACTACGTGCAGCAAGACCATCGGAAGCAACCTCCTAAATTCTGGGAGATCTTCAGATCTTCGGGGACCTCTTAGCTTCCACACTGGCCTTACGCAGATCTTTCCTTCCGGTGACCCGGGCACTCCAGAAGCCCAACATCCCTTATCGATGGGGATTCCCAACAAAGCTTATAATAAGAAGAAATGGATCGACGACAGTGGTTTCCAACCCAGCGGATGGGGTCCAGCTCCTGGTGTCATGGAACATGGAAGAAATCTCTTCAAAACTTCCTGGGAGCCCTCATATAAGCTCAGGAGTGGTCTACAGCGGGGAGATCCTCCTCATAGGACTGTCAGATAAGTCCAGATAATGGTGCCAGCTTGCGGTCAAGATAAATATCACTGTCACTAGTTACTTACTATTTCTAAGGTTTATTTCATTGTTAGAAACCTATATATAAAGTCAGAGACTCTAAAGCTGACACATGTTGATAGTTGATTTTCATGTTCTTTTCCCTTTCATAAGGCAGTCATGTACAGGTATTAGATAATGATTACAGGTATCACTATATGCCTTCTTGTTATACTCCATTTTCTGTTTGGGACACTATCAATTTTCACTGTAGTTATAGGTGTTATTGTGTCCCTTGGTTTTCTTTCTCCCTTACGAGGGGCGGATCAGCCGGCCCGAGGTGGGATAGTACCATCATATGGCAGAATTTATTTGATGACCCCCTTCATGTCTCTTGTAAACTGAGTAGTTTGGGATCGCAAGGGGTATGAATCAAGGCTCCGCCCCGGGAGGAGGATCGATCTTATCAATTACGTTAATTTTGGAGTGTCTTCATAGTCCTCTGGTTTAACTTTTTTTTCATTTTCTGTTACACTTATGGAGTATCGGAGGGAGGCAGACATTTCACAATGTCTCCACGTCCCATACTTCGCTACCTCTGGAGGTGGCCCCAGATAGCCCCTTTTAGGGACTATTTCTATAATAATTTACTGTTTTTGTATTTCTATATTTCTGTGTATTGTTTTTATTCTTTCTTTCCACACACATGGTCATTGACTATATTGAATATGTCTAATTGTGTCAACCCATTATCTTATCCACTGATTTTTAATGGTTAATGTAACTTCCCTGATGTTAAGGGTCTGAATTCACCTAACAAACGGAAATTAGCGCTACGCTATTTTGCCAGAAACAAAGCACATATTGTAGTTTTACAAGAAAGACACTTCCCCCACTCTAAACCCCCTAAATTTACAGACCTCAAATTCCCACACTGCTATACATCAAGCGGCCCTAGCAAGAAGGTAGGTGTGGCTATACTTTTATCTGCTTCATGTATATTTTCTTTGGATAAGCAGGTGACGGATCAAGAAGGCAGGTACCTTATTCTAATAGGTAACCTAGATGAGGTCCCAGTGACCTTAGCCACGGTATAGGCTTCCAACATGAAACAAATCACGCTTATTAGACGTTTTTGCAATGTGCTCCGATTACACTGTAAAGGACTACCGCTGATACTGGGAGATTTTAATATGGTATTAAACTCCCATTTAGATAAAGCTATACCTAAATAAAACCCTCGAATTCATCATCCTCATGACTATTCTTTAGCCTTCAGACGCATTGTATCAGATTTCGAATTTTATGATATATGGAGGGCCAAAAACCCTTCTACAACAGATTATACCTTTTGCTCCCAAGTCCATCTGTCGTATTCCCGAATTGATTAGGCGCTTACAGATAAGTAGTCTCTTCAGCACGAGCCTCTATCCTACCATTACTGTGGTCGGATAATTCCGCTCTCAGTATACAATGGTATGTAACTGCAGTGCGAATCCGCCCTAATCCATGGCGATTACCCAAATACCTTTTGAACGATCTCGAAGCAAAAAGCTCAATTGCTCAATCTCTATCAATATATCTTGACACTAATCAAGTAGAGGACACATCCATTTTCACGTGGTACGTACTTAAAGCAGTAGTCCGCGGGTCCGTGATTCAGGTGGCTGCCAGACTTCGGAGGAGTGCTAGGCAACACCAAAAGGATCTGGAAACTCACATTGTAGATTTAAACCCAAAGATTCCCCCTCCAATAACAAAATATATAGAGAATTACTAAAGGTGATAGAAGAATGGAACATTTATCATTGAAGGAGGTACATAAATCCCTTTTTAAATTAAAACAAAAGTTTTATGCACAGGGAGATAGGGCAGTCAGGATGTTGGCTCGGAAGCTTAGGGGAAAGATGGCTAAGGACAGAGTCAGACAAATTATTAATTCCAATGGTGTTAAAATATCAGATCCCATGGAAATTGCGGATGCATTTGCCAAATTCTACTCCCAATTGTACAATTTATCAAACGAAACCCTGACCCATCAACCGACAATGGAAGATATTAATACATTTTTAAATAATATTAATTTACCTTCCTTAAACTCAGAGGCAATATTAGCAGTAATTAATGCCCTTCCCTCTGATAAAGCTCCAGGCCCTGATGGGTACATTAATACATTTTATAAATGTTTTCAAGGTTCCCTAGCTCCTTTATTGGTCCAAGTGTTTAACAAAGCATCGACATCAGGTACTTTCCCTAAAGAAATGCTAGAAACTAGAATAGTTACCTTTCCTAAACCCGATAAAAACTCCAGCATGCTGACTAACTATCACCCTATTGCCCTACTCAACACGGATGTGAAAATTTATGCAAAGTTAATCGCCTATCGACTCAACCCTCTGCTCTCGTCTCTTATTAACCAGGACCAGGTTGGTTTTGTACGGGGTCGACAAGCCCCTGACGGCACTAGAAGGGTTCTGAATGTAGTTGATGCCTTCTCTGGGTTGGTGGACCCCCTTTTGTTGCTGTCCCTGGATGGAGAGAAGGCGTTCGACAGACTCTACAAGCCACCATTTCCTCTATCCTTGCATTATACTCCAATCTGCGCTGAAGAAATGAAGAACTTCTTGCTTGAAAATCTTCAGGGGCTGGAACAGCCCCGCTGCGTTTATCAGTGACCCGACTGCGGCCGGGCACCCAACGAAACTGAGGTGCCTATGGCCCGGGGGTGAGGTATGGAGGCAGACCCAAATGCATCCTGGGAGAAAAAATTTACTGTGTAAGGTGCCCGGATGACTCTGCATCACCTATACCCCAAGGTCACCCTGTGGACCCCTATGGACCCTGAAGTAGAAAATTACTTTTACTATATATTAGGGAGCACATCATAATGGGCCCCTGCCAGTCCAGGGATCCCAGTCTTGTTCATTAAAACAGAGCTCAAGGGTTCAATAGGCACTCCAGCTCTTTTAAGCACAAGGCTGGTATACTCTAAAAAAAAGGGAGGAGTAGCCCTATAGATGCACCAGCCCTATACTGACCGTTAGCCAGGTTTTCACTGTGGCAAGGAAACCTATGCTCATTGTCTCCATGTTGAAAAGGGAAGCAGTTCAGGATGCTGAAAGGGACACTACATCATAAAACACTTTGGTGGAGGCCCCAGCGATCTAGCCACCGTCTTACTAGAGTGGGGGCCTCTTCTGAACATTTTCGTATCGGTCTCGTACGTGCTCAGAAGAGTCTCCTGTTTTTTGAGAATGGCAGGCTCTGATGCATGCCACAGGAAAGATTGGACCAATATATTGTGTGGTCGTGCGTACACATCGATGAATGATGGCATTAAATGACGTACTCGGCCTATACACTATAAGATGAATCCAATATATTTTGTGAACCAGAGTCTACTGCACATGTACAGGTCACCGGGAAAAAGGCACAGCCGCCATTTTCACGGCGATTTCCCTTCTGCGCATGTGCAAAACGCCAGGACAATTAAGATTAAATGTTTTTATGCCAATTAAACACCTGATTTGGATGTAATTACCCTCAAATTAAATCTGAAAGTCTGCAGTTAAAGCACATCTTGTTTGTTTCATTTCAAAACCATTGTGGTGGTGAATAGAGGCCAAAATCTGAAAATTCTGTCAATGTCCCAATATTTATGGACCTGACTGTACATTTAAATGCACAATATAACCATAAGAGGTTCACTGAACAAGGTGAATCCTTTAAAGCCTAGGTCTATCGCCCTCTCTTCTTTACATCCACATTTTCCCAAAGGCCCATCTAAGGGCGCAAATAGAGAGATGCAGCTGGTGTGAAAAAAATTCTCTCTTTAATTAGGTATATTTAAATCTATATTAGCACAAGTATAGGGGATTTCGTGTATGTGTGTGTGTGTATATCTATCTATCTACCTACCTACGATTAGCTTGGTAAATCCAGTAAAATTGGAAAATCGTAGGGAGGGGAGGAATGGGATACCCTAAGCCAGAGGTTCCCAAAGTCCGCCATTACAGTCCAAGTTTTAGGGATATTCATGCTTGAGCACAGGTGACTTAATTAGTACCTCAATCCATTTGATTTAAACATCTGGAGTCAAGCTTAGATATCCCTAAAACATGGACTGTAATGGCGGACTTTGGGAACCTCTGCCATAAGCACTAGTACCAATAAGTATAGAAGTCACGTATCAACAGTAGAAATGCTCCACAGATAATAACTAATAAATATTTTTGGTTAACCACAAAATTTATCCTTGATGTGGAGGTGCACCCATAAAAGTAAAATAATTGTAGAAAAAAGGGGGAAAGAAAGGTCACTCTTGGTTTGGGGCACCAATTCTACCTAGTTATTAGTATATAAAATATAACTTATTAATTGTAATTAAAAATCAGAATATATGGAGAAGACAAGTCCAAAAAAAATTGGGAAAAGTCAACATATAGATTGGCCAGAAATTGGCCAGTTTCTGGCCTATCTTCCTATGTCAGTGATATGTGTGTGTGTGTAAAAAAAATAAAATAAATTATATATATATATATATATATATATATACACAGATAACGCTCGCAGTAAATACGTAGATATCAAATTTCAATAGGACCACTGAATCTTACCACTAAATATTAATAGCAGTGATGCCAGTAAGGGTGTGAGAATGTGAAAATACGTGTGAAGAAGTGTGATATGATGTAGAGTGACAGTGTACTGTACTATAAGTATGTATATCTACACACAAGAGAAGTGTGTGTGCTAACAAAAGTAGTGTAGTACAATGATGAGAGAGATAAAAATGAGTGGTAAATGAACATGTGCAATATAGTGAATGAATATGATGATTTATTATGTGCCAATAAATAAATAGTTAAGCTATAATCAGATTAATTAATAATAGTAAGTAGAAAATTGTAAAATTATTGATACTCTCCAATAAATGGAACAGTACCCAGAGTGCTAAGTAAACCATTTGTAGTTATAGATTGATAAGAAAAGCGATAGAGGTCATGCTTATAAGAGTGTAAAAGTATATAAGAAGATAATATTAGAACATATATTATGTGTACCACAAATATAGTACCTAGTCAATCGATACATGTAATGCTACTAACCACATGGTGTAATTGCCAAGAGGTAGCAAAATTATATAATTCTAAAGTTAGCAAATTAGCCAGCATGGAGAACACATCATGCTGATCTAATATAACGCATATCAGGATAGAATAAGGAGAGGAAAAAGAGAACTATATTATTCAGAAGACATGATCAGAGAAAAGCTGTATAGTTAATATATTTGTTGATACCAAAAGGGTTCACAGTTTTTAGTCTGAAAGTCCACTGACTTTCCTTTTGAAGGAGTGTTTTGCATTAGATCTCCTCCGATGCCTAGTTTCACATGTTCCAGACCAAATGCTTTAAAGGTACTGAGGTGAGCCTTCATGTTTTTCCAAAAAGTGTCTTGCCACTGATGTCAGTTTCTTCAACTTAACAAAATCAGTAGAAGCATTTCTTATGTTGCCCACATGTTCTAAAAGTCTTTGTTTGAAGGCTCGTTTGGTCATGCCCACATATCTTTTGTTACAGGGGCATTCCAGACAGTATACCAACCCAATGGCATTACAGTTGAAAAATTGTCTTATCTCTATGGTTTTGTTGAATCTATCCAATACGGAGTCCCTTTTAGTCATGTATTTACAAGCTTTGCAGCTCCCACATGGGAAAGTATCTCTGATTTTGGTGGTCTAACTAGGATTGAGATGCAAATGACTCCAGGTTAGGTTGTCTCGTAGATTATTGGATCTTCGCCAACTGAAGGCTGCTTTCTGATCCAATGAGTTCTTCAGATCGGAGTCCAATAATAGAATGCGCCAATGTTTATTCACTATTTCTTGCAATTGGCGCCATTCTTGGCAGAAGTTCCCATCAAAACGGATCTTGTTCTTACTGGGATCACTCCTTTTGTCTGAGAAAATGAGAGTATCCCTGTCCATTGTTGATACTTGATATTGAGCATGCTTAATAGATCGTATGCTGTAACCACTATTCCTGAGTCTGTGAGAAAGCTCCACACTCTTTTCTTTCTAAGTTTCAATTTCGGAACAATTCCTTCGTAGTCTTAAAAATTCACTTTTGGGAATGTTTTTGACAATTGTGGGGAAATGTGAGCTACACTGTTGGTAGCCATTCCTTTCTGTATAGTTCGGTTACAATCATACCTCCCTCGCCGATGGAGATGTTTAGGTCCAAGAAATTGACCATTTTTTACTGATATTTTGTGTCAGTTTCAAATTCAGGACATTATGGTTGAGAGAATTAATAAATTGTTGTAATTCTATTTCTGTCCCATGCCAGACCATGAAGGTGTCATCAATATATCGTTGCCATGTGGTAATCTGACAAGTAAATCTCTCATTGGCTTCGCTGAAGACATTTTCTTTCTCCCACCATCCTAAAAATAAATTGGCGTACGTGGACGTCCAAGCTGCGCCCATCACTGTGTCCCGTATCTGCATGAAGAATTTGTTGTTAAATGTAAAGTAATTTCTACTCAAAATTAATTCGAAGAGCTAGAGTAGAAATTCATGGAATTAATCTGTACCTTCCATATCAAGGAAATATTTGACAGCTGCTATACCCTGGTGATGCTCTATACTGGTGTAGTGTGACCAGATAGTGGTCATCATCCAGCTGTACATCATTAAGTTTTCTAAGAATGTCCAATGTATCCTGGTGATAGGAGTGGAGGACTAATCACATGGTGTCTGAGGGGTCTATTCAGGAAAATACTTGTTTGTTCCAGGAGGCTAGAGATCCCTGAGACTATTGGCCTCCCTGGTGGTTTGGTTTTATCCTTATGCACCTTTGGTAGTAGATAGAATGTTGGTGTTCTCGGATGTTCCACTTGAAGAGACATTAAGATATCTGTCTTTGTGACAGAAAGACAACCAATGAACTGACAGACTGACAAATTTCTAACACAGTTTATTAAGATAATACCATAATTATTGTGTGTTGCATCATTAATGTATCAACATCAGATATTGCCTTGCCTAAATACACCAATAATTCAGGGCCATGTTGACTAGATAATAGAACAGACTTGTAACATAACATCATTTAATACAACTGAAAGATGAACACTAATGATTAATCTGTAGTGAGTATCACCACATCAGGCAGCGCTGTATTGTACATGTGTATGTAAGTTTAGCTATCTAGCAATTGCATAATAATATACCTTTGTCTAGTGCTTGCGCAGTTCAGCAGCAAACCATGGTTACACTGATGCCAACAGATCATATCTACCTAGCAGGGACCAAATATTTCAGAAGTGGACTTCAGAAACATCATTTGAACAGGGCACTCTTTTGGGGGGGTGGAATATTATGTCGACAGTATAAAGTTGAAATGAATTGAATTGACATTTAAGATCTCAGCAATCACAATGTCGGCACTGACACGTTAAAATTATTAATGTCAAAACTCAGAATGTCAACAATAGTATTTCAAACTAAACCTAGCCACAAACTAAACCTATCATCTTAACCTTAGGAATCTGTATTAAATACCATCGGACGTGAGCCCAGCAGACCTAATACCGACGCCGGAAGCTAGAATATGAAGATCCCGACAAGGTTAGTTTTTTTGTTATCGCTAACCCTTTCCCTCCCTTAGGGACGCCAAACCCCGACCTCCCCCCCTAGTGCCTAAACCCTAAGTCCCCCGTCCCCACAGCCTAAACTTAACCCCCCTAACCCCCCCTTCCCCTAACCCTCCCGGTGGGGGGGGTGCCTAACCGTAAGTCCACCCCAGGAGCCCCTTACCTAACCCTCCCCCACCCGCGGCTATCCTTCGCTCGGTATGCCGGGCTCCTGGCGTAGGCATAATGACAGGCGTCGGGCTTTCGATGCCTGTCTTAGTCCCCTCCCGGGATTTGAGAGTCTGGAAGCCAGCGGTCTGCATTTCCACCCCCGGCTCATTGACTGCATCCCGAACATTAAAGGATTCAACGTTCTGAATGTCAAAACCATACCCCTGTTTGGTGCATTTTGAATCAGGATTTTCCTCAAAATATGCAGTATGTGCAGAATGGTACAGTGACTAATAATTTTCCCCTTCAACATCTAGTTATTCGTATTCATAAAAGCACCAAAAGCTCAGGGAAACAGGTGTGAGTATAGTCCATTATACATGTACTCATCTCAACAATCCTTAAGAATCAATCTCTATCCAATGACTATTTCACTTATCCCTCAACCTGCATTATATCATTTTTTTTTTAATAACACAATTTATTAAGTTTCCAGAAAGAAAAAAATACAGAATATAACAAAAATGTTATCTCATACTATATCGCAGTGCGAAATTTAAACACATTATATCTGATTTATCGTAGACTACAAATAAAGATCTTTCAAAGAAAGAAAAACATATGAAACTAACATATAAATGACTAACAAAGAGATCTTGTTGCATTATAGTAGTTTGATAAATAAGTCATAATAAAGAACCAGCATTAACACTATTTAATTTTTTAATCATTTGCCTACATGTTTTATATTCAAAGCATTTCAGTGTAGGTTACTTAAGAGGTCAGTTGATAGACTCCAATCAGATGTTGGACTCTGCATATATTTTGTCACTTTGTTTATACAGAGTTAAATCTTTTTGGCTTAATGATCTGTGAGGTACACTGCCTAGCGTTTATCACATGACCCACTGTAGTGGAGCGTTGTTATTATGGTAACCTGTTTTCTGCAATGCCTACACACTACAGTTTATAAATGGACTCTTTTTAATACTCTTATTTTTACTTTAAACCAATTACTGAAAAAGGATACAGATGGGACACACATTTGTCTTGGATATGTAATTGCTGCTGCATTGACACTTCACATAAGAAAAGCATTTCTGTATCTTTTCTCTAGATGGATACATTTTTTAATAGCTTAAATAAGTCACATGGGAGAGCTATAAAAATGTGGTTAGTGAGCAGGTAATATTAATAAAGCTGCCTATAAGGATGCAAGGTAATAATGGATAGGAGAAACAGTGTATAGTATTTGCTTGTGACTACTAGTAGACTAAACTAACTTATACAGTCAGCTAAAAATAAGCAAACACAATAAAGTGTATTTCTTTATTGAAAACAAAAAATAACTAATTTACATATATATCCAATATTTCAAGATAGAACTGTTTAGGTGAGACATTGTAAATGTATCATAAAACTCACTAAGTTTACATTAGGTGCAAACTCCAAATGCAGCATAGAGAAATACAAAGCTTGTGTTTTAGTTCCAATGGAATATTTAAATCTAGCAAAAGCATTCCACCAGTGTGTCTTGGGGAAGACGGCCCAGGAAAGGATTACCATGCAAAAATATTGCCACATACAAGAGACATATGAATACTCAAAACCATTAGTTTCCTGCGTGGGAGAAAACCAAGATTGCCTAGGCTTTCTGCTACTCAACAACTGCAAGTCCCTACAACACTGCTATTCTGCTAGTGAAAACAATAAATAATCTAATAAAGTATACAAGCATTCAACAAGCACATACAGATGCAATGTTGCATAATTTAATATACAAATTCATTTACTGTATTGTTTTTATTAACACTGTAATGTGGTACTTTGACAAATTGCAACACAGTTTTTGTGTTTGGATGCCAAGTGATATATACAGTTCAGCATAGTTGGCTATTTCATTTATTTGATTCCACTGTATGTCAAACCAAACACCTGGTTGGAGGTGTGTAGCTGTACGTGTTTAATTGTTAATAGAGCAGTATAATCTGTCATATCTTACCCAGACAAAAGGGAGATCTACATTTTTCAATACACAACTTATTTACATTTATATACTACCAACCAATTTCTACCACCAGAACCAGTTTTTCCAGTAAGCACATATTTTAACGTAAACTCTCACCCTTTAACCGTAACCACTCACGAAAAGCAATGACTTAAAAGGAAGCGCAAAGTGGTTCGCACACCCAGGAAGGATTGGTGTTTAAGGAGGACGGCTTTGTGCTACGTGCTAGCAATAGGAAGGTGAAAATCTTTGTTGTCAAAAATCAGGGGTCTCTTAGGTGGATTAGGGTCCTTATCTGCTTTGTGTAGAAGTTTAAAGAGCCCGGTTCCAATGTTCATAGGAATGCCCATGATAATGCACTCGGAGACACCTAGAGAGAGAAATAAAGGAATAAGCAAATTTATTTTTATTTTTTTCATACTGAGGTGACAATATCATTAATACTTCACACTCAAGACAACAGTTTTATACGTGGCACAATGTCACACTGCTTATTTTTGAAGGTTGAACACTTACAGTTTACACTTGCTACACCCAATAAAGATAACAGACTTCACAACTATTGATTTAGGAAGAAACTAAACAAGCCAGTGTATATTACAAGTATAATATAATGAAATGATGACAATGTATGGAAAATGGACTTTTTTTTTTTTTTTTTTTAAGGTTAATTCCTTTTTCTCTTATTCCATTCGGAGACACCATGGAGCATAGAGTGCAGTGACAGGAAATGGGGCACTTTACATTTCCTGGCAACAAGCTCAAGCTCCTTCAGCATGTGTCTGAGAAGGCCCCAAAAGACAGTACAAAGAGAACATAACGAGAGAGACAAGAGAAACTCTACAATATCAAACATGAAACATTCCTAACCGTAAAAAAACTATGAAAAATAACAGAAAAGATAAAGGGGTCAAACCAATTACACACGATGTACTCGTGGGCGCAAGTCATCGCAGCAACAGGCGCACTTAAGGAGAGCCCAAATTCACATAAAAGCTCTCGCAGCGCAGAATTATGCAAATTTGCTGTGCCATTGCAGGAGTTTTAATGCCATTGCAACGGCAACTCGCGCCCTTCGCATGGAATTCAATTGACCAAATAGAGCGTAAAAGGGAGGGGCCAGTGTGCTCCAAAGGACTGCGATAAAAGGATTTAATGCAAGTACAAAATCAAATTCTCTAGCACCCATTTGGATACCACAGGTAAGTCACAAAACTGTCCTAAAGGGAGGGTTGCAATATGCAGCGCCTTATGCTCAAACCTTACAATGGTCGGTTTGAAATCTGGCTTAACTCTCCTGTGGACATTGTCCTGTTGCAATGTCCAGAGAGCGAGTAGTAGACCATTTTGACTGAAAGGAAGGTTTGGTTCTTAGAATAGCCCTATCTTCATGGTGTAGCTGTACTAACAGTAGCGATCGCTAACAGGAAGGGACTTATCCCGGTGAGAAATTTCAAATCCATCAAATCCAGTGGTTTGATATATGTTTCTGCTAAGCTGTCAGCCCTGGAAAGATATACCAAGGAACTATTGGGGAATGTATGGAGGCTGCACTTGCATACCGTATATACTCGAGTATAAGCAGAGTTTTTCAGCACATTGTTTGTGCTGAAAAAGTACCCCCTCGGTTTATACTCGAGTGAAGTGTAGCGCTGACCGGACGGAGTTCGGTCAGCGCTACACAGCATAAACACACAGCCGCCGGAGCCGGCAGCTGTGTGTTTGCTGTCTGTCAGACTCTCAGCGGCTGCTGCTGCTCCCACTGCGGGAGCCATCTTCCGGCTCCTGCAGTGGGTAATGGGAGAGACGTCATGAGTAGTGACGTCTCTCCCATACAAAGCGGCCGGAGGAGCTGACAGCGGCGGGACCAGGAGCGGGAGTTTCAGGTAAGTGATTTTTTTTTCTTTTATTCTTATTACCGTATGCCTCTCTCTACTGGGGGGGGGGGGGTACTACAGGGGGAGATTACTACAGGGGGCACTAAAAGGGGTTATTACCACTGGGGGATTACTACAGGGGGCACTAAAAGGGGGGGATTACCACTGGGGGAACTACCAGGGGGGGATTACTACAGGGGGCACTAAAAGGGGGGATTGCCACTAGGGGTACTACCAGGGGGGGGATTACTACAGGGGGCACTAAAATGGGTTATTACCACTGGGGGAACTACCAGGGGGGGATTACTACAGGGGGAACTACCAGGGGGGGATTACTACAGGGGGCACTACCAGGGGGGGATTACTACAGGGGGCACTACCAGGGGGGGGGGGATTACTACAGGGGGCACTACCAGGGGGGGGGGGGGATTACTACAGGGGGCTCTACCAGGGGGGGGGGATTACTACAGGGGGCACTACCAGGGGGGGGGGGGATTACTACAGGGGGCACTACCAGGGGGGGGGGGATTACTACAGGGGGCACTAAATGGGGGGGAATACCACTGGGAACACTACCAGGGGGGGGATTACTACTGGAGGCACTGAGAGGGGGTATTACCACTGGGGGCACTACCAGGAGGGATTACTACTGGGGGCACTACCAGGGGGAATTACTACTGGGGGCACTACCAGCTGCTGCCATTTCCCACCCTAGGCTTATACTCGAGTCAATAAGTTTTCCCAGTTTTTTGTGGTGAAAGTAGGTACCTCGGCTTATATTCGGGTCGGCTTATACTCGAGTATATACGGTAATTTCTTGTAACATGGGCTGCACTCCAGGTAAAATTCATTATTTTCAAGAGAGTGTGTTGACATCTGAACCTCTAAGAAGTAGTTTTAAACCCTCATATAGACCATCCTGCTAAAACAGCAGTAAACAATCAAACAGAAAGAGGATGTAGAAAACCACCTTGTTTCACACTAATTTAAATTTTGTGGTAATCTTGGCAAAAACAGGCTTTCAAGTCTTGAGCATAGTCTAAACCACACCATCAGAAAACCTCTTAGTTCTAAGGAGCATGGCTTCAACAGCCACTCTGTAAACTCTGGTGGTGAAAGTGATCCTGAATTAATAGGTCAGGTCATTGAGGCAGGCGTGGACTCGTCATGCTTAGAATGTCTGTGTACCATGACCTACTTGGCCAGTCCAGCACTCTCAGAATCATTTAACACCCTCTTTCCACCTTATTTAGCTCCTGCAGAACCATTGCTACTGGAGATAAGATCCTAAGGAAGCACAAACAAACATTGTGTCTACCAGAAATGCCTGAAGAACACTTGTCCTGAAGTAGAAATCATTCACCATGAGATTAGAGATTGACATGTGACATCTAGATGTTCCTACAGGTTTACAAACTGTTGAAATATCTTTGGATTAAGGGATCATTCCATGGGGTGAAGGGTTTGACATTTGAGGAAATCTGCTTCATAGTTTTCCTGTAAATAAGACTGGCTACACAATTTTAATGGCTGGAGTATGACATCATTATAGTCCAGTTCCAGAAGAACTGTCGACCCCTGTTGAATCTGTCACCTTTCAGCCATCAGCTGCATGTTTGGGTCTGTTTGAAGTGCTGGCTTCAATTGTCAGGGAGACTTTTTATTATTTCAAATCAGGCCAATCTGGAACACCCTCAAGTAGAACTGTGCAAATGGCACTGCCTCAAAAGGTGGACACATCTATCCCAAGACCTACATGCAAAGGTGTACCAACAATTGTCTGCAAGCCCCATTCACACGGATCGCTATTGCGATAGCAGCTGCGATTACGCACGCAGACCTGCTGCGAAAATATGCTAATGTTTGCAATTGCAAAGCCAGCATAGATACGCCCACTACTGCTTTCGCACATCCGTAAGACCTCGCAGACCTGTGTATTCATCGGTACCATCTAGTAAAATCAGCCCCTCACAATTACAACAGGTCTGACCTTACTCAGAAATTGCAACTCTCCACGCACGCAGTGAGTACACAAGCTGCGTAGGCCATCACAGTGGCTAATTTATGCACGCCCAGGAAAGGGCGTTCAAACAGACAGGCACACCTGCGTTTCTCCAACCACTCCCCGGCCATCACCCCCAAATGCCAGCGTCTTGTCCCTCGATCTGCGACAGCTCTGTATCTGCGTAGGTGATCTCAATGCCAACTCACGCACGCGCACTGCATACGCAGTACACACTATCGGTCGATCTGAGTACACTGTTGAAGTTGCGATCCATTATGAATCAGGCCCTATACTAGTTCTCCGGTAAGAAAACCATCTGCTGATTCAAAGTCCCAGGAAGATAATTGCTGTTAAATGGTCATGTTGGATTTTTTTTAAACTCAGAAGGCCACCATAACATTCCAAGATCTATTCTAGGCTGTCTCCAGAGCATGAGTGTACATTAAGGCGAAGGTCATCCAGATAATGGAAAACAGTCACACACCTCCTGGATCTGAGAAGGGTGGTAATTACTGCTATGATCTTTGTGAGCACTCTATGTGTTGTGGCCAGGCCACAGGATAGAATCCAAAACTGAAAAAGACTGGAGTAAGCAGCAAATCTCAAGCTACACTGTTATTCCTCCCATATTGGAACATGTGAGTGCATGCCCTTCGGTCAATTCAGGGCTATGTGCAGACAAACCTAACCACAATGTTTGGTTGCGCTCATATTTGCTTACAACACCCTCAACATTGCTAGTTTGCCTGTGTAACTCTATGGCACTACTAATTGCTGCAGCCTTACTGCCTCTCTGGTCACCACTTCTAACACCTCAATTCAATAGATCTTCTGTGTATACTCCCAACCTCTGGAATGCCCTCTGACACATCAACAGTCTTTGTTCCTGCCTCACAGAACCTTTAATGCCATATGTATCATACTTGTTCTACGTGTTATTTGATATGTCACACTTTACAGGATTAAACATGTGCTTTCCCGTACTCTATCCTCTTCTTCCTGGTGTGCATCTCCATATTCCTTATAAATTGTAAATTCATGCAAGCAAGGCCCCTTTCTCTTTATCTTCTCTACAGGACTACGCTAATTGCACACCGTAATAATGTATTTATTTGAACTTGCTACATACAAAACACTAATGCTGGGCATACACTTTGCAATTATCTATCAGATATCTGTCCAATCTGGCTGGTTGGAATGAAAACCTGGTAAGGTATGGGAGCAAATGACAATAGAAATTATGCTCCCAAACACTAGAAAACAGACCAGATTTTCCTTCCCACCAGACAGATTTGACAGATATCTGACAGATAATTGTAGAGTGTATGCCCAGCATAAGAAATACTAACCTAATTTTGGTTCTATTCCATATGTTTGGTGTTACAGAAGTGGCAACTTCTAAATAAGTAATAATCAATATAACAACAACAATAATAATAATGATAATAACCAGAACAACAAAAACAGGGATGGAAGACCAGTGGGAAAAATCAACCTGGTTTTCCATTTAAATGCTGCTTTAAATCCAGCTGCAAAAATAGCAGAAAAAGTTGAGCTTTACAAATTGCTATTCATAAAAGGTGGCCATACACTGATGATGTAGCAGACCATTCAACAGATACTGAGGAGGAGCTGACTGACAGACCGTTAGAGAGCCTACATACAAAACACCAGAAATTTCTAAATGTTTTAAGGATATCCATGCTTGAGCACAGGTGACTTAATTAGTACCTCAGTCAATTTGATTTAACCATCAGGCCTCAAGCATGTATTATCCTTAAAACCTGGGAACCACTGTACTACACAATGTATGGAGACCTTCATTCACATTTGGCTGAACGAGGCGGGTTTGAAAACCAAACCGGACAATCCAGATGTTTTTTTTTTAAGCCGTTTTCAGTCTGTGAACGATCATCCAGTACCATACACTGAATGATAATCACCTAAAGCAGTAAATTAGTTGGCCGAGTTGCTTGATTATCGTTCAGTGTATGACCAGCTTTACATAGAAACTGGACATCTAGCTACCCAAGCTTGCTTACCCCTCTGCAGCTCTCCAAGGGAGAAGAAAACTGACCCAAGGAGGACTGACTACAAAGCTTTTATGTAGAGATAAAAGCAACAGTACTTAGGTTTACGGGCATTAACAGAAAAACAAACAAAAACGCTTTCTTCCCTGTGGTCAAGTAAGTGATCTCACCCAGTTTGGGACTGAACAGGATTTCCCCAGCTTGTGGGGGTCAAAAGTCCTGTTGGATTCAGCATCTGTCTCCCAAGTACAAAGCAAGAGGGCACGTGATTCTGAGACTGAAATTTTGATCTTAGAGTGGAGAGACACAGGAGCATCCAACATAGATAAGGGATTACCATTTCACCATAACCTCTCTAATGGGAGGATACAGGGAGTGCAATTCGCAGGATACTTGAAATCTGCAATTAGTCCACACTTTAAGAGGGTTCTCCAGTAAGATAAAAAAAAAAAAGAAGGGGAAACTGCCCACTTCTTTTTAGGTTTACAAACTTAAGTGTCTGGAATCTCCTATCCCTCTTTAGTGTTTGAGAGCCACACCAGATTGTTCACTTCCAGCTTCCTGATGGAATCCTCGCCAGCACACGAGGAAACCTCCTCCAGATAAGGAAACCCTGGAAGCTGCACCATTTGTGTTGTAAAAGTGGTGGTGGTAATCAGAACGTTCTCCGGTCACGAGGACACCTGCACTGACCATGCCAGACCCAGAGACCAACATGGTTTGTCAGGTGCAATCAATCAATGTACAGTACGCTGTCACGGTCCCTTCTTCAGGCTTAGCCATGGTCATACTCACCTTCTCAGACAAAGAAAATGAGGGCAGAAAAACAGGATTTTGGTACTTACCGTTAAATCCATTCCTCCGATTCCACAGGGGACACTGGTGCTTCAGTGGGTATAGACAGTGGGTTGAGTTGAGCCTGGCACTTTAAAAATCTACAATTGTGACTGGCTCCTCCCCCTCTATGCCCCCTCAGCACCAGTTTTAAAGAACTGAGCCCGATAGGAGACGGAGAACAGACTGAAGAACAGAGAAGGAGAACAGGAAAAAGAAACAATCCAACATACTGACACACTGCAAGAACACAGCAGGCTGCAGGGATAAACAGTCACACAACGAGAACAGAACAAACTGCAACAGAACTGAAGCAGAACAAGTAACTGATAACAGGCAAGAAGCACTGGGTGGGCGTCCAGTGTCCCCTGTGGAATCGGAGAAATGGATTTAACGGTAAGTACCAAAATCCTGTTTTCTCCTTCATCCACTAGGGGACACTGGAGCTTCATGACAGTGGGGACGTCCCAAAGCTACACTCCTGGGGGGGGAGAGTGCTGAACGCCCTGCAAGACACTGCGACCAAAATTTGAAGCAGAAGCCGCAAAATTGTCAAATCTGTAGAAACGTACAAAAGTATGAACCGAAGACCACGTAGCTGCTCTACAAAGCTGTGAAGCTGAGACACCTCTACGTGCCGCCCAAGAAGTACCCACAGAGCACGTAGAATGCGCAGAAATGGATACCGGCGGTGGTCGAGCAGAAGCAACATATGCCTGACGAATAGTCAGACGAATCCACCTGGCCAAAGTCTGCTTAGATGCAGGCCAGCCACGCCGATTGGCATCATAAAGGACGAACAGAGCCTCTGATTTACGTAGTCCCTCAGTACGGGCCATATAAATGCGAAGTGCCCGAACCACATCCAAGGAGTGAGAATCCCCGGAAGAATCCGACAACGCTGGCACTACAATCGGCTGATTCAGATGAAACTGCGAGACCACCTTGGGCAAAAAGGAAGGGCGGGTACGAAGTTCCGCCTGATCTTCGTGAAAAATCAAGTAAGGCGAACGGCATGACAAGGCTCCAAGTTCAGACACTCGTCTGGCCGGAGCCAGGGCCAATAAAAGGATCATCTTCCAAGGCAAATACTTCAATTCCACATCCTGCAAAGGCTCAAAGGTGGATGACTGAAGTAAAGATAAAACAAGATTCAGGTCCCAAGGAGCCGTGGGTGGCACAAAGGGGGGCTGAATTCTAAGTACCCCTTGAAAAAATTTCTGAACCTCCGGAATCAGTGCTAGGTGACGCTGGAAGAAAATAGAAAAAGCAGAAATCTGCACTTTAAGCGATCCCAAGTGTAGGCCCGCATCAAGGCCTTTTTGAAGAAAAAGAAGAAGACAAGGTAAATGAAAAGAGGAAGTGGAAGATCCACGACCTTCACACCAGGAGATAAGCCCTCCAAATGCGATGATAATGCGCTGATGTTACCGGTTTTCTAGCCCTAAGCATGGTAGGAATGACCGACCTAGGAACACCATGGCTTCTTAGGATGGCGGTCTCAATAGCCACGCCGTTAAACTAAGCCGCCGTAAATCCGGGTACACACATGGACCCTGTTGTAGAAGGTCCGATCGTAGCGGAAGAGGCCAAGGTTCGTCTGCCAGAAGGAATAACAGATCGGAGTACCAAACCCGACGAGGCCAATCCGGAGCCACTAGGATGACGGTGGACGACTCTCGTTTGATCCGCTTGAGAATCCGAGGGAGAAGCGGAAACGGTGGGAACAGGTACACAAGGCTGTAAGGCCAAGGGATCAGTAAAGCATCTGCTGCCACCGCTGCCGGATCCATGGTCCTGGAGCAGTAAAGGGATAGTTGATGATTTATCCGTGATGCCATCAGGTCTATCTGTGGTTTCCCCCATCTGCAAACAAGTTGATGAAAAACCTCGGGATGAAGGGACCACTCACCAGGATGAAGATCCTGACGACTGAGGTAGTCCGCTTCCCAGTTGTCGACTCCCAGAATAAATACTGCGGAAGTTTCCTCTACGTGTTTTTCTGCCACAGAAGGTTGCAACTGGCTTCTCTCATTGCCAGACGACTGCGGGTTCCTCCTTGGCGATTTATATATGCCACTGCCGTGGCGTTGTCGGATTGTATCCGAACCGGAAGTCCTCGTAACAGAGGAGCAGCCTGTATCAAAGCTCTGTAGACTGCCCACAGTTCGAGAACATTGATTGGCAAGAGGGATTCCTGCTGCGACCAAAGCCCCTGGAAGTGATTGTCCAGAACCACAGCTCCCCATCCGCGGAGGCTGGCGTCCGTGGTGACCAAGGTCCAATTCCAAATCCCGAAGCGCCGACCCGCTAACAGATGCTCCGTTCGAAGCCACCAGAGCAAGGAAATGCGGGTCCAGGGAGACAGACGCACCAGCCGATGCATCTGTAGGTGGGACCCGGACCATTGAGACAGAAGATCCAGTTGAAAAATTCTGGAGTGAAATCTGCCGAATTGGATGGCCTCGAAAGAAGCCACCATTTTTCCCAGGAGACGGATGCAAAGATGCACAGACTCTTTCCTGGGTCTGAGCACCAAACGAACCAGCTCCTGTATGGCTATGGCCTTGTCCTTTGGGAAGAACATACGAAGCAGAACAGTGTCTAGAATCATTCCTAGCAACTGAAGTCTCTGGGACGGCATCAACTGAGACTTCTGGAAGTTCACAATCCATCCGTGTTGAATGAGAATCTGATGTGTAAGGGACACTTGGCGTAAAAGGACTGCTGCCGTCGGAGCCTTGATGAGTAAATAGTCTAGGTACGGAACTATCGTCACCCCCTGAGAGCGCAAGTGAGACACCATGACGGCCATCACTTTGGTGAATACCCTGGGAGCTGACGAGAGACCGAACGGCAGGGCCTGAAACTGGTAATGAGCTTCCTTGATAGCAAATCTGAGGAAAGCCTGGTGAGGAACCCAAATTGGGACATGCAGATAGGCGTCCTTGATATCTATTGACACCAGAAACTCTCCTGCCTCTAGTCCCGCAATGACAGAATGGAGAGACTCCATCTTGAACCTGTGAAATGAAAGATACTGGTTCAAGGATTTCAGATTCAGAATGGGTCTGACTGACCCATCCGGTTTCGGAACCACAAAAAGGTTTGAGTAAAACGCTTGTTGTCTTTGTGCAGTGGGAACCGCAACAAGAACCTCGGCCAGCAAAAGTTTCTCGATCGTTTGACGCAAAATTAGTTGCTTCAAGGGATCGATGGGCAAACCTGTTGTAAAATAACGCACAGGAGGAGTGAAAGCGAACTCGATCTTGTATCCTTGAGATACCGGATTCCGAACCCAAGTGTCTGGAGAAGTCTGTCTCCAAACCTCCGAGAAACGCTGGAGACGAGCCCCCACCTTCGGATTTCCGAGATGGGATGGAAGCCCGTCATGCCACAGGCTTGTCTGCTTGCTTGGGATCTGGACAGAGGGCATTAGTCACTTGACGTCCTCTAGCACGGCCTCCTCGCCCCGCTGAAGACGAACCTCGCGATCGTCCCTGAAATCTTGCAGATGCTCGAAAGGAACAAAAGGAAGGTCCCCTAAACGAGCGACGCGGAGGAGGTGCTGATGACGGTAGAAAAGTACTCTTACCTCCAGTGGCCAGCGAGATCCACTTGTCCAGCTCTGGACCAAATAAAATATCGCCTGTGAAAGGAAGAGCTTCCACTGCTCTTTTTGACTCAGCATCCGTTTGCCAGGCACGAAGCCAAAGTGCCCGGCGAGCAGAGACCACCGAAGCAGAAATCCTAGCGCCTACCTGGCCGATATCTCTGGAGGCGTCTCCTAAGTATACTGCAGATTCCTGAATATGTTCTGCCAAGGTAATCAGATCTGCCCGCATAGTGTTGGATTTAAGACCCTCAGTCAATTGTTCCGCCCATTTTTCCACAAGATCCTACCAAGGCCGGCCGGAGAAGCGCACCTGCAGCCGTATAAATGGATTTCAAAGTGGTTTCTAATCTCCGCTCTGAGGTTTCCTTCAATGTAGTAGCTCCTGGAACAGGTAACGTGGTCTTCTTTGACAACCGAGAAACCGAAGAATCCACAGGTGGCGGGGTCTCCCACCTCTTTCTATTTTCCGCAGGAAACGGGTAAAGAGAGAAAAAACGCTTAGGAATCTGGAATTTACGGTCCGGATTCTGCCAGGCTGCCGTCATCGGTTCGTCCAACTGGAGAGAAACAGGGAATGTGACAGCAATCTTCTGTGACCTGGCAAATAAGGAGTCTTCTAACAATTCTGGAGCTTCCGGGCCAGAAATCTTAAGAACTTTCCTCACCGCTGGGATGAGTGCATCAATACCTTGCATTGCCTCAGGTTCTTGTAAGTCTCTACGTCTGATTCGTCCAGCATCTCCCCTTCCTCCTGATACGAGTGATCTGCTGCCGAATCCTCATCCGACTGGAGAACCGCTGGAAGAGCCCTCTTCTTAGATGAGCGACTTACCGTAGCTTCAGGAGCTTTAGACGCAGAACCCATAACCTGAGCAAGGCTATTCACAGAGAGTACTAAATTCTGAGCCCACGTTGGTTCTGTTGCTAGAAAAGAAGGGTGAGATGTGCTAGGTAGATCTCTGGCGGCCTCCCGTTCCCTACGGGAAGCGGCTAATTCAGAAGAAAGATCCGCCATGACCCCTGCCAAACTATTTATGAAGGAGGGAGTGACAGACTGCGTGCTAGCACTCTCTGCTTCACACGTCTCGCATAGGGAAGACCCTTCAGAGCGAGCATGGGTAAATTTTTTCCTGCACTTAGTGCAGGCAAACAGCTTTTGTGAAGCAGCTTTTTCTGTCCTGGATGTCATCATTTACTCACAGACAGACACCACATACAACTCAGTAATGCAGAAGGAGTATAGGGAGAAGCAGAATTTCAATAATAATGCTACTCAAGTATGGGAGCAGACAGAGCAATAAGGGAGGAGCAGAATTTCAATAATAATGCAACTCAGTAACAGGGGCAGACAGTGCAATATAAGGGAGGAGCAGAATTTCCTTAATAATGCTACTCAATAGAAAACAGAAGGTAGTCAAAACTACCTTACTGTAATTACAGACCCCCTGTAGAAGCTGCTGTCTTCTCTCCCTCCGATCAGTGCCTTCAGGGAGCCTCTAGCTCTACTGAGGCGCCACTCCCTTATCAGAGCGCGCCAAACTAGCCCAGGCAGTGAAGGAGGAAGAGGAGGAGGGACCTATAAGCTCCGCCCCCTTTCTTAATGGCCGCCGCTATTATATGAGCGCGGCTTACACTTACTGCATCTCAGCCGTGCTGTACTGCGGGGGCCAGCGGCACGACCGCCGCAAGTGATGAACGTGCCGGTGCCTTTACACAAGCACCGGCACGCACAGGTAGGACCGCCGCTAATGCAGAGCGCGCTTACCTAACAGCCAGCGCCGGTGTTCTTCTGCAAACACCAGCGTGGCACTGACAGCCGTGCACTGTTAAAAAACCCAGCAGATTATTTTCACCTCTCCTGCTAGTCAGGAGAGGTGTGCATACTTACAGGACTGCTGCGGCCAGAGCGCTGGGCAGTGAGGGGAGAGCGGGGACCCGGACACAAGCCGGTGTTAGCTGTGGCGGGCCCCGCTGAGTCTGATGACTCCTTAGCTGCCAAAAAGCAGCCTCCCCTCCATAGGGTGACCGGACAAAGGCTGCAGTAGCCGTGTGGTACCCTCTCTGGCGGCTCCCACAATGCAGGCAGACTGTCACAGCCAACAGTCTGCCTGTCCTCTTGCTTGTTTCTGTTATTAAAATTAATATAATATAATTTAAGGGCTGGAGACAGCCCCTGTGCACCGGCTCTACTCGGGCACATTCTAAAAACTGGGGCTGATGGGGCATAGAGGGGGAGGAGCCAGTCACACTTGTAGATTTTTAAAGTGCCAGGCTCAACTCAACCCACCGTCTATACCCACTATCATGAAGCTCCAGTGTCCCCTAGATGAAGGAGAAATATACTATCGCTTCAGCAGCACAACCAAGGAGGATGTGGAGCTGCAAAATGATGCAGACCAGGGACTGGAAAGAGCCAAAAGAAAATCCAGTATGCCAATACACATCATCACTACTTCAGATGAAAGTAAAGACTGAGAGGAAAAGGTACTTCTGCTAGTTGCTCCTAGAGAACAGTTGTGTTCATTCTGATGTGTCTGCCAAGTGGGAAGTCACACCATGTAATTAGGTCAAACAGGCATGGTCTCTTCCAAATGAACAGCACCGAGAGATGGTAGCCATGCAAAGGACAGCCCACTTAGCTATTGTGTGCCTAATGCAAGGCTATCATCCAAGAATGAAAAAAATAAAATAAAAAACAGATGCTAAGGGCAAAATAAAAAAATATTATCAGGCAGTCAATGGTGTATATAGGGGGAAGAGCACCCTTCCCTCCTTGGATGCTTGAGAAATACTGACAGCCCTTATAAATCGGGGGCTTGCGAGACCAGTATGAAAGAACATAGTTATAACAAAGGTAGCTCCTGTACAGCATACACATGGACAGCACTGCCTTATATGAATAAACCAACATCAGCTGCTGGAAATATAATGGCTATTAAACTATATACAACCAAGATGAATGCCTAAACCTTACTTATTCCTTCTTGCATGCGATGTCGTGCAATAACTAGTCAACAGTCATTTATCACTTACATGATCAGATGAGTGATACTAGTTATATTCATATTTGTCAAGAACCTGTATGAGAAAGTGTGTCACTAAACAAATAATGCTAAGACCTCGAGAAGTAAGGCCTGATATAAGGCAGTAATTTATAATGGCCAAGCAAGGAACAGAAAGAAGAAGAAGAAAAAAAAAAAAAAGACTTCTGACAAATGTAGTTGCCCAAGTGATGTCATAAATCCATTGTTTAGCAGTTAACCTAAAGGTAGGAGGAAAGAATATATTGCCTTGTGCCTGATCAAGAAAATATGTTTGTTTAGTAGCTTACCATATTTGAGTTAAGACTCTGCTTAATGTTGCCTTTTAAGCTGTGCAAATAAGAGTTTATAGCTTTGCGCCCCATGCTCGGGATCTGATGGATAGCTTAATAATCACTTTTGTGTATGGGCAATAAGCAGTGCTCAAAGTTATATTGTATTTAGTCTTATTATTGCATTGCTCTACTCACCACAGACTGAATCTTTTTGTCCAAAATAAGCTGCATCAAATAGGTGGTCCGCAGTCTTCTCAAAGGATGCCAACATCAGGACACTTTCCTTCATTTTTGCCAAGCCAAAGCGTGTGATGCCAAGTACCTCTCCCTGTGACGAAAGGCAAGGATTCAACAGTCATTTACTATATACAGTACCTACAAATGAACAGACTAGTGTGATTATTCCAAGCCGGAGACTGCTGGATTAGACCTCACCTTATAAGACATGAGATCCCCCAGCAGCATTACATGGCGCCGATCAATGCTCATCCCATGATTCACCATTGTGTACTGGATCTCATTTATAATGGTGGAGCGGGCTGCTTCAATGCCAAGAGTCTTTTCAACCTGATCAAACAGATGTATATATCGATTGTAATCAAGGAGTCATGTGCGGTTAATGAATGGATGACAGGTTGTCTTAATATAGCCAAATGATAGATCTCACATACTATAGGAAAAAAGGAGCTTATGCATATTTCAGCATAAACAAGCTAAATCAAAGGCTGTTCACCGATTTCATTTCACTGTAACTACTACACCACAGCAGTATTGAATTTACCAATAAATTCTAAGGGCAAAATTTACTAAGCGGCGGGTTCAAAAGCCCGGCGGTTTTGCTATCCGCAGATTTACTAAGGTCAAAACCACTTCAAAACCGCCGTCAAAACACGTTTTAGAAAAGAATAGAACAGAACAGGGCTACAATTACTAGTCAGCGGTTTTGGTGTCATTCAGAAACCGCCGTTGAACTGCCACCAAATCGCCAGGGTTTAGAACCCACCGCTTAGTAAATTTTGCCCTAAAGCTAGGTAACAACAAGATTAGTCAGGGTACCTTTCCCCAACTGGTCAGCTTTCACAAATGTATTGAGTAATAAAAGTGCGGAGTGTGATTTAGGTACGTCCTATTCAGGCCACTATTGATAGGAAAAGAAAACACTGGCCCCTTACCTCATAGGTGTTGTTGGAAGTTGTATTAGAGCCCTTAACGCCATGAGTGGCCATGACAGAACGCATGTTGTCCCCTTCTACCAACAGTTTGTACTTCTCCTTGCCGCTCTGTTCATCAATGTGAATCACAGCACGTGCTACCTCCGGGATGCCCTGTACTACCACCTGAGGAGGAAAGAGATGGTGACCACAAAACACGCAAACATAAAAGGCTTTTTAGCCTGAAACCAAACCATTTACTCTAATTACAACAGGCTCACATGAAAAAATAGAAATGAAAAAAAAAAAGTTTTTGATTAAATAAGAGGATTAATAGTGGAGTATTGTAACTGCGATTTAATACTTGCAACCGGGCACGGAATGCGGTTATACCTACAGTACTCTTCCTTCAGCAACTAAGATCAAATTACATTGTCTAAAAGGTGGGTACACACTAGATATGTCGTCCGATCCCACGGATCGGAGCGATATATCGAGTACATCTGTGTGTACCCATGATATGTGCGCTCCAGCGTGTCATTGGCGTCATTGTCCATCGGACCCGGCATCGGAAAGTGTGTATGCACTTGCCACGTCCCATCTCCGGCGAAATTGTGCTGGGTGCACAAACTAATGTTTACCCAGCTTAAGAGAGGGGCCTGTAACATGGAATATGTTTTCAGACATTTCAACAAATCACAACTGTGGGCATCAAGGAAGTTGCAAAAGGAAAGTGTCTCCCACCACAAGCCAAAACGTATAAACACAATAGTGGGCAATAAGACTCATCCCCCTTTTCTCTTGCAGCAAGGCTGGGGAACACTGGACCATCGGATTGTCGGTTGGTGCTGGACCGGGCACTTAATGACACTGTATCTGTAAATCCTAGCTCCTCCCCCCTGTAATCCCACAATGAAAGTCTTAGTTAAGTGCCTGAGGAGTAAGGGCACGTTGTGGATGGCCTCACCGCAATTAGGGGTTCGATTCCTGCTACAGCCCTAACTGGGGAGTTTGTATGCCGGGAATTAGCGGTATTTTGGGTGCAGTTTTCTCCCAGGCAAAGGGTGACGGGTAGTTGCGCTCGGGCGCCTTGTGTGTATAGGACCCGGTGACGCTGGGGCATCTGGGTTGCTGGACCTGCGTGGCCTAGGGCTCTCAAACAGGTCGGTGTATGCCCTAGTAAAGCTGGTGGCGCTTCACAGGTAGACCAGGTTTAGGCTTGGTTATTACCTCATTTCTGGCGCAGGCTTCTTTACCTCTATAGGGTTAAGTTCCCAGCCAAAGTATGTCCTGCTCTGGCTCCATGTTTTGCAGCGTGGAGTGTCCTGGTTTCTGTCACGTTCCTGGCGCATGTTTACAAGAATCCTCTGTGGTGCGAGGCGCAGGTGGGTCTGGTCTGGGAGCAGTCTTCCTCCTTACAGGGCCCAGTCAGACTTTTCGCATGCGCAGAAATTTTCGATGCTTTGCACGGTCTCAAAGTGTAAGGACCTCTGGTCCTTTTCGATTCATTGCTGTTATGTGGCACTCTCTAGGCGTTTTATATATGGATCCCCAAGCGGTGGCTGGGAATCTGTCCAATCGTTGACGACGGGAAGCCACTACTTTCTCTTCGTCAATCTCCGCGGTTTCCTCAGGGTGGCTTAGGAGACTCCGGATTCAGATATCCCTTAGCACTGCCTAGCTTATGGTTGGTGAGTGGTGATCGCGGACCTGGGCTCGCACCATTTTATTTGTATTCTGTCCTGGATACACCATTGTGAAACATGCAGTTAACACATTTTGATTGTATACTCAGCAATTGTTAATGATGTGTATTCTACTATACCCACAAATGAGTGTGCTTGTTTCAATCTTTTTGTATACCCGTCATGCTTCAATAAAGAAAACTTTGATTTAAAAAATAAAAATAAAAAAATAAATGGATTTGCATGTATTCTTTATACACTTTGTTTCGCATATGAACATCACACTCACCTTAGGGAGCTCTTCTTTAAGTGACTGCAAGACATAGTACATAGAGCTTTTGTTGTTCTCTCTGGGTGTAACGCAAACAACTGCCTCACCATGAACTGCAATGTCTCCTGACTTCACACGCAGCTTAGACATGCAGATAGAGTATCTCACAGTCTCTGCATTCACCTGAAAAACAGAAATACAGTAGCACTTACAGTATATCCATGTAGTGAAGGCAAACTGAAGTCAAACAAACATCCAACTTCCCTCACCTCAAGCCTTAACAAGCGTATGCGTTCCAGTGATAGCTTCACCAGAAGAAAACAATCATCAGGAAGGAACACCTCTTCTATGTACTCTGATATCTGTAGGGAAAAATATGGAGATAAATGGTAAGGGTTGGGGAGAGGTAATAATTATGCAGTCAGGCGCTGTTATTACTGCACCCTCCTCAGTCAGTCCTGCAGGCCTTGTATTCTCATATATGCAGGCATGAGGACAATACCCTATTAGAGGTCTTTCATTTTGACCTGCACTTCAACACCAGCAATCCACATGTGACCATGGGTTCGAACAATTCACCTGACCAATCTCCAAAACTTGTACTTTATTGGAAAGCTGGCAGAAAGATTACAGATATTTCAGCAACTTACTGTAAAACCATTAAACATTTAAAACTGTGACAAGGTATAAGAAAGTGCTTATATTATTCTACAGCTTGCGGGCAGGACTCTCTTACCTCTATGTCCATCTGTTATTACCCAGTTTTGTTCTATTAATGTTGTTTGAAATTGTAAAGCACAATATAAAATGCTGCGCTATATAAAAACTAATAATAATTCTGCAGGAAACCAATAATAAATATATAAACAGAGGCAAGCATTCAGGGTAGCAAACACTGCTTACTTCTCCTAGTAAGGTCTTCTCAATCCTGCCTTTTACAAGACGTGCAAAGTCAGAGTTGTCATCTATGTCAAGCTGGGCAGTAATGATCGGTGTACTGTAATGATATTGAAGACCAGTATTAGTACATGCCTTATTTTAGCTTCTCTTCCCTGATTTCCAAGAAGGGGCAAACTGTATACGAAGTGTAGCACTTGTACTTGGGACAAGCTCAAAAAATTAACAACACTCTCCAAATCCAATTATTCTTAAAGTCAGACACCAAATACACACATTAAAAAGTTCACCCCAAAAGTGTCCATAATTCCCATGATGCAAACGTGAACAATTTGCTGTTATGCATCTCACACCTGATGTTCTTTGAAGCATTGATGATCTCCTTGATACGAGGCACACCCAGCGTGATGTTCATGGAAGCAACCCCAGCAAAATGAAACGTTTTCAGTGTCATCTGCGTTCCTGGCTCTCCGATGCTTTGAGCACAGAGGGCACCCACAGCAGATCCTGGCTCCATCTGAGCTCTGGTAAAGTAAATAAATCCATGACACTGACAAATACACAATCCATTAAAACATTCCAACATCATGGAGACACAAGATTACACACATTCAGAGGAGACCTCTAAAATGAAAGTAGCGTTATTTACTACAGCAGGCTTGTGCAACCTGTGCCACTCCAGGTGTTGTGAGACTACAAATCCCAGTGTATTTGCATGCAGCATGCTGGGGCATTCAGTTCTTGAACACCAGAAGAGCCACAGATTAGCCAGGCCAGCACTTTGAGGAAGAAATGGTCAAATGTAGTAAACAAAGTCACATATAGAATGTATTATTATAAAAGAGAAATAACTATGCATATTCAAAACGGCTTGATAACCATTACCTCATGTACTTATCCCGACACGTCTCTAAAAACTTTTCCAGCTGGGTGGGTGTGATCCTGTCAAGTTGGTATAAAACCCGAGGCTGCACAAGATTTAAACAGAGTAAGACAAATTCAATACATACGAAGGCAAAGTTATGCTGTTACGAAACATCTGTACAAGTCACAAAATAACACACAACTCGTGCCAGGAGCTACAGGATAGAAAGTGCTCTGTGTTGGGTGATTTGGGCAATTAAATTGTAAACTTCATCTACATACGTATGAGGCACCTCCAAGAATGATAGTTATTAAACAATGTGATGAATAGGTATTACAGCCAAATCTGAACATACAGATACAGGCTTCATGATTGTGTACAAGCTGCTGACATAAACTTGCCTTTGGGATATATGTCACAACTTCATTCCAAAGATGAAATAATTAATTTCTGAACCTAGTACAAAGTTCACAGTGTAGAGATACTTATCACAAAGAAGAGTCTGGGGTTATGTTAAACAATTTCATAAACATACAGGTGACACCATATGGTTTTACATTTTCTCCATCATAAATGCAGAGAAGCATTTATTTATATATATATATATATTTTTTTTTTTTAGGTTTTCATAATCTATTAGTTAAAGTTTTATAATGCTCTGGCTTGTGCTCTATTGTAGGATAGCACGTTGTGGTATTGCGATCGATCTGCAACATGTTGATGAATATCAATTGGAGTTTTGCTGATATACTTGTGTGTCACAGAATTTACATATATGCAATATACCAGTATGGTAAACATTTAACCTTTAAGATACTAACTACACTGTGCCCTCAGTCTGTTCTTTGATACAAATTGATATATATATGTGTGTGTGTGTGTGTGTGTAATATGTTTATATTTAGGTGTGTGATAAATACACTGAAATGTTTTCAAAATAGTTTGGCTTCTATTTTTAGGCTAAACTTGCCCAAAGTAAACATAGTCTGAGGTTCTATGCCCCAGACTTACAGTAAACTAACACAGTTTACTAAATGACTGCACTTTCAGCCTTTCTTTTTTCTATTGTTCGATTTAATTTACAGTAACCATTCCTACAAATGTGTCCTCGTACATTTAGCCTCAGTAAGCCATGTAGCAAGAGTGAGCCTCCAGGTCCTGTACGACTCGAACGTTGGCAGTAAATTGTGCTGATTAATTTGATATGTGATACTTGTATATCTGTGTGCGACTGAGTCTGTATACAAAGCTCAACGTAACGTGCCGTGGTAAAAAGATACAGCCGCAGCATTGTAGAATTTTGTATACAGATTCAGACTCGCCTACAGATATACAACAGTGTCACATATCATATCAATAAGCGCAGTCTCCTGGTGTGTCATAGCCGCATCACATTGCGACTAAGACACAATCGGGTGAAAGACATGAAAAAGATGCCCGGCACTAGCCAAGTCGCACGGGACCTAGTGCGCCAAGAGGGGCTGTTTGGAACGACCGCAGGAAAAAATGTATGTACAGTACAATTTCCCTGAAGGTCTATCCATCTGTTTTTTTCTTACTATTCACGAATAGCAAACACATTGCTGCAGGAATCTAACAGAGAACCTCCAGCACCTGTACTACAAAGGACAATACTGCACTTTTAGCAATTTTTTTTTTTCTGACTGCTTTCAGCATCGCTAAACAATTGTGTAGTATTAGGCCAAAAATGTTTTGCAGTGGGCAAAAAAATGTCAACCACTGGATCTAACAGTGGTGTTGTGTCTCTTGTTCTCCCAAAAATCTATACATTTAATGAAAACATACATTCAAGTTTTCTCATGCAGGAAAATTCTGCCCTAAATGAACATCATCAGGTGCTTCCAAATGGTTGTGTTAAAGGGCATATTACCTCTGTAGTGCCATTATCGTTGATTCCATATTTATCTCTGGTCTTCTTAATCTGCTCCGAAACTCCCTTCACAAATTTCCTGATTTCCTGAAGGATGATAGAAGAGAGCAACATGAATTGTTACCTTCTAGAATCTATCTGCTCCTGCATAGATATTACTGTGTTAACAAAACTAGTGCTAAAGTAGAAGCTGTGTGGAGTACACGGGAACAGGATTTGGTTCAAATATGTAAATGCTTCAGAAGGCTAGAGCCTAATGCGTCAATATTTTTATTCAGCAATACAGAAGATTAGGGAGCACGGCATCAATCCATCAGCAATGAGACAAGTAAGACATTCTTATCTGCAGAGTTAAAGAGACAGCCATGTAGTGAAAACAAAAGGACACAGCATATTCAGGGGTATGTATAAAACTGGAGGACAGTAATAAGGTGCAATAGTCTAGAGCAACCACCTAGATGTTTTCATTTCTAAGGTGTACAAGGAGTTTCTGGAATGCCCTCCTTATGTAAATGCCCCGGTCTACTGTGCTCAGAGTATCTAAGCTTGCTTTGACATTTTATTTTTTTCTCATCTTTACTAACATAGAAAGTATCCTTTACATAGACCTCGGATGTTAAATAGAAACCAACACATGCCAAGCAGAGTTTAGCGTAGAGTAATACCAGTGAAGCAGGCCACAAGCATATTTTGTGTTATCCTAACTGCTTCCTTATACTAAGTTTTCTAAAAATGTGTGTATTATAGGTGCCAAGTGGTCCTGTGGGCATCACCCTCATTAAAACATTTTCCATGGTGTTGATGTTTTCTTGCTCGTTCAATTTACCATCGGCTAGGTTTTGGACTCAGAGAAGATAAATGGTGTTTCTGTTATTTCTGTAGATTCTGTGTGTACAAAAGTGTGAGCCAACTGCAAGGTGGGATTAGAGGTGAGATCTACTTTCAATTAACACTTTTTCAGATTAACATTTTTTGCTTTTACATATCAGACGTGAGTGGAAGGGAGGCGACATCTGATACTCCATCATGCCTTTCTCATTGTGTCGGACACAGCATGCATCTAGCAAGTAGAAAGTGCACCCGGTCAGTCTTATCCAGCTAAATTCATACATGGCATTAAAAATCATGCCATTAAAACTAGTTCTTTCAGGCTCTGAGACAGTAGACACATCTAAAGAGGCTGTTTTAATCAAGAGATTCATCAGACCTGCATATCACGACTGTCTGTTGCAATTGGGGGTAATAGCTAACCGGTAGATGAGCTAGAGTGACCAACAATGCCACTAGAACTAAAATCATGCACGCACTACAACTCTAAATCACAAGCTGCTTCTTTACCTCTTCGCTCTTCAGGGTTCCCACCTTGTGTTAAGGGCATATTCCGACGTGATCACTCGCCACATTCCAACACCAATATCACTAATATCATAATGTGGTACCCAAACAAATTTCACACTGTTTTATTCCAGAAGACTTAGTATTTTCAGGATATACCATTAGTCTTTTTACTCACTCTAACACATCAAAAAGGGTTTTTTGTTTTTAACAGAAATTTCAAGAAAAGGGACCGAAAAGTAAAAAAAAAAAAAGTTTTCATCGTATAAATACCACAAATAGATACTTTGTGGTTCTGGTTTCATCAGTAATTCACCTTTCCAAAATAGTAAAAAGCAGGATTCTATGTGCAGGTTTTGATGAAAGAAAAATAATATCTACAGTTGAAATGAAAATGCATTTTTTTTACATTTCTGCTGTCTCGATTTAAAGGTTTCCCATGTGTAGGAAGAATACGGTAGCCCAACTAGGCCTGCCTGTCATTTTACATACTAGAAAACCTACCACATTAATAGAAACCACTTTTTTTATTTGACACAAGATGGGGAAGATATGGACTTTAGATCCCCTCCTAGCTGTGGAAAATCTTGTTGTGTAATGTTTCAGTTATTTCCTGGTGATCACCAGACAATAACTACTAAGGGGACACATTGTTTGAAAAAGAAGACTGTGCTCTATCAGGACAGGGTGCTCCCAGGTGTGTACGGGCCAGTATGGGGGAGGAGGGGTAAGGACACATTGTACCCCCCATCTATGGAAACTATTTTTTCCTGCAGCGATGGGCTATATTGCCTGGTGATCGCCAGGCAGTAGCTACTATGATTCTCCTCTTTCATATGTGAGCGACCCCACATTTACAGGTGTAATTATGAGCATGATAGGGCAATTCCCTCCCACCCATATACGGAAAAAAGAGTTATGGTATAATATACCTCAGTTAACTCTTTCTTCGAGGTCCATAGGATCTACCTTGGGGTATGTAGTTGGAGTGATCCATTGCACCAAACAGCTTTGAAGCTCCCAGCATGCACAGGTCCTCCTCCCTATATACCCCACCCCCAACCATTCAGTTTTTAAACAAGTCTAACGGCAAGAGACAGAAAGTGGAGAAGGAAGTACAATGTACCCAAGAAACACTCTCAGCACAAAGAGGGATTCAGTGATACAAAAAGAAAGGAACAGATCCCAACTGAGGCCAGATATGTCAGAGAGGGTGCCCTGTGGACCTCGAAGAAAAAGAGTTAACTGAGGTATGTTATACCATAACCCCGATTTTCTTCTTAAGGGTCCACATAATCTACCTTGGGGACGTCTTAAAGCAGTTCCCTTAAGGGTGGGGACGCTCCTGAGCAGAGAGTAGAATATGCAGCCCAAAGGAAGCATCCTGGGAGGCAAAAGTATCAAATGCATAGAATTTGATAAAGGTATGGATGGAAGACCAAGTGACCGCCTTGCACAGCTGTTCGGCCGAGGCGCCATTGGCCGCTCCATCAGAGCATGCCTGAGATAGCTTGAAATTACACCTTGAACAAGCAAACACTTTTTGTGATGCTTTAGCAGCTGCCCCTTTACCTGTCATGATGTTGTATACACACCCTCACACAGACAGAACAGAGGATCCTCACAGACAGATAAAGAGGAACCACTGGGTACAGAGGGAAAGGAGCCACTATATCACTCCCTAATGTAAACTCCCTCTCACTCAGCAGCCCAGAAGACACCCCAGTGTGCTCACCACCGCTAAACAGGAAGAATGCTGGAGTATATCTTACCACAGCTTGTCTGGATGCTGCTATGCAGAAGTGGTGTCTCTCAGTAGTAAGTGCCTGTGTAAAATGGTGCTGAAGAGAGAGCAGAGGGGCTGTACTGGCCCTCCCCCCGCTGGAAAGAGCCAACGAATGCGCTGCCTTGGCGTCTGACACACCGCCAAGGCAAGCTGGGAGACTCCGGCCACTTTTTCCCCTGCCAGGATACATTATAGTGGTCACCCTCTTCGTATTAGAGCCACACTGATTAAGGCGCCACTGGCTATCAGACAAGCGCTGTTAGGACGAGCAGCGCTGCTATAGCCGCCCCTCCTGGATTACTGGTTTTGCACGATGATCACACTGATTACCAGGCAATATCTCAGGGGGCATAGAGTTTGAAAGAGGGAGCTCCCCTCTTTCAAACAAGGATGTCACCATCTTTCTAGGTGCTGCGGTTGGGTAGATAGAGGGTCTTAAAAGTTCCATTCGTCCTCTGCAGCGAAGGGGTTACTATAACCAGGTTCTTAGTCATGTCACGAACAGATCTATTTCCAGGGACTACAGAACTAGATGAAGTACAGGAATACTGGAGGGGAGATGTATCAAGCCTTGGAGAAAGATAACTGGAGAAGTTGCCCAAAGCAACCAATCATCTTCTAAGTGGCAACTTCTCCACTTTAGCTCTCTCCGAGGCTTGATACATCTCCCCCGGGGACATCTAGATATCAAGAAGTATGGCATTAAGATCTCAAACAATCCCCAATAAAGGCCACCAAGAATGTCAGGACATAGCATTAGGGCCACCGAAAATGTTAGACTTATCTTATTACAGAAACTCTAACAGCATAGAAGGAATCAGTGATATATCAGGCCTGTTTATAATACAGCACATTCAAATCTGGGTGCTGAATAGCAAACTAGAGATTATTAATCACGAGACCTGAAACACATTCAGCAGGAGATCACCCAGATATGGGTTATTTATAACCCCCCCCCCGATTAAGCATAAACATAGTCATAGCAGTCATGACCAGCTGAGTGGACAGATCAATCCCAGGGTTCCAGAGATATCACCTCAACGATCTCAATCTTCTCTGGAACCCTGGAATCAACTGGACTATGATTTGGACTTTTATATCCTCCCTGGGATTGACTGCAGCGTTGGAGACATTGCAGGTGGACTATATACAGCCTATTTTTGTTTGCTCCTTGGACGCGAAGGATGGTGTTGGATTCAATTTGCCCACCATTCAGTAATTCCTTGCTGCTTAACATATTACATTGTTGGATACAGTGGAGGGCGTCCTAGGTCCTATTTTGACCACACGGGAACAGAGACATAGGTTTAATTACTTATATATCTTAATGGATTCTTTATGCTTATAAGGGTGCTAGCATTTTTAAGTACTATATGTGGTATATTTTGCACATTTCTTTTTTTATAAAAAAATGCAATTTGTTTAATTTTTAATCCGTCCATCTTTTTACTTTAGCACTGGTATTCCTGTGTTTTTGCTTTTAGTGTTTTGATTAATTAGGGAGTAACTACCCCTTATACTAGCTGCTTTGTGACAGCGCGTCCTATCAGATTATCTGCATTAATAAAATTTGTTGCAAGCAGACGTTCATTAGGGAATAAGCAATCAGTCACTGCTGGTTAGACATGTCATGGTGTAATCTAAGGACACAGATATAAACACAGGAGTGCAGGTCCCATTCCATGCTTCGGTTACCTCGTAATAATGTCTGTACCCTGTATCCGTGAGTGACTTGAAAATGAGAGAATGTCAGGAAAATAAACAATAAGAAAAAAGTGGTGTTTACACAAATGAATAGATTACGGGACAACCAAAGTCACTACGTAATGCTTAATATACAGCAGAAGAACTGGGATTATTCTAACGATGAATTAGGGATCAGTGACGACAAAAGCACCATTTGCTACTTTAACTGTTATAGATCACTATGGAAAGTCCTCTTAGTTATATTATCATCTACACTCAATGTCATGCCAACAGTGCAATCCACAGCTCCAATGTTTGTCAGGGTAAAGAGTCTTTTATACATTATATACAAAGCATATGGTTTATGTTATGTTCGCCTGAGCAGAGAACATGCTGTTACATTACCTGCAAATAAGAATCCTGGCATGAGAGAAACTCCGCCTTCTTCATGATTGACTCTGTGGTCAGAACAAGCTCATTTTTACTTAAGGCCGGTTCATCTGAGCAGGTATACACAGCCTAAGAAAGATGGGAAACAAAAGGTTATAATAGAAACTTAATAAGAAAAGATCATAGCTGGTGTTAATCTCCGCCACATTCTCCCGTAGCATTCTAATGAGATTGACAGAGTGAGTTGTCGTAAAATGTGAATTTTCCCACACTGACTACTATGTAGCATTTTAAAGCTTATGCGAATGATGTATGATTGAATACAAAAACAGTGTTTATAAATTCAAGCGTGACTGCAACTTTAGCCACATCCAAACTCATCTCACCTTTACATTGTCCAAGACCCTTTTAAACTCGAGAGGCTCATCCTTTCCTTCCATAGCTGCAGGGTCCAACCCATCTCCTCCATAAATGAACTGGATAATATCACCAGTGGAGCTCCTGACAGTCAGGTCATACTGGGAGCAGAGGTCCTCAAGAGATTTCACAAGACGCCTCTAGAGATCAAATCAATAATGTTTCTTTTGGAAGGAGCTCCTTACAGTGCATCTGGAAAGTATTCACAAAGCTTCACTTTTTCAACATTTTGTTAAGTTACAGCCTTATTCCAAAATCGAATAAATTAATTTTTGTCTTCAAAATTCTAACAAAAATACCCCATAATGACAACGTGTAAAAATTTTTTTTTTTACGATTTTTACAAATTTAATAAAAAAAAAAAAAAAAAAAAAAATCACACGTATATAAGTATTCACAGCCTTTGCTCAATACTTTGTTGATGCACCTTTGGCAGCAATTACAGCCTCAAGTATTTTTGAATATGATGCCACAAGCTTGGCACAGCTATCTTTGGGCAGTTTTGCCCATTCCTCTTTGCAGAACCTCTCAAGCTCCATCAGGTTGGATGGGAGGAGTCGGTGCACAGCCATTTTCAGATTTCTCCAGAGATGTTCAATCGGATTCAAGTCTGGGCTCTGGCTGGGCCACTCAAAGACATTCACAGAGTTGTCCTGAAGCCACTCCTTTGATATCTTGGCTGTGTGTTTAGGGTCGATGTCCTGCTGAAAGATGAACCATCGCCCCAGTCTGAGGTCAAGAGTGCTCTGGAGCAGGATTTCATACAGGATGTCTCTGTACATTGCTGCATTCATCTTTCCCTCTATCCTGACTAGTTTCCCAGTTCCTGCAGCTGAAAAACATCCCCACAGCATGATGCTGCTACCACCATGCTTCACTGTAGGGATGGTATTGGCCTGGTAATGAGCGGTGCCTGGTTTCCTCCAAACATAACGCCTGGCATTCACGCCAAAGAGTATAATCTTTGTCTCTCATGGTCCTTCAGGTGCATTTTGGCAAACTCCAGGCGGACTACCATGTGCTTTTTACTAAGGAGTGGCTTCCATCTGGCCACTCTACCATACAGGCCTGATTGGTGGATTGCTGCAGAGATGGTTGTCCTTCTG
This sequence comes from Taudactylus pleione, assembly GCA_031769625.1. NCBI lineage: Eukaryota > Metazoa > Chordata > Amphibia > Anura > Myobatrachidae > Taudactylus > Taudactylus pleione. The sequence continues at coordinate 328,885 of JAUIMM010000156.1, read as the reverse complement.
GAAGGTTCTCCTCTCTCCACAAAGGAATGCTGTAGCTCTGACACAGTGAGAATCGGGTTCTTGGTCACCTCCCTGACTAGGGCCCTTCTCCCACGATCGCTCAGTTTAGACGGCCGGCCAACTCTAGGAAGAGTCCTGGTGGTTCCGAACTTCTTCCATTTACGGATGATGGAGGCCATTGTGCTCATTGGGACCTCCAAAGCAGCAGATATTTTTCTGTACCCTTCCCCAGATTTGTGCCTTGAGACAATCCTGTCTCGGAGGTCTGCAGACAATTCCTTGGACTTCATGCTTGGTTTGTGCTCTGACATGCACTGTCAAGTGTGGAACCTTATATAGACAGGTGTATGCCTTTCAAAATCATATCCAATCAACTGATTTTACCACAGGTGGACTCAAATTAAGCTGTAGGAACATCTCAAGGATGATCAGTGGAAACAGGATGCACCTGAGCTCAATTTTGAGCTCCATGGCAAAGGCCGTGAATACTTATATACATGTGGGTTTTTTTTTACTTAAATTTGCAAAAATCTAAAAAAATATGAGATATGGTAAGAACTTACCCTTGTTATCTCTATTTCTACGAAGTCCATAGGGTTCCACAGGATACCTTGGGGTATAGGTGTGACGTCAGTCGCAGGGCACCAAAGAGTTAAGCTTTCAGCCTCCCAGGATGCACTAGGTCCCCCTCCTATACCCCGCCCCCAGGCCAAGGCACCTCAGTTAGTTACCAAGCCATAGGCCGGAGGAGGAGAAGGAAGAGAGAGAACAAAGATCTGGACACATACAAGAATCACATTCTCACCAGAGGGAGACGGAAAACCGGTGACCAGAGCAAAGCCCATCTGCAGCACAGGTGCGACAGGGCGGGAGTCCTGTGGAACCCTATGGACTTCGTAGAAATAGAGATAACAAGGGTAAGTTCTTACCATATCTCATATTTTCTACTTCAGGGTCCATAAGGTATCCACAGGATACCTTGGGGATGTCCCAAAGCAGTATCCTTTAAGGGTGGGGACGCTCCTGTGCAGAAAGGAGAATCCGCCGCCCGAAGGAAGCATCCTGAGAGGCGAAGGTGTCAAACCTGTAATACCTCACGAAGGTATGGACAGAAGACCACGTAGCAGCCTTGCAGATCTGAACTGCCGAGGCACCACGTCAAGCTGCCCACGAAGGACCCACAGACCTAGTGGAATGAGCCTTCAGAGAAGGAGGGACCGGTAGGCCTTCATGAAGATAAGCTTCAGAAATAGCCATACGGATCCAGGCTGCCAAAGTTTGCTTTGAAGCAGGCCAACCCTTTTTACAGAAGCCATAGAGGACAACAAAGCGTCCGACTTCCTAAACAAAGAAGTGCGGTCCACATAAGTCCTTAAGGCCCGCACAACATCCAAAGAGGCCTCACCCACGGAAAGACCCGGTGAGTTAAAGGCCGGAACAACTATTTCCTCGTTAACCTGAAACTGGGAAACAACTTTGGGGAGAAACTCGGGCCGAGTGCGGAGCACTGCCCTGTTCCCATGAAAAAAAAACCAAGAAAGGGGGTCTACAAGAAAGAGCCCCTAACTCAGAAACACGTCTGGCTGAAGCAACGGCCAGAAGGAAAACAGTCTTAGCTGTTAGCCATTTAATATCCACTGAGCCCAGTGGTTCAAACGGCGGTCCTTGGAGAGTCCTCAGGACCACAGCCAAATCCCAAGGCGCCACAGGTGGAACAAAGGGCGGCTGAATACGGAGAACACCTTGCATAAAGGTGCGCACATCCGGGATTGTAGCAATCCTACGGTGAAACCAGACAGATAGGGCCGAAACCTGTACCTTCAAAGAAGCAAGGCGAAGCCCATGATCTAGTCCCGCTTGCAGGAAGGCGAGAATCCGAGACAGACGAAACTCCCGCGGTGCATAACCTCTCGGTCGACACCACTGGAAGAACGTATGCCACAAGCGATGGTATATCCTCGCGGAAGACGGTTTCCGAGCTCGTAACATGGTACACAGCATAGAGCTGGCAAACCCCCAGGACCTCAGCATGGCCGTCTCAACAGCCACGCCGCCAAAGACAGCCGAGTCAGGTCCGGGTGAAGACAAGGACCCTGAGACAGAAGGTCCGGTCGTAGCGGCAACCGCAGAGGACTGTCCACGGACAGACCCTGAAGGTCTGAGAACCAGTGCCGTCTGGGCCACGCGGGAGCTATCAACAGGAGCGTCCCTCCTTCCTGTTTGAATTTCCGGATTACCCGTGGAAGAAGGGAGACCGGAGGGAACAGGTATGCGAACCTGAACGTCCACCGGACGGACAGAGCATCCACCAGAGACGCCCCTTCGTCTCTTGTGCGAGACCCGTACACCGGCAACTTGTTGTTGTGCCGGGACGCCATGAGGTCGATTTCTGGAAGACCCCACCTGTCCACCAGTAGTTGAAAAACGTCCGGGTGCAGGGACCATTCCCCTGGATGAACGTCCTGGCGACTTAGAAAGTCCGCCTCCCAATTTAGCACTCCCGGGATGAAGACCGCTGATATGGCCGGAAGATTGCGCTCCGCCCAAACCAGGATCCGAGAGACCTCTACGAGAGCCGCCCGACTGCGAGTTCCTCCTTGCCTGTTTATGTAGGCCACGGTGGTAGCATTGTCCGACTGGACCTGCACCGGGTGACCCTGGAGAAACCGCTGTGCCTGCAGGAGAGCATTGAAGACCGCACGGAGTTCCAAGATATTTATTGGAAGCTCCGCTTCTGTCGGTGTCCACCTGCCCTGGAACAAGTGTGGACCCGAAACTGCTCCCCAGCCCCGAAGACTGGCGTCCGTTGTCAACAGGACCCAATTTGGAACCCAGAACGGACGTCCCTTGTTGAGGTGGGTCATCTTTAACCACCACGCAAGGGACAGGCGAACCTCCGGGGTGAGCACAATCGTCTGGAACTTCAGAGACTGAGGCAGCCCGTTCCACTTGGACAGGATCAGGTGCTGCAGAGGTCTAGAGTGAAACTGGGCGTATTCCACCATGTCGAACACCGACACCATGGAGCCCAGTAACCTCATCGCCGAGTGTAAGGACACCCGGCGGCTGTGCAGACAACTGCGCACCCTTGACTGTAAAGCAGAGATCTTGTCCTCCGTCACGAAGATCCTTTGCTGTCCCGAGTCCAATAAGGCTCCAAGATGCAGAATCCTCCGAGACGGGATTAGAGTGGACTTCTGCCAGTTAATTAGCCAGCCGTGCCGTTGCAGCAGTGCAATGGTCAGGTCCAAGTGGTGTAACAGGAGCTCTGGAGATCCTGCCACCAATAACAGGTCGTCCAAGTACGGCAACATGCGGACTCCTTGCAGCCGCAGAGAAGCCGCCATGACCGCCATAGCGTCCTGTATGTCCAATGACACCATGTAGTCCCCAGGTTCCAGCGCCAGAATGATGGACCGTAGGGTCTCCATCCGAAACTTCGGGACCCGCAAAGACTTGTTGAGTGCTTTGAGGTTGAGAATCGGACGATATGACCCATTGGGTTTCTGTACCAAAAATAGATTTGAATAGAAACCCTGGCCCCTCTGGGAGAATGGAACAGGCACTATAACTCCAGCCTGGAGCATAGTGTGCAATACCTTCCGCAGCTCCGTAGCCTTGTTCCGGTCTGATGGTAGACCCGTGGTGAAGAATCGAGCCGGGGGTCTGTGCCGGAAGGAGAGGGCGTACCCGTGAGAGACCACCTCCAGAACCCAAGTGTCTGTCGTAGTGAACGACCAACACCGGGAGAACTGCAGCAGGCGGCCTCCCACCCTGGGATCCCCCAAGGGGAGACCCGGACCGTCAGGCCGCAGGCTTGTCATCTGGCTTGGGGGCCGGACGTCTGGTACTCCATGCCTGTTTCCGGGGCTTGCCCGATTTCTTAGGGCCAGCCTGTCGAGGAAACGACTGTGGTTTGGGCCTGCCCTGGGCCCTAGATGACCGAAAGGACGATGGTCCAGAACCAGAAGGAGCAGCGGCCGACGGGAGACAAACAGATTTGGCTGCCGCCAGCGTGGCCACAATCTTATCCAGATCCGGACCGAAGAGAACTTCTCCGGTAAACGGCAACGCTTCCAGACCTTTCTTGGATCTGCGTCCGCCTTCCAGGATCGCAGCCACAAGGTGCGACGAGCAGCTACCGCTGCTGAAGAAATTCTAGACACCAGAGTACTAATGTCTAGAGCCGCCTCGTTGATGTAGGTGGCCGAATCACGGAGATTGCCAATCAACTCCGCTTGTTCGGCCGGACAGTCGGATTCAAAAGAAGCCTCTAATGAATCCGCCCAGCGCTCCATCGCTCTGGCAACCCAGCAAATGGCCATAGCCGGCCGTGCTGCCCCCCCTGCAAGGGAATAAGCGGACTTCAGGCAGATTTCTACCTTGCGGTCCGTAGCATCCTTAAGGGAGGACATGGATGGCATCGGCAATGTGGCACTACGGACAAGACGGGTCACGTGAGAATCCACCTGTGGAGGGGATTCACACTTAGCAAAATAATTATCCGCGAACGGATAAGCCACCGCCAGGCGTCTCTGCGGCTGGTATCTTTTGCCAGGTTGTTTCCACGCCTCCTCTAAATGGTCCACCAACTGACCCGAAAGAGGAAAGACTGTGGCATCGCCCTTCACATCTTTGAAAAAGGCATACTTAGATTTAGCCGCTGGGGGAACTTCGTCCTCAATCACCAAGGCTGTGCGGACCGCCCGAATAAGTCCAGGAATATATACTTTGGACTTAGCATCAGCGTCCTTAGTATGGAAAGGTTCCTGATCGTAAGGATCCAGAATCTCCCCATCATCAGACGTCCCTTCGTCATCCTCATAAGGAGCGGACAGAGACGCCACCGGCCTTTTATGAGGCCGCATCACAGACTCCCCTTGCAATACATCCGACAAGTGCTGTAAAGAACTCGTCAGGGAGTTAACCCACGCTGGCTCCTGAGAACCCGGGAGCGGGGAAATAGGGAGACTGTGGGGTACCACCAATTGTCGTGGGAACCCCTGCATGGGTGACGACACCACAGACTGCTGGGACAAACCCATCGGAGTAAACGCGGGCTGCGGAGCTAACTGGCCCACTAAAGCTGTTAACGCCTGAGCGAAACAAGCCCAGGGCGGCTCCTGTACCGGTGCTGTAACCGTAATAGGCCGCGCCATGGACAACACTGCCGGCAAAGGCCCTCCGCGCTACCCTCCCCCTCCGCTAACGGTACTTTGCACGTGGTACACTGTAGCCGGAGGGGAAAATCACTTTCAGACATGATGGCACCACGTATGTGACCTCTCTCACCAATTAAGTATTAAATAGGCGAGAGACCACCCTGCAGCACCGCACCGCAAGGGCTTTAGCAGAAAGAACAGGGACAGTAATAAAGCTGACAGTTTAGTGAAGAATAGTTACAGGCAGCGCTAGCACAGTCACATACAATGCAGAGAAATAACAATTCCTGCACTAACAGCGCTGATCACTCAACTACACAGACACAGGGCCTGGTAGGACACAGCGCTGCATACACAGACCTGAGCCACAGCGGAGGAGAGGTATGCGGGGGGACCCAGACCACGATGCTTCCTTCCAGACTTCCAGCAGCGTTCACCATGCGTTGCAGAGAAGATGGCCGCCGAGGAGCAGAGAGAAGCTGGCCTGGGGGAGGAGCGCTGACACAGGACCAGTCAGCACAGTGCAGAGAGGGCTGTGTGCAGCGGGGGAGGCGCCGGCTGTGAGACAGGGAAGGCGCGCTCCCCTGGCATGCATTTAACCCCTGGGACGCCGCAGCGCTACCGCTCTGCTGCGGTCCGCTGTCCCAGGGGGTAGTGGAAGCGCAGGTTGGTCGCCTGGCTCCACGCTGCAGCCAGTCCCCAGGGAGCCCCCTGCCTGGGGACTTAGGACCATGTGATCAGCGGGGACCCACCGCGGGACCCCGCTGCTTACCTCTGTCCCCCTTGAATCCGGCCATGGTCCGGAGCATCTGGGGTCACCGCTAGCTGTGACCCCAGACGCCCACCAGCATCCCCGGATCAGTACCGGCGTTCTGGTACCGGCGGGGTGTAGGGAAGACAGCATGGACGTCAGGACTGACTGTCCATGCTGTTCATCCAGTTGTGCAGCCACAGCTGCATGAAGAATAAGCTTCAGGGGCTCTTCTAGCCCCCACTCCAACAGGTGCACCCGACTCCGGCCGGGCACCAAACTAAACTGAGGTGCCTTGGCCTGGGGGCGGGGTATAGGAGGGGGACCTAGTGCATCCTGGGAGGCTGAAAGCTTAACTCTTTGGTGCCCTGCGACTGACGTCACACCTATACCCCAAGGTATCCTGTGGATACCCTATGGACCCTGAAGTAGAAATTAACTTTTTACACATTATGGGTATTGTGTGTAGAATTTTAAGGACAAAAACTATTTTATTCCATTTTGGAATAAGGCTGTAACATCACAAAATGTGGAAAAAAATGAAGCGTTGTAAATACTTTCCGGATGCACTGTATATCGGGTATGATAATAATAGAACAGACTTTAGTGTTGTTGTAATTGCCAAAGCAGTGATTATTCCAAACTGAATTGATACAAGCCCATACTAAAAAGGTCAACTCAAGTATGGTTAGGTTACAATCAGATTTAATAGAGGCTTATAAATTATAAATACTACAAAGCAGTGAAAAGGTTACTCGATTAACTACTCTGGCCACACCTGCATATAACCAGTCTCTGCTGTCTTGACCGCTGTATCCACCAGACCCTCTCGACCAGCCATGGTGTGGAAGAAGAACTCTGTAGGAGTCAGTCCTGAATAGAAGCTGTTTGCCACAAACCCTTTGGCTGCTGGGAGCTGTAAACATGCAGATGTATGCAAGTTATGACATTTCAATGGAATAATGGTTGGCCGAGACGGCTTTTGAAAAAGGAAAAATACCTTCAAGATTAAGGAAAACTTAACTGCCTAACTAGGAGGGCGGTTTTTCCTGGTGCGACACGCAGCCTCTTCCCAGGGACCCCCCAGCTCTTGGAAGTAAATGAACTGTTATCAGCGGGCGCCCGCCGCAGACGCCCGCTGCTTACCTGAATGTCCACCGTGACGTCCGGCCACAGTCCTGGGCGTCTGGGAGCTTTTGCTAGCCAAAACCCCCAGACACCCACCGCGATCCCTAGCGCAGTGCCAGCGTCTCGGTGCCGGCGGGGGTGTCGGAGTGGCAGCATGAGCGCCCGCTAGACAGCCTATGCTGAGCACTCTGCAGTAAAAAATAACTATTTTCTGGGCTGTCAACGCAGCCCCTCTTGAAGTGACCCAACTCCGTGCCGAGCACCTACAAAACTGAGGTGTCTTGGCCTGGAGGCGGGGTATAGGAGAGGAGCCTGGTGCATCCTGGGAGCACAAATTTAACTATTGAGGTGCTCGACGACTGACGTCATCAACCTATACCCCAAGGTCTCCTGTAGAGCCCTATGGACCCTGCAATAGAAAGTTAAATTGCCTAACTAGGAGGGCGGTTTTTCCTACCCTCTATGACACCACCAGTATCCGTAGTATGGTACCTTTGGACTGCATCTAGTTGCTGCTGACTCTGATTGGAGAGCACACAGTACACAAGCTAACCTTACCTAAGAAATGTGAAGTTCTCCTTGTTCTTTTAGTTAACCATGCAGTCAAGACAATGGTTTTAAAATGTTTGCTCCTTCATGATTTGCCTGGGTGTCCTGCAATAAGTCTCTTGCATTGCTTAGGTCGTACGCATTACAATCAGTCTGTTGATATTATTACATATAGGTTCTCTCAAAGTTGGGCCTCTACATTTTATGTACTATGCCCTATTTCTCCATTGTATGGCTGCTGTGAAATTTTGTTGTACCATATAAACAGATTCAAAATGATAACAGCAATTATTCAGAATTAAAAACGAATTATAGAAAACAAACATTTGTAAAATTTTCTTGCATCGCACTTCAGTGAGCTTAACTCATATCTTCAGTCTATATTTCAATCAATGGACAACACAAAACCCGTATGAAACAAATCATAAGATATCAGAAACAACGCAGTCAGTCACCTTTGAATGCTTCTCAAAATGCGGGAGAGATCGGTTCTCAAATCCATCAGGGACACGAAAACCACTGATGGCCTGCTGGCCCACACAAGCAATCATCTGGGAGATATTAATAAATGAACCTGAAAGAACAATGTTCCACATAATTATTAAAGGTACAAATAAAATAAAAAAAAAATGTTAATCAACATCCACAACAAGAAGACTTTTCTCATTTGCCCTTCTATTTTGTTTCACTCTGTATATAATAGCTGTGTAGAATTACATTTTTAAAGTTAAACATTACTGATAATACAATGAAAGCAAATGTAGTGTTCTTCAACTATATCAATTGTTACATCTGTCTGTGTTGCAATATCAAAGACAAGCTGTTGAGGATTTTCCAGTCATTTAGATACTTGACCAGCAAAATGGAAATTACCTTTGGAACCACAGAGAGCCATGATGAGGGGGCTGTTGCTCTTGTCCAGCTCTCTCAGGCAGGCACTACCGGCATGGTCTCTGATCACGGAGAGCTCACGCAAAATCAATGCCTAGGGAAAACATGGGAGATGCAAAAAGTAATCATAAATAGAGAACTACAACAGAAACAGAAAATGGGATTTTGGAATTAGATTTAGATTTTCTCGCAGCCCATTGCATTGGATTATCATTGGGTAGAGAGTACAATGAAAGGAGCTTTGGTCTGAAAAAGAGTTATGGTAAAACTTACCCTTGTTAACTCTCTTTCTTCGAAGTCCACAGGGGAGACCAATGGGGTTTAGGTGGGACATGGAGAACTGGACACCAAAAGCAAAGCTTTTCAATCCCAGGATGCTCCGGTCCTTCCCCCTATACCTTGCCCACAGCCTGAGGGCATTCCAGTTTTGTTAACAAGCCCAAGAAAAGAGCAGGAAAGGAGAGAAGGAAGACTGGTACACTGAATAAACACACTCTCAAGCATAGAAGGAAACAAGTGACCAAGAGAAGAAACCCATAGAAGCCAGGTGTGTCAGGGCAGGTGCCCTATGGACCCTATGGACTTCAAAGAAAGCGTTAACAAGGGTAAGTTTTACCATAACTCTCCTTTTCTTCTTCAGGGTCCATAGGGCTCCACAAAGGAGACAATGTGGATGTCCCAAAGCAGTTCAAGGGCAAGAACGTTCCTGAGCTGAGAGGAGAACCCTGCGCCCGAAGGAAGCATCCCGAGGCAAATGTATCAAAGGCATAAAACCTAAGAAAGGTGTGGACAGAAGACCACGTGGCATAGCTGTTCAGCAGAGGTTCCACGCTGGGCTGCCCACAAGGGACCCACAGACCGAGTAGAATGAGCAGGTACTGTAGCCAGCACAAGACGACCAGCCTGCGTGTAAGCCTGTGAGATATTCATGCAACTCCATCTGGCCAGAATCTGTTTGTTAGCTGGCCATCCCCTCTTATGGAATCCATATAAGATGAAGAGGGAGTCCGATTTCCTGAAGGAACTAGTACAGTCCATGTAGATCTTCAGAGCAGGGACCACATCCAAAGAAGCCTCACCTGCCAAAAGGTCTGGCGATTGAAAGCCTGGAACCACAATATCCTCATTAAGGTGGAAACGAGAAACCACCTTGGGAAGGAAACCAGGTGCGTTCAGCCCTGTCCTGATGAAAGATTAAAAAGGCGGAGCGACATGAAAGCACCCCTAAATCAGACACCCTACTGGCAGATGCTATAGCCAGAAGAAACAGTCTTCGCAGTGAGCCACTGACATGTGTGGAGAACCACTGACAAATCACACGGAGCCACAGGAGGGAAAAAGGGAGGTTGTATACGTAGAACACCTTGTAGGAAGGTGTGAACATACGATAGAGGAGCAATTCTGCGCTGGAACCAGATGGACAGAGTGGTGAGTTGCACTTTCAGAGATGCCAGGAAGAGTCAAAAATTCAATCCTGCCTGAAGAAAGGCAAGTATTCTAGAAACCTTAAAAACTTGAGGGTCACAGTTTCTAAGGGCACAAGCACTGGAAATATGTATGCCATAGCCGGTAATAAATCCTGGCAGAGGCCGGTTTAGGAGCTCTGATCATGGTCTGGACCACAGAGCTAGAAAAACCTTCAGCCCTTAGGAGGGATGTCTCAAGAGCCAAGCCATTAAAGACAGGCGGGCCAGGTCCAGATGTAGACAGGGGCCCTGAGACAACAGGTCTGGTTGAAGAGGAGCATCTATGGATAGACTTTAAAGATCGGGGTTCCAATGGCATCTGGGCCAAGCTGGAGCTACCAACCGGACTGTACCCCCTTCCTGTTTGAACTTCCGAAGAACCCAAGGAAGAAAGGATATTGGAGGGAAGTGGTTCACTAAATGGAAGGTCCATCTCACAGATAAAGCGTCCACGAAGGCTGTGTTTGGGTCCCTTTTCATGGCTCCATAACCTGGAAGTTTGTGGTCTTGAGGTCCACACCAGGTAGACCCCATTTGTCCACTAGGAGCTGAAAGACTTCTGGATGTAGAGACCACTCTCCTGCACGCACGGGGTGACGATTAAGGAAATCCGCCTCCCAATAGAGAAAACCTGGGGTGAACAGTCCAGAGATGGAATTCGGCCCATGTGAGAATGCGGGACACTTCTGCCATTGTGGTCTGACTTCGAGTACCTCCTTGGTGATTGAGGTAAGCCACTGCCGTGGCATTGTCTGACTGTACTTGTACTGGCCTGCCCTGAAGAATATCCTGAGCCAGCATTAGAGCTCTGTAGATGGCTCAGAGTTCCAGGACGTTGATTGGAGTCCAGTGGCCTTGGAAGTAGTGCTGGCTGGACATTGCGCCCCATCCGTGGAGGCTTTCGTCCGTGGTGAGGAGTGCCCAAGTCTGGTATTCAAAAGGGATGTCAGTTGTCTAGGTGGGATGTCTGTAGCCACCAGGCTAGGGACAGATGAACCTCTAGGGAGAGGCCCATCACCTGGGTTCTGAGCATATGGGGCAGCCTGTTCCACGTGGAGAGGATCAAGGTGTTGTAGGGGCTGGAGTGAAACTAAGTGAGCTCAACTATGTCGAATGTGGACACCATGGTTCCCAGGATCTGCATTGCAGAGTGAATGGATACTCGGCGACTGTATAGTAGTCTGCACATCCGGTGCTGTAATACTGAGATTTTGTCTGCCGTTAGGAAGATTCTCTGAACCCAGGAGGGATCCCAGATGTACCATTCTTTGAGAAGGCGTCAAGGAAGACTTTTTCCAGTTGATCAGCCAACCGTGCGTTTGTAGAAAGGCAATAGTTACCTGTATATGGTGGTGACTAATTTCTGGGGAGCTGGCCAACAGCATGAGATCGTCTAAGTATGGGAGCAGTCTGATTTTTTCACGAAGATAGGCCGCCATAACTGCCATGATCTTGTTCAAGACCCGAGGAGCTGTTGAAGAGCCAAAAGGCAGAGTCTGAAATTGGTAATGCTGCTGTAGTATAGCAGGCGGGAGTTATTATTGATAAGAAGGCGCTATAGGTACATGTAGGTAAGCACCCTGAATGTCCAAAGACATCATTAAATCCCCAGGCTCCATACACAGGAAAATAGAGCGGAGGATTTCCATATGATTCCTGGGCACCCGGATAAAGTTGTTCAGAGACGACTTGAGGATAGGCCGATGAGACACGTTGGGCTTCTGTACTAAGAAAAGGGTAGAATAATAGCCCTTCCCTCACTGTGAGGAGGGGACTGAAATTAAGGACTGAATGACCTTCTGGAGTAGCAGGGCCTTGCTTGGAGTCCAATGGAGATCCTGTGCAAAAGAACTGCTGAAAAAATCAGCCTCCCAACCTGGGAGCACCCCAGGAGGAGGCCCGCCCGTTCAGGCTGAAGGCTTGTCCTCAGATTTGGTAGGTGGACGTCTAGAAGCCCAGGTCTGTTTGGTGCTAGGCTTTGAGGCCTTAGATGATGCCTTGGAAAGGACTGACCTTTAGCTTTTCCTTGAGGACGAAAAGACCGAAAAGGATGACAGCCGAGGCTTCGCATTATATGCGGAGGACAGGAACGCAGTCGTGGAAGCTGCCAAAGTAGTCATAATCTTGTCCAATTCTGGGCCAAACAGGATATCCCCAGAATAATGCAGAAACGCCAAAGCCTTTTTAGAGTCCGCATCTGCCTTCCATGAGCGGAGCCAAACAATACGGTGTGCTACTACTGAAGTGGCAGATGCCTTACAGGCTAGGAGAACCGTATCCATAGCTGCTTCACCCAAATAGGAGGCTGCATCTATAATATGAGATATGTAGGACAGCTGTTTTCTCGAAGCCCTCGAAGCCCTCTTCTAGGGCCTCTGCCCAACTCTCAATGGCTTTTGCCCACCAAGGCCGTAGCCCTAGCAGGACGAGCAACAGCTCCTGTAAGAGAGTCTATAGATTTTAGACAAGCTTCCATCCTTCTATCCGTAGTCTCCTTCAAGGAGGTTGCAGTATGGATAGGCAAGGTAGCAATGCTTGACCAGACGTGTCACGTGGGAATCCACTGCTGGGGAAACTTTCCATTCAGTAGCTGGAAGAGGGTAAAAGGAAATTAAACATGTAGGCAGCTGAAATCTTTTACTGGGCATATTCCATGCCTCACTCATATGATCAGATAGCTGATCAGAGTGAGGAAACTCTGGTAAAACTAACTTTTGTCGTTTAAACAGTGGCTGTTTTGCCTTAGGAGCGGGTTCTGTCTCTTCTATTTAAAGAATAGATTTTACAGCTCTCACAAGTGCAGGTCTATTCAATTTAGAGGGGGGTTCCGCGTCTCCTGATGGGGAGTCAGAGTGAGAGAGGTCTGCATATACTGCCTGCCCAGATGATAAATCAGAATCTGATAGCTGGGTGGACTGGGAAGATGACACAGCACGCTTAGTAGGTTTACTAGGTAAGGGTCTCTCTTTTTGTAGCATTTGTTGAAAGGCTGTAGAGGTATCTGCCATACTCTGCACTCAGGTAGAAAGTACGTCTACCTGTGGGGGAGGCAAAGGATTTGCCGGGAGTACCTGCTGTGGCCATCCCATAGGGGTAGCTACCACAGGGACAGTTAAATCATCTGCAATTTTTGCCAGCACCTATGAAACAGTAGCCTAGGGTGGGTCCTGAGGGGAGGACACCGGGGCTGATGGGTTCTGGGCAGCATAACAAGATGCACTAAGACCATCCTGTACGAGGTCCGCTGAAGCTAAGCCTGCTGAGCGGGACTTACAAGACACTAGAGTAGGAGGAGCAGGTTGTTTGTTATTCTTGCCTTTGCCAGACATAGCTGCAAGAAAAATGCAACACACAATCTGACACAGTGCAGTGAGCAACCTAGATCTATGTGTAATATGGCACAGTGTAGTGCGCAACAGCGATATATAGTATGTGATAGCCCTCACATATATAGCGAGATGTGAGGTACAATGAACCCCCTATACTTTAGTATGTCAGGGTTATAATAGAATAAAAGGAAAACTATAAGCCGACAGTAATAGGAAAAGGAAACAGACAGCAGCACTAGCACAAGTCACATACAAATGCAGAATATACAATATAACTGTAGTGGGCACTAAAATCAACTACACAGTCCGCAGTGGCTGGTAGTATATAGTGCTGTATAACCTGTCCCTTGGGAGAGGTATACAGGGAAACTGGACTCAGCATTCCCAGAGATCTAAATGCAGAAAATGGCTCCCGTGAGTCTCAGAGGGTGAGGGAGGAGCAGCAAGACTGCAGTGGAATGGTGCGCTGAGCTGTCTCGTGCTGCTACTCGGGAGTAAAATAAATGAAAATAAAAGTAAATCATAAAAATAAGGTTGGGCTGCTTAATACTGTAGCAGCCCCACTGTTAAAACGGTTATCCAGCTCATGCTGGACACCAACGAAACTGAGTTGCCCTCAGGCTGTGGGAGAAAGACCGGAGCATCCTGGGATTGAAAAGCTTTGCTGTTAGTGCCTGGTCTTCCAGTCCAACCTACATCCATAGTCTCCCCTGTGGACCCTGAAGAGGAAAGAAGGTTTTGTTCTTAGAACTGCCCTGTAGTCATGGAAGATGGGGAAAGGAGACCTACTGCAAGACCGGGCTGCCAAGTTCCCCAACTCTAAGGGCCATTTCACATTTGCCGGTTTTTAGCCAGGTGTGAAATCTAGTATGTGCAGGGAACCAGCGGGTCCTTTCAGACGGCATGGCTACGGCACGGTCGCCGTACAACAGCCGGAAATATCTACTGTGCAGGACGGTGCCGTGCCTGTACGCCAGTAGTGTGAAGGAAACAATGTTTCCTTTCACACACACTGGCTTCTGCGCATGCCCAATTGGTTGCCCCCCCAAAAAACAACCCATAAAAAGCGGCTAAAAGCCGCTGCGTACGAAAGGCAGTGCCTGTAAAAACCCGGCCTGCTACCGCCTCGTTCTTGCTTGGCCGGCCAAAACCGGCAAATGTGAAACTGGCCTCAGGCTCTATAAACTTGAGAGAACATTAACAGGAAAGCAGATTTCCAGGTAAGAAATATCCACCACGGAATTTAATTGTTCAAAAGAAAGGTGCTGCAAAGCTGTTAGCACCAGCTGGAAATCCCAAGTAATTATTTGGAGTGTTTGTGGGAAATTGGAACTTTTAGGCAAATAATGCTCTATAAGAAGGTCAGAAAGCAGAGCCAGGTTTTTCTTTTTAACCAAAATAATACAGACAGGCCCTTTTCCAAAATGACTTCAGGAACAGCAGCACTCTATCCAAGCAAAAAGAGGTAGGATACCCCTTTGATGCACAACTTCCATACACTGTGGTATCAGTTTTTAAGCCTTGAGCATGGTGTGAACAACATTGTCAGGAAAACAATTTGCTCAAAGGATCACAGCTTTAACTGCCATGCTATTAAAGCTGGCAAGGCAATGAGACTGCCAGTGCTTGTTCCTCTAGTCTGGAAGTTCTGGAACCACAGTATAAAATACTGTCGAGGTGGTATCGTTACCCGGTTACATTACATAAGTTTTCTCCAGGAGTGTCCCCGCTCTGTTGGCGATGTCATCAGGATATGGGTTTGTTGTTCCACATTTGGTGGGACTGCCCATTGATCGTTCCATTTTGGAAGAAGATAATAGCCTTGGCATCAGAGATTCTGGGTTCGCCTGTCCCGACTGGGCCTGATTTTTTGCTTTTATCACACTCTGATATACCCATATCTAAATATAAAAAATCTTTACTTAAGCACATGAAAAATGCAGCCAGAGTGGTGATCCCAGTTCGTTGACATTTTCCTGTACCTCCTTGCGAATGGTGTCAACATTTGGATTTCTTTATGTCAATGGACGAAATCTTTTACTCGACTCCCAAAAAAACTTTCAGATTATGTAGCACAATGGTTTAGAGCTGGATGAACTTTAAATCTTCCTCCTCCTACAAGGATTTGGTACCACGGGATCTAGTTTAATTATCACTCATGAGATGTAGATTTAGTTAAACATTTGCTAACTAGACCTTGAATGGCCACATACTTTTACTATACGTTTTAGACGTCTGCGTTCTGCCCTCTATTATTCCTGATGCATTCCCTCCCTTATAGTTTCCCCTGTGTATCCCTGTTATGTTTATCTTGTCCTATGTTAATGTGTTTTCTGACTATTGATTGTATTTCTCACAATCTATACGGTAGTTGTGTTTTTTGTGTGTGTGTTCTATTTTTTATATTGAACGACAAAGCTTAAGCATTATTCTATGTCTGTTCCGATATTATATATGTATATTTCATTTATTACAAAATAAAGAATTCCTAAAAAAAAAAAAAAAAAAAAAAAAAAAAAAAGCTGGCAAGGCAAACACTGGAGATAAAACATACCCGACTTAAGACATCAACTCTTTCCTCTGCCATATATAGAATGTCTGTGCAACAAGACAGTGTGAAACAGAATTCAAAGGAAGGTCATCTGCTGAGGAATTTATTAAAATTAAAAATCCAACCACTGATGTTCCAAAAATGAGTGCAGCAATGACAGATAATGCTCCTTGATCAAATGATAGTCCTAGTAAGGACCATCACATTCCTGGATCTGAGATCTGTCATGATCTTTGTTAACACCCTCAAAGCTGTGACAAAGCTGAAGGGGTGGGCCAGAATCTGGAAATGAAGGGACTTTATGGCAAATCTGAAAAGGCAGTTGTATAACCAACCAGATTGGAACATGCAAGCACCTGTCCATACATATCACGAATCATGCATTTGGGGTTTCATGCTGGTGATGATGATGTTCAAGGATCATGAACCTCTGTCCACCCTCAAATACTATAGATTTCAGTTTTAGAATCGAGTGAATGAAACCATAAATGTTTATGGACCAGAAACAAATTTTAGTAAAACTCTAAACATAGCTGCTGTTCCCGGGACTGGAAAAACTAGTCCTTGGGAAAAAAAGGAATGGATGGCTTCCTTTAAATTTAAAATATTTTGCTTGTCTACAGGAACACCAGTGGTGTAAAAGTGCCTGCGTAGGAACTCCAGTAGAAGATACATCACCACTGAATGCCTTTCACTGAAGCACATGTGACAAAAATCTAAGATACAGATAAGTATCAACATACCAGTACCGGGGAGAGGGGGGGGGGTGGATGCCTGCCCAACTGGCAGACTTCTTATTGGAGGGATAAGGAGTTGGTCACCTAGCTACTCAAGCCTGCTTAACTTTGCAGTTCCCCACGGTATGTAGAGAACTTGACTCCACACCTTCCTATAGGGATGAAAGGTGCAAAGCCTAGGACCTGTAAAGGACACCAGAATTCTCTTTATTCAGCATGCACCTACCAAGTACAATGCCAGAGTGCACAGAAGAATGATACTGCAATAAACCTCATATCAATGTGTCACAGTAACTAAGTGGCCTCATTTACTGTACCTGTTTTTCTAGCATTGTCAACCCGATTTGGTCCATGGTACTCCAGATCCCCAGCTAACTGTTCTGACCACCTCTACAAACTTATTGGTCCAAAAGATAATCTGGGTTTAAGGGAGGCCTCAAAAGGGGTTGGGTACGGGATCCCAGAAGTCAGAATACTAATAGCAACCTCCTGACAGTCAGAATCCTGACTCCCAAAGGTATGTAGCCTAACCCTCCCTCTAAACCACCTTTTCCGCAGCCCAACACTAAAATCCCCCCACAGCCTAACCCACCCCCACCCCGCAGCCTAAACCTAAGCCTCCTCCTAGTGCCTAACCCTAACACTTACCTTCGGGATGCCGGTGGACGGGATTCTGATGCTGTTGGAATTCTGGTGCCGTAGTCTGAGCGACGGCATCCCGACCGCCGGGATGTCAATTACATGCCCTCAAAAACATTATCTCTTATAGTAGCAGTGTTCAGAACTGGCACAGTGGTAGTCTCAGAGAGGCAAGCTAGAGAATCATAGAGTTTACAATTTCTCACAGTCACCTATTTCCAGTGTGTGCCTACCACCGACTCCCAGCTCCCTAGGAGAAATCCTCAGTAGGCCATGAAAAACCTCAGGGTCAGTGCCTTACGCCACCACATCCTCCACTTGAGAAGAAGAATCAGAGTATGACTCCACTTGAGTTTAAACAATTTCGGAAATTGCTGCTATTGTGGTATAGAAGTAGTGGCGGTAGTCATAAGCATAGGACAGTTGCACCAAACTCTGACAGGTCTAAAGATCAAGATGGGCTGTCAGACACTGTTGATTATGGACCCCAAAGGGAGCTGGTTAAAAACCCAAGGGGAACAGTATTGACTCTTGAGGGTCCTGTGATCCACTTAAAGAGATTAACAGAGAATCTACAACTCCTGCTTAGTGCCTTAGGGCACTGGTCCACCAGCTCACACAGGGCATCCACCCTTGACAGATCTTGAGGCAATATGGAAGACTGACATCTGGAGCAGGCAAACATTTTGCCTCTGTCCACTCTTTAGCCCTGCACAAGCTCCCTTTCCCAGACAGGGAAAGGGAAGAAACAGACAGGATAGCTGCACAACCCAGGAGTTGCAGCTGCACAAGATAAAGCCAAGAGACAGGGAGGGGCCCATAGAAATCCAGCACCCCAATACACATCTTCACTACTCCCAAAATTAACACTTGCATTGCTGAACAATCACACTGAATCATATACCATAAAACACTATCAAAGATAATCAATTAAGTTTCACTGTAAAATGTTGATTCAACAGAGCAGAAAGACATTTGCAGTGGATGCGCAGAGTAGGAAAGATAAGAATGCACTGTAATATATACTCAGTATGGATTAACATCCATCTCAAGTGGTTTAATCAGGTTCAATTACCCTTCTCCCAAATACCAATAAAATACACATTTACTAGGCAACACATTATACTTTATATATCCCTACTGCTATAATCATGGCCAGCATGTGAGTTCAATATTGATAATCATTACCTCCAAAGTCTCCTCTGCACTGCACCCAGGCTGCTGTTGTAACTTGCCAGTATTTAAAGCTTCAATATATTCATCACACTTCTTGTAGCCAGCATCTAATAGATCCTGCTTGGCCTTTAGTAGGCCTTGCCCTGGAGTGACATCTCCAATGCCAATGGAGAAGCCTCGGTTTGCTGTATCAATGACAGACATGAGGTGAATAAATTAGAAATGTACAGAAAGTTAAAATATATTTTTACCACTTTACAGTCTTCATGTACTTTCAATGGCATGGTCTCCCTTAATTACTTTAATGGCTGCTCATTATGTAAATAGCACTGTTACATTACATTAGCCAACTTTAAACAAAACATTTTAAGTGACACCTATTAAGAACCTCCAGTGCTTTCCTCATGGCCACTAACAGCCTTTCTATATGGTCCCACTATCTCAGTTGTCACTTTTTTGGGGTTCGGGATAGTTCCCCACTTTTTCATGCACTTCTCCCAGGTTGATTTTGTAGAAAGGTTACACAACATCGTCGCAAGTACCGCAAATTGGCATTTGTAATTGGATCTCTCATTTCTCTGGTGAGGTCATCAGCACGATGTATGAGAGTTTCATAAAAAAAATTGTTGAATTGACCCCTTAGTTTGCATATACATACGCCCCTAACAAGCTCAAGCAAGTGTCATAACATACAACAAAGTTAATGCTGGTTGCTCAACTGCTCTTTTCAACAATGCACCAGTTACATCGTATTACAATACAAAGCTTGAACTTACACAGGTAAACAGGTGCCAGTCTTGCCAGGCGTGACATAGCATTTGCAGCCTCAATTTGCCCCCAGTCTCGTAGCAGGATATAGAAAATATTATTCTTCGAACCAGAGCCTAAAGTCCCCTTGTCCATGCTGCCACACATGAGCTCGCTGTTCTGAATGGTCACATCTGTGGAGTACATTTGTATTATCAGACAACGGCAACAATACCAAATACTTTCTTGTATAATAAATACGTTCAATATAAGGTACGATTGAATGGAATAAATCTTAACCACAGTAGTGGACTTATCTAAACCAATTGTTGTAAGCACAGAGAAAGGGCTACTTGATCTATAGAAAGCCAGGAAAGGAACAGACAGTGAACTTACAGGAATCATTGTGGCACAGATCCTCTCCTTTACCACAGTACTGTTTTCCCTTGGTCCTCAAATTGGCACGGACTGGGTTGTCTAGACTTGGTTGTAGGATAAGACTGAATATTTGCTTTCCAGTCCACAAAGTTACTGGCTGAGTATTTAAAGGATAGAAGAGAAGAGAAGAGATGTACAAGTCACAAGCACACAGAACACCACTAATTACAGTCTCGAAAGATCTGTCAGGATCACATCCCTTAACCAGTTACTGTATAAGATAAAGAAAGGTACCCTCATTATAGCTGGATGAGGCAGGCGAACTTTAATCTTCTCATCTTTCCCCACTAAAATAGAGGCAATGATTTGGCAGGCCTTGGAGCGGTCGAAGAACGTATCCTTGAGTGTAAGGAGGTAGGCAGCTGGTGAAAGTATAACATTATTATTACCCTGTGCTAAAGAATTAATAAGACAAAGTCATTCAGTATACAACCAATATCATGATTTGCAGCAACGAAACGTAGACTTATAACCAGTTAACACAGAATCACATAAAAGACTAGATATACAGACAGGTTATGGACAGACTACATTCTTGTTTTCGTGTGGCACATCTTAGGGTATTGAGATTGTTAAAATTAATTTGTATGCCCATCATCTACAAAACTAGATGTCTGGATAATA
Source organism: Taudactylus pleione (assembly GCA_031769625.1). Classification (NCBI taxonomy): domain Eukaryota; kingdom Metazoa; phylum Chordata; class Amphibia; order Anura; family Myobatrachidae; genus Taudactylus; species Taudactylus pleione. Next base: position 308,697 of record JAUIMM010000156.1, on the reverse strand, counting down.
ATGGTAATTCCTGTTATTTTTGAATATTCGTTCTTTAATGTAACTCTACAATTGCATAATTATAAAATGATTCAAATATGGAAGGGGATTAAATAAAATGCCATCCAACTTGTTCTCCATGTCTAGCATACAATATTTTTTCCATGAGCAGTGATTTTTTTTACCGATGCTTTCCAGTTTAAATAGCATGTACCTGTGAGAAAGTCTTGGATGGCAGCAATCAGGGGTTCTCCATTGCGTGGTGTGACTAGGTTAGCTTTAGTCTGCAAGAATAAAGTATAGTCATACAGGATATATATCACGTTTCCAAAGGTTTTCACCTTGAGTCTCAATTTTTCCATCATCAAACAGAGTTACTGTATAAAAAATACCATGAAAGAAAATAGTTTGCCCAGTGACTAGTATAATAATCATCAGCTAGTCCAATCATTTGGCTTTAAGTTATAATCAAGGGACAAATCATTCTGCACATAGAAAGTTATGCCTGAGTATATTTCTACTTCTTTATAAAGACATTAATGAAGTGCTAGCCATAGACTCATGGTATTACTACTTTTAAAGAAAATCTTATTTCATTACAATGTTTAATTTAAAGTTTAAGTACCTTCTAAACATTTAATTCTTGAATTGAAAGTGGTTGCTGATCAGGAGACAAACTTTCTTTAATGCTGAAGTGTATTACCTTGATTTACGTAAGTAGAAGGATTTTCAAACTCTTGACTCGCGCTAGAGCCAACTTACGACCATACAATATGAGTGGTCCCAGTTGATGGCACCTACATAGAAGCACTTACCCCCATCAACACATAGGCTTCCGCCTTGGCTTCTTCTGTCTGGGGGAGATGAAGGTTCATTTCATCCCCATCAAAATCAGCATTGTAAGGTGTGCAGACACATTCATTGAAGCGGAACGTTCTATGTGGTTTGACCCTGGCCTGCATGGAATAGATTTGACACGTTCAAATGATAAAACAAATAAAAACAAGACATTTGACTTGCAATATGGTCAATGATCAAAAAGTAAATATGTTAGTTCTTCTTGAAAAAATTAATTTTGCAGGATATATAATGTAAAAAACAAACAAAAAAAACACATAATAGCTGGAACACAATAGATTAAAATATTTCTAGTTATAATAAAGCTTAGAAACTTAGTTGATTTAATATACACTCTTGGGGGGAGACTGGCTTACGCTGGGGTATATAATGAGTGGTGCATGAAGTGGTGTATGAAGCCTGGCACTTTATATCTTGAAGATTTTCTGGGCTTGGCTCCTCCCCTTCTATACCCCCCACCTGACTCAATTTTAGTTAACCAAGCACAGAGGAGACAGAAGGATAAAGCAAGGAACCGAAAAAGAGGGAACAACCTCCACCAACGTACAACACAAAACAGCAACCAAACCCAAACAAACCAAACACACCACAGCGCAGGGAGGGCGCCCAGATTCCCCCATGGACACAGAGAAAGGGATTTTACCAGTAAGTACAAAAAAAATTATGTTTTTGGCAAAACTCCATGGGGGACACTGCCTTGCTCTGGGGACATACCACAACAGGCCACACGGTTAGGAGCATGCAGAACCCTGCTCCCAAAGCTGGCTTCTGAAGATGCAAAAGTGCCGGACAATAAAAACGCACACACATATGCACGGACACCCACGTGGCAGCCCGACAAAGCTGCGCCGCAGGAGCCCAGCGTGCAGCCCAGGAGGTGCCCACAGACAGTAGAATGGACGGAGACAACAGAAGGCACAGAGCTACCCTGCACCAGATAAGCTTGGCGAATAACCTCTCTAAGCCAATAGGAAATGGACTGTTTAGAGGCTGGTCAGACCCGCTTAAGGACATCATACAGGACAAATAAATCATCAGTCTTCTGGAAGTCAGAGGTGCAGAACACTTAAATATGAACAACCTGCATGACATCCAAAGTCTTGACAGAGATATCAGAGTCAGGAAGAGCCGGTATCACAATGGACTGATTGGTGTGGAACTTGGATTACTTTCTACTGAAAAAAGGGCTTAGTCAGAGCGCCGTCCAGTCATCATGAAATACTAAGTACAGGGAGCGACAAGATAATGCATCCAGCTCAGAAACAATCGCCAGAAATGCAAGACTAGATTCAAATCCCACGGGGTAGGGGGGAGGAAGAAAAAGAGGCTGGAGATTAAGGACTCCCTGCAGAAAGGTCTGTACCACTGGAGTAAGGCCAGTCGCCTTTGGAATAAATAGACAATGCCGTCACATCACCTTTTACGACCCCAGAGGCAGGGCCACGTTCAGACCAATCTGAAGAAACAGCTGAAGCCAGGCGATCCAAAAAGACAGTTAACAGAACTGAAGGCGTTCATACCAGAACATAGAAGCACGCCTTATATGATGATAATGGGTCACAGGAACTGGCTTATGAGCCCTGAGCCATGTTGGCATCACAGCAGATGGAACTCCCTTCTTTCGCATGATGAAGGACTCAGCCACACTGTAAAATTTAGCTGCGGCAATGCAGGCTGGCCGAAGGGTCCCTTTAGTAACAGATCTGGACGAGGTAGACGGGGGCCATGGGTCGTCGTGTAATAGCTGTTGGAGGTCCATGTACCACGACCTCCAGGGTCAGTCTGGAGCCACCAGAATTGCCATGGTTTGTGACCACTTGAGACGTTTGAGTATCCTGAGAAAAAGAGGAAACATAGGTAACAAGTACACCAGACTGAAGGTCCACGCTATGGAGAGAACATCCGCTGCCAAAGCCTCCAGATCCCTTGTCCTTGAGCAGTACAGATCGACTCTGTTTTAAGTGAGATGCCATAAGGTTGACTTCTGGAAGGCCCCATCTGGACACCAACTGAAACACCTCGGGAAGCAGGACCATTCTCCCGAATTAAGATCCTGTAGATTTAGGTAGCATGCTTCCAAATTTTCAACTCCGGGAATGAAAACTACCTCTATGGCTGGAACATGACTTTCTATCCACTCGAGGATGTTCACCACCTCCGTCATGGCCATAGCACTCCTTGCCGATTTATATAAGCAACGGCGTTGTCCGACTGGATCTTCACCGGACACCTGAGAAGGAGATGCTATTCAAGGACATTGGTCGGTAGGAGGGCCAAAGCCTCTAGAATTGATTCTGAAGGACCACTGGCTCCCAGCATTTCAGGCTGGCGTCCCTGGTAACCAAAGTCCAGTTCTACATTGTGAATGGTCAACCTACCTGAAGATGTTTTAAGTGCACCACCAAAAGGAGAGACAGTCATGTCAGTTGGGAAAGACGGATTACCCTGGCCAGAGGACGGCAAGAGCCGTTCCACTTTGACAGGAGGTAAAATTGCAACAACCGGGAGTGAAACCAGCAGAACTGGATCGCTTCAAAAGCGATACTAGTTTCCCCAAGAAGAGAGTGCACAAATGAACAGAGACCATCCGCCTTTTGTGAATCAACCTCATGAGTGATTGAATGGCTTAAATTTGTCTATAGGGAGAAATATCCTCTCCTGACAAATTTCAAAGTCCATTGCCAAAAGAGCAACTGCTGAGCAGGAACTAGATTAGACTTCAAGTTCACAATCCATCCATGCAAAAGGAGAGACTGATGTACAAGGCAAACGTGACATTTGAGAATGTCCACCTACAGAGCCTTGATGAGAGGGTCGTCCAGATAAGGGACGATGGTCACTTCCAGGGAATGAAGGTAAGCAATCATAACGGCCATCACCTTGGTAAACACCAGAGTTTGATTTGGTACCCAAATTGGAATATGTGGGTAAGCATCCTGAATGTCCAAAGACACTAGATACTCCCCACTTTCCATGTTCGTTATCACAGATCTTGAACTTGTGGTAGCACAGATGTACATTCAGTGACTTGAGACTGAGAATCACTCTGACTGAACCATTTGGCTTTGGAACAACAAAAAGATTTGAACGAAACACTCTTCCCCTTTGGTGGTATAGGACCGGAACAATCACGCCAGATGGCAGAATCCTGTTCACAGCCATATTCAGGGCCGCAAAAGTATCAAACTGGTAAAACCGAACAAAAGTATGTACTGTGGACCAGGTGGGCGCGAGGCAAAAGCTGCAACGTGGAGGCACCTCTACGTGCAGCACAAGGCGTACCCACCGAATGAGTAGAGGGAGCTGAAATAGCAGAAGACGGAGGTCTATTGTTGGCAAAATAAGCCCAACGGCTAGCCGGGCAGCGTTGTAAAGCACAAATAAGGCAACTGATTTGCGCATTGCCGCTGTACGAGCTACATAACCGCGTAGGGCTCGAATACCATCCAAAGAACTAGGTGATCAGGAGTCATCCAACAAGGTCAGTACCAAGATTAGCTGGTTAATGTGGAATACAGAAACCACCTTGCGAAGGAAGGTTGGCTTCGTACGGAGCTCCGCCTGATCACAATAAAAGACTAGGTATGGAGACCGACAAGACAAAGCCCCAAGCTCGGAAAGTCGATGAGCCAAAGCCAGGGCCAGCAGGAGGACCGCCTTCCAAGACAGGAACTTGAGGTCCACCTCTTCCAAGGCTTCAAAAAAGGACGAATGAAGAAGACAGAAAGCCCATTTCAGGTCCCATGGGGCCGCAGGTGGAACAAATGACGGATGGACCTGTAGGACACACCTTTGAGAAAAGTCTGAACCTCTGGAATGAGGGCCAACCGAAAAAAAAGGCAGACAGGGCCGACATCTGGACCTTGAGTGATCCCAAACGCAATTTCGCATCCAGCCCCGCTTGGAGAAAAAGAAGCAAATGAGGCAGGCGGAAGGGAAGCAGCAGTAAAACGCCTGCCCTCACACCAAGCTACATAGGAGCACCAAATACGGTGGGTAGTGAGTGGCCGTAACAGGTATGGTGGGAATCGCACAGTGGAATACCTCTGTGTCTCAGGAGCGCGGCTTCAACAGCCACGCCGTTAAATGCAGCCGCGGTCGGGGGAGACGAACGGACTTTGCTGTAAGATATCCGGTCAAAGTGGCAACGGCCATGGATCGTCGGCAAATAGCATATGAAGATTTCAGAACCATGACCATCGTGGCCGATCTGGCGCTACCAGAATGATCATGGCAGAGTCGCGTTTCAGGATACGCGGTAGGAGGGGAAAAGGAGGGAACATATACACTAGAGTGTACGGCCAGTGTCAGAGCGTCTATGGCTTCCACTGCCGGGTTCCGCGTTCTGGAGCAGTACCTGGATGAGTCGGGAGGCCATCAGGTCTAGTTGTGGCCTGCCCCAGCGTCAGATTAACTCCTGAAATACCTCCAGATGAAAGGCCCATTTGCTAGGGTGGAGATCTTGACGACTGAGATAGTCCGCTTCCCAATTGTCCACCCCCGGAATGAACACTGCAGAGATCGCCTCTGCGTGGAGCTCTGCCCCCTGCAGAATACGAATTACTTCACGCATGACCATGCAACTTTGTGTTCCTCAAACAAGGATTTGGAAATATTACTATGCAAAAGGGCATAGACGTAGTCCCAAAAAAGACAAAAAAGTCTAGGGCGGGGTACTCTTGAGACAAAAAATGATATAACATAAAACAAATGTAATATTGAGAAAATTAAAACTTAACGTTTATTATTACCTAAAATGAAACTCTCTTATACCATGAATTGTAATGCATGACTTAACCTAATAGTTGCATATGAGGGTATATACGAGAGATAAAGAAGAAAAATATATATATGATCAGGATCAAACAATTAATAAACCTTGTGAATATAGCAGTCAATGGTTGCAGAAACACATAATATACATGTGTTTAGATATCTTCACTCATAGGTATATAAACCTATATGTATATCTTTATAATCACTGAAAATACGTAGCGAAAGTTAATGAATACAAAAAGGTAGCAGCCAGATGCATGTAATTTAGAACAAGGAAATAGGCGAAATATATGAAAAGGACCTCGAATCTCTAGTACATAATTGAAACTAGATAGAAAGATTAAACACACCACCTCAAGATATGGAATATATTTATGAAAGTTCAATACTTTAGAGGTGTACCGTCTGTTCAGATATATCTAGCAGAATCACAGTAAAGATGTGATGTAAAATTTAAGCAGCTGTATGGAAAAAACCCTAAATAGACACCTTTACTCCAGTTTAAGGTGTAGAGTACAAATGAAAACATATAATGTTAAATGAACAGATAAATCAGCATACAGAGATGAGTCTGAGTCACCTAAATAGGAAAATGCGGTTAGGTGAGATTAAATAATAACCCGGTGGATAACTAAGCTATTAGTGAATAAATTGAAACTTAAATCATCCTTCATGTGAACCAGAAAGTAACAATCCTGCCAATTTATGTGAACAAGTATCAAATTCCCAAAAGAAAAAATTAATGATAATAAGAGTGAAAAAAGTAAGGTCTGGAATAATTTAGCAAGAGATCACTTCTGCTGTTCCCCATCTGGATCTGATAGGAAATGAGAGAGTGACAATCATGCATAAACCAGATGAAACAACAGACAGCACTTCTACTGTCTGAGAAAGTAGCTGCGTCTCTTCCCCGATACCAGGGGGTCCTTCTCACAGTGCTCACAGTAGCAGGACCACACACGCACCCTACAGCAGCTGTACGAAATACATTCCTCTTACAGGTACTTTCTATCGCTCCTATAGCGCTCTCTCATCTGAGTCCCTTAGCGCTTGACTCTCCCTGCAATGCCACTTGGTATCAGGGAAGAGACGCAGCTACTTTCTCAGACAGTAGAAGTGCTGTCTGTTGTTTCATCTGGTTTATGCATGATTGTCACTCTCTCATTTCCTATCAGATCCAGATGGGGAACAGCAGAAGTGATCTCTTGCTAAATTATTCCAGACCTTACTTTTTTCACTCTTATTATCATTAATTTTTTCTTTTGGGAATTTGATACTTGTTCACATAAATTGGCAGGATTGTTACTTTCTGGTACACATGAAGGATGATTTAAGTTTCAATTTATTCACTAATAGCTTAGTTATCCACCGGGTTATTATTTAATCTCACCTAACCGCATTTTCCTATTTAGGTGACTCAGACTCATCTCTGTATGCTGATTTATCTGTTCATTTAACATTATATGTTTTCATTTGTACTCTACACCTTAAACTGGAGTAAAGGTGTCTATTTAGGGTTTTTTCCATACAGCTGCTTAAATTTTACATCACATCTTTACTGTGATTCTGCTAGATATATCTGAACAGACGGTACACCTCTAAAGTATTGAACTTTCATAAATATATTCCATATCTTGAGGTGGTGTGTTTAATCTTTCTATCTAGTTTCAATTATGTTCTAGAGATTCGAGGTCCTTTTCATATATTTCGCCTATTTCCTTGTTCTAAATTACATGCATCTGGCTGCTACCTTTTTGTATTCATTAACTTTCGCTACGTATTTTCAGTGATTATAAAGATATACATATAGGTTTATATACCTATGAGTGAAGATATCTAAACACATGTATATTATGTGTTTCTGCAACCATTGACTGCTATATTCACAAGGTTTATTAATTGTTTGATCCGGATCATACATATATTTTTCTTCTTTATCTCTCATATATACCCTCATATGCAACTATTAGGTTAAGTATTACCTGTCATGCATTACAATTCATGGTATAAGAGTTTCATTTTAGGTAATAATAAACGTTAAGTTTTAATTTTCTCAATATTACATTTGTTTTATGTTATATCATTTTCTGTCTCAAGAGTGCCCCGCCCTAGACTTTTTTGGGACTACATCTATGCCCTTTTGCATAGTAATATTTTAACTTTGTGTTTCTTCCTGCCTATTAATATAAGCCACGGACATTGAGTTGTCCAACTTACTGGATTTGAACCGTTCATCCTAGGAGAATTAGAGACACCTCTTAAAGAGCAGAAGACCGACGCATCCACCGCCCCTGGAATTGGCTGTCCAGAACGACACCACTCCGAACTCCAAAGTGCCGACCACCTGTGAGATTGTGGGTCTGAAGCCACCACAGCAGTGAGATACGGGTCTGAGGAGACAACCGTATCATCCAATACATGGACAGGTGGGACCCTGACCACTGAGACAGAAGGTCCAGCTGGAATGGACGAAAGTGAAACCTTCAGAATTGAAGAGCCTCAAATGAGGCAACCATCTTTCCTAGAAGGCGGATGCAGAGTTGTACAGGCACTCTCTTCATTCGGGGAATCATTCTGACCATCCGTTGGATATCCTGATCCTTGTCCATCAGGAGAAAAACACATTGAGACACTGTGGCTAGAATCATGCCCCAAAACTGGAGACGCTGTGATGGCATTAAGCTGGATCTATTGTAATTGACTATCCATCCGTGATGAATGAGAACCTGGTGTGTGAAGGATACATGGTCCAGAAGAATCCGCTCCAATGGAGCTTTGGTCAGCAAGTCGTCTAAATAGGGGACAATGGTCACTCCCAGGGATTGGAGGTGTGCCATACTCACAGACATTACCTTGGTGAACACCCTGGGCGCTGAGGCCAGGCCGAACGACAATGCCCGGAACTGATCATGGGACTTCTGGATGGCAAAACGAAGAAAAGACTAATGCGGCTCCCAAATGGGGATGTGTAGATACACATCCTTTATGTCCAGAGAGACAAGAAATTCTGCTGGCTCCAGACCTGCGATCACTGAAAGGAGTGACTACATCTTGAACCTGTAATACGTCAAATAGTGATTTAACTACTTCAGGTTCAGGATATGCCTTACAGACCCGTCCGGCTTAGGAACCACAAACAGATTTGAGTAGAAACCTTGTTGACATTGTTGTACAGGGACTGAACATACCACCTGTCAAGATCCGCTACAAGGGTTTCCTCAGTTGGTAGACCGGGAGACGGGGGGTTAGGGTGGCTAGGAGGCAACTGATGGGGTGTCAAATAATAAATGTCCTCTTTATTGGTCAAACCCAGGTGTTGGCTTGACCTGATCAGAGGTGCGGAGTCTAACCCACTTGGTGGTGTTCAACAGGGACCCCTCCTACTGGGATTTGGGTTTTGCCGCACCAAGTGGGCAGGTTGCTGCCCTCTGGTCAGGTACCTGGGAGTGACTAGGAGACCGGGAGAATAGCGGGAATGAATACGCAGGATAATGAGTGTAAAGAATACGGCGTGAGTTCGTACACTGGACTACAATGAAGGGAACTTGAAACGTGACAACACTGGAGATCCCAGCAGGGGCTTGCACTAGAGTGCATCTCTGATGATCCGGACACAGGACTGTATAGAAGAGCAGCACTAGGAGTCAGTACACAAATGCTGTACAGAGTACACACACACTGGTAATCCAGACGCAGGCACAGGAGAATGACACCTGGAATCAGTACAGTGAAGCTGTACTAAGTACACACGCTGGTGATCCAGACGCAGGCACAGGTACAGGAGAATGACACTTTGAGTTAGTACACAGATGCTGTACTAAGTACACATGCAGGCACAAGAGATTTATTACTAGAGTTTCAGCATATACACAGGTGCTGAATTAGTTAAACTGGAGTTTCAGCACAGAGACATACACAGGAGAACTAGACACTAATTGGTGCTGGAGTTTCAGCACAGAGACAAGTATTGAAGAAATCACTGGAGGAGTCTGATCCTGAGAAGCAATGGAAGGAGTCACTGGAAATAAATAGTATAAAGCTAGGAGCAAATCCAGACACTAGGATATCACACTGGTAGGAAGGAATGTGGAAGCTGGAAAGCTGCAACAGCTAGAATTCACTGGGAGTAGCGAAATTGAGCAGCAGCTTCCTGTTCCTAGAGTCAGACTAAATACCCTTAGGTACTTGGTCATTGGATCAAAATATCAGCTGAGTGACAGTAGGACCACCATTGGGAGAGACTTAGTCAGGTGATATGGACCAAAATGGCTGCGCCCATGCCCGCCACCAAGGGAACCAGGAAGCACGCACTGAAGCCCCTGCAGACCCCGGGGAGAATACTCAGCCCACCACTCACCTCCACCCCCGGCAACTTAACACCTAAGCTCAAGGACACTGGCGAGTAGAGGCCGATCCCAGGCCGCATCCTGACATTACCTCTGAATACAGGAGATGCTGGATCGCTTCCATCCATTTTTGAGTGGGTTCAGGAAGGCCTGTAGTGAAAAAACGCAGCAGAGGTAAAACTGCAAAATTGATTTTGTAACTCGAGTACACCAGATTTTGAATCCAGCCTGCCGAGGACATCTAGGAACCACGCCTCCCTGAAATGCATGAGGCGTGCGTGCACCGTGGGAGCTCCCAGGTAGGATGGGAGCCCTTTATGCTATGGGCTTATTGGCCAGCTTGGGATCCTGACTACGAGCAATGGTCTGCCGACGACCTCTGCCCTTGCTCCCTCTACCAAACTCGGCAGCTCCTCTGGATCATCCACGAAAAGAATGCGGGGCACGAAAGAAGTTAATGGACGGCCCTGCATAGTCACGCCTAAGAGGTGGAGCAGCAGAGGGGAGGAAGGTAGACATACCGCTCGTAGCCTGGGAAATCCATTTGTCCAGCTCTGGAGCAAAAAGAAGGTCATCTATTTCAACCGCTCGCTTGGATTCGGCATGCGCATTCCAAGACCTGAGTCAGAGGGCTCGCAGGGGACTGCATTATAGAAAAACCCGAACAACCCTCTGATAATCAGGGGATGGGGATATACTCACCACTACTAAAGCCATCTGGTCATGCGGTGGGCTGTGGGGACACGGACAGCAGTCTCTATAACAGACCGTGGCGTGGCGTTCCCTGACCCGTCTCAGGTCGCCAGGGACTCCCTCCCGAGGCATCCATGTAGTAGTCTGACAGCATGCGTCTGGAACTTACGGTCCGGATGCTGCCATATAGTAGACAGTAAGTACTCCAGTTGTGAAGAAGGAAAAGTTGTTTCTGCTTCCTCCTGAAGAGCGAGGTTTCATGAGACTCATGGGAAGCTGCAGAGATATGCAACACCTGGCGAACACCGACATTAAGCCATCTACCCCTGGTGAATTTTTATCCTTTAATTATATGGCGCCACAAAGGTTCCACAGCGCATTACACAGTACATAAATGAGCACACAAGAAAAAAACAGTAATAGTAGCACAAAACAATGCAGGACAAGGACATTGTTTATAAACATTGCTGCATACCACAAGCAGCAGTGCATAAGCAACCAAGTGTTAGGGGCAATTGGGGAGTTAGGAGTACATGATACTCTAAGTAAGGGAGGAAAAGCACATGGGGGATGAGGGCTCTGCTCGTGAGAGCTTACATTCTAAAGGGGGAATCAGTAGAATCCTCCTCTGTAAGTGAAGAAAACTCTTCCTCAACCCCTTGCAAGGAAACTTCCGATTAGAAAGCTTCCCCTGACTGGAGTAATGCTAGAACCCTTTGCTTCCTTTGACTACCTAACTAGGACCCACTAGGCCTGGAAGGACACCCCAAAACTCTGGAAGAAGGTGCCAAAACTTTTCCTAAGGAGGAGGAAGCCTGTACTAATCCCTGAACCGACCTAGCCAAATCCTGAGCCCAGGGAGTAACCAGAGATGATGGAGGTACCAGAAATCTGTCTCCAAGAGTTGCTGCAGAAAAAGGAGCGGTGTGTGGCACTTGTCTAGAGGTCGCCAAATGTTGGGATAATTCATACACTGCCCTTGCCAGAGTGGCCACCCAAGCTGGAATCTCCATATGTGGGGCCCCACTGGCAGGAACTGCGCTACCCTAGAGCTCCACAAAGCAGGATTCACAGACTGCTCCCAAGTCAGACCGTGCATTTGGAAACTTTGTCTTGCACTGAGCACAAGCAAATATCTTTTGAACAGCCCCACCATCTTCCTGATTGGGACCCTAGCATTGTCCTTCCCTGTCATCAGTGAAGGAAAAGGAGAAGGGAGCAGAATGCAAGGAGAAAGAAAATGCAACAATCCAGACACAGCAAATGCAAGCTAACAGGCACTAATATGAATAAAGAATCTCCCTAGCATACGTACAATAAATTCACACACAGGCCATCCCACATGTACAAACACCACAATCCTACTATGGTATAGAAGAGCTATTAGGAGGGGGCTAATGCTGCGCTGTGGAGTTGCTGGACACTGCACCTCTATGTGAAATAAGGAAGCCTCTATAATGGCGGCTCCCGGCTTCTTGCTGCTCCCTCAGAGGCTGGGATTCTGCCCTGGCAGGCTATTTTGGCAGGCAGTGCTGGCGTGCTGTCCTGTAGACAGCAGAGGGGAGTGTTACAGCTGCTGCTTCCTTCTAGTGGAGCCAGGGATCCAGTGCCTGTAGTAAATACCTCAGAGAGGCAGCCTAACCATGCTGCTGAGCAGTCGTTCTGGCCCCATCCCTTTCCACTCCAGGACCTGGCCGCAGCACCCATGGGACCGGAGGGGTTAACCAACAGCGACTTAGGTTGCGGGACCATCCGGAGATAGACCTTACTCACCGTTACCGCAAGCTTCTGGTACACATTGGAGCCAGTGTGTCTTGGGACACTGTGCTCAGGAAACCCGGACACTATGCTAAGCAGGAGCCTGACAAAATTTGTCCGGCTTTAACAGGCACGTAACCAAAACGGAGGTCAGGTGGGGTATAGAAGGGAGCCAAGTCTTCAAGATTTAAAATGCCAGCCTTCATACACCACTCACTATACCCAGTGTAAACCAGTGTCACCCATGGAGTTAGGAAAGATTAATACTGGCATAGAAAACTGTTTTTGCATACAATAAGTGTGAGCATTTTGTGTGTCACTCACTATATGCGCCATGATGCTAAGCTTGTGCAGGGATGGCTGTCTGTTAAAGAGAACAATATCCCCATCTATGAGGTGTCTCTCCACTGTGTCTCCATATCTCAGCTCCTGAGCTATCTTCTCACGGTTACCGTACTTCAGGAACCTGCCAGAGCAAGTTGGGAGATTAGTTCTTCTGCAATTATTAAATCAACACACATCCAGAATGTCTATTGTTGTTTCCTAACAAAGGTTTATTTTACTTTGTAGTAACTGCAAACATGACAGTCACATTTAAAGAGCAGAAAAACATAGATCATGTGGCCAGGCTACATAGAACAGTGATTCCTGAACTTGTCAGCTATAAAGTAGTACATGTGGATGAAACCTGCAGCAGAGGGAGTATGTGGTTGGGTTTCGGGAAACTCTAGCAGACCTGGTACTTGAAACAAATAATGTTGTTTCATTAGAGAACCAATGAGCATCGAGAACATTTTAAAAGGGTATGCAGTTGATGTCATGCACCTTAAGTTTGAAAACAATGAACTCTGAATCCTTGAAGCACTGCTTTAGGATCAAAGGAAACAAAATAATCCCACGACTGTCCATGCAAGTGCCCTCCCCCCCAAAAAAGGAGTAACTGTGCACCTTGGCAAAACCATGTTGCAAGCAGGTGGGGCAGAACTGAAATGCGCAGCAATAGCTCACAAATGTCCAGCATTTGTGAGCTTTAAGTAAAAGTAATAAGTATTCAAACTGCATGCAAAAATAAATAAATATATTTGCTCCCCTTGCATTGCAAAGTGGTTTGTCTAGGTGCAACCTCTTTTTTCTTTGCTCCAAACGCTAAATCAGCATCTCTGGGTTTACACAGGATTTCAGGGGAATCTGACTTTTTGTACCGGTAGAATATATCTGCTTTGCTCTGCACCTTTCTTTGCTTGAGAATAACATAAAAGTCATAAATCAGAAGCAAAACAGCCTTCCATTCTCTCAAGCCACTATACTGTCCATGGTTGTGATCAATGTTCAGAAGATGACTACCATCAGTGTGGGCAGTCAATCTTTAATCGCACTAGCATCCAGTAACACTGGATGTCATTTTAAAGCTGTTCCACTGCCTAGGAAATATTTTCTTAAGATGCTGGCAGAGAATGGATGACCACTTTAAAACAGCACTACCATCAAAAACAGTATATTCATAAGGTGCTCCTGATGGTCTTTCCAGTCTGTAACAAAAATATGGAAAATCAATAAAGCTAAAAATCATTAAACGATTGCAGAGTCGTAGCATGAAAGAGAAGACTGATAAGTTGCACACTCTTGACAATGTCTAAAGTAGTACTGGAGAAGGTGACAGTTGAGGGGACTAGAGGCCCATTAAGTACATATTTTCCTAGGTAGTGGACACTAAGTGGGCATCCATTTTTGGACAACCACAACAGACTCCATCCTCTACCATATAGTTATACTGTAGGTGAAGGCAGCCACTGTGTAATGGTGCATACAAACGTGACAATTAAAATGCTCGATATGAACGATAACGATCATATCGTTTATATCGTACATTTTTTGGTCCCTTTCAACCCACCAACGATATCGTTCATCGTCTGTGCATGCAGGCCAACCTGATAGATATCGACCAGGTTACTATAGGGAACCGCGATCGTTGATGGGTTGGTCATCGATATCGATCATCCATGACTCCGGGAAGGTGCAGGACGATCAGTCAGCGATATCGTTATCACTGACTGATCGTACAGTGTGTACGCACCATAAGCCAGTGTCCAGGAAAAGCCGGGTACACATTACATGATGCGTCTAGCCGGCCGACCCACAACGCATTGAATGACATATCGACATCCGCAAACATGTGGTCGTTCATCAAATTGACAGATTGAGCAGAATGTAGGCTCGAACTGTCGATAGTGGGTACACACTAGCCGATATGGACAATATGTTGGCCTGATGCACTGGATCGGGTGACATGTCGTCTAGTGTGTACACACCTTAAGAGATGAATAACAGCTTGTACTATGTGCAATGAGTAACAATGGAAGGATCACATTATTGCATGCTTTCATATACATAGCCCAGCTCCCAGCATCTGGTAATTGTTTAAGGGGTTACAGATCAGGGAGAGTTCTCATAATACATTTTATAATGGGGATTTGCAAGGCATACAGATATACAAGGGGCAAATGTCTGGAAGTCCCTTCAAACTATGTACATGTGAAATTTTATTGAATTGGACACTGAATGTGTATAGAATGTGCATCTCTAAAGTTATTAATTCGCAGCCACAGATCACTAAGAGCCAAACTCTAACACTGGCACAAAGGAGGTGGTGTACAGACAACACAGGAGAAACACCTTTTCATTTGGGTATGTCTCTGTTGGATGAAGTTAGCTCCTGGATGAGCATCTGGCCCGTTCTGCACCAATTTTCGCATAAAATGGATATTTGCTTTGTTCACCTGCATAAAATAGTACATAAAAAACATAAGCAATGCACAAAAACTGGCCACACAGGTAGAAATGTTGTATATAAAATCACAGAAAGTCATTTCAGAACAATACAGGTAAGAAGTTCAAAAAAGTTTGTATTTTGCTCTCCCTCATATTCACAATACTAAGGGTTATTTTTTTTTTTACATTTTTCATTCCTTTATAGTCATGTTACACAAATGATCATGGAGCACTGTATAAAAATAAATACCAAATTTAGATTACTGCATAGTAATTAAAATTTTAAATGTGGTCTAGTATATTTTAGGGCTTTGTGCTTTATTATAAACAAACACAAAGTACCAAGCAACTCTGCTAATAAATCCCATACATATATGCAAAATAACATGTAGATCAGTTACATTTTTTGTCTGTATATCTATATCTCATTAGCGCTCCCCCCCCTCCTTTCATTTTTCAACCATTTTTACAATCCTGTCAAACGGTTTAAAGGCCAACTAAAACACTAATTCTATGCATTGGCAGATATGCAATGGAATTCAAATCTCACAATATGTGGTATATTAAGTATTCATGAAGTTGAGTGTAAAGTCTTGTTACACCACCAATTTCTAAAAAGCAATTGAAGTCAATCATTCAAGGTTAATAGAAATAATGCAGTAAGTAAATGATGTCCAAGGGTAGAGCTGTAGCAGGGCACACTAGACAGGCCCCACCTGCCCCCGGAGCATACGATGTCATGACAACACAACGCTGGGGTAGCAGGAACATGGGCAACTGTACGCTGCAACAGGGTACAGTCAGGGCATGCACTATTGGCCTTGCACACTGGGCCGCAGCACCCGTCACAGTCCCCTTGTAACGACCCTGCCTATGGCCATATATAGTTAAAACATTTTCAGACAGGGATAGTTAAAGAAACAAAATCTTAATGCATGATCACCTTTTCAGGAAAAGTCAGTATTTTAGCCACATGGACAGGAACAGCGACCTCATCGATACGGAGGTTTGGGTCCGGTGAGATAACTGTGCGGCCAGAGAAGTCTACTCTCTTACCAGAGAGATTCCCTCTGAACCGACCTGTAATAGAAGAACTCTGTGACATAACCAAAGCAAATGGGGACAGACTAGATGGGCCAAATGTCTGCCATCAAATTTTATGTATCAGAGCTCCCAAAGAGTGGAGAAGTGGACAAGTTGCTACATCTCCTCCTAAAGGCGCATACACACTGGACGATGTGTCCAGTGAGCGACATCGGCAGGGTTGGGACCGGCGGAGGTGCCGACAACGGCAAGTGTGTACGAACGACGGCGCGGGGGAGGGTCCATGCGGACGAGATCACTAACAATATTCCCAGATTAAGCTGCATGACAAGACGACTAGGGATATCGTTAACGACCCGCGGGAGCGTGCATCGTCTGGCGTTTACTGCATACACACCGAACGATATATACTTAAACGATATCATTCACAATTATCGTTCAGTGTGAACAGGTCTTTAGTCCTACTAATCACATTGAATTAAAATGTTCTTCTAGTGAATGTAGCCAGTAAGATTGTAGTTCTAAATTGTTCAGGCTGACTTGGGACTTCCACATGATCCAGAGTAGTCTCTGGCAAAAAAAATAAAAACAATCTATACAGCATAACAGTAATTTGATGACAGTTACTAAAAAGGATTAGGGAAAAAAAATATATAAATAATATATGATACATATGACAGCAACAATAGTTGACTGCGTACTGTGAGTGATGCAAGTATCTTATATTCCTAAGAAAAATCCAAGTGGGGAATCCAATAACCCTGCGGCCAATTGCCCACAAAGGCAAATTCAATCAGCAGGGTTTACCCCAAGACGTTAATACCCAGAGGTGGACTTTTCCTCTTAGATTCAGGAGCTGTGAGAAGTAGTCGAGAAAAGGCACCCTGTAGGGTTTAACACACAAGGAAAATCCATAGTTTATGCACTTTACGATGAATCAATGTGTTAGCACGCGTATCCATAGTTTATGCACTTTACGCTGAATCAATGTGTTAGCACGCGTTAAACCCTGGTTTCCTGGGCAGGGATAATGCTAATTGCATTGCATTTATCTGCACGTCGCGATGAATTAGCTGCAGGGCATATCCTACGGCTAATTGAATACCCCCACCCTCCCCAGGAGTCTAAAAGAGCTACTGTACTTTGTTACCTTGTTTCCCCTTTAGCCTTTGAACAAAGCCACGCGTCCATTTTTTGGGAGCCATGTTCATAGGGATGCCAGAGAGCTCACTGTTGATGTAAAGAGCGCACTGCAACTGCAGGAAATCCCAGTCCTCAATTATCATCTGAGTTTTAGCTCCCGAAATCCTATGCTGAAAAACAGAACAAAACATCTTAATGTGAAAAATAAGAGGTCATTAAAATTATTTTAACATTACTGTTCTTATTACAAAAAGAAAATGTGTACCTTATTCCCCTCCCCCATTAGAATGTAAGCCCTCTTGTGCTTCTCCTTATACTTTCATCTACTCCTCACTCGGGTACCTACCACTTATGCCGTGTTATTTATTTCAGTGTTATGATCGCTAATGCTGCAATGTATATAAACCTTGTCCTGCATTGTATTGTACTGCAAGTCACTTATTTATGTACTTTGTAAGGCGCTGCTAAACACTTGTAGTGCCATATAAATAAAGGATAATTATAATAATAATGATATCAGAATTTGACAGATGAGTTAAAAAAAAACAAACAAACTGCAAAACACAGAGCACAACTGAACAAGTAGATACTCACTTTAACATAGAACAACAGGACAAAAATTTAGTTTTTTTTTTTATTCTCACGGTGCAATTCATTTCTCTGAATCCATTAGGGAGACACCCTCCAGTTGATGGAGAGGACAGGAGACAAACTGCAAACAAGCTTTGATTTTTATAGCAGTGCCAACTCCAGCAACAGCGCCCTCTACAGACCAAGGCTAGCAGTGTCACCCCAAATAGATTGAATGACAGGGCAAAGTCACAACTATGGGGCTGAAAACAAAAATGCACGATTTCACAGTCTAGCAAGTTATCTCTCACTGCATAATGCTAAGAAAATACATGTTGGATGTATGAAGCTCCATATCGGAGGAACATTTGACATCATAATCTCCCGAAATCAGTTTGACAGAAACCTCAAGTGACTACTGTAAAATGTTGAGCACCCAAACTCTTCCTACTATCCCTACCTCTGTAGCTTTCTTCTTCCTGACTAGCACGAGTTAAAGGGTCATTTCCTATGGCAAGATCAGCATACATATTCTGAAGTAAGTTGTGCTGCTGTAAACATTGGTCATCTGATTGGCTACAGGTCGTTCTATCCTTGCCAACTACAAAACTGAAGGCATAC
Organism: Taudactylus pleione; assembly: GCA_031769625.1. Classification (NCBI taxonomy): domain Eukaryota; kingdom Metazoa; phylum Chordata; class Amphibia; order Anura; family Myobatrachidae; genus Taudactylus; species Taudactylus pleione. The sequence continues at coordinate 290,140 of JAUIMM010000156.1, read as the reverse complement.
GGATGAGCTGGGTAACAAATCTGTTCCGACCTAAAACACACCTCAATACCGCAGCGCAAGGTCATTCATAGCTTTGCAGTTGCAACTGTTAATGAATGAATGCAGGTTGCAATAATGAGCATTTTTGGCAGCTGTGATCTCACTTATGCAAGATTTAGTTCTTCACATAGAAATGATTTATGTATCTTAAGCTGGGTACAGAACTATACGGTGTGTGTACCCAGCGACTGCACGATCCAGTGAATGCTGGTGCGATGTATCACTACATGCTACATATAACAGCACAGCGTCATTCACTGCAGATGGGACAACGCGATGAACGACGAATCAGACGTAAACACTATACGATACTATACTTAATCACGAGAGAAAAAAAAAAAAGGAAGCAGAGAGCTATATACTGTACAAAAGATTACTCACCTTCTTGATGACATCATTCAGAAATATGATTTCTGTTAACTTCATAGTGAGGTCATCTTCATTGGTGCCAGCCTTTAAGTCACTCACAACCGATGGTCGAATGCAGAGTGGAGGAACGAGTAGCCTGGTGAGAATAAGGTCACAAGGCTTACCAGCTTCTGCGTTCATAAGTAACAGAGGAATATCCTCAGCAGGGATCCGTCTTAAGAGATTCAGCACTACAAGCGGGTTTAAATTCTCCTGCATGGACAGACAACAGTTATGGTACACCAAAACAACCAAGCAACGGTTATAGCTCATGCCTAACTGGAGCCCTAAGTGACAATTTCTATAGGCTCTTTCCTTTTAGCATGAAAACTGCTCTTAGTACAAGACACCTTCATACGGAGCAGTAAATCAATGACTGCTGACTGCACAGACTTTATGTTGTGTGTTTCCCACAGGCTTAAGTAGAATATTGAAACAGAATACGGGGCCTGATTCAGACCCACTCGCAAGCGGCTGTCCGCTCGCAAGTGGGTCGATGGTGTGCACTGCGCATGCGCACGACGGAGGGAGCTCCGTGGTGCGCATGCGCCAGACGCGACGAGCGAAGGACTTTCCTTCGCTCGTTGTGTCTGATCAAAGGGGGCGTGCTGTCGATGTTGATTGACAGCACGCCCCCTTTGGTGGGCGTGCCTCCCAGACGGGGGCGCTCCCAAGGGAACGCCTACCGTAGGAAGCCGGCCCACTGACATCACTAGTGATGTCAGTGGGAGTGATTTTGGCTCTGATAGAGCCAAAATCACTCCGGGCCTTGTGGTTGAGAAACTCAACCGCAGGCTCCGGCTCGCAGTGGCGATGGTCGCGATGGTCAAGACCATCGCGGCCATCAACCTGCAAGCTCGTATAGGCTGTGGGTGGTGACCCACAGCTATACGAGCGTCCAGGAGGACGCTCCATAATTATGGAGGACGGCCCTCATTCAGAGCGTGCGCTTCTGTTCAGAGCGTCCGCTTCTGAATGAGGGCCACAGTCACTAATCCTAACTATCTGGTATAGAAGTGGACCATATGAAAACACAACTTTGAGGCAGGGGGGTCAACGTCGAAGGGGGGGGAGAATTTTAGCTGTTTGGGTCGGGCTCAGACTCCATCTTGCTTCTGAATGTTGTTTTCTCCATGTGCATGTCCTAGTGCTATGTATTAGATATAGGAGATGTTCAGAGCTATCCTGAACCCCTTCATGGGATTCTCAAAACAGCGCTTCTGTAATAATGTGATGCAAATGTATGCACAGAATAAGCATCTGTCCAACGCTTATTTTTCTTTAAATTGAACAACCAGATGGGCTTCCGAATGTAGCCTTTGGCTTGCAATCTCACATGGTGCAAGGAAACTAAGGGCCTGATTCAGAGCCGCTCGTAAGCGGCCGCTCGTTCGTTCCGAGCGATGTTTGCACAACTGCGCATGCGTACGGATCTTAATACGCATGCGCGAACCAGTCAGTGCGGACGAAAATCGTTTGTTCGCTCAATAGAGGATGCCAGCTAACTAACAGGGGAAGGTGCTTGAAAACAGGGAGTGGAGATCAGAACGCAGGCGTGCTTAAAAGGTCAAAACGGACGTTTTATGGGTGTGCATAATTAATACAGCAGCGTCATTGACCACGTCACTGAGTTATTTTATAGTCAGAAAAGCTTGCAAGATTGTGGTAGCAAAAACCAACCACAAGAATAGCGAGCAGTTCATACGCTGGTCGATGTACTCGATTAATCTAATAAATAGCGGACATGACGTAGGATGCGAGCGGCCAGGGGGCGTAGTTATCCAAAAAACGGCCGCAAGTTTTGTTCGCTCGTTCAGACCTAGAGGCGTGAACAGACAGCAAAGAGCGAACGGTTCATTTGAATAGCCACCCCTTTTTTCTGAACGAGCGAGCGCAAATAGCGTCCGGCTCTGAATCAGGGCCTAAGTTTCTGCACTACAGCAATACAAACACTACCTGACCTACCCATGTTGTGAGACAGGATAAAGACATAGAAAGAGGAGGAGCTGTATTACAGTGAAATTGCTGCCACTGAGAACTGAAGGGAAAAAAAAGGTGTCAAATCCTTGTTGGGATAAGTGACCAACGTATAGCCGTTACCCAAGGCTCAATGCTTTATTCCACATTACATGAAGGAAAGGGAGCCTAATTAGACACTATGATCTAAAGCCAGAAATTAGGGAACCATAGACCTGGAAATTCTGGTTTTCCCCAAAATAACCTTACCGATTAGGAACAGTAAAGATGGGTTGTCGTAGGTTAGAGAATGGAGGAGAAGGAGAGGTTAAGACAGCTGTGTATATAACAGGAGTGGTGTTATATGGCATCATGATGCAATTTATCTATTCATTTGGCAGGGGAGTGATAAACAGCACTGGTTCTTAATTTTTTTATCTTTCCTTCAGTAATATGTAAAGCCCCTCATTAATACAGTCACTACCATCTTTTAAGCTGCAGATAATACCATCTGCAATTACAAATGCAAAAAATATTCCACAAACAAAGCACATATCACCAAATGCAGTTTCAGGTTCTAAATTGTACATTTAATAACAACACTTAAACATTAATATAAAAAGACCCCTAAATGAAACATTAACTATGTATTAGGCCTTGGAGAGAGATAAAGTGGATGGAAATAAAGTACCAAGCAATCAGCTCCGTGTTGGAAAAACAGGCGGTGTTGGAAAAAGGAGTTAGGAGCTGATTGGTCGGTACTTTATCTCCATCCACTTTCTCACCCTTAGCCCCTGAAACACATCGATGTTAATAGATTTATATTGATTTTCAAATTATTAAAATGGACCTTTAGTAAATCTACCCCTAAAGGTCATCTAACAGTGTGAAATGTAGTTTTCTGGGATGACGCATCCACTTTTTTGGGTTGGATTTATGACAACCAAACCACCCCATATGATTGAAGGATCTGAGGCACTCATTGACAAGTACAGATCAAGTGCATGAGTGAGCTTACAGCTACATTGCCTGTTTGCAGGAGGTTGCACAATTTTTGCCCCATAAAAGGATCTGATTTTTTTTTTTTTTTTTTTTAAAGAAACCTCTGAGGAGATGGGGGGAGTCCTGCATACCTTTAACTGGATGCATTTCGCACTTTCCAGTTAAACTTCTAAAGAAAGACATTTTAAAGGGACACTTTGACCAATGTAATAGAAACCGTTAACACACAAAAGGGATATAGTAGTAAATCCAATCTTGAGGTTCCCTCACTCGTGACGGATTTAAGACAGATAAACTGAGCACTATTTTAGGAGAAAAGCTAAAGTTTTGATAAAATAAAGGGGTGGACAAGATCAAAGTAGGTTGGACTTTCCGCAGTTAGGAAATCACCCTTATACATTTTCAAATCACTTAAATAATTTCAGCAAATCTACCAGCAATGGGGATACCTTTGGTTTAATAATGAGAAAGAAAACAACAAATACCAAGCTTTAATACAAATTTAAAATTGAAATTAACTTATATCCACTTTGAAACTCATTTAAAATATGTCCACACAGTACCTGAAGCTTATAAAAACCAGTAATGACTTATCGATCACACAGTACAACAAATGCACCCACCTGTGCGCGTCCCAAGAGAGCCTCCACTTCCTTGTTGTGCTCTATTGCAGTTTCAAAGGATTGCAAGAACTGAGACACCAAAGGGTCCACCACCTTTTTGGTGGCCTTGTATTTTTCATGAATGATTTTGAGCAAGCCACACTTTTTTACTGGGCCTAAATGCGAAGGAGAAAACTTTGGATTGCAACATAGACGTCATCTACAGTTTATTCCAACCTAATTTACAGTACCTTCTCATAAGATGTACATAAATAGACAAAATAATTACAAGTTGCTACTACAACTGTGTTTAACATATTTACTTTACATTAGCTGGGATAATTTTAAACCAGATGGAGTCCAATAAAATGACCCACCAAGGGTCAGCTGTTAAGTTTGGAAAGAAAGCTACTGCTAGCAGAGGCTCTTCAGTTGGCCAAGTGTATGCATATGACCAACCCTGGATGCAAGTGTACAAAGCTGCCCACATTCTTGTGGCAATATCACATTACAGACTCTCATATTCAAGCCAAACCGATATAACTAGTACATAATGCAGGTGTTCTATTCTAGTCTCCAGTAAAATGATGCAGGTTCCCATTCTGACGGCTTTGCACAAATTGGACTCCACAATACTGATGGCTGTTTTACAATGTATGCCCCAAATCACAAGGCTAGTATGTGTTCAACAGTTATGCATTTACAAACCCAATCTCTCCTGTCCATCAATAGTTGACAGAATATGAAGTTTTAGAACACTTGGCAATGGTCTGGCAGTTGGGAGGGGGGGGGGGGGGGGAGGAACGTGTGACTACAACAAATTTTAAAGCCTCGTACACACTTGCCGATATTTGGAACGATTGAACAATAAAGATATCGTTACTGTTCACACTATCGGCCAGTGTGTATGCGAAAATCGACCAGCAATGCGTGCTCCCCCTGGTCGTTTATGATATCCCCAGTTGGCTGTACAAGTAACCCAATCTGGGGATATCGTGAGCGATGCCATGCAGCTGAATGCAGCATGGCCCAGCTCCCCCCCCCCCCCCCCCCTCCCGTCGCCCACCCCGCCGTCGTCTGTATAACATTTGCCGATGCCGGAACCCCCGCCAATGACGATATCGCCGCATACACACATCGTATAGTGTGTATGCAGCTTTACACTATCTAAATGTCTAAGGCTGCATGCACAGCTGACTGGGGTTATCGTAAACGACCAGCAGGAGCGCGCATCGCTGGTCATTTTTCACATACACACTAGCCGATATTTTGAATGATTGAATGATAACAATATCGTTATTGTTCAAAATATTGTCTAGTGTGTGTGTACGCGGCTTAAGAGAGTGGAGATAGCAATACAGCTTACCCCTAAGTACTCTCCACCACATGTTCTGGAAATATCCTTTGGCAAAGTGCCTGCAGAGATAACAACTAGTACTCAGGTTGTGGTCAAACATCTAATAGGCCGTTTGTACAGTAGACACCAACTAGCTTACATATAACCCTGTAGCAGTAATTCTTCAACAGCTGTGGGTGGGTGCAGTACAAAATGGGGTAAGGATGGGCTAAAGTGGCTTGGCTGCCGCCACAAAAGTCAGAGGCCCAGGAAAGTGCTACATTTGGATATGATAAAAACACACAATTAATTTATAAAATAGGTCTGTCAATCTGTAATTTCTAACCATTGAAGGCTTTACAGTGTAGACAAACGGTCTTCTTGCGGCATTTATCTGAGATTTTCTTTTTTAAGCCTCTCTTCTGCAGATAAGCGAGCCCCGGCTTCTTCAGGTAATCCAAGAATTGCTTCCTCTCCTCAGTGGTCAGCATGATATGGGAGCAGTTCTTACAGATCATCTGTGAGAGAATCACAGTTGGAAGAATCAGTATGATACATAGGTAACACTTTTTATGCCTACGACAGTAGGCCAATCAACTCACCATAAAGCATTTAATGGGTAATCTTACCTGTAATATGCCAATTACAGCCTTGAAATATCCAACATGAAAGCATGGTAACTCCAAGTCTAGGTAACCATAATGACCCAGACATTCAGCCAAGTTCTTCCCACAGGTCAGACAGGGACGATCCTTTTCACTAGTACCCTGGAACACAAACAAAACAAACATTTTTGGGTGGATAGTCAAATACAAAAAGGATGGCAGAAATTTTAAGCATACTTTGCCATGTTTACGTGATGTATTCCATCCAGTTTAACACTAAAACTAAATAAAAAAAAAAGAAACACTTCATATGCACAATTGATGAGTCACTCAGAAACATTGCTACAATAAGAAATATTTTAAACTTTGGTTACATAACATTGCTGTTCAGACATATAAAGAGGCGCAAGCACACAGTTCACATATCCCTCCTTTTAAATTTGTACTTTTGATGACTGAATTGCACATTAACCTGGGGCAACATGTACCTTGGATAGAGTCTACTGAGCAAAGTGTCACTGGTTTTCAGCAAGCACTCCTTATATACAGTGTTACACACATTTAGCCAACTTTAATTCAAACTGCAGCTACATGAGATGCAAGTCTTTATGTGCTCCAGGGTCTCCCAAATTTTATTAAGACAAAGGTGTTAAAAGCTCCAAGCTTGAATTTGTTACATACACTCCATCCTCAATTGCACAGTAAGGAAGGGATAGTGCAGTCTTCGGCAAGCTGACAACACTGTGGCTTACAGTTTGCATACATGGAAAATATAGGAAGCAGCTACAAAAAATTATTTTGATGGGGTCACTAAGGAAAATGATCGATGACAGAATTATTTTAACTTTACAGTAAACCAAAATAATAAAAACAGAAAAGAATGCTAAACACAGACCAAGCAAATTAAAACCCATGTACAAAATAACTAGAACTCAAAGAATAGTATGTTTCCTAAGTGTATAATAGAAAGCTACAACAGGCTACTATATTCAGTGAAGTAGTCGATAATACTTAGTAAAACACAAAACTTGAATCTCATATGTTCACTTACCATGCGATGATCGAGAACTCCATAAGGCAGAGGTGAATGGTTATTGTCTTGGCTGTATAGACTCTTGCTTACAACCTGGATATGTGCCTGCTGCCTCATCTGCTCTGCAGACTTCACCCCAAAACAGATGTGGCTTCTGGGGAAGCATGGATAAAATTGCCAAGCAAACAGATAGTGTGTCAACTCAGATTAAACATAAGGAATTTTGAGAGAAAATAAAGTTAATGTCTAGTACTTCAATAAATTTTTTATGGCCTGACATATCCTGCAACGATATACACCTATATTGTATACAGACACATACCTGGTTTGTTTCTTCAGGCTACCATTAATGATTTGTAATTAACAGTGTCATGGACTATACCATGTTAATCACATGCACAGAAGTGAAAGAATTAAATACTCTCTAAACAGTGCTGCATAATATGTGTGTGTATATATATATATATATATATATATATATATATATACATACACACACACACACATACATACATACACACCTTTTTAGAAGGTTTTTTTTTTTTGTTTTTTTTTAACAGCTCCCAAATACCTAGAACAGAGAGAATACACAGGAGGACCACTCTCTTCAATGTTAACTTTATTTTTATGCAGATACACAAGTATAATCCCCCATTCATCAGCAATTGATTGCATTGCACGATTGCTACAATCGATTGAAAAAGGGAAAGATTTTTATACACAATCGATTGCAAATTGCGCGATTGCTGCAATCAATTGCTGATGTATGGGTGCCTTGACAGTAGGGGGGGTCACCAAATCTCCCCCAGGCAATTTTGTATACCATTCAATTGTAAGTGACAAACTGAGTATCTTTAGGATCAGACACACAGCTCTCATTAGTAACAAGTGCCATCACTTGTTTTGACATGTGACAAACACAATGTAAAAGGAAAGTTTTAACTCAAGTTAATCGCCCCAGTCACTATGTTGTGTGTATCCATCTTACATCACATGCTGCCTAACATTTAACATGGCTAAACAGATACAATAATAATAAAGATAGCTATTGATGAGCCTATCCCTCATGAAAACTCATAAGGGTGACACTGTAAAGGAACACTGGGATAAGGAGCCGTAAAAAGTCAGAAACAGCAGTGAGGAGTCACCCCCAGCACACAGCTGCTGGCATGCAGGTCCCCCACAGTAACAGATAGCAGCCCTGAGCGCACAGCCCATCACCACCACTCACATCTTTTTAGCCACATCGGTCTCTCTAAATTGCTCCTTCATCATGACACGGTGGCCTAATGGCTACACTAAGGCAACACTTCTTCAGCGCCCACTACTACTATGTACTGTCACATGCAGCTTATCCCGCCGCTCTCCTCAGCCTCCTGCATGTCAGGCTCAGGCTGCTGCAGTGCACATATCACTTCCGGGAGACCGGGCCTGCTGCCACCTCCACCATAGAGTGCAGGGTGTGAGGAGAGAGCGGCTGTGGTTCAAACACCTGCTGACACAGCGCCACCCTCAGGCTCAGTCTGCGGTTACACAAACTATATCAATACTTTTTTATTTTACAGTAGTAGTAATAATAATAATAATTTTAATATAGCCTTTTACTCCAGCATGACTGTCCCGGATTTGAGGAAACACCACACGGCTTTTTTTTCATGAAACATTTATTCAGGGATGGAACATGCACGAGTATTACTGATATACTGTTATGTATGATAAACATTACTCAGTTATTTATCTTTATATTATGTAAATTAAACACTGCGGTATAGTCATGCAGTGCAATGGCTGCACGCTGATTCATGTTAGGTAGGTAATAATAATAATAAGAAAATGATCAGTGCTATGTATTAATGACCTTAGTAGAGATGTACAGTCCCCCTTATGCACTGTAAAAGTACCCTGTAAGTATCTCATCTACAATGGATAAACATAAACTGGATTTACTAGGGAGCTGCTGCCATTATGATCAGTTACAACTACAATCTGTATATTTTTCTGGTAAGTTTCTGTGCATGTAATAAGCTGAGTCTCTCCGGTCACCAACCATTCTACAGACTATTTCCACTTCAGATATTGTACCTGGAAGTGACGTGTACTAGGGGCGGAAGTGAAGTTTCATGCCCACAGAGTCAGCCAAAAAAAAGAAAGTTAACCGCTGGCCACATGGTTATATTCCCCCTCTGTGCCCACTTGGATGGTAGGGAATGACGTAGGACACTGGCTGATGACGTCATAGTCAATCTATGGAAGGGGATTTAGCTGCTTCCACAGCGCTACGGACCTTAATGGACATGAACTGCACTTCCGCCCTCACTGACGTCACTTCCAGGTCCCTAGCATGAAGGGGAAATAAGCTCTACCCTGTATTAGTATTATACTATACACAACAGGTCTTGCGTAGTAGGCGCGTTCAAAAAGAGTAGGTGGAGCCTGGGCATATGACTGACGGCTCACTCGTCCAGTCCGTGCTTTCTGAATGGACGACGTAACTACGCCCACTCCCCCTGCTGCCGGCGTTATGATTGGCTGCGAGACGCTCGCTCTTTCTTTCCTTCCTCCCTGAGAGACGCCGCCAAGATGGTGAGTCCCGCAGCCCGGGCGCCTGTTCCAATCCGCGGGGCATCCGCCGCATCCTGCTTCGCAGGGCGCTGGGGGTTGTTAGGTTATGTCCTCCTGTCATGTCTTTGACACGGCTGGCGGGGATTTGCGTGGTTGGGGGGCCCTGCGGGTAGCGGCATATACATTGCAGTGTATGAGCTCAGCTGCTGGAGGCCTAGTGCTCCTGTGTAGCCTGAGCCCCCAGTGACACCGTGTCCCCCACCAACCTCTGCTGCGCCCCGTAGCTCTCTGTATGTTACAGGTCTGGTTGTGTTCCCATAGGTCTCAGGACGAGGCGTCTGCTGCAGCGGGGTCTGACGCTGAGGCTGGGCTGCTGGGCATGCCCTGTGCTGCTGTGACCTGGTCACACAAGAGGTTGGGCTCCAAGTGTGGCCCTTAGTGTTGTCTATGGCCCCTGTGTGGCCACATGCTGTGTATTTTAGGGAGCTTTAGGGGCATATGTATCAAAGCTTAATGTGACATATATATCACCAACCAATCAACCGGCTTCTACCTTACATTTTGCAGGCTGTGTTTAAGAAATGATAGTTTGGAGCTGATTGGTGATATATATTTCACAATTTTGTCTCACATCAAGCTTTGATACATATGCCCCTAAGTGTTTTCAATTTAGTTTCCTGAAACCCCAAGTTCTTCCCTAATGGGAGATCCTGTAAGGGCAGCATTAATTTACCAGTGGTTTCCACTTTTCCATAGATCTAATTTGCCACTTTTCAGAGTACACATGTAGTGTGACCCAGTCAATGGTGTTATTGTGTGCGACTTTAACACTTCATGATTTGCTGTACAACTGTTAGGTGTTACATGCTGCATAGCACAGCACTGCGTAGTTCATTGCATAGTCCCATCTGCCATATTAGAAGTGCGAATGAGAATGCAATGAATGACCGTCACTGATGACGTTTCGGGCTTGCACACCATACTTTGTGTACGATATATTGTTCCGATCCATGTTGGAACAATATCATACAATGTATTATATAGTGCGTATCCAGGTTTAGAAGTCACCTGTCATAGCTATTTTTATTGATGCGTACAGTCCCAACAATCACGCAATTCAATTGTAAGTGACAATTCTTGGGCGTTGTGGCAATGTTGCGTGTTCATTTTATGTTTTGTAGCTTATGTGATCATGAAAAAGTGGTGAAATCGTTCAGAGCTTTAGCATTTTGTTAAAACAATTTTACCTTAAAACAAGGGTTTTCTTTTGCTCATGAAGGTGTGCACATAATGGGATTTTAACTATTTTGAAATGGAATTTCAAACAAATCGCAGCTGCAATTTTTGCCCTGCATTAACCTCTTGTGGGACTCCGTTTGTTACTTTGTGCGCCTAATTGAGTTGCCCCCTAGGTTCGAGAATTCCCCTATTGTACAGACATTTTGCATCACTGAGTCAACTATCTATTTGTATAGCCTTCAAATGCATTTTGGGGATTGTTAATAAGGCTGAAATTTGTGTCAAACTAATATATACCACAACATAATAAGCGTTTAATACAAACTTTTTATTTTCAGAACGACAGCGTGACCATAAGAACTCGGAAGTTTATGACCAACCGACTCCTACAGAGGAAACAAATGGTAACAAACATTAAGGGGATTAGTGTAATTTGGACAGTCTTGGTTTTGGTCCCTAATCTGCTAGTGTTTCAAGAATACATCTGTTACAGTATATTTATCTCCTTAACTATGTCTGTATACACAACAATGCTCATGTAGCATTTGTCAAATATATATACAATAGCGTTCCCGCTAGGCTGATTTAGCGGGGCACGGCTCCCTGCCCTCCTTCTGGAGGGCAAAAAGCGCCCTGCCCTAACAGCCTGCGGGAGATGTTCTCACCCGCGGGACGCAGTGTCCCGCGGGTGGACAAACATGCGGTGACCCGGTCACCGCCGGAGAATAGACGGCAGGCGCATGCGCCCGGCATCTATTCTCCCTTTCTGCAGTGCTTGGGGGCTGCCCGGCATGTCCGTAAGCGCCGGGCACGCCCTCAAGTATGACGAAAAGGGGACGCGTCTTATAGACACGCCCCCTTTTCATGACCACGCCCCCTTTTCGTGCACACGCCATCGGCGCGTGCACAAGGTTGCTCTCTCTAGCTCCGGCGCCCTGCCTGCCGCCGGAGCTAGAGGGAACACTATACAGTACCAGTCAAAAGTTTAGACACCTTCTTATTCAATGGTTTTTGTTTATTTTAAATTATTTTCAACATGGTAGATTAATACTGAAGATATCAAAACTATGAAAGAACACACATGGAATTCTGTTGTAAACAAAAGTGTTAAATCAAAATGTTTTATATTTTAGATTCCTCAAAGTAGCCACATTTTGCTTGGATGACAGCTTTGCTCACTCTTGGCATTCTCTCAATCTGCTTCTTGAGGTAGTCTCCTGGAATGGCTTTCCAACAGTCTTGAAGGAGTTCCCAGAGGTGCTGAGCACTTGTTGGCTGCTTTTCCTTCACTCTGCGGTCCAACTCATGCCAAACCAGCTCCATTGGGTTTGTCGGGTGATTGTGGAGGCCAGGTCATCTGACGCAGCACTCAATCACTTTCCTTCTTGGTCAAGTAGCCCTTACATAGCCTGGAGGTATGTTTGGGGTCATTGTCTTGTTGAAATACAAATGATGGTCCCAGTAAGCGCAAACCAGATGTAATGGCATGGCGCTGCAGAATGCTGTGGTAGCCATGCTGGTTAAGTGTGCCTTGGATTTTGAGTAAATCACCAGCAAAGCACCCCCACACCATCACACCTCCTCCTCCATGCTTCACAGTGGGAACCACACATGCAGAAACCATCCACTCACCTTCTCTGTCTCTCACAAAGACACGGCGGTTGGAACCAAAAATCTCAAATTTGGAATCATCAGTCCAAAGTACAGATTTCCACTGGTCTAATGTCCATTCCTTGTGTTTCTTGGCCCAAACAATTCTCCTTCTTGTTCATCCTCCGTAGTGGCTTCACAGCAATACGACTATGAAGGCCTGATTCACGCAGACTCCTCTGAACAGTTGATGTTGAAATTTGTCTGCTACTTTAACTCTGAAGACTTTGTGGTCTCTAATCTGAGGTGCTGTTATGTAGCAGTTCTGAGGCTGGTAACTAATGAACTTATCCTCTGCAGCAGAGGTAACTCTTGGTCTTCCTTTCCTGGGGCGGTCCTCATGAGAAGCCACTTTCATCATAGCTTTTGATGGTTTTTGCAACTGCATTTGAGGATACATTCAAAGTTCTTAATTTTCCGTATCGACTGACCTTCATGTCAAAGTAATGATGGACTGTCGTCTCTTTACTGAGTTGAGTGGTTGGTGCCATAATATGGATTACAACAGCAATCAAATAGTGGTGTCCACTGTGTACTAACCCTACCTCTGCACAACACAACTGATGGTCTCAAACATATTAAGAAGGCAAACAATTCCACAGATTGACTCTTGACAAGGCACACCTGTTAATTCAAAACCATTCCAGGAGCCTACCTCATGAAGCTGATTGAGAGAATGCCAAGAGTTTGCAAAGCTGACATCAAAGCAAAAGGGGGCTACTTTGAGGAATCTAAAATATATAAAACCTATTTTGATTTGTTGAACACTTTTTTTTTTTTTTTTTTTTTTTTTGTTTACAACAGAATTCCATATGTGTTCTTTTATAGTTTTGATGTCTTCAGTATTAATCTACTATTTGAAAATAATTTAAATAAACAAAAACCATTGAATCAGATGGTGTCCAAACTTTTGAATATACATATATATATATTTCTCTTATATTTTCCTTGTCATGAATATTTTTTATGCCCTCTGTTATATCAATGTTAATGCTATTTGGAAATAATAGTTCAGTGTTAACTATGCTAATCAAAGGAATGCAGAGTTTGTAGTTATGCTATTTTACTATAGTAGTCTTACGACATATAAACTATTAGTTTATGTTTTTTTTAAGTGTACACTTATCCTCTGTAAATTTATGTGTAGTCAGAACTAATTAGTGTGTAGAAGTCCAGGTTTGTGTTCAGTCTGACAACTTGAAATCAATGAGTGGTAACCAAATGAGCTTTAGGATCATGTGTCACTGATGCTGTCATAATAATGGGATACTCTCTTGCAGGTCATAGATGTCCTTCATCCTGGAAAAGCCACTGTTCCTAAGACTGAAATTAGGGAGAAGCTGGCAAAAATGTACAAAACTACCCCAGATGTGATCTTTGTATTCGGTTTCAGGACTCACTTTGGTGGAGGCAAAACCACTGGATTTGGCATGATCTACGATTCTTTAGACTACGCAAAGAAAAATGAACCCAAGCACAGACTGGCCAGGGTAATTGGACTTGTTGCGTTTTCAGCCTTAAAATGAGTCTACAGTGCTTTCTCTGTATAGTACGGTTTCCTCTCATATCTATATGGAATACGGTTTACTAGCGAAGACCGGGTACACACTAGATATATTGGGTGATATATTGTTCCATCGCAGATCGGAACAATATATCCATTTTGCTCAGTGTACCCTGAATACATGTCGTTCTTATGTGTACCCGGCCTTATTCCTTAAGGTCAGAAGTTCCCAAACTCTCTATTGATGGCATCCTAATGGTCCAGGTTTAGGGATATCCATGGTTGAGCACAGATGGTTAAATCAAATTGACTGAGGTACTAATTCAGTCACACGTGTCCAAGCATGGTTATCCTTAAAACCAGGGCCGTTAGGGTGCCTTTAGGACCTAGTTTGGGAACCTCTGTTTAAGGTGTCACTCTTCATAGATTGATAAGCTCACACTGTAGCATTACCAGTACTGTTGCAAGAAGGTGATAGTGCTTAATGGCTAATACTTTAACATCACCAGTTAGCTAGAAAATATGGGATGTGTTCTTTAACTTTATTAAAATGTAAAATTTATCCTTTCCATGACTAGGCTGCAATCCTTTAGTTTTGGTATTCTTGTCCCAAAGCAGTAATATATGTGTATATTATGGCAACAGAGATCATTTCTAATTGTTTTAGAGATAAAAATACTACGCTTGCCCCAATTCTAGATACTTCACCTCAATTCCACAACCCTATAAATGTACTCTAATTATTAACCAATCCACCTGCATGCAGGAGTTCCATATGTCTACATTGCGCAAGGTATTATAAAGATCTAGATACCAGAATTGAGTTGCCGCTGAGGTGTCCAAAGCCTGAGTCAGTGGTGCTTAAGCTGGGGCACACCTCAGGGAAGTGCTGACTCAGTGATTCTATGTTATAATATATCACATCGCCGTACACACTGCACGATCCACCATATGGCGACTTGATATATTGCTGCTTGCTTAATGTAACAACACTGCGTTGTTAGAGGCATCGTCCCACCTGATGTGCAGCACATCAGATGTGAAGACATGTCCACCCAATTCATCAAACAAATTGGGTGGATTTAGGGGTACTCTATCTCTATATACGTTGGACATTGTGATCCATCGCAGGTCACAACATCTGCAAATATATTGTATAGTGTGTACCCAGCTTATGGGACAGGGTTGGGAATTGTTGTACCAATAATGAAATTCTCATTATTTAAAAAAAACAAAACATGTTTTCTCCTTAGCATGGGCTATATGAGAAGAAAAAGACTTCTAGGAAACAGCGCAAAGAAAGGAAGAACAGAATGAAGAAAGTCAGGGGTACAGCCAAAGCAACAGTCGGTGCTGGCAAAAAGGTAAGCGTCAAACAGCAGTGCAGCCTCCACTACGAAGTCATGTTTCATTAATAACCACTCATGTCTCTCTCATCCCAATCATTCTCTCACTTTTGGACTTCAGAAGGTAAAGGTGACCATAGATGAGCTTTGCTAGGAGCTGTGACATTAGTAAGACAAAATATACTGACCACATTCTACAGTTTGAGTAGGACAAGCTGTAAATTGTGAAAGGATGCCAGATTAATATGGTAACAAAAATAACTTTTTGAAATCTGCCAAAGTCCCCAGGAGGACTGCTGGCATTCTGTGTTTTTCGTCTCTCTTTGAGGACCGGCACTTGCATGTTTGCCTGCTCCTATTGCTGCACTTAGCCTTTTTCTGCAGTTAAACATTTCCACAAATGCTTACAGCTAAGATTGTTACTGGGCAGAGACGAGCAAAGCTGGTTACAGTTGTGCATTACAAGTATTATGTTCATACGTGGATTTGCTACAGGGCATATTGCTGTTAAAAATAAAATATATAATATTTTCTGATCAGATAATACATTATCCTGGTATCCATAATTGTAATGTTTGTATCTGCACTTACAAGGAGAGCAAGAAAAATATTCTTGAATTTGTTGTGTAACTGCTTGTAGCAAAACAAAATAACAATCACTTGCTAAATACCAGTGTTTTTCAACTCTGACCCCCGTGGGACCCTAAAGAAGGATATATACCTGAACGATCTGGAAATCTTGAGAAGGGCCGATACGCTGTAACGTCATCTTGTGCACGTGTACACACTGCACAATCTGCTGTCCGACTGCATGATGTATTGTTACAGTATTAATGTTCGTGGACTGCATCTTCCCTTGTGATGTGCAGCACATCTGATGAGAAGATGCAACCACACAATTTATCACACAATGAATTGGGTGTGCACACTGTACATTGGTCATTGTGATTCATCACGAATAGCAAGATCGGCCAATAATATCATATAGTGTACCCATCTTAACAGTGCATGTCTTCAAGATAACCTTGGGAATAAATTTGGTCCACTTGTAGATCTTTTGTTAATCAGTTAGCACACCTGTGCTCCAGCTAGGTGATATGGAAAACATGCACTGTTAACTGGGTACATTTTAGATTTATTGGCCAGATATGCCTATAAACAGGAGGTCAAGTAAAAAAAACCCACAAACATGCTCTGATTATAGAATTGGTCCCACTTGCCAGCTAAAAGGTTCTTATATCGTGTAGTGCACATTCGCGATAATTGGGCCATATTTCCTTGTTACCCACCTCCTTGTGGGCAGATATATGCAAATTATTGATCCATGAGCCTGAAAGTCAGCAGCTTTTTCATTTAAACTATAGTTTGTACCACAGATATTGGGACTTTCCACTTGCCGAAAAATTGTACAAAAATTTTTGGGTTAACCAAAATTGGTTTGTAGCTAGCTTTTAGGGTTCCTTAAGGGCCGGGTTTGAGAAACACTGCTATAGTGTATTAAATGTTTTTTTTCTGGGCGTTGATCTCTGCTTTTGTTTCACACTTTCTTGGATGCCTCCTTCAGAAATGATCAGCAGGTACAGTGACTGCATGAGTGTGATCGCTGTGGAAACCTTGTGCTCCCCACACTGCTGCATGTCTTAAGCCCTAAGCATTTTATAGCTCACGTTAGAATGTTTAAGATGCAGTTTTGTGTAAACTATCATAGTAAGGAAAAAAGGGCTTCCTACAGCCAGATTTGTAAAGCATCATAACACTGTGTGTAGATTATCAAATGAACTTCTGAAGTCTTATACCCTGCATTATCCTCCCAATAGAAAATTTTACTATATTGGGTGCCTACTTCCGAGGTGCATTAGTGTCTGCATATTTAATGGCCTGTACACTTCATTGTTAATTTTTCCTAAACATGCTGCTGTAATTGTTTCCTTCTGCACTTACCCCGCACTTTTTATATTATCGGGCAGAGTTTATTTTTAAGTGTTCTAGCAGTGTGTGTTGGAATTCAAAGCGATGTTGCTGGGCATTGCAGTGATGATCTCGACTGCGCGCGTATCGGCCATTTACAGTAGTGTTGACATCACAAGTTTTCCCTCAAATCTCCCTTGGGTGGACGGAGAAACTTTCAGTGTTGAGGGTTATGGTTTGCCCAGATGCAAATCTTCAGCGTTAAGCTGCTTTTGCTCTGAACTCTAAGGCTCATAAAAGAGTACCATACATATAAGTTGTTTGTTATGGCCCCCATACATGTTCGACAGATCAGTTCCCTGTCCTGCTGATGTCTGTTAATCAGAAGTATTCAACATTTTTAATAATCTGTATTACCTGATTTTTGCCCCCAATATTTTCTGAATCAGGGATTTTTAACATGCAGCATTTCTGCTGATTCCCAAACCGATAACCGATCATTGTTGGTTGGTGGAACTATTCAAATGGGGGGGAAATGTGCCTCAGATGTATGCCCTCCCCCCCCCCATAGGTTATGTACTCATAAGTTGGAGACCTCAGCTGCTATGGATCCATTGTAGCATTAAGATGGTACTAGTTAATCTGACGGGCAGAATTTATTTTACACTATAACAATGTTGCATGTTTTTGCAGAACAGAGGAAACTTTAACTGTAGTGCACTGGTGTTTGCAAAGTCTTTTTTTGAATTTATTTTGTTTCCCTTTTTAAGTGTTCTGCATTTTGTATTAATTTAAAAGTACACATAGGCTGCGATTCAATTCAACGCGATGCTGAACAGCCCCAGGAGGGAGCTCCCAGATGCTTTTCAATTCAGCAAAATAGGCTTTTAGAGTCTGCAAGTATGGGTGAGGTGTTTTGTTTTTTTTTTTTGGTTGCAGGTGCTTAAGGTGTTTTTTTACGATTTTTATAACGTCACTTTAGCGACATTTAAATATGCTTGCACCACTCGTTTCAAGTACCCCAAATTTGAAGACTGCTTATTTTCTCCAATTTACCAACTTAAGTACCCCAAACAGTTTACTTTGGGCTAATCAGGCACTACTACATTGATCCCCAATGTTTCTGCATCGTCTTGGAGGTTCAGGATAATTTCCCGATTCTGACAACACTTTTCACCTGTTCTGACTTTGCGTGTCTCCATTTTTGCGTTTTTTGGAATTGAATAGGGCACATCGCGGGTACGTGCACAAAGTTTCTGCGGCTAAAATACGCGATGTAGGCAAAGTTCGGCAGGCAAAACTTTATTGCGTACGGAAAACTGAATACGGGCCTTAGTCGGAGAATGCTGGTTCTCGCGACTTAACCTGGGTGTTTAGTCGCGAGAACCAGCATTCTCCGACTACAGTGTTATCCACAAGGCTAAGCTGGAAAACAGCCTCGCGCCTGGCACTTTTGATTGGTGTCTACTTGCACCCACAGGGGAGTGCGAGAAGCAGCGTGCTGAATTGAATAGCTCCTGGAGCTCCCTCCTGGGGCTGTTCAGCATTGCGCTGAATTGAATCGAGCCCAATGTTAATGTTTTTTAACCACACCTTATTGTATTTGAGATAAGTTCCTTTGTTTGTGTTCTATTGTGGTGAGCATGAAAAGTACAGAAATGTGACACAAATTAAACAAAGTAAAAATACTTTCATCTGGTACAAGAAGATTAAAATAAAATGTGACTTCTTTCCATTGACAATGAAGAGGAAAAAAAAAGTTGGTTGGCAGAAGCTGGCCATACACCAGACTAACTTTCATCCAACTAGTTGGCTGGAATGAAATTCTGGTAATGCATTGGAGCAAATGACAATCGGCCATTTGCTCCATAACCTAACCCCAGAGAAAACAGCTTTCATCCGTTTACTGGTGTTTGGGAGCAAATTGCTGATTGTCATTTACTCCCACACATTACTGGATTTTATTCAACCAACTAGTTGGATGGTTGGAGGAAAGTTGGTCTGGTGTATGGCCAGTTATAGTATGCCTGCTTCCAAATGGGAAGTCCAGTGTGTTTCCATACTTTTTTTTTTTTGTCTTCTACGATTTACTAATTAAGCACTTAACTGTCCTCATATGCTAAAGTACATGTTTGAATTAATAGGTAAATGTCTTTTTTCATGGTAAATATTTTTGTTTAATCACATTTGCTGCTGTGTTTTAGAAGTAACCTGGTTTTCAGGTGTGGGCTTTTTTTTTTTCTATTTTATGGTTGTTTCTGAAATGTTTTCAGTAGCATTTAATCAATGTAATGACTTTCTAATGTTTTCTCTTTTACCCTGTTGTTTTTTTGTTTTTTTACCTTTCTCAGTGAGCCTGGGGCTAGCTCTCACAGGTACACTTCCAGAGTTTTGATAAGCATGGTTGCATGAAAATAATTTATTCTACTGCATTTGATCATTCCCCTGGGCGTGATTGCCCTGTAAATGAATGAGATTAAATCACTGTTTCTGCATTGCCTTGCACTTTAGCCTTTCTTTTGCTTTATGCACAAATCGGCCTCACTTTTAAATTGTTTATACTGTGGCGGTCAGTAAGTAATGTAATCACTGCATTACAATACAATGCATCAGGGTTTCTCAACCTTCTTCAGTTGTACCCCCTTATAGCCAAGGTGTATTAAGTACCCTTTTATATCTCTACTTATCTTATGTAAAGCCCCTGTTCATTTAATTTGAAAGCCCCTAATTTGTATAAATGTACAAAAATGTATAACATTTCATTAAATTAGTTGTTCCCTTCAAATATCTCTAATAAAAATGTGGTTCTAAATTTGTGCCTTGGGGGTATGTACAATGCAGGTTGAGAAACTGTGACTATCTTGATTAGCATGTGTTAAAGAGGTTTCTTCAACATAATTTTAAAACTATATATATTTTTTTTTATTACAGAAGGATTAATGGATCCAGGGATGGTCTTTCTGCCAACTGTACTACAACCACCGATCTTGTAATAAAAACTATAAAAATCGAGTTCTTGTCATATCATTTATTGCATTAGAACCAATGTACTTTAAAGTGGTACTTCACTTCTAATTAACTCCAATGTTGTACGTGGTTCCCCACATACAGCAGTTCCAGTTACCAGTGTTGTCAAAACCAGTTTACTTCTGTGTTACAGTTGGGAAACAGTCGGGAAGCCGATGGCTGGAATCCCGACCGCCGGCATTCCGACTGTATAATCCCAGCAAGGGTTAAATGACAGTTGTCGAAATCCCGACGCCTGTCATTTTCCCTATGCCCGGGAGACTGACACCCGGCGCGGGGGGTGGGTTAGGGTTCCTGGGGGAGGAGTTAGGGTTAGGCACCCCCCCAGGAGGTTAGGTTTAGGCTAGGGGGGGTTAGGGTTAGGAACCCCCCCTGGGGGACTTAGGTTTAGGCACTTAGAGGGGGGAATTAGGAAACCGTAAGGGAAGGTTAGGGGGTAGAATAGGTTAGTAAGTACTTACCTGGGGACGATCAGGATTTTCATCCTTGTCGGGCTTCCGGTGGTAATTCATACTGAATCCTTACAGATGTATAACGCTATAGGCCAGGATATTGAGAGTTTACCTAGGCTGCTGAGACAAACTGACTTGAGGTTATCTGTCTTATTTGTGGAGAGCGGTTAACTCTTGGTTAACAGTGTAGTATAAATTCAGATTACTAGTATTGTTAGCCTGATTTGAGATGATGCGCCCATTGTTGTACTAGTCTCTTGCATGGGAGAGAGAGAAGCTGTTTTTGTGGTTTTAAAAAAAAAAAAAAAAAAAAAAAAAAACTTGAGGGATGTATGGATGTACATGTCCACCTACAGCTATCCTCTTCAAGTCATGTTACATAATGCGTGAGATGTGACTGTAGCGCCGAGCATGTTTTAGTGCAACTTTTTACCTTCAAATGCATCTTTGCAAATGTGACTAGGACTCACAAGCAGCTTCTGCTGATATCCGGCATGCCTATATTCTTTGACTACAGGCGCATCTGCATGCAAAATGCTACATTAGTGTCAGCGTTTTGTATGCAGATGCACCAGCAGTTATACACAGAACATAATATAGGCATGCTGAATATAATTTTAATCAGCAGAAGCTGCTTGTGTCCTATTAGCTTTGCTGTGCGAATACGACTCATTTGAAGGTAAAAAGGTGCTTGGTGCTACCAAGTCACACCATGGCGCGATTGGAAGAGCTGTTTAACGCCAAGGATGCTAGATGTGAGGACACATCTGTATTAATCCTCGGAGAGAACTTGGGGAAGTTGCTCAAAGTAACCAATCGGCTTCTAACTCATTTATAGAGCGGTTTTTGCAGCTTTGCGCAACTTTACTTTCTCTCCAAGATTCGATACATCTCTCCCTAAGGACTGTATCCAATTACACTGAAAAACATTTAGCTTTGTTCTCCCGAATTTTTCTCTTCTCGCATCTATCATGGCTGTCATTTTTCGTGCAATCCTAATACGAAAGACTCGATTCACCATTCGCCTGAAAAGTTTCCTTGGCGACAAGTGCAGGTGAAAATGGGGAAATCTGCCTGTACCCCAAATAAAGGTAAACTATTGTGCATCTGGAAAGTATTCACAATGCTTAACTTTTTCCACATTTTTATGTTACAGCCTTATTCCAAAATGGAATAAATTAATTTTTGTTATCAAAATTCTACACTCCAAACCCCATAATGACAACGTATAACATGGCATCGATGCCATGGGTGGAGCCACAGGGAAGCACGTCAGGTGATTGCTGCAGCCTCTACAGTAGTCTCCTACCTTGGTGTCTACGCTATGGCGGAGCGAGTAACTCCCACCCCACCCAGCCCTGCCAGAAAATCACACTGTAGTCCTGCCTTTATCTTGCTCCTCTACTGCATGTACCTCCTTGGAGACAGTAATTAACAATGACATGCCTGTGCTTAAATTTTAGTTCTACTTCCAATTCCATAGGGGTCCACAGTGTTGACCTTGGGGTATAGCTGGATCTGGATCCACGGGCACCACACAGTTAAAGCTTTTGCTGCTCCCAGGATGCACTGGGTCCATCCTCTATACTCCGCCCCAGCCACAGGCTCATCCGTTTTAGTTGGTGCCCAGCTGGAGTCAGGTCAACCTAGCGCAGCCCCTAAGCTTATTTTTAGGGTTTCTTTTGCTTTTTTAGGGACTCTTTAGAGTGGCAGCATCAGACTGTCCATTGGACGTCCAAGCTGCCACTCCTTCACCCCGCTGGCGCAGCAACGCCAGTACAGATCTGGGGATCGCAGCGGGACCCCAGAGTCTGTAATAGCACGGGCTCTCCCTTGACCGCTGCCGGAGCGCCAGGGATCAGGTAAGTACCTATGCAGTTGCATGCCTCCTGTTTCTGGGGACAGACCGGAGGCACTAGCAAGTGGCAGCGGGCTCCCCCTCTCTGGAGGCGTTCCCCGTGGGACCACCAAGGTGTTATGCGGCTGCGGGAGCCAGCAACCCTGGGGTTAATCGCTAGTCAGGTGAGGCAGCCTTCCCTGTTTAGCGGTTCCTCAGCTCAGTGCACCATTCCGCTTAGGTCTGGTGACACTGAGCTGCTTCCTTCTGCGGCCACTCCTCCTCTGAGGTCTCCGGCGGCCATCTTTTCTCTGGTGGGCAGTGCAGATCTCGCAGGCAGTGTGCGGTTGGTCCCCCTGTGTACCTCTCCCCGGCTAAAGGTCAGTGTACACAGCGCTATAGCCCTCTGACACTAAATCTGGCTGGTTGATTGTAGTGACAAGGTGCAGTGAGTATTGACTTTCTACATTGTATGTGACTTGCTAGTGCTGACTGTCTGTACTTTTATTTCTCCTTACTGTCAGTCTATAACTATCCCTTCTACAGACCTGGCAGGTGTGTGCGGGAAGGGCTTTTCAAGCATCTCACTTGTATAAATTAATATATTTTGAGGTCTGTTACATCCTGTGATGTGCTACACTGTGCCATATTTGTGGACTTGTGTGCTGCCTACTTGTGGGCGCGCCAGGAGTACTTTCCGAGCTTCCCTGTTGCATTGCTATATATCTCTATCGAGGAAGTTGAGCGATCTACGGCTCCCACTCTGCTCTCCTGCAGATGCTGCGCTGCAGGGGGGAATATGGAAGATTTATCACAGGATGGTCTGTTAGGTGCCATCAGTTACCTGGTCCCTCTAACCCCCCCCAACTTCGGGACAGGGTCCCCCTTGGGTGGTGTTTTCTCAGGTGCTGGCTTCCATCGCGGACCGTCTGGCAGCCCCGACTGCTCTCCCCCATAGGGGGTTACCCTAGCCAGCCATCCCCCCTTCTCTGGGTGGGGATGGGCAATTATTGCAGTCTCCCCCTGGTCCTCAGATTGTTCATCCATATGCGGGGTTACCTATGTATCTTCAGTTTCCTCAAATGACGCAGCAGTCCGTCATTCCCTTACAGAGTCTTCCGCAAACGTGACAATCACTTTGGGTGGATGTGTTCTCCAATTCAGTCCAAAATTTGGCAGCCTCGTCTTCTGCCTTTCAAACCATGTTGCGAAGTGACAAGTCTCACAAGGCGACAAAACGCACGTTTGTCATCCCAGTTTGCGCAGCGATCAGACTCTGAGGCGTTCTCTGATGAGGAAGAATTGCATGAGGATTCAGATTCCCCTGCCCCGGAGGTAGAGACGAAATCTTCCATTAGTGTCGGCATTGGTGGGGGTGGTGCAGTCCATTCTAGATATAGAGGATGACGCCCTGGCCCCTAAGTCAAAGTATCCAAATTTTAAACAGGCAAAAGTGACTTTGGCTGTTTCTCCTCTCTGACCAGCTGACTGATCATATGGCGGAGGCCTGGCAGTTGCCTATTAAGAGGTTCCAGCCGCAGAAATGGTTAGCATCCAGTTACCAGTTTCCTGCCAATTATTGCAAAAAGTTGGAAACCTGTGGTGGATTCTCACATTACTCACTTGATTAAAAGTGCCACCTTGCCTATGCAATCCATTTTATCCCTAAAGGATCCCACGGACAGGAAAGTGGAGACTTGTTTAAAATCCATTTACTTTCTTTGGGGCGGTGGCCTGTCCGTCCATGGCAATCTCTTGGCTGGCTAAAGCCATTGAGAGGTGGGCCAATGTACTGGAGGATACTTTTCTTGAGGACGCTCCGAAGGTTCAGAGAGCGTTAGTTGGACAGATGAGGGATGTCGCTATCTATATTGGGAAAGCGTCTTTGGATGCTAGTCTTCTGACTTCCAGGGTTTCCGCGGCAGCAGTCTCTGCTCAATGGTCTTTGTGGCTTCGTTCTTGGAGAGCAGATGCGGATCCCGAGAACGGCCTGGAGGCCTTACCCTGTAATGGGGAGATTTTGTTCGGTCCTGACCTGGACAAAATTGTTGATACCTTCGCAAAATCTAAGTCTGTTTCTGCCATCAACAGCTGCACCTTCTAAGGCTAGGACCTCAGCCTTTCGGACTCGGGGTAAGTCCAAGGGTCAGTCCTACCCCAGGCAGTCATCAAACAAAGCTGCCCCTAAACCAAAGAAGCAGGCTTGGAGCACTAGACGCCCTGCTTCCAAGCAAGACGATAAGCCTTCAGCTTGATGGGACGGGCCTCTCTGGGGGAGTACAGTTTTTTTGCACGAGTCTCCCAGGACAAGACCAAGGCCTTGCAGATTCAGGAAGCCATAGAGCCCTTGCTGAAAGCAGGGGTTATACCTGTTCCGCTTTCTCAACGTGGGACGGGTTACTACTCTGTTTCTGGTTCCGAAACCCATTGGGTCTCAGCTGCCTTTTCTCAACCTGAAATTGTTGAATAAGTTCCTCAGAGTGCCCTTTTTCAGGATGGAAACTGTGTTCAATCATTCTGGCTATGGAACAGGGGGATTATATGGTCTCCTTGGACATCCAGGATGCCTACCTCCCCATGTTCCTATAGCCCCTTCACGCCAGTGGTATTTGAGGTTTGCTATACACCAGCTTCAGTTTCCGGCTTTGCCCTTTGGTCTTTTCACGGCTCCAAGGGTGTTCACCAAAGTTATGGCTGCCCATCTGCGCAGCCAGGGAATACTGCTTCTGCTGTATCTAGACTACTTCCTTTTGCTGCCAGGCTCGCCGAAAGTACTTCCGCAACATCTGTGCCTAACAATCGGTTGTCTACAAGCACACGGGTGGCTGATAAACTGGAAGAAGTCCTCCCTCATTCCATCAGAGGATGGTTCATTTGGGAGCCCTTCTAGATTCTTGTCAGCAAAGGAGCTATCTGACTGCGGAAAAGGTTTCCTCTCTAGACAACTGCTAACTCTAAGTTGTAAGGAGTTCCCAGGTGTCTGTTCACGCGGCAATGAGAGTTCTGGGGTCCATGGTGTCTACATTCGACATGGAGTATGCCCAGTTTCATTCAAGACCCCTGCAGGGGCTGATTCTATCCAAATGGAATGGGTTACCACACCGGATCAGGACTCAGGTGCTGGTGTTGTCTCCGGAGGTGCGCCTGTCACTGGCTTGGTGGCTTCAGACATTGCATCTCACCAAGGGCCGTCCCTTTTTGATCCCGGACTGGGTTCTGCTCTCGACAGATGCCAGTCTCTGGGGTTGGGGGGGGCAGTGTCGGGTCCACTTTCACTTCAGGGCCGTTGGACAGCGGAAGAAGTGGTTCTTCCCATCAATATTCTGGAACTTTGGGCCGTGTACAGGGCCTTCCAGTTGGCTGATCACGCTCTTCAAGGAAGGGCGGTGCAAGTTCATTCCGACAACTCCACCCCGGTGGCGTACATCAACCGTCAAGGGGGGACTCTCAGTCTAGCAGCAATGTCGGAAGTATTGTGCATCCTGTCTTGGGCGGAGTGCCAACTTTCGGCAATCTCAGCAGTCTTCATTCCAGGAGTCCTGAATTGGGAGGCTGGGTTCCTCAGCCGTCACGACGTGCATCCTGGGGAATGGTCCCTTCCCCAGAGGTATTTCAACTACTCGTGGACAGGTGGGGACTGCCGGAGGTGGACCTCATCGCCTCCTGTCTCAATCACAAATTTCGGCGCAATCCTGGTGGACACTGTCGGTAAACTGGACATTTCAGCTGGTGTATCTATTCCCTCTGCTATTGCTGCTGCCTCGGGTCCTTCTGAAATTCAAACAGGACGGAGGCACGCTTCTGCTGGTGGCTCCGGCATGGCCCAGGCGTCCCTGGTACTCCGATCCTTGGGGCCTATTCATCAATGTTCCGTTTCTTCTGCCTCAACGTCGGGACAGTTTGTCTCAGGGGCCCTGCCTTTACCCGGATCTGGGTCATTTGTCTTTTGACGGCGTGGCTCTTGAGACATCAGTCTTTAGGTCCTGGGGTTTTTCCAGCTTAGTCATCGGCACAATGCTACAGGAGCGCAAGCCTGCTTCCGCCAGGATTTACCACTGAGTGTGGCATGCTTATTTTCAATGGTGCGAGTCCAGAAACTACAATCCTAAAGTGTTTTGTGTTTTGTAGGATTTTGGCGTTCCTTCAGTCTGGATTGGACCTAGGTTTACGCCTCGCTTCTTTGAAAGTTCATGTCTCTGCACTGTGTGGTTCCAGTGTAGGATCGCTACTCTGCCTGATGTCCGTCCCTTTTTCCAGGGTGTTCTCAGGATCCAGCCTCCCTTTGTTCCACCAGTGGCTCCTTGGGATTTGGCAGTGGTGCTTTGGGCCCTGCAGTGTCCTCCATTTGAATCTCTTGAGGAGTCTGAACTCAAGTGGATGACTGGTAAGTCTGGTTTTCCTCCTGACTATTTGCTTCTCCCAGAAGAGTGTCAGAATTGAGCGCGCTTTCTTACCGTTCTCCTTTTCTGATTTTTCACCAGGACAGGGCAGTGCTTCGCACCCGTCCGGGTTTTCTTCCTAAGGTGGTCTCTAAGTTCCGCATTAATCAGGAAATAGTTGTGCCAGCATTTCAGTCACCTGATCTCTCGGCTAGCGAGGCTTCCTTAGATGATGTCCGTGCTCTCAAAGTTTGTGGTCCGGACTAGTTCCATTCGGAAGTCTGATTCTTTGTTCATCCTCTGGTTTTCACAAGAGGAGTTGGCCTGTCAGCAAACAAACTTTGGCCCGTTGGCTTCGTTTGGTTATTTGTGAGGCTTATTTACTTGGTTTACCTGTTCCGGCCTCTGTTAAGGCTCATTCCACTCGGTCTGTGGGTGCCTCGTGGGCTGCTGGCCGTGGTGCCTCGGCTGTTCATCTGTGTAAGGCAGCCACCTTGTCTTCCATACAGACTTTTCTAAGGTTCTATGTGTTTGACACCTTAGCCTCTCAGGATGCATCCTTCGGGCGCTGGATTCTCCTTTCAGCGCAGGAGCGTCCCGGCCCTTAGTTGTACTGCTTTGGGACATCCCAAGGTCAACCCTGTGGACCCCTATGGAACCTGAAGTAGAAAAAAAGAGATGGTAAGAACTCAACTCACCTTTTGTTATCTGTTTCTACGAAGTCCACAGGGTGCCCGCCCTGACGCACCTGGCTTCATATGGGCTATGTGGCTGGTCACTGGTTTAGAGTCTCCCTTTGTGTGTGTGTGGTTTTTTTTTTTTTTTTTTTTCTCACTACCTTGGCAACTTACCAACTGCTGGGGCAGGGTATAGAGGAGGATGGACCCAGTGCATCCTGGGAGCAGCAAATGCTTTAACTGGCGTGGTGCCTGTGGATCTAGATCCAGCTATACCACAATGTCAACCCTGTGGACCCTATGGACCTCATAGAAACAGATAACAAAGGTAAGCTCTTGCCATATATCTTGTTTTACAACAAACTACAACAAGATCACTAATGATTAAATGATTTTTTTTCTCACATTAAATTACCTTCAATTCGATTATTAGAGAGATGTTTTTGTTTTTTTTTCTACAGTTTTAGCTCTTCAGGGGGTTTCAATTTTCTAAAGTAGCTCACCTCAATGTCGGAGACCACTGGTATAGAGCGTCATTGTACCTCACATTTGTGAGGGCTATCACATACTTGACACCGTGTTGCACACTATATGATGCCAGATCTAATGCGGTTGCATGCTCGCTGGTATCAGATGTAGTGCTTTTGCAACTAACTTGTCCCTTTATAAAGCGCTGTCACTCCAGGAGGGCGATCAGCAGTGCAGTTGCACACTATATTGTGCTTTCTTTTATATACATATATTGCGCTTTTGCACATTACCTTGTGCCATATATAGTGGTGTTGCATACTACATGCTGTCATTTTTAACTTGCATACTACATTGTGCCATATATAGCGCTGTTTCGTATGATATTGGGTCATATATAGTGCGCTTACATACTACTTTGTGCCATATTTAACATACTGCAACGTGCTTACTGTATTGTATCATTACTATGGCGGGCAGATGAAAGAAGAATAAACAGCCTCAGGATCCTGCACCTATTCTGTTGTCCTGTAAAGATTGCTCAGCGGGTTTGGCCCCAGGGGACTTTATTCAGAATGGGCTTTGCACTATTTGCTACACAGCCCCTGGTGTCTCTCCCTCAGGACCCTCCCTGGGCTGCCTTTTCACAAATGCTGGCATAAATTTTGCAACAGTGGTCCTCGTAGTGGCTCCCCCTGTGGGATGGCCACAGCAGGTACTCCCTGCAAATCCTTTGCCTCCCCCATGGCTAGACATGCTGGCTACCTCTACAGCCTTGCAGCAACCGCTACACAAGGAAAAGCCTTTACCTACCAAACCCTCTAAACAGGCTCTCTCTGTACAAGAGGAGCCACCCTCTAACCTAGATTATACCTGCTCTTGTTAGGAGCAGGTTTATACATATATTACAGCTCTAAGAAAAAAAATATCTTTTTTTTTTTTAAATGGTAAAAATACCTTTTACCAATCAGACCAGCTATCTGATCACGTGAGTGAAGCATGGACAATGCCTGGTAAAGGGTTTCAAATCCCAAAATGATTCATTTCTCTTTACCCTCTTCCAGCTATTGATTGCACTAAATGGGAAGTTTCCTTAGTGGTGGTTTTTCATGTAACTCGTTTTGGTAACATGGCATTTTTAACCATTCACACTGCTACCTCCTTAAAGGAGACTACAGATAGACATATAGAAGCTTGGCCTAAATCTATTTACTCTCTCAGGAGCTATTACTAGTCCTGCTAGGGTTATGGGCTGTGTGGCGAAAGCCCTAGAAAAAAACACTTTCCCCCTGATGTTTCACGGGAAAAACTTTGCACATTAGGGATGTAGGCTCCTACTTGGGTGAGGCAGCTATGGATACTGCTTTCCTGGCCTCCGAGATATCTGCGATTTTAGTAGTGGCCCGTTGTATCATTTGGCTCAGTTTCTGGAAATCAGATTCAAAACTGACTCGGGAGTCTCTTCCCTATTCGTGGGACATCCTATTTTTTCCAGAGCTAGATAAAATTGTGACTCTCTTGGCGGCTAACAAGACTGTGTTCCTACCCTCTGCATATAATACAAAGCCTCGAACGTGGTCCTTTCACCCTCAAGGAAAAGCCAAAGGTCAGTCTTTTACACGGCACCAGACCTCGGCCAAGCCTCCAAGCCTAGGGCCACACAGGCCTGGGTTACTAGACATCCACTAGCCAAGTGTACGGACAAGCCTGCAGCCTGAATGGGTGGTCCTCTCCCTGGGTTGGAGGCTGACTTCTTCAATTCACCTAGGTTTGGCATCAGACCACACCAGATACCTGGGTAAGAGAAATGGTTTCCCATGGATACGCCCCCTCCTTCCTGTGGTGACACACCCTTTTTAACAGTTCTTTTGTACAGGACCACCTCCATCGGACTCAACACAAAGCCATTCAGTCCTTACTGAATTCAGGAGTAATAATAATTTGGGTCCCCTCACAACAGGGCAAGGGCTATTCTACCATTTCTTAGTTCTGAAGCCCAGTTGGCCTCATAGGCCTATCAATCTCTGAATAAGTTTATTAGGGTGCCCAAGTTTCGTATGGAAACTCTCCATTCAATTGTCCTAGCTATGGAGCCTGGAGATTTTATGGTTTCCCTGGTCATTTAGGACGTTTACCTACATGTGCCTATAGCATCTTCTCATCAATTTGCTATACTACAGCAACATTACCAATTTCAGGCTCTACCGTATGCCCTCTTAACGGCCCCTCTGGTTTTTACCAAGGTCATGGTGGCCTCACTTTGTCATCAAGGATCAGACTGCTCCCATACTTGCACAACCTTTTGCTGTTCGCAAGCTCCCCAGAGTCTCAATGCCATCTGCAGGTAACAATTCTTTCTACACATGCACGGTTGGCTGATCAACTGGAAAAAGTCTTCCCTGACACCCTCTCAAAGGATGGTATGTTTGGGAGCACTCCTAGGGGTAAATTTACTAAAGTGAGTTTTTAGAATTGAGTTTTAGAAGTGATGTTGCCCATAGCAACCAATCAGATTCTACTTAACATTTAACTAGCACCTTCTATAAGATAATAGCTAGAATCTGATTTTTGCTATCGGCAACATCATTTTTAAAACTCACTTCTAAAAACTCTCACTTTAGTAAATTTCCCCCTGGAGTGCTCCCAAACATACCATCCTTTGAGAGGGTGTCAGGGAAGACACCATGTCGAAGGTGGATACCATTGATCCCAAGTTTCACTCCAGGCCCCTGCAACACCTGATCCTCTCCAGGTGGAATGGACTACCTCGTCTGCTCAGATCCCAGACGATGAGCCTCCCCCCCCCCCAGTGGTTCGCCTGTCCCTAGTCTGGTGGGTACAGACTCCCCTTTTGAATCTGTCCCTTTTGGATCCCAGATTGGGCTCTACTCCCCACGGATGCAAGCCTCCGAGGATGGGGCGCAGTAACCGGCCAACACTCCTTCCAGGGCTGATGGTCCCCAATCGAGGCAATGTTGCCAATCAACATCCTGCAACTTCGAGCCATATACAGAGCTCTCACTCTGGCTCAGACCGACAACGCCACAGCTGTGGTCTACCTCAATAATCAAGGGGGCACTCTAAGTTAATTAGCAATGACGGAGGTGTCCCGCATTCTCACATGGGCCGAAACGCAATCTCCCAGCCATCTCTGCAGCGTTCATCTCGGGGATTCACAATGGGAAGCTGATTTCCTTTGCCCTCACGACGCGCCTTGCATGAGAACGGTCTCTACATCCAGAAGTGTCTCAGCTTCTGGTGGACAAAGGGGGTCTTATGAAAGTGCATTTCATTGCCTCAAGACGCAACAAACTTTCAGTTTACTGAGCAAGAACAAAGGACCCCAACGCGGCCTTCATAGACTCCTTGTCGGTGACATCGACTTTCCAGTTGGCATATCTCTTCCCTCCAATATCCCTACTTCCTCAAGTGCTTCGGAAATTCATACTGGAAGGAGGCGCTGTCCTTTTTAATAGCTTCGGCTTGGCCCAGACGTCATTGGTACTTGGAACTTCTAAGATTCTCCAAAGACGTTCCTTTTCAACTTCCTCTACGAGGTAGACCTGTTGTCTCAGGGTCATGTCTACATCCGGACCTAGCCCGTTTTGTCTTTAACGGCTTGGCTCTTGAGATCTCTTAACTGCTAAGGGATTTTCTAGCTCTGTGGTCCAGACCATGCTCGGAGCATGTAAACCGGCCTCCGCTAGGATTTACCACAGTATTTGGCGTTCATATTTCCAATGGTGTGCTACTCGAAACTGAACTTCAGGTCTTTAGAGTTTCTCAAATTCTTGCCTTTCTTTAGGCTGGATCTAGGCCTCGGCCTAGCATCTCTCAAAGTACAAGTTTCTGCTTTTCAACGCAAGATTGTCTCTATGCCAGATGTCCACACTTTCATGCAAGGTGCTCTACAGATAAAACCTCCCTTTGTCCCTCCTGTGGCTGCATGGGAATTGTCAGTGGTGCTCAAAGCACTTCAGGAACCTCCATTTGAACCTCTGGAATCGGTGGATATCAAATGGCTCACTAGGAAGACTGTTTCTTCTGGCTATAGCATCTGCCAGTAGGGTATCAGATTTAGGGGAGCTTTCATGCCGCTCCCCCTTTTTGATATTTCATCAGGATAGGGCTGTTCTTCGAACTCGCCCAGGCATCCTTCCTAAGGTAGTTTCTCACTTCCACCTGAGTACAGAAATTGTGGTTCCGGCCTTTAATTCATCAGTCCTCTCGGAAGGTGAGGCCTCTTTTGATGTGGTCCGTGCTCTACAGACCTGCGTGGACCGTACTACTTCCATAAGGAAATCGGACTCCCTCTTTGTCCTATATGGATTCCAAGAATGGATGGCCAGCTATCTCACAGGCTTACACGCAGACGGGCCTTCCTGTGCAGACTACAGTTTCTGCTCATTCTACTCACTCTGTGAGTCCCTCGTAGGCAGCCCGGCATGGCGCCTCAGCTGAACAGCTATACGAAGGGGCCACCTGGTCTTATGTCCGCACCTTTCTCAGGTTTAATTCTTTGATTAATTTGCCTCTTGGGATGCTTCCTTCGGGTGTAGGGTTCTATCAGCGCAGGATCGTCCCTGCCCTTGAACAACTGCTTTGGGACATCCCCAATGTCTCCCTGTGGAGCGCTATGGACCCTGAAGAAGAAAATGAGTTATGGTAAAACTTATCTTTTTGTTGACTTTCTTTGAAGTCCATAGGGTCCACAGGGCACCTGCCCTGACACACCTGGCTTCTATGGGTTTCTTCTGTTGGTCACTTGTTTCCTTCTTTGTGTAAGTGTGATTCTTCAGTGTACCAGTCTTTCTTCTCTCCTGTCCTCATTCCTTGGCCTTGTTAACAAAATTGAAGTGCCCTCAGGCTGTGGGTGGCATATAGGGTGAAGGACCAGAGCATCCTGGGATTGAAGAGCTTTGCTGTTGTCCAGTCCTCCAGATTCCACCTACATCCCAATGTCTACGTGTACCCTATAGACTTTGAAGAAAGAGTTAACAAAGGAAAGTTTTACCAGAAATCTCATTTTGTCAAAGTTCACAGAAGTTTCTGCATAGCCGCGGCTAATTGGATATGGCCTGAAGTCTGCAAAATACATCTTGTTAATTGCATACTAGTTAAGTAAAGGGATTTACTAGATTTGCTCTATTGAAGCAGGTAAGTCTCTGCTAATGGCACAATTCACTGGTCTTTCGGACTACTAATGCTGGGCACACTCTGCCAGATAAAATGTCTGTTGGTCTGAGGCATTTTATCTGGCAGCCTGTCACCCTGCAGATATCCTAGGCATACACTGTGAGGTCTCAGTGTATTAGCACCGATATCTGTGCTCCGCCCCAGGAAGGAGACATTACTCTGTTCCTTCCATGGGAAGGAATGGAGGAAATGTCTGTCTGCCAAGGCTGGACATCCTATCCAATATGCGGCCGACATTAAACATACAAAATATTGCAATGGACGGGTATGCTGGACAATCTGGCGTGCCCAACTGATCGATATTTTACCCTCTGCCATCCGTGCACACAGTGCAATTATCGGGGGACATCTGCTGATATCGGGCAGATCGTTCTGATTGTATAGTTTATGCCCAGCATAAGAAATGCACTGTGCTCTCCAGGTGTGGTATGGTATGTTGACATTACATTCATCATGAGACAGTGATGACATAATGGTCCCTGGTGGCCCAGTGGTGACTTACCTTATCCTGATGGCAGCAGCTTCGATTTCTGGTTCCGGCTGTTTTGTGACTTTCAGGTCAGCTGTGTTTCTCCGGCGTTCCGGTAAGTAATTCTCCTATCCTTACCCTAATCCTTACTCCTATCCTTCCCACCTGCAGCCTAACCCTAATGTAGTTTTGACACTGTTGACATTTCACATTGCCTGGCAATGTTTTGACAATGTCAACATCTTTTAGCTGTTGACCTTGTGGTGTCAACATTATGACTGTTGACATTGTCAACGTTTTAATTGCATCTCCCACTGGTAATTGTCACTCTGCCTCTCAACCTCTGGAAGACTTATCAAACCTTGTAGAGAGAGAAAGTACCAACTGATAACACTATGTTCTAGATTTATTTATAAACCTTACTTGTTATAAGAAGAAATGAAATAATTCACACCAATACAGATTCTAAAATAAATGACAATGCTTTTACTTAAAGACAGCGTAATTATACATGTATTTTGCCAATGCAGAGTTACAACAAAAGGTTGTTATTAGCAGCAGTAAGGAATACTTATAAAATAAATTTGTCACACAGTGCAGCATACCAGCCAATTTCATACATACGTACTGCACCAGCACCCTGCAGACCATCGTTGTGTGCACTCTCCTCCCTTCAAGTGTTCCCCGACTGCCTTCTTCTCCCTCTTTCTCTCATGAGCTTTATACTATACTTTTTGGCTATTTCTCCAGTTAACCCAAAAATGGCGAATATTAATTTAATTAATACTCATTCGTGCTAGACCTTAATTAGTTATGTGTCTCAACATATTAACCAAATATTGACATCATTTTCTCTGTTCCCATGTAACTTCTAGCTCCTGCTTCTTGCAGGCCAAGGCTATCTTGATTGACTCTTTTTATAAAGTCTGAGACTTGTCTGCTGCTCTGCACACGCTAAATACTGAAACACTTTAAACCCATGATTCCTACTGCTAGAACAAAATGGCTTACAATTCTTATTGCTAACCACTAAACAAGATGGCTGCTGCATCAGACACAGGATTTGCCTACTTTAAAGGGGATAGACAAGGCTGAAGCCATTCGACAAATAGTCTTCTGCAACTCTCATAACTAATTTATATATTCTCAACTATTTCTATACATTCTTAATTGCAATAAAAGTAATAGTGATATACATAAGCATGCATATATTTGTGAATTGCTGACGAGACATGTACAGTCTGCATATTTTAGTGTTATCACCAACCAATCAACTTGTCATTTTTCAAGCACAACCTGTAAAATGAGTTGGGAGTTAATTGGTGTTTTATTTATCTCAATGTTTTGATACATCTCCCCCCTAAGTCCTCTACTAACTGTATTTTCAATTCACACATTTGGGTGTCATTTTGGAGTAGGGTTTGAAGTGCTCTTTCCAGAAAGAGTAACCGATTGCTGCAGTTCGGCACACTGAGCACTTGTATACTGTTTAACCAAATTTAAGACACATTGGACATAAACAGAGTTCATATGTGAACATACAGGAGAAGTTATCATAAGAATCTTACTTGATACTTAAATGAGTTGGTCTCATTGGGGGTAATTGTTTTCACCTGCAGCTGTTTGTAATTGGCGCCTGACAAAACAATTCAATTGTTTCTCTGGGCACGAATGCTGCGGTCACACAGATTTCTGCTCGTACCCTCCCTAGGCTGCGAGCAGAAATCAGTAAGTCCTGGTTTTCTGTGCCCAAACTGCTTTTTAAGCATGCTAACCAGGACTTCAGATTGGTTTAGCCTCTTTATGCAGCTGAATCCGGTCTATTTGGGCACGACACTTTAGACTGGAGATCTGGCATGAAAAAACAATTTAATTCCCTCCTTTGAGTGCATTGGATAATGTAGACTTCTAAGAATAGTGACTTTTGGGTATCACTACTGTAGATTTGTTGCTACTGTACAGTAAACTAAAAACACAACTTTTGTATCGTAAATTAAAATTGACATTTTCATTCCTCTTCAATAGAAGTCAACTTGTTTAATATTTGGAAGAGCAATATTCTGCTGTGCAGCCAAAAGTTTGATTTAAGGCTTATATGACTTATGACTGCTGCCTTATCTCTACACAGGAGCCTTGGAACTAGATCTCCTGTGTGCTGCATTCTTACAGCAGCTAGACATTTTGCTTTACAAAGAAATAGGTGTATTAGGCATGGAGTTAAGATGCCCTTGGTAACACTTCTGTCTAGTTTACATCCCTTAGTCACCAGTGCCTCATGGATGGTAGATTTGTGCCCGCTTCCCTTTGGGTTCATGGAGGGCAACAGATTAACTTTTGTCCTGAAGTGGTTTATAAAACATAATGGTAAGAAAGAAGCGATACATAGTTGTGCTTTGCTGTACAATATGAACAATAATCATTCTTAAGAATGCCTCTTTCAATAGTGATTTTACTAGTTATACTAACAATAGTACACCTATTAAGTGATTGAGAAAAGCTTTTTCGAAGACTTGAATGGCTTTGTAAAAGATGTGATCATTAAACCTTTGCATCATTTCTTTGTATAATACATATTCGCCCGACACCATTTTATGCCCCACAGTAAGACTTCTGATTACTTTAAAATTACCTGCTCGTTGTCGGGTTTTATGCTCCTTACCAGGGGTTCCATGCTCGTTGCCAGGGGAATGCATGCTTGTTGCTATGGGGTTTATGCTCGTTGCCAGGGTTTTTCATGCTCGTTGCCAGGGGGTTTCACGGGAGAAGATGCAGCTTTCAGCAGCTTCTCCCGGCACTTCTGGGAACGCTGTTTGCATTGCGCTGGCCAAACAGAAACAAGAGGTCCAGTAGGACCTCTAGCATCTATCTCCTTGGCGGCGGCCATTTTTGGATGGCCGTTTTTAGCAGAGTCCATGCGAACGGCTAGTCTGCATGGAATCTGCAGAAAACGACCATCCAAAATTCGCCGCCGCCAAGGAGGAGGCACACTAGAGGTCCAGTAAAGACCTCTAGCATCTGTCTCCTCCTTGGCGGCGGCCATTTTTGGATGGCCGTTTTCTTAATCTGCAGCCCCCAAGCCAAAGTGAGTCAGCCCGTTTTTCACCCCCTGCACGTGCACCTCTAGCCCCCCCTTAGTTCCTGCCCTGAATAAATATTATTGAAGTTTAAGATGGTGTAAACTAACGGGACCAAACTCCCAAAACGTTTTGGGTTTGGTACATAGGGGTCAGATCTAGTGCTAATTAGCAATCTGCCAGATGCTTCTGTGACATTAATAAAATTATGTAGTAACTGCAGTTTCTACATAACTTTATGAAAAAAAGGTTGATACTTAAGCCCCTAAATCCTATGTATATCAAAGATGTTTGCTGGTCACACTGTAACAGGCGTGCCCATTCTATCTTCTGGTTAAACAGTTAAAGCAATATTTTATACAAAATAAACCAATGGATGTAGTGGATAATGAGACAGCAATACTTGTCCTACAGAAATGAAATAATCAAATTACACTACACCTGTTCCTGCAGTTTCCAGTCACTA
The DNA here is from genome assembly GCA_031769625.1 of Taudactylus pleione. Classification (NCBI taxonomy): domain Eukaryota; kingdom Metazoa; phylum Chordata; class Amphibia; order Anura; family Myobatrachidae; genus Taudactylus; species Taudactylus pleione. The sequence goes on along the minus strand of JAUIMM010000156.1, from coordinate 252,905 downwards.
CCAAAAGCATAGCTGGAAACATAGGCCCTGATTCAGAGCCGGACGCTCTGACAGAGCGCTCGCTCTGAATCAGGGCCGTCTCTTCTCCTTTTTGGAGCGGCCTCCTGGCCGCTCGCATAGTTGTGGGTGACCATCCACAGCTATAGTGAGCGGCCACAATGATGGTCTCGCTGCCGCAAGCCCTGGAGTGCTTTTGGCTCTATCAGACATCACTAGTGATGTCATGGGAACGCCTCCGTCTCTGGGCAGCCACGCCCACCAAAGGGGGCATGCTGTCAATCACCATCGACGGCACGCCCCCTTTGGGGCGAGACCCATAAAGGCCATCGTTATTCGGGTCTTGTTGCCCAAGTGTGCATGCGCATCAACCTGCTTGCGAGCGCTCAGCACTCGCGAGCGGGGCTGAATCAGGCACATAGTTCGATGTATAGTTATTTTGAGCTGTTCATAGTCCATATTTGATACATTTTTCCGTGTCGTTTAAAAAGGGATTGACTGGCTCTTACCAATATCTTCTCACTTTAACACTATGGGCCAAATTCAATTTGAGGCGAAAACCCGCTATCGGCGATAATTTTAATTATCCCCGTATTCAATTTCAAAGACTTATCCCCGATGCGAAAAGGTTTTTTAAAAAAAAACGGAGATAACTTTTTTCTCCACAGAATAGCTGGTGAGAGTGCATAATTGTGGTTTAGGGGTGCAGGCTTAGAAAAAAAAAAAATAGCTTGCACCCCTGGGAATGACCCCTAAAATTAATGTATGTCAAAAAAAGTAAAAAAAAAAATAAAAAATCTGAACACCCCAAGAAATTAACTTTAATTTTGGGGTAAAAAAATAAAAAATGGAGAACACACTTCTAAAAGGGCGAAATTAAATCCAGAGGGGTTCTAAAGTATGCGGCAGGTGCATATTTGAAGAAGTTTTTAAAAATTATTTTAGGGACTTTAAAAATATGCTTGCAACCATTTTCATGTACCCCAAATTTGATGGCCATAGTTATTTTTCCCCAAAAAATTGCTAAATGCTATTCTTCATCTTCTCAAAGCCGCATTTATGCACCTGCCGTGGCTATTTAAAAACCCAATTTCCCTTCAGCAGGCATGAACAGGGGTACCCATAGTGATCCCCTATGTCAGTACATCTTTAGGGGGGGCCAAGGATGATTTCCCGAAAATTCCCAGGCTTTTTCGTCATTTCCAGTTTCGCCGGGTCCCGTTTTCGTGGCCTTTTGAAATTTGAATACCGGGATTAACGGGCACGTGCGCAATACTTTTCTGCCTGGAAAACAGGCGAAAAGTCTGGACTTTTCGCCTCAAATTTAATATGGGCCGATTTATTGGTTCTTAATTCATTAATGTATAGTTCTCTTTAACAGTCAATAATGAATTATGGTAGTATTGTGATTCATTTAAGTTTGGTGAGAGATCCGTTACATTGACTGGCTGTTTTGAAAGGTTGCTTCTGTCAGATGCGCCTTCTGTTTATACCATACAGTTTATTGGAGGGGAGGAACTTGTTGGAATAGGATATGTTGGTCAATGGAATGTAATATTGGCCCCAATTATTCTTGTAATTGGAGATGTGCTTTGTCCATTGCTGGACTATTGCTTCCCTTGTTGCTAGTAATGTGACCCAGTAGAGATCAATCCTGTTTGATTTATTTGGGTGGGTAATGGTGTGGTAGTGCCAAGTCTGGAGGGAGGGAATGATTATTGTGCCAGTGTCTTTACTAGCCAATGACCTAATGCAAGAGTTGTTGATGAATGTAAACCTTCCCACTCAGAACAGTCTATTCCTTTATCATTCATCTGGGGGGTGCCTTACATCTGGGTTATGCATAGTGGTGGATGGCGTTGGACACTAGCTAATTGAAAACTGTCTCACACCTCTTATATAACCCTTCCCTTTCCACTGTAAGCTCCGTCTTTTTTTAGTGCCTTTGGTTTAAGGCACTAGCTAGTTAGGTCCTAGCTATTTAGTTGGGATTTATTTGTTTAATTTTAAGATTTTGGGTGCCTAGGCCCTGATTCAGAGACGGACGCTTGCTCTGAATCAGGGCCTGTTTTTTTTTTGTTTTTTTTTAATGTAGCGGCCTCCTGGGCGCTCGCATAGCTGTGGGTTGCCACCCACTGCTATAGTGAGCGGCCATAATGATGGTAGGGTCTCGTGGCCGCAAGCCCCAGAGAGATTTCGGCTCTAACAGAGCTCGTGATGTCAGTGGGGCCGCCCCCAAACGGCATGCGTTCTCATGGGGATGCCTACTTTTGGGCAGCCACCCTCCCGGCCTGCCCACCAAAGGGGGCGAGCTGTCACTCAACATCGACAGCTTGCCCCCTTTGGTGCAAGACCCGGAGCGACTGCCCATCGCTATCAGTCTCGTGCATGCGCACGACTGAGCCGGCTCCGTCGTGCGCATGCTCTCTGGGCCACCATCGACCCGGTTGTGAGCGCTCAGCGCTTGTGACCGGAGCTGAATCTGGCCCTTAGTTCTAAGACAGGTGACGAGCACCAGCAGATTGAGTTAGGTAGATTAGGTTTGTGTGAACAATTTCCCACTCTAAAGACTGTCCCTGAGAGAGTCACCAAACTACCATGTCTCTGGGTCTATCTCCAATCCAGACACATCTGAGGGGGCCACAGACAAAAAGATAAGATTTATTTACAATGGCAGCTGTGTGTTTGTTGTAATTAGCAGCCGATGAGTCTGTCAGACTCTCATCGGCGGCTGCTGCTCCCACTGCGGGAGGCATCTTCCGGCTCCCGCAGTGGGTAATGGGAGAGACGTCTTGATGTCATGACCTCTCCCATAATGCAAAGCAGCTGGAGGAGCCGGTAGCGGCGTCTGGACCAGGCGCGGGGTTTCGGGTAAGTGTTTTTTTTATTATTTTTTTTTTATTACATCTCTACTGGGGGCAGTACCTGGGGGGGGGCCCTACTAGTGGGGGCAGTACCTGGGGTGGATATTACTATTACTACTACTACTAGTGGGGGCAGTACCTGGGGTGGATATTACTATTACTACTACTACTACTACTAGTGGCAGTACCTGGGGGGGATATTATTGCTACTACTACTACGGGCAGTACCTGGGGGGGATATTACTACTACTACTACGGGCAGTACCTGGGGGGATACTACTACTACGGGCAGTACCTGGGGGGATATTACTACTACTGGGGGCAGTACCTGGGGGGATATTACTACTACTACTACCACTGGGGGGATGATACTACTACTACTGGGGGCAGTACCTGGGGGGGATATTACTACTACTACTACTACTACGGACAGTACCTGGGGGGGATATTACTACTACTACTACGGACAGTACCTGGGGGGGATATTATTACTACTACTACTGGGGGCAGTACCTGGGGGGGATATTATTATTACTACTACTACTGGGGGCAGTACCTGGGGGGGATACTACTACTACTACTACTACTACTACTGGGGACAGAACCTGGGGGGGATATTACTACTACTACTACTGGGGGCAGTACCTGGGGGGATATTACTACTACTACTGGGGGTAGTACCTGGGGGGATATTACTACTGGGGGCAGTACCTGGGGGGATATTACTACTACTACGGGCAGTACCTGGGGGGGATGATACTACTACTACTGGGGGCAGTACCTGGGGAGGATATTACTACTACTACTACTGGGGGCAGTACCTGGGGAGGATATTACTACTACTACTGGGGGCAGTACCTGGGGGGGATATTACTACTACTACTACTACTGGGGGCAGTACCTGGGGGGGATATTACTACTACTACTGGGGGCAGTACCTGGGGGGGATATTACTACTACTACTACTACTGGGGGCAGTACCTGGGGGGGATATTACTACTACTACTACTGGGGGCAGTACCTGGGGGGGATGATACTACTACTACTACTACTACTACTACTGGGGGCAGTACCTGGGGGGGATATTACTACTACTACTACTACTACTACTGGGGGCAGTACCTGGGGGGGATATTACTACTACTACTACTACTGGGGGCAGTACCTGGGGGGGATATTACTACTACTACTACTACTACTACTACTACTACTGGGGGCAGTACCTGGGGGGGATATTACTACTACTACTACTACTGGGGGCAGTACCTGGGGGGGATATTACTACTACTACTACTGGGGGCAGTACCTGGGGGGGATATTACTACTACTACTACTACTACTATTACTACTACTGGGGGCATATTACTACTACTACTACTGGGGGCAGTACCTGGGGGGATATTACTACTACTACTGGGGGCAGTACCTGGGGGGGATATTACTACTACTACTACTGGGGGCAGTACCTGGGGGGGATATTACTACTACTACTACTGGGGGCAGTACCTGGGGGGATATTACTACTACTACTACTGGGGGCAGTACCTGGGGGGATATTACTACTACTACTACTGGGGGCAGTACCTGGGGGGATATTACTACTACTACTACTGGGGGCAGTACCTGGGGGGATATTACTACTACTACTACTGGGGGCAGTACCTGGGGGGATATTACTACTACTACTACGAGGAATACCTGGGGGATATTACTACTACTACTGGGGGCAGTACCTGGGGGATATTACTACTACTACGAGGAATACCTGGGGGATATTACTACTACTACTGGGGGCAGTACCTGGGGGATATTACTACTACTACGAGGAATACCTGGGGGATATTATTACTACTACTACTGGGGGCAGTACCTGGGGGGGGGATATTACTACTACTACTATTACTACTACGGGCAGTACCTGGGGGGGATATTACTACTACTACTGGGGGCACTACCAGGGGGGGATATTACTACTGGGAGCACTACCAGGGGGTGGGATTACTGCCAGTAGCTGCTGCGTTTCCCACCCTAGACTTATACTCAAGTCACTAAGTTTTCCCAGTTTTTTGTGGTAAAATTAGGTACCTCGGCTTATACTCAAGTATATACGGTATATTATATTTTTTTTTACTGCACTGTATTCTCTGATAGGCAGTAATATAAAGGGGTGTATGTGAGACATATTTTATTTTACCTTTGGTTTATTGGCAAAGAATTTGGTGTTCTAGGGGGCAGGGCTTTTTTGCATTTTTAAACAGTTTAATGAAGACCCCTATTCTCCAGTCTTTCTTCTTCAGGGTCCATAGGGATGCACAGGGATACCATGGGGAATGTTATGGTTGGAGACCAGGCACAAAACTGTTAAAGCTCCAGGATGCCTTGGGTCCTCCATATATACCCCGCCCCTAGCCATAGGACTTCAGTTGTTCACACCTTTGTAACGGGATTGTTCTGGCAGTCCTAAGCTTTTATTTTGTTATGTTTTCTGGGTTGGCAGTACTAAGCGTCGGAATCAAGACTCATATACTGTGACTCCATCTACCTCCGCCAGGCCGCATCACCAGTAACGGATGGTGCTTTTGGCGGGTCGCGACTAAGCTTGCTAACTGCAACCAGATGTACGGTGATGTAAGGTAAGGCGATTCCCTGCTTACGGGGAATTGCGCTCGGCAGTCCTTGCTTCTGGTATCAGACGCACCAGAAGCTGCTGCTGTTAGCGCCAGGGATTGTCCACGTCCTAACTACACCACCGGGACCTTATCTCCTGATGCTGGGGATTGGCAGCAGACTTCTGCCACGAGGCTAGCGTGCTTGGCTGGATAACGCAGCCTAGGGGAGATGGGTGCTTCCCTGGTAGCTCCTCCCCCGACCCAGACGCTGTCCCTACAAAAGGTTTTCGCTCGTCTGGGTTCCTCCGCCTACCCTCCAAGTGTATGAGACTCTCACGGTCCATGTTCAGTGCGCCCTGTAGCTGTTGGTCTCAGGAGGGTTTGGGTCAGTCTCCCTGTATACATTTCCCTTTGTTAAGGTATATGGTGCTCTATGTCCTACCATACGTTTTGTGTCTGTGTAGTTGATTTAGAGTCGATTGTAATTAATACATATGCATTGTATGTGACTGTTTGCTAGCTACTGTATTGACAGTCTTTTATTTCTGTCTGTCAATTATAACTATCACTGTTTTCTCTTTCCATCCTTTTGGGGTGGAGGTCGTTTCGGAGTACTTCATATTCATTTAGATTTTGTGAAGGCTGTCACATATCATTGCGATTATTGCCTTTTTATTTTGAACATAAAAGTATACAGGAGGGGGAGCCTATTTGTCCCCTCAGGATATTAAGGATGGTTTTGTGTGTTGTCTGTCATAAAGAACCACGTAACCAGTCCGGTTTACTTGTCCCTGGACAAGAGCTTTCTTGGGTATCCTCTTTTTTTTTTTCCCACAGGTAATGATGCAGTTTGACTGCTGCAACTATGCTTCCTTGGATGGGGTGTCCACAGCATGCTATGTTTGCACCTCTTATGCATCCTACCTGCAAGAATGTTTATGTACATTCTAGTCGGAGTATGGCACCGTCTAATGTTGATAGCAGACCGGTAGTTACTAAGGCGCCGAAGCGTAAGTTATCTTTTTCAGTCTGCACAACATATGGACTCAGACGCATCATCTGAGGATTCAGATGATACGCAAGGTTCCTCTCCAGGGCCTAGCTCTGGGGAGGACGACCATCCGTCCACAGGGGGTGTTTCTCCTTTGAGGGTGGTTAAATCAATCCTAGACATTCAGGATGATGAACTAGCTCATAGTAAGAAGGATACAGTGTTTAAACACCATCGGAAGGTGGTCAAAACTGAGTTCCCTGTATTTGAACAGCTCACTGAGCTTATGGATGAGGCATGGAGTAACCCTGACAAATGTTTCTATGTGAATAAGAGAATAACATCGTTATATTCTTTCCTGGCTTCTTTATGTGCTAAACGAGAGGTACCTTCTACTGTGGATGCTCATGTAATGCATTTGATAAAAAATGCTACTTTGCCTATTCCGTCAGCATCTTCACTGAAGGATTCCATGGATAAAAAGGTTGGGCCTGTCTTAAAATTACTTTTTCATCTGCAGCTCTTACTTGTACAGCTATGGCTGGAGACTGGGTAGCCAAAGCGGTTGAAGAATGGTTGGGAGCAGTGAAAAATTACTTTACCAAAACCAGAGAACAGATGTATATCTCTCATACGGGAAGCGGCTTCCTATCTGGGAGAAGCTGCTGTAGATGCTGGAATTTTAGATTCTAAAAAATCAGCAGCTTCAATGGTGGCAGGCGTGGCCCTTTTTTGGTTAAGATCCCGGAAAGCTGATACAGGATCAAAGAGGGCGCTAGAGGTTTTACCTTTCTATGGAAAAGTACTTTTTGGAGCAGAGTTGGTTAAAATAGCTACTCTGGCAGCTTCTAAGTTAGCAGGTCTGCCATCTACGGCAACTATAAAGTCTAGACAGGTTTTTCTTTTCGGTCCTTTGGTTCTCGGGGACGAGCAAGGGAACAGCCTTCATCTAAGGTATCTGGTATTTGATAAATATCAAGGTGACTAAGAGGTCTAGCCCGGCAAGACATCCAGCTTCTAAACTGGACGACAAACCCTCTGCCTGATGTGGCTGGCCTCCTCCTGGGGGATCCCAGGGTGGTAGGCCGACTTCTTCAGTTTACGGATTGTTGGCATCAAACAGATGCCTGGGTCCGAGAAGTGGTGTCTTAGGGGGGTATGCCTTCACTTTCAAAAGGCACCCTCCCTCAGAAGTTTTTTTTTTTTTTTTTTTTTGCACAGATCCCACATCGGATGTGGTCAAGGCCTTGGCCTTTTAGGAAGCCATACACTCCCTGTTGTAGGCAGGGGTAATAGTCCCAAATGAATAAAAAAGGATGAGAATTCAATATCCTCTCAATAATTTTCTTAAATTCTGGAAGGTAACCTTCCTCAATTGTACATGTGGAAAGAAAAAAGGAAAGACTCCCAATAGTGTAAGACTGTTTGCTCAAATTTCTACATATTCATCAAACACCGAACAGTAATGCAGAAATTGACGCTCACCAGACAGTGTGGTCTAATTTAGAGGTAGACAATAAGGCAAGATAAACGGATGATTGATCCCGGAGTACACATTCCTCAGTTGTACATATAAAAAGTATAGAAGCACCTCATAGTGTAACACTATTTTATTCACTTTAAAACTTCACATAAACAAGATAAATGTTTAGGGAATATGCAGAATGGACACTCACCAGATGGTATAGTCTACATCAGTGATTCTCAAACTCTGTCCTCGGGACCCCACACAGGTCACGTTTTACAGGTCACCCAGCAGGTGCACAGGTGTATTCATTACTCACTGACACATTTTAAAAGATCCACAGGTGAGCTAATTATCTCCCTTGTTTCTGTGAGGAGACCTGGAAAACATGCACTGTTTGGGGTCCTGAGGACAGAGTTTGAGAAGCTGTGGTCTACATAGTGTAGAGGTAGACAATAAAGCAAGGTAAGGCAAAATACCAGGTCCCCCTTCGGGAGAACAGCGTCTCCCGGCTAGGCAAAGGTCCACTGCACTCCCTATTTCCTCCTCATCAACGCTTTTCAATACACAAGTATCTTTTTCAAGGCATGAGTAGTAATGCTACAAAGTACAATTTTTATACAGCTCATTCCCAAGAGATCCTTCTCCATAGGTGAGGCCTATTTCCAGACATGGCATCTACTAGTTTGATAAACTGTCCACATATGCACTTAAAAAACTTTTCTATTTAGTCCAATGCATAGTTTCTCACACATGTAGAACTCAGGTGTGATTATGGCAAAGAGACCTTAATCCACGTGTGGCCATTTCTTTCCGTTGACCGGAAGTCCTGTGCCAGCTTCTGATAGAATCCTTCTTGGTCCCCGATCTCTTTGTATATAAGTAATCTCCTTGGGACCGGAAGTGTCGCGGCCGCCATATTGCGTTCTTCCTGTGTTCCATGCAGGGGAACCGTCCCCTTACATCCTTTCTGGTGACTTATTTCCGTGTCCGCAAATTTCAGAAAAGGCAATAGGAATATATTGGTACTTCAATGCGTCTATTAACAACTGGGGGTAGTCCATATTTGAGTGGTCCATATTATATTCTGGCCAGCGGCCATAATCATGGAGTATGCCTTGACAATGAAAAATAAATAGCAGCAATAAAATATTACTTAAAATCAATATAGTAAATCATAGCTATCCTCAGCAATTTCCACATGTACAATTGAGGAAGGTGACCCTCCAGAATTTTTAAGAAGAAAATTGTGAGGATATTGAATTCTCATTCTTTCATTCATTTGGAAATTGACTGCTTTATCGTCCACCATCATATAGTAGTGCTTGCTGGTGGTGACTTTTTTTATATTTCAATCTTATTTCTTTGGTATTGGGTGTTACCATTTTATCACTTGGTGTTTTAAGCAGTTTATGGCGCATTTACCTTTTACTTAAATCTATTTTCTTGTATGGGGAATAGTCCCGGTTCTTGTGTTTCCACAGGGAAGGGGTTATTATTCCAATCGATTTCTGGTTCAGAAAACGAATGGGGCTTATCGCCCTATACGAAATCTAAAAATCCTCCAACAGGTTTATCCATGTACCCAAGTTTCGTATGGAAACTCTCTCGATCAATTATTTTGGCAATGGAGCCGGGGGATTACATGGTTTCCTTGGACATTCAGGATACATATCTGCATGTTCCTATTATACCATCCCACCAGCAATTTTTACGATTTGCTGTCCTTCATCAGCATTACCAATTTCAGGCTCTACCCTTTTGCCCTATCTACGGCTCCCTGGGTTTTTACTAAGATAATTGCAGTCATGACTGCAATCTCAGGCGTCAGGATTTAGCCATATCTGGACGACCTTCTGATAATGGCACAGACTCAATTTGTTTTACAAAACCATCTTCAACTGACCATAACCTGCTTACAAAAGCACGGCTGGGTCATCAACTGGAATAAATAGTCACTTTTCTCCAACACAGCGGATGGTACATCTGGGAGTTGTTCTGTATTCTCAGACACTGTTTCTGCTAGAGGACAAGATTGTGGCCCTATCATTGCAAATACACAAGCTGCTTCGAAAGCGTAGAGTATCCATTCTGCTAGCAATGCAGGTACTGGGATCAATGGTATCCACCTTCGACATGGTGGGGTATGCTCCGTTCCATTCCAGGCCTCTGCAAAGATTGATTCTCTCCAAGTGGAATGGACAGTATTATAGAATGGAGTCCCAGAGGATCCTTCTTACTCCAGAGGTTCGTCACTCCCTCCTGTGGTGACTGAGAGGATCATCTGTACAAAGGGCATCCATTCTGAATTCCAAACTGGGTACTACTAACCACAGACTCCAGTCTTCACAAATGGGGAGCAGTGACAGGTACTAACACCTTTCAGGGAAGAAGGACAAATCAGGAAAGTAATCTCCCAATAAATATTCTAGAACTGTGAGTAGTATACAAAGCACTTTTCAGAGCACAGGACCTGCTTCAGGTCAAGCCAGTCCAGATCCAGTACAACAGTGGCCTACCTCAATCACCAGGGAGGCACAAGAAGTTACGCAGCCATGAAAGAGGTGACAAAGGTTCTGATTTGGGTGGAACATAATCTTCCGTCCATCTCGGCAATATTCATACCAGGAGTACTCAATTGGGAAGCAGACTTAAGTCGCCAGGTGGTCTCTCTCCATCCGGGAGTGTTTCTGGTAAACACATGGGGTCTGACAGAAATAGATCTCATGACATCACGTCACAACCACAAGTAACCTTTTTGGATGCATTGGCAGTAAGATGGGACTTCAAGCTGGCGTATCTCTTTCCTCCAATTTCCCTCCTCCCGAGAGTTCTCAGAAAATTCAAGCAGGAAGGTGGAACAGCAATACTGGTGGCTCCGGCTTGGCCCAGACGTCATTGGTTCACTGTCATACAGAATCTGTCACTAGACAGTCCGTATTCTCTACCTCTATGGCAGGATCTGCTAACGCACGGTCCTTGCCGGCATCCGGATTTACCTTGTCTGGCTTTGACGATGTGGCTCTTGAATCTTCCATCTTAAGAGCAAAAGTTTTTTTCCAATACTGTAATTCAGACTGCTTAGGGCACGAAAGCCTGCCTCTGCCCTCATCTTTTTACAGGGTCTGGCATTCTTTTGGTCAGTGGTGTGCCCACAGGAAGTATGATTCTAAGGTGTTCAGGATTTCCAGGTACTGGCTTTTCTCCAGGCGGGTTTAGACCGTGGTCTCCGCCTGGCCTCTTTTGAAAGTGCAGGTTTTTGCACTGTCAGTCTGGTTCCGGAGGAAGATTGCCTCGTTACCAGATATTAGATTGATTTTTTTTTTTTTTTTTTTTAGGGAGTCCCGTGAGTTCCGCCTCCTTCTGTTCCACCGGTAGCACAGTGGGATTTGTCATTGGTTCTTAAGGGGCTACAAGCTCCCCCATTTGAACCATTGAACTCTGTAGTTTTGAAATGGTTGACAGCAAAGTCACTTTCTTCTTGCTATCTCTCCTGCACGCAGATTCTGATTTGGCAGTGCTTTCTTGTCGCTCCCCATTTTTTGATTTTTCACCAGGATACAGCTGTTCTTCTTACTATGGAGGGTTACCTTCCTTAGGTAGTGTCCCACTTTCATGTGAATGAAGAAATTGTTGTTCCAGCTTTTCAAGCTCCAGATCTTTCTGTAGATGAAGCCTCCCTGGATGTAGTTAGTGCTCTCCGTATCTGTGAAGCGCACAACCTCTGTTAGAAAATCCGATGCTCTTTTTGCATTATATGGTTTTAACAAACGACGGTTGCCAGCTAATAAGCAGACTCTGGCGAGATGGCTACGCATAACTATCTCTAGTGTACTCACAGGCTGATCTCCCTGTCCCAAACACGGTGACACCACATTCTACTGTCTGTGGGCCCATCGTGGGCATTTAGTCGTGGTGCCTCTGAACAGTTGTGCAAGGCAGCTACGTGGTCTTCTGTCCACACTTTTTTCTTAGGGTCTATGTTTTTGATACTTTTGCCTCTCAGGATGCTTCCTTTTGGTGAGGAGTTCTTTTCTGCCACTTGACTCACCTGGCTTGCATGGGTAAATTTTGTCTTTCGGGCACAGATTCCCTCATTTTGTGTAAGTGTTTCTGATACAATTGCTTTTCCTTCTCTTGCCTTCAGGCTTGTTAACTAAACTGAAGTCCTATGGCTAGGGGCGGGGTATATATGGTGGATGACCCAAGGCATCCTCGGAGCTGAAGCTTTAACTGTTTGGTGCGTGGTCTCCAACCATAATATTCCCCATGGCATCCCTGTGGACCCTATGGACATAGAAGGAAACGAGTTATCTTTCGAAGTCTACCATTACTCTTATTTTTTCTTTTCATTCAGGGCTACACTTTTTCTATGAGGTAGCTATCTGTTTGGAGTAGACTTGTCTGTCTTTCTCAGTATGGATAAGCTAGACAAGGGTTCTAAGAAACAAATGATTGTTTATACTTATACAAACTGTGGGAAAAAAATGCCGAAAGGTTCCAGGTTCACTCTGCAAGTTGTTAATGGGGAAATCAATCACCAGGATGTTCGGCTGAACAGTGGGCCTGATTGGGCTAGGCCTATGGCGGACGCCGTACGTAAATTTACGTCACTTTCAGGAGAAATTATATCCTGTGCTCAAACTCCATCCAGCGCCTGGATGATAAAGGCTGTCAGCCCATGGTTAAATCAGATTTCTGTTTTTCAAACGGGATGAATCTGAAGCTTACTCCTTAGCTGATCAGATTTCAGAAGCTGTAACCTATATTGGTGACTTTTTTTTATTTTTTATTAGATACTTTTCAGGTACAGTCTCATATTTCAGCCTTAGCTGGTTCTGCCAGGCATTCACTATGGCTTAAAACATGGAAGGCTGACATGGAATCAAAACCTGCTTTAGAGGTATTGCCTTTTGAAGGAAGTTCTTTGTTTGGTCTAGAGTTAATTAAAATTATATTTCTGGTTATAGGAGGAAAAAGTCCATACTTTCCTGTAACTACACCTAAAATAAAAACTCCTAGGTTTCGTTCTTTTCGGAGGAAGCCTTCAGGCTTTTTCCGAAGAGGGACTTTTAGGCGATGGGGTGGCCCCAACACCATACAGTCTGCTGCTAAGCCACAGGTAGATCCACATGTCTGTCATGAAACTGGGATCTGTTCTCTGGTAGGAGGTCACTTAACCAAGTTCCGGAAAGATTGTACCATTTCCAATCCCGATTTTTTTTTTTTTTTTTTGGGCTAAGTCGATTAGTCAACAGGAGTTGCTTATTGGATTTGGAGGGTCCTGTTCCAAAAAGATTATTTTCCACTCCTCTCCCTGTGGATGGTTGCAGAAAGGCAGATTTCTGACTCTGGAGTAGAACCCCCAGGCTTTCCTGTAGTACTGGAGCTGGAATAATTACTCCAATCTTTTCTTAGTAGACAAAACAGACCAACTCATTCTCAATCTCAGGATTGGGGGTTGAATGCTATCTTCACTTGGAGAAATTCAAGATGGAGTCAATAAGGTCAGTCATTTGTTCTATGGAGGGAGAGTATTTTCTGGCTTGCATAGATATCAAGAACACCTATCTACATATTCCTGTAAGGAAAGGTCCTCAACATCTGTGGTTTGCAGTGGGGCAATGGCATATTCAGTTTCAGGCCCCTGCCATTCGGTTTGGCCACCGCCCATAGAGTATTTACAAAGGTATACATGATATTCCTACTCAGGAGAGAGGGGATAAATGTGTTGGCTTATCTGGACAATTTGTTGCTAAAGGCTCCCTCAATAGCTCTATCGCAACAACCTATTTAGATTATTATAGGAATGCAAATATTCGGCTAGATCATCAATTTTCCCAAGATCAAATTTTGTTCCATCCCAGAGGATGGTATTTTTGGATCTTCTCTTAAACACTCAGTGTCGGGAGTGTTTCTGCCGCAGGCAAAGAATCAGAATCTGCAATCCTGAATAAGGACCGTTTTATAGATTTCTCATATCTCAGTTCTAATGGCTATGCAGATAATTGGAAAAATGGTAGCTTCGTTCGAAGCTGTTCATTTTGCCAGATTTCACACCTGACCTCTACAGAACAAAAATTGCTTCATCGATGGGTAAAACCAGACCCTCTATTAAACAATCAGATGTTCAGATTATTACAGCAGACTTGGAGGTCTCTCTGGTGGTGGCTGCAGGATGCAAATTTTAACAAAGTTTGCCAATTGTCAGTAAAAGACTAGACCATTGTCTTCACAGATGCCAGCGGTAACAGGCTGGGATGCGGTGGTTCTGGACAGACACTTACAGGGTCCTTGGTCTGTTTAGGAGACAGCTCTTCCTATCAATATACTGAAACTAAGGGCAATTCGATACATTGATTCAGGCTCAATGCGATCTAAAGAATTTACCTGTACGAATTAAATCAGACAATGTGACAGAAGTTGCTTATATAAAAAGCAGGGTGGCACACACAGCTGGCTAGCAATGAGCGAGGTTTCTCACATCCTTTATTGGGCAGAAAATTAGGTCCCAACTATTTCAGCAATTTACATTCCAGGGGTGGATAACTGGGAGGTGGACTTCTTAAGTTGCCACAGTGTGCACCCAAAAAGATGCCAAGGTACAGATCTCTGTCCCGGCATCCCTGGTGGATGCCCTGACCACACCTTGGGTGTTCCAGCTGGGTTACATCTTTCCTTCTCTGGTAATGTTACCAAGTGTAATTCAGCTGATTTGACAGGTGGCATGGCCGGTCATTCTTGTGGGTCCAGACTGGCTGCGCCGTCATTGGTAAACAATTGTTCGGAGCATGTTTGCAGACGTTCCGTATTGTCTACATCTGGGTACAGATCTGTTGCTTCAGGGTCCATGCCATTGCCCCAATTTGCATCGCTTGGCTTTGTTCTTAAATCCTAAATTCTGAGTGCCAAGGGGTTTTCAGAAACTGGTGAATACCATGATACAGGCTTGTAAACCAGTTACTTCCCAAATTTATCATCTGATATGGAAGATGTATATTTCCTGTTGTGAACAACACAAGTTGAAACCTGAAAGGTTCCAAGTGTCTCACCTCTTGTCTTTTCTGCAAGAGGGGTTGGTTAAAGGTCTGAAATTGTTCTCTTAAGGGACAAATTTTGGCCTTATCAGTCCTGTTCCAACGGAAACTGGCCACCATTCCAGAAGTTCAGACTTTCTTGCAGGGGGTTCTTCGCATACAGCCTCCGTATGTTCCACCGGTTCCTCCTTGGTACTTGAATTTACTTTTTGAGACCCTCCAAAAGGCACCATTTGAGCCTTCGGAGTCTGTAGAATTGCAATATTTCACTCTGAATGTTTTTTTTTTTTTTCTCTTGGCCATTGCTTCGACCAGAAGGGTATCTGAATTACTGTAGGGGCTCTTTCATGTAAAGCTCCGCTCATCATTTTTCATGAGGATAGGGTAGTGTTGCGCACTAAACCTTTCTTTCTGCCAAAGGTGGTATCTGCTTTCCACATTAAGAAAGATATTTTCTTCCAGCTTTTCGCCAGGATTTAGTGACTAGTGAAGATTCTTCCTTAGCACTGTTGGATGTGGTACGTGTGTTATGCATTTACTTGGACCGTACTGCGTCTCTGAGGCGTAAAGTGTCCCTATTTGTTTGATACCCCAAAAAGAGGCTGGCCTGCCTCAAAAGGGTCCATAGCTAGATGGGTCACTTCTGCCATTAGGCAGGCATAATTGTCCTCGAATGCGAAGATTCCGGCCTCAATTCAGGCTCATCCGACTCGTGCTGTTGAAGCCTCTTGGGCTGTACCACATGGTGCCTCAGTTAAGCAGCTCTGCAAAGCAACTTCCTGGTCATCCGTACACACATTCGCAAAACGTTACCACTTCCATACATTTGGCGCAAAAGATGCCAGTGTTGGGCTGAAAATTCCTAGAGTGGTCGGTTACGATGCCCTCCTCTTTAATTGGCTTGTTTTGGTAAGTCGCCCAGATGTAAGGTATCCCCCCAGACGGATGATAAAGGAAAACACAAGCCTGGCCTAATCTCCTTATACCCTGCCCCCAGCCAGGGGCCATCTGTTTGAGTTTGGTGCCGGCAGGAGCTGGGCACCAGTTATAGGGGGGCTGCTTTAGGTGGTATACCGCAGCTTCTTTATTTTATAATAATTTTTACTGAGTGGACAGTGTAAGGTGTCCTATAGGATGCCCCCACTGCCGCGCCAGTGGGCGCAGCACTGGCGACTAGGTCAGTGACTTTAGCTGCAGACTCCTACACACCGGAGATTCAAGCCACAGCCAGTGCTATCCGGGGCCAAGGTAAGACTGCTCCCTGCCAGCAGTGAAATCAGACACTGGAGGGTGTCTGATTTCAATGCCCTATCATATAGCTCTCCGTTCCTTGTCTTCCATTCAGACAGGCCTGTGCTGCATTTTCTCCTTGGCTACCTTCCCAAGGTGGTATACTGCTTCCACATTAATCAGGAGATTGTGGTACCTGCTTTTCAGACTGCGGATTCTTAGCCAGAAGCTTCCTTGGATGTGGTGGTAAGGGCTCTTCAGCTTTGTCAAAACGACCATGACGCAAGTCAGATGCTCTTTCTTATGACGTTCATAAGACTGGCTGGCCAGCTACTAAGCAGACCTTGTCTCGCTGGCTCTGCTCTACTATTCGAAAAGGTGAACCGTCCTACACCTGCCGTGGCGATTGCCCATTCCACCCTGTCAGTGGAGACTTCTTCCTGGGCAGCACTCTGTGGGTCTTCTGCTGAACAGCTCTGTAAGGCGGCTGCCACTTGGTCATCTGCTCTTACCTTAATCAGGTTTTATGTTTTCAATACTTTTGTATTCTTGCCTTCCTTCTCCTTCACCTTTGCCTTGCTCCTGCTGTGGGCTTGCAAAATAAACTGATGGCCTCCTGGCTGGGGATGGGTTATATCCCTGTGCCTTCTATGGAGTCGAAGAAAAAGACTTGACAGGTAAAAACATAAGTCCTTCTTTTTTTTTTCTTCTTTTTTTTTTGTGGACCCCCCCTTCCACCCCCACTGTAAAATAAGTTTATCCCTAGATTGTGATTATCTGGCTGGTGTGTTAAAAACTGTGCAGGTATAGTAGTTGTTAAAGCTCTGCAGAGTGTTTTTGGGGAGTTGTATAGAATTGGTTAAATCATTCAATTCTGTTTCTTTTAAGCCAAGCATGAAGCTGTGTTGCATGAGTTGGTCCCTTAATGCATCAAGTGCTTATTGGCATGGTATGCCTGCTGTGCCCTTAGGATGGTAAACTGCGAATAGAAAGTTTTTAATATTTCCCATGAAGACCTCCTTCAGTTGGTGTCCTTGACAACAATTGAACATGAGCCCCTTCACAACGAATGAAACAACTGTGAGCCGCAAGACTACAGTATTAACGAACACGCATGGGGATTAAGCCAGCGGCACTGCCATGCTGCACTAGGCTAACAGCAGCTGGTAGCGAAGTGTGTGGGTGTTGTGTCTGAGATGTTGCCGTGTACAGTTCATGCAAAGAGATGTAATTGGCCCCACTGGGCTCTGTCCAGCTTCTCTGTTAAAGAAACTACATAAAAGATGTTTCTCTATAGCTGCTGAAGGCTGGAACTCTGTCATGGTAATGTCTAAGGTATTATTCTGATCTCTGTATGTAATATCTGTAGAGCTAAAGAAAGATGGTGGGAACTCATTCAATTTTTTTTTATTTTTTTTAAATGGATTGTTTAAATTAAGGAAAACTTGTGGTTGACTAAATCCCCGTAAGAGAATAGCTAGGTAGCTGAACATCAGTCCCAATGCCGTGTAACAACATGAAATGGGAAAGTAATTATGTTTTCAGTGGGAACATATTTATACAGTGATGCGAAATAGAATTTACAGAGGAACATTACAGGAGCCCATGTGAAAATCTAAGCTAATATTACAGAACTTATCTTCTAGGGGCCAGTTAAAGAAAATAAAATATCTGAGCAATGGCTGCCATTGCATTGCTGCTATAAGCTGGATATATACTATATGATTTATCATACGCTTTCTTTAAGACACGGATCGGATTGATATATATCATACACAAGGTATAGTGCACAGGTTTTGCACCTCAGTCTTCCGGACCCCAAACATATTGCATATTTTCCAAGTTTCCTCACAGAATCACAAGTGAAATAATTAGCTCCTTCTGTGGATTTTTTTTTTTTTTTAAATGTGTTAGTGAGTAATGAATACACCTGTGCACCTGCTGGGTGACCTGGAAAATGTGAACTGTTTGAGGTCCTGGGGACAGAGTTTGAGAACTGGTATAGTGTGTATGCCTGAACTGTTGATCCCAGCTGTCGTGAATTGCATTGTCCCATCTGCTGTCCTACACATCAGATGGGACAATGCAATGGATGACTCCTATTGATACATGCTGCATGTAACTATACAATTGCACTGTCGTATGGTGGATCGTGCAGTGTGCACGGCGCACGTGATGTCATTACATCTATCGCTGGGTCTCAGTGGTATGGTGTATACCCAGCTTTAGTAAGTTGTTTACCTCTTTCTGTTGAAGCAGGGGTCCAGATCAGGTGATGCACAATAAATAAATAACCTCCTAAGGATGCCAAGAGGGCAGTTACCAATGGCAGTGAGTTGCCAGCATGTATGCAGTTTCTACCATTGTGAGGGCATGCATGTTTGTGAGTTAGGGTGGATCACCTTTTAAGTCCGCTTACGAATACCCACTCTTTGTAGATACTGCTCGGGCTATATAAATTTTACTTTAAATGCTTGCAATCCCCAAATGCCCTTTGCCCAAGAAGTGTCTGTAATAGGCTACAATGATTAGAATGCTTAAATACTAGCAGAAAAACAAACTATGCATAGGATAATGGTTTGCTTAACTTCGGTAAAGGTCATTAAAAAGAAATAAAACATTAATAAAGCAACATTAGGAGTGCATCATGTATTACTTTGGAGAATCTTTGAGGATAATGGGCATGGTTAACTTCCAATTCGGCTGTCTTGTTTTTAAAAAATAAAATAAAAATTTGCATCATAAAGATGGAATATGGAGTACAATTGTGATGTCTTTCACATTACAATCAGTTACAAAATGGTTGACAAAATACACTTGAAAAGGAGCATGTACTACATAGAAGTATAGTATAAACAATTCTATTAAACATAAATGAAATATCAAAGCTTCTCTACATTCGAAAAGCATTCTGTATGCATAGCAATATATGTAAATAAAGATAAACTAAGACCAATAAGTTCACCCACACCCCCCCTTTTTTTTTTTGATAATTTTTGTCTATACAAAGCTAAACAATAATAGAAATAGAAAAAGGAAAAGACAGGGCAGAAAGGGGAAGTAAGTAGCGAGGGAGGCAGTGGGATCTACAGTCCCAGAGGTGTTTGGATATAAAATGTTAGATATGTGGATGTATTCAATCATTAAGAGACCAAGAGGTGTTTTCAAAAATTGTCATGATGTGATTAGAGTTGGCAGTTTGTAAATGGTCTAAATATACCTCTTGTGTGTTATAAAATCTCTACTCCTTTTTTTATTTATACTAGGGCTGTACATCTCTCAATATAAAACTGCAAGTGATTCATATTTACGGAATGCCAAATCAGCTGTCTTAAAATATTCACATCTTGTGTCCTCCAGTCCTATATAGTGTAATTGTAATGCAATACTAACCTTAGGCAGTAGATGGCTGTAGTGTGACATACCATTTAATGTTTTCATCATAAATAAAGCTGTAACAGCAGATGAATCTAACATTTCAGTACAACAGGGACACACAGAAAGGTATAACTTGCCTTAAATACATTCGCCAAGTGTACTTCGAGCCCGTCGCAGTTTCAGCTCCCTGACATCAGTGCATACCAGTCACCACAGAAACGGCAAGTTTTCGGCTAAAAGTCTGTCTAAATATTGTGAGGCAAGCTTAATAATCTGCATATAAAGATCTAATCTAAGCAGACTGCATTAATTAGCGTAAAATGCATGTTTCTTCAATACATAGCATAAAATAAAGTCCTTGGTAAGTGTCTGTTTGGGCTAATCGCAAGAACCACAGGACGGATTTTGATGCAGTTGTCACTATTCTATAGAGCATTTGTTGAAGGTTTAGCCGTACAAAACATTAATGTATAACAAGGACTGAAGCATTGAGGTAGTGAAGCCAGTCAATGAAAAAACTAATGTCTGAGCGCTTTCTTGGTTTATGCTGCCTAAACTGTTTAATATATCAATGATGGATTTTATTTTATACCACAGATCTACATAATCAGACCCCTTAGTTTTGGATCACTAAAAACTAATGGCCACAATGTTTTGGCCTGTATGTGAATTAGTGCACTGGCATGACTATAATATTTAACCTATGGGATATTTTTTTGAGCTGTGCATAGTTGTAAAATTGTCATTCATCTTGAAATTTTGAACACTTTGTCCCAAGTGGCAATAAGTTGTTTACAATCCTAAGCACGAATGGAATTTGGAGACCAAAATATTGCGTGTTGTCTGTTCCTCAATACTAGTAGTCCTTCACTTTCAAAAATTGTAAATAAGGGAATTCCTTTTTCAATGGGTGATTGTGGAAGCTGCTGTGTGAAAGGAGCTTGTTCCTGTCAATTGATTTGGTGATAATAGTCTCCAAACCATGTACTTGTTTTTTATTTGTGATGTCCAAGCAATACACAGAATTCTGATGATATACAAATGTAAACTGTACTGGACAATTCTTTAATTGTGTTCTACTGTTAATTGAACAAACTGTTCTTTGATACATGACCAAAATATGTTTTCTATGTATTTTAAGAGTGGTTTTAATTTTTATCTAGAGAGGTGCGCCGACCTCCGCGTGCTTTGGTTTTGGATCTGTATTTTTTTCAGAAAGTGAGGAAAAAAAGCTAAAATCACATAATTTGGGCCTATTTTTTTCCTATAGTAATATTAACCTCAATATCATCCATTTCCGGTCAGTTTTTACCACCTCACTGCTCAGAATATTGTTTTCTCTTTTCGCCAATATAGGCCAAAGGCTGCAGCGAGCTAGCTAGCTAAACGAAGGGACCGAGCAGTGGTACAAATGCATAGCAGTTTAAAGAATGACATCTATGAAACCTTGCCACACAGCCGTGGCAGACAAGATGGCAGTTTGATAAACTATAAAAATGTTTGTCGTCTATGCAAAGACAGTCACTTATGCCCCAAGCAGTGCATAATGCAAAGAGGTGCAAGATGAAATCCTCCTTGGACTCTTATGTTAAACAGGAAATGCACAGTTTAACAAACCAATCACTTCAGCGACCGGGACTGCCACTTGTAGCTGCAGTGATTGGTTTATTTGGGCCCCCACAAAACATGCTACCAATGGGCAGCTGATATTGCGGCAAATATACAGACTTGGCTCTACAGAGGCAAGATGTTGTCGTCCATATCCTCACCCTCATCAGTGTGTACATCTTCACACAATAGTAATTTGTCCCTGCTGGAATCCACCATTACAGGTTCCTCTGGAAAGGTCTTCCTCATGGAAATTGTAGTTCATTTTGTTTAACATTTTCCACATTTTGAGGAAGTAGCCTCCAACACTGATCGCTGACTAGGTTCCCGGCTATGCTGAAAACTGAGCACACACTGGAGTGTGGGCAGCCTAAGTAATGCAAAGTCAGTTTGAGCAAGTGACTCCAAATTGCCTTTTTTTTTTTTTTTCCTGCCAGGGACTTTCTGACATGCCTATTTGGATGCTGTCATTAAAATAAATCTCCACCATTCCTTGGATGGTGACCGTATCAGATGGAGTCGCGGTAGACGTGTCTGTAATTTCTCCATCCACTAGGGGATACTGGAGCATAGACAATGGGGTTTAGATAGTGGTAGAGTAGAGCAGTGGCATAACTAGGGGGGTCCAGCGGGGCACGTGCCCTGGCAAGCCCAGCAGAGGGGGCGCCGGCAGGGAATCATACCCGCACACACCCGCCCTTCCCCCTCCCGCCATCATTGTATCCCGACTAATAACGAGCAGGTCAGTGTGCTGTGCCTGCTAGCCTGCTGCTAATTGGGCTGCCTCTAGGGGGAGCTGCAGTGGAAGCGCACAGCCCCTCACAGGCAGTCTTGTTGATGAGAGAGTGAGAGTTCTTCCTTTTCCCTGACCTGCCTGAAACGAGCTGCAGTCTGACTCCGGGTACCAGGAGAGGAGTGATTCTTCCTTCCCCAGCTCTCTGCTCACTGCAGGTGGGTAATGGGGAGGTGGAGGTTGGTGAGTGTTGTGTGGGGGGAGGTGGAGGTTGGTGAGTGTTGTGTGGGGGGAGGTGGAGGTTGTTGTGTGGGGAGGGGGCTGCTGGCTGCGTTTGTGTGAAAGATATATCGGTGTCTGTGTAGGCTGTCAGTGTGTGCATGTATATATGTCAGTGTACTGTATATGTCAGTGTGTGTTTGTATATAACTGTATATGTCAGTGTGTGCATGTTTGTGTCAGTGTACTGTGTCAGTGTGTGCATGTATATGTCAGTGTACTGTATGTCAGTGTGTGCATGTTTGTGTCAGTGTACTGTCAGTGTGTGCATGTATATATGTCGGTGTACTGTATGTCAGTGTGTGCATGTACTGTATGTGTCAGTGTACTGTATGTATATATCAGTGTACTGTGTGTCAGTGTGTGCATGTATAAATGTCAGTGTACTGTATGTCAGTGTGTGCATGTATAAATGTCAGTGTACTGTGTCAGTGTGTGCATGTACATATGTCAGTGTACTGTATGTCAGTGTGTGCATGTATAAATGTCAGTGTGTATGTGTCAGTGTGTGTGTGTATGTATATATATATATATATATATGTGTGTGTGTGTGTGTGTGTGTATATATATATATATATATGTATATATATATATATATATATATATATATATATATACACACACACACACACTGTGTGTGTACTGTATGTCAGTGTGTGTGTATGTGTACATAATATATAGTGTGTGTCTGTGCTGAGACAATGCAGGGGAAGAAGATGGTGTGACAGACGATGCTGGGGGGGAGCTGATCGCCTGACAGACAATGCAGGGGGGGCGGTGATGGTGTGCTGAGAGATGACGCAGGAGGAGGGGATGGTATAGCTAAGAAGAGATGACACAGGGAGGGAGATGATGGTGTGGCTAAGAGAGGATGCAGTGAGATGATGGTGTGGCTGAGAGGCGCAGGGGAAGGAAGTTACACGGGGTACGAGTCTGTGTGTTAAAGTAATCGTAAAACAGCGGTTCAACCAAACTGGCATCTTCCGGACGACGTGACCTACATGAATAGTGACTACCGACTGAAGACGCCATTGTTCCATGGAGGATACATTTCTTCAGAGGTTCCACATTGTGAGAAACTACCGCAAAGGTAAGGTGCATATGGAATGTGAAAAAAGGTGTGTATGGAGCGCTAGTGAAGATCAGGTGATCACGGTGTGTGAATTGTATTTATTAAGACTTATAAAAAATTACAACGTGCACACAGGATACAATAAATAAGTATCAAATCACATTAACAGAAAAAACGTGGGTAAAAAGCATCTGAGAACACCTAGAGATGTAATACGGATATATACAAGGTAGCAGAGACTCCGTCTTAGGAGAGGGACTTTCATAGCAGTTCCGGATTACATCTCCAGGTGTTCTCAGATGCTCTGTACCCACATTTTTATTGTGATTTGATACTTATCATTTATTGTATCCTGTGTGCGCGTTATAATTTTTTATAAGAGTTTTAATAAATACAATTTACACATCGTGGTCACCTGATCTTGACTAGCGCTCCATACACACCTTTTTTCTTTATCATATTAGCAGGTACAGATCCTGCTGTAGGAGCAGCGTGTCATAATTGGGATATACTATCTAGGTGATCAGCACACTCAAATTGATCTAGCATATGGAATGTAAAGGAATGTGACAAAAAAATGGGTGGCGTGTCATGTTGGCATGCCCCATTTTCAGTAGCCACGCCCCTTCTAGTAGGTGACCACGCCCATATTTTTGACACGCGCCTTCGGCGCGCAAGATATATATGGTTGTTTAATTGGGGGGGGGGGCGCGCTAATCTGAAACTTGCCCCGGGCTCCGAAGTCCCTAGTTACGCCACAGGAGTAGAGCCTGGCACTTTAAATAATTTGGAAGTGTGACTGGCTTCTCTCCCTCGTGCCCCAACAGACCCGGTTATAGAAATATGCCCGAGAGAGCCGGTAGCACATTAGGCTGTCTCCAGCCTTTTTCATATATTTTAAAAATTCTTGTATTTTTTTATTATAATACAAGCATTGTCATCGGATTATGCAGGGCCCCCCACAGCTGACACCGGCTTGTGTGCGAGTCTCCCGCTCGCCCTCCCTGCCGCAGTAGTGGTGAGTATGACCACCACCCCTGACTAGCAGGGGTGGTGGGAGAAGAAACGCTGGGCAGTGTGTGTTTCTCACACATAGAACTCCCTCTTCTCTTAATCAGAGGAGGAGTCTCCGCTACTCACAAGACAGTGCAGCACTGACAGCCGAGGTCCCGCCATTTCTCTACTTTGCCCCAGGTTACTTATACCGAGAGCAGTGTGAGGAGTGGGCAATGCAACACACAGGACCCCTTACTGCTGGTACGCATGCACAAAAGCCCGCCATTAATAATGGCGGCTCTCACTGAGCTGAATTCAGTGACCGCAGCCGGTCTCTCAGCGCGATTCCCGGCTGCAGGCTGCAATCGGTGCTGTGATCACCTACTGAGACGTGGACTCTATATGCGAAGGTCCCTAGTGCAGATGGCTGTAAGGTTACCTGTTTATAGATATGGTGTGGTCCCTGGTTGGAATCCCAGGGCCAGTGTTACCCACGGTGTCCCATAGCTTCACGAGGGTCCCACCATTCAAAGAGTCGGATGCCCTGCTGTGTTTTAAAGTACTTTAAAAGAATGCAGTCTTTTAACACTGAGCTATCATTGGAGGTCCGTTTGGGTGTATATATGTTTCAAAGCATACATATACACACTTTGACAGCATGTGTATGTATATATTTTTATATTTGACCTCCGAGTGTGCGGTCTCCTGCGGGTTCCTCTTATACTCTACATATTGGCAGTACTGCGTGACTGTATTTGCACATATATAAAATTACCTATACTTCACAGCCACCAGGGCTAAGACCCAAGGGCATCTGGTGTGTATGTATGGTCAAGTTAATGTGTGTGTATAATATATGTCGAGTCCCCGAATCGTCGGCAATAAAGGACTTTTATATTTTATAAAGCCAAGCCTGCAGTGCTGCCTTTCTGTTTCCCTGTATTTGGATGTTTTATACACCCCAGGAGTGCACCGCAGCAGTACAGCTATTGCAACACATGAGTGCCGGGCTATCTGCTTTTATATGTATGGGATGGATCCTTGATTGCATCCAGGAGTTACTTGCCAACGAGGGCACTGTGCAAGTATTCATTTTATTATTACCGATATTAAGTGGAACTTTGACATCATCCGGGACTTATTTTGTGTTGTGGACACTAGTTAACACTATTGGTGTACTATAGACTGTGACTGTTTTTATTACTTACACTTGTTAGTGTTTTATATGTGGATACCTTGATATACAGCATTGTGAGGAACACACCCGTTTAAAGATGGAAACTGATCCAGCATATGATGTGGTATAATCAGATGAGGGGGAAATGTTCAGTTTTTCTGATGTAGAGGCAGAAGCGATATTATACAAACAGAAGCTAGACAATGGAGATATAAAGCTACCCCAGACTCCCTATTTAAACAATGGTTAAAATGAAAGCAAAGGGAATGTGATTTTTTTTTTTATGTCATAGAATAAGTCCTTCAGAGTATTATAAAAGTAAACACATACCGCGGGGCTTCAGAATAAGGAACTTGCTAACTATAGGCAGGTATAATATTGCTTTCTGCAT
Source organism: Taudactylus pleione (assembly GCA_031769625.1). Taxonomy (NCBI): domain Eukaryota; kingdom Metazoa; phylum Chordata; class Amphibia; order Anura; family Myobatrachidae; genus Taudactylus; species Taudactylus pleione. The sequence goes on along the minus strand of JAUIMM010000156.1, from coordinate 227,078 downwards.
AAAATGGATAGCAATCCCAAATAAATATTTAATGGATTTGCTGTTATTCGTAATAGAGTCCACAAGGGAGTTGAACTCCACAAAAGTTAAAATAGCGGAATTTGAACAGATCCGTAAGGTCACGCTGGAACGGTATAGTAATAGCAAATGGTTGGATAAATTAATCATGCAAATGGTATAGTACAAAAAGGACTTAATTGCCTTTTAAAAATGAGGACTTATATGAAGTCAATCAAGACTATGGGGGGTATTCAATTAGGTGCGGAAAAATTTCGCCGGTGACGTCACTTCGCCAGGCAACAACTTTTCCCCGTATTCAATTCCAAAGACTTTTTGCCGGTGCGGAAAGTCAATGCATTGGAATAGGCGAAAAAGATTTGCCTATGAAACCTGTCGGGGAAAAAAGTGCAGAATTGGGGTTTTGGGGTGCAAACTTGCGGGAACCACCCTGCACCCTTGGGACAGCCCCCCAAAGGTAAACAGTCAAAGTTTAAAAAAAACCTCAAGAACACCCCAAAAAAAGTACTATTTTGGGGCAAAAAACAAAGTTGGGGACAAACTTAAAAACTAGCGAATTATACTCCAGGGGAGTCCCCAAGTATGCCCCAGGTGTTTATAAGATTGCAGGTGTTTGCAGCAGGTGGATTTTTAAAAGTTCACTTTAGCAACTTCAAAATATGCTAGCACCCATTTTCATGTACCCCAAATTTGCTGGGACTAATTTTCTTCCAAAAAAACTGCTAAATGCTATACTTCACCACTTCTGCAAAGATGCTAATTAGCAGCTATTGAGAGCATTTAAGTACCCCAAATACCTTCAGTAGGGCTATTCGAGGGATATCTATAGCGATCCCCAATGTCCGTGCATCTTTCGGGAGGTGTCGGGCTGATTTCCCCAAATCTGACAGGACTTTTTGCTGATTTTGAATTCAGTGTTCCGTTTTCGCTGTTTTGGAATTGAACACTGGGATAAGTGGGGACGAGCACAATATTTTCCTGTACGGAAAACCAGAGATGATGGTGGAAACTCCGGCATGCGAAAAGTCCTGGACTTTTCACATCTAATTGAATACCCCCCTCTATGAGCAGAGAAGTGTATTCCTGGTTAAACAACACTAACCAGAGAAGTGATTGATCTATACGACCTAATTTTCGTAAGGGACGTCCTAAACAAGGGGGCAAGGAAGGCTCCAGTTCTTGAAGTGAAGCTGAATCTCAGCCATCTAAATTAACACAGAGAGCGGTCCCTTTGGGTCTACCTACCAGGTCACTATACACTCCACCAGCAGGCGGGCGGGGCAAAACAAGATGTTATCACAAAAAACACCACACCAATTAATGACTTAGTATTCAATTTATTATCAGTACCTTTAACTCAAACCAAAACAGTTATTATCTAAAGCAGGGGTCTTCAACCTTTTACACAGTATGAGCCACGTTAAAAAATTCAACAAAGCCCGAGGGCCACTCAGCTATACGCCATACAGTAGCACAATCTTAATTCACCCTATTCACATTACACCACATAGTTGTGTCCCTTATTCATGTATGACACAGCAGTGCCCCTTTTGCACAATGCCCACAGCAGTAGTGTCCCAAATGCAATGCCCCTTATGTAGTACCCACAGCAGTGGTGCCCCTTAGGCCATGCCCCCAGTAGTGGTAGTGCCCATTATGCAGTGCCCACAGTGGTACTGCCTCTTATGTAGTGCCACCAGTAGTGGTAGTACCCCTTATTCAATGCCCCCATTAGTGCTGCCCCTTATGTAGATCCCACAATGGTAATTCCCCTTGTGCAGTGTCCCCAGGAGTGGTGGCCCTTATGCAATGCCCTCGTTAGTGGTGCCCCTAATAGTAATGACCCCTAGTAGTAGTGCCTTCAGTAGTTTGAAACAACAACGGCAGGAACAGCAACATTATAATCTATCTAAATCAGAAGCGGTGGCACTAAAATCATTAGCAAAAAGAACAGATATAATAATAGAGTGCAGATAAGGAAGGATCGGTGGTTGTACAGGATGTGACATCGTATCGCAAAGAATGCTTAAGGCAACTGCAAGACCCTACCACTTATGAAATACTAAAAAAGGACCCCACTGTCAATTTATGAAACAGAATTGGATATGAACCTTAATCAAGAGCGAATGAGGGAATCATTTCCTCAGAATTACAGAAAGCTTTAACAGTGGAGTTCCCTATAGTACCTTTATTTTACACTACCTATTTCAACCTATTGCCCTGTACTTAGATTCTCTACTTGATCCTTGTATCCAACATACTTCATCCAATTTAAAGGACACTACGAATTTATTGTTACGGTTACAGACTTTAAATGTGGAGTTGGATGAAATTTTAATGCGTGTTGCTGATGTTTTCAGCCTGTAACACCTGTATTCCACACAATCAAGGGGTTGATTTGGCTAGAAATCTAATTGTTGATAATCCCTTGTATGTTTTTTTTTTTTTTTAAATTGTTGATACTGGTTCTTACCAGAAATTACTTTACCCATGATGGCAAGTATTATTTACAAGTATTAGGCTGTGCGATGGGGTCCTTAGTGGCCCCATCATACACAAACACGTTTATGTATCAGGTGGAACAACAGTTGTTTTATGTGGATGGAGCTCTCAGGCCTGAGAACCCTTTATTTACGCTACATAGACTACTTGCTCATCATTTGGAAAAGTGATGAGGAATCTTTTAGTTACCATCCTGGAAAAACAAAACAATTCAGATAGTGTAGTTAAACAAACATACAAAATTAGTCATTCACGTCCGAATATTCTATATTAGTATATCTCACATGTTGACTTAGTAACCTCCTTATTTTCAAAGCCCATAGAAAGGAACTGTTGTTATCTGTGGTTATAAGATCATCTTTGTTGCAGTTTACAGTCTTGGTTGCCAGTGAGACACTGCATTCTATCCTGTTTTGTCTGTGTTTAGCCTAGCCTGTCATTCCTGTCTGTGTGCTTATCTCATGTGTTCATTAATTGTCTAGTTAATTGTGTTCTCTGTGTGCACAGGCCAGGTGCACACTAGTCTGTCATTAGGGAGGCTTGCAGGGCTTGCTCTGTTTGGACCTGGTATCTGTTAAATTGCAGCCAGCCCTTCATTCCTTGCCGGTGATAGCATTTTCACATGTTTCCAGTTGTGACCAGTCTCCAGTTTGTTTCAGTCGAGTTCCACTTCTCCTGTTTGCTTTATTTCTTGTCTGCCATTTGTACCATCCAGGCGGCACGGTCCGCATAACATTTGCTGTTTGCCGCTTGTCATCTAGGTGGCACGGTGTGCATTTCTACTCCCAACCGCTTGTCAGCTTGGTGGCACAGAGTGCACTCAGTCCTGAGTGCGCAATCCAGCATCCAGTGACTTGTCAACCTGGCGACATAGGCTGCACCTCAGCGTCCTAAGTGTGCAATCCAGTGCACCAATGCCTGTGTTAACCTGGTGATATGGGCCGCACCTCAGCATCCTAAGTACGCAATCTAGCGCACCAACGCCAGCGTCTACCAGGCCTCAAGACTGCCACACAGCCCAAAGGCTGCATCTTGCTCACGGCCCACAGGCTGCTATTAGCTAAGAATTACCAGCCCATGAGGCTGCTACACGGCTGAGAGGCCGCAACTTATTCCACTGCCCAAAGGCCACTACGCATATGCCAAGAATAATCGGCCCTCAAGGCTGCTACACGGCCGCAGCAAGCAAAGTTATCCAGCCCTAAAGGCTGTTGCTGGACTGAGTTAATGAGGTACCTCTATCCTTAACATCACCGGCCCAAAAAAAATATACAGATAGAGGCAATCCTCTTCCTTTCATCATGGAGGCCGCACAAAATCATGCACAGATTCTGGCAGCCCAGATTCAGGTGCTCACCCAAAGGGTGCAAGAATTATCTCTCCGAATCGAGGGAACTCGATCTGCACCTTTCGTTGCTCTTGAACCCAAGTTAAATATGCCCAACCGCTTTTCTGGGAACCGAAGAGGACTTCCTTAACTTCAGAGAGAGCTGTAAGCTCTATTTTAAGCTCAGACCCACATCCTCTGGTTCTGAAATCCAACAAGTTGGGATAGTGATTACCCTTTTACAGGGAGACCCCTAAACTTGGGCTTTCAGCCTTCCCTCCACCTCAGCTGTGCTACAGATTATGGATTAATTTTTCATAGTGCTAGGTCTGCTTTATGATGACCTGGACAAAGCCACACCCAACTAGGCCTTTTATAACCTTAATTGAAAGCTTCCATGATAGCACAAGGCAAAATTTGAAACACTTCGGAAAAGAAATATGCCTTGGCTGAAAAGACATAACTCAGTAATCCAGTGGCAGACTGATGAAATCCTCCAGTGGGGATCTTCATGTTTTTCTTGTTGTCTTTCCCGCCCTGTTCGTCTTGTTGCAGTCATTCCATCTGAATCATTGTCCATTCCTACTCCATATCGCAATTTGGCGGAAGTTTTCTCTAAGAAAAAAGCGGACAACTTGCCATCTCATCGACCCATCGACTGTGCTTATTGACCTACCTGGCACCAGACTTCCTAAAGGCAGGTTGTGTGCACTGTCTGTTCCTGAAAATAAGGCCATGCAGGATTATATCCAGGAGGCTCTGGAGAAGGGATTTATACGTCCATCTAAATCCCCGGTGGGGGAAGGTTTCTTTTTCATTGAGAAAATAGTTTAATTTCTCTGACCATGCATCGATATTCGAGGGCTGAATAAGATTACCGTTAAGAATGCATACTCATCTCCGTCCTCTTTGATCAGCTGCGGGAAGCCTCTATTTTCTCAAAGATCGACCTTTCGAGGTGCTAATCTCATCCGTATCGGAGAAGGAGATGAATGGAAGACTATCAACACGCTCTCGGGGCATTTTGAGTATCTTGTCATGCCTTTTGGGCTCTCTAACGCCCCGGCTGTATTACAAGACTTAATCAATGAGGTCTTAAGAGACTTTCTTAGAATTTTCGCAGTAGTCTACCTGGATGTTATATTCATTTTTTCCAAGTCTTTACAACAGCACCGACAACATGACTCGTGTTAGACTTCTTGATAAGTCTTTATGCCAAGCTGGAAAAATGTGAGTTTGAGGTGCAAGAGGTCTCCTTCCTGGGTTACATTATTTCCTCCTACGGATTCTCCATGGATCCTAACAAAGTGAAGGCTGTTTTGGACTGGAGCAACCCACTTTGCTGAAGGCCATCCAGCATTTTCTGGGATTTGCGAATTATCGCTGCTTTCGTTAAGTCTTTCTCTGCCATTGTCTCACCCATTGTGGAACTGATGAAGGGGACAGATGTAGCTAATGGTCCTCCAGCGCCATTCAAGCCTTCAAGCATCTGAAGACTTCCTTCATGTCTGCTCCTGTTCTTCGACATCCCAATCCGGCCTTCCCATTTGTGGTTGAAGTGGACACTTCCGAGATCGGAGTTGGCACTAGCCTTTCCCAGAGGGATAGTAAGGATGACTAGCTGCATCCGTTCACTGTTGTTTCTCGGAAGTTTGATTCTGCGCAGAGAAATTATGACGTTGGCAACTGAGCGCTTTTGGCCATTAAATGGGCATTAGAGGATTGGAGACACTGGTTGGAGGAGACTAACCATGTAATTTCCATTCTGACCAACCACAAGAATCTGGCCTATATTGAGTCTGCCAAGAGGCTGAATGATAGGCAAGCATGATGGGCTTTTTTATTTACCCGCTTCAGTTGTTTCCTTCTGATCTGGTTCCAAGAATTTGAAAGAATAGCTCTTCCATCACTTGGTCTCCTAGTGTTACGGAAGAGACCATCATTCCGAAGTCCCGGATTCATCTTGCCTTGACTAGAACCTTGGCTAATTCCCTTAGGCAATATCAATCTGAAGCTCCTCCTGTAAAGCCTCCAGGATTGCTGTTTTATTCTGGAGAAGTCTATCAAGGCAGTCCTTAATGATTTCCACTCATCCAAAGCTGTTGGTCATCCAGGATTTTCCAGGACTCTTGAGCTTCTGTCCCATTCTGTTTGGTGACAGTCCATGTCTCGGAATGTTCGAGAATTTGTAGCGACCTGTGACATCTGTTCCAAGAACAAGACTCTCCAAGCTACTCCATCTGGTCTCGTGTCCACTACCTACTGCTTCAAAACCTTTGACCCATATAACCATAGACTTCGTGGTGGATCTTCCGTCATCTTCCCACTGTTCAGTCCTCTGGACCATTGTGGATCAATTTTCAAAGATGGTACATTTTGTTCCTCCTCAAATTGCCTTCAGCTAAGGAGTTGTCAGTGCTCTTTATCCGACATTGTCTCGGATTGAGGTACCAATTTGTTGCTCGGTTTTGGAGATGCTTTTGTGCACATTTAGGTATCAGCATCAGTCTGTCATCTGGATACCATCCACAGTCCAATGGACAGACGGAGCGGGCCAATCAGTCCCTGGAACAGTACCTTCGTTGCTTCATTTCCTAGTGTCAAAATAACTGGGTCACTCTTTTACCGTTTGCTGAATTTGCTTACAACAACTCCTGCCATTAGGCTTCATCTGTATCTCCTTTCTTCTGCAATTCTGGGGCTATTCCTAGGAGTAATTCCTTTGAAACTACATCAACCACAATTCCTCCATCCTCCTCGGTTCCAAGTTACGATCAGTCTGGAAGAAAGTGCACAATTCTCTTCTCCAGGCATCTGGTCGTTCTAAGGTCTGGGCTGACAAACATCACAGGCCCTGTAATTTCAAAGTGGGAGACTTAGTCTGGCTATCCTCTAAAAACATCAATCTATGCAAGAGATCACAGAAGTTGGGTCCTGGGTTCATCGGTCCATTTTTAGAATTATTTATCAAGTTAATCCTGTGGCATTTCGACTGAAGCAACCCGTCCTTTAGGATTAAAACACTTTCCATTGTTCTCTTCTGGAACCGATTTTTCTTTGCCTCCAGGTTTTCTTTGAGGCATCCAGTCAAGCCTCCACCAGTACTTGTTCAAGGTCGCCAGGAATTCCTTGTGGAAAAAATCCTTGACTCAAGAATTTCACGAGGTGACCTTTAATTCCTGGTCCACTGGTATGGGTATGGACCAGATGAGCACTCCTGGATTATGGAAAGATCTTTACATGCTCCTACATTGCAGAGAAGATTCTTTGAGAACTTTCCAGACAAACCAGGGTCTTAGGGGTTCCTTAACCCCTCGTCAAGGTGGAGGGAAGGGCGGCTACTGTTAGGATCTGCGGTTAGCAGATCATCTCTGTTGCAATTTTCAGTCTTAGTTGATACTGGGACACTGCATTAAATCTTGTCTTGTCTGTGTTTAGCCTAGCCTGTCATTCCTGTCTGTGTGCTGATCTTGTGTGTTCCTTAATTACTGTCTGTGTGCAGTATCAGCTGCACACTAGTTGCTGTTCTCTATGTGCACAGGCCAGGTGCACACTAGTCTGTCATTAGGGAGGCTTGCACCTGCCACTTTTGGACCCTGTATCTGTTAAATTGCAGCCAGCTCTTCATTCCTTGCCTGTGACAGCATTTTGATGTGTTTCCGGTTTGTGACCAGTTTGTTTCAGTCGAGTTCCAGTTCTCCTGTTTGCTTTGTTTCTTGTCTGCCGTTTGTACCATCCAGGCGGCACGGTCTGCATAACATCTGCTGTTTGCCGCTTGTGTCATCTAGGTGGCACGGTGTGCATTTCTACTCCCAGCCGCTTGTCGTCATGGTGGCACAGAATGCACTCGCAGTCCTGAGTGCGCAATCCAGCATTCAGCAGCTTGTGTCAACTTGGCGGCACTGGTCGCACCTCAGCGTCCTAAGTGCACAATCCAGTGCACCAACACCTGTCAACCCGGCGACACAGGCTGAACCGAAACGTCAGCAATAAAGGACTTCTATATTTTATAAAGACAAGCCTGCAGAGTGCTGCCTTTGTGTGTGTGTATTTAATATAATGAAAAAATATGTAATGTGCTTGCTTTGACAGCACTAAAATTGTAGTCATCCCCTTTATTCCTTTATCATCCATCTGGGGATGCAATTACCTGTGTGGCTTGGAGGCGTGCACTAACTAGTTCAAACTGACTCCCACACCCTATAATAATCCCTCCCCATAATGCGAATCCTCAGTCTTTTTAGTGCCTTGGAGAAGGCACTAGCTAGGTCCTAGCTTTTAGTTAGGTTTTTATTTATTTTTGGTTTTACTATAGGGTGCTTTAGTCCATGGTTGAGAGGAGCTAACACTATCAGTGGGAACAGTTACTTAGAGGTTTGTGTGAACCATCTTTTCCACTCTAAAAAGATGGCCTCTGGAGAGTCCCTATACTTCACTGCAATGTCACTGGGACTCTTCCTATCCAGACACACATCTGAGGGGGCCGCAGACAAACAAGGTAAAGTAGAACGCATTAACATGTAATTACCTTGTTTGTCGATACTGCAGGATGGCATGCTAATTCCGCATAGTTAAAGCGGCCATCCTTTAGCCTCCCCATGTGTTAGGTTACAGAGTGAGCTTGCCGCTGATTTTTTTTTTTTTTAATGCTGTAGCAGCAAGCCAGGGGCAGGACTATGGGAGACAATGGAGGCACTGGCCGCTGGTCTCCAGCACTGAAGGGGCACCTCCTCCATTGCCCACAATATAATTACCCCACTTAGGGCTGTAACTATGCACCCAGAGTGTACCGTCACGGCCGCCCTCCAATACATGGCACCTTTGCCCAGCACCTAGGAAGCCACCGTACACTAGTGGAGAGCTCCATGTCAATCAGCTGCCGCCTGCGTCTATCTATATCCCATGCCTATTCATTGGTGTCGCTGCTCCACAGCAGGTTTTGTCAGTGTGACACGTCCAGCTCCCCCCTTCACCCACAACTGTCTCACTCCTCCCTGGCGGCAACCCCAGCCGCTCAGACCAATGCAGCAGTCCCGGTGCATCTCCTCACTAACAACTCTGTCCCACTCTTCCCTGGGGACAGCTCTAGCCATGAACCCGTGCAGCCATCCTGGCGCCCCCCACACCCACCACTCTTCGTCCCACTCCTCCCAGCCCTAGCCGCAGTAGAGTCCTGAGTGTCTGGCCCAAGGATAAGCGCGGCTGCAGATTTTTCAGGAGCTGGATGTCAATAAAGATGCATCGAACTGAGTTGTGGGTAAGAGGGCATGGAAGGTGGGGGCTTGTGACACCAGCAACTGAGATGTGATGCAGTCGGCAGTAGACTGGGAATTTTGTGATTTGTAGTCTGACCACAGTGGTAGTCTTACAGTATTTTGACTTAAACTCAAACTCTTCAAAGACACCACAGGTGGTTTTCCCCTCCGTCAGGGGTATCAGGAAGGTTCCCCACTTTATACCTCTTCACATCAGGTGGTTTTTGCCTCAATCAGAAAGACTGAGACTCATGCTAATTGCACCATACAGGTTACTATCTTATCTGTGACTCATGCACACAGATGTGTCCACATACCGTACATCTATCCTCCGCATGAACGCAGTGACTCAGTGGTGACGTGCATCTTTACATGGGTATTTTTGCCTTCAAATGCATAATATTCGTGCAGCGATGCGAATAGGACACACAAGCAGCTTCTGCTGATTAAAATGTTCTGTGCCTTACCCTGCCTATATTCTGTGGGTGCATCTGCTTTGCGAAATGCTACATTACAGTGCCAGCGGCTGTGACTGGGAGCACCAAAATATGACTTTCCTCCGGGTATCTGGGATGAACTTTTGCCACTGGCCGCGCCCTAATCACTCAGGATAGCTAGCAACAGTTGGGCAATCAGTATAAAAGACTCACTCCCCAAACAAGCTGTGGTTTGGAGGAAGTTAGAGCTGCTTGGACTTTTTTGCACTGTGGGATTGCTGAAGAAGCTGTAACAATTTTTTGCCATGGGTTATGTAACTTATTGTGGTTGAGTATTGGCTGTTTGGCAATTAGTCTTTTACTGCACTTTGTTAGGCAGTATCACTGATAGTGTATTCATATGATTTTCTGTACAAAACGAATCTCTTTTTCTGTATAGTTAATTCTATATGATTTAGTATTGTCGTCTTTTTCTATTATGGAGAAGTCAGAAAAGGGTTCCAAAAAAAGGGACTGTTTTTACCTGCATGAAATGTGAGAAAAAATTGCCTAAATCCTGTACAGAACCAGGGTATCTGTGTACCAGTTGTTCTCAGGGTGATCTGCAAGTCCCTATGGGGGAATCTACCTCATAGCAGAGCATGCCTGATTGGGCCAGGTCCATTACATAGGCCATAAGTGAGTTACATCGCTCCAAAGAGTTACTCTGTTCTCTGCCACTTGGGCTGTCCAAGACCTCTAATGAGCCTTATTGAGCCCAAGAGATGGGACATTGTCTGACCCGCATGGCATCATCCCTAGAGAAATTAACGCCTGCAGAGGGGACGAGCCCAAAGAGACGTTCAGGTCCTTCCTTTATGAAATTTCAGGGAGATGAGGCCTCAGCAGCTGCTTCTCATGTAGAAGGGGAATTGGTTGATGAATGGGATGACACCTCCAATTGGCAGGAAGAGTCCCATTCATTATCAGGGGTATCTGTGCTTATTGATGCAGTTCGACAGACATTACATCTTCAAGAAACAGTAGTTCCTGTACCCAGTTCCAGTTCTTTCTTTAAACGCAAAAAGAAGCAGGTGTCTGTTTTTCCTGGGTTTTCTCATTTTGATGAAATCCTAAAAGTGGCCTGGTTGAAACCAGATAATACAAAATTTGTATCCCTAAGAGGTTTAAAGTCCTTTATCCATTTCGGGAAGAGGACACCAAGGCCTGGGAAATTCCACCCATGGTGGATGCTCCCATTGCATGGTTAGTAAGGAATACGGTCCTTCCTACAGCACAGTCTGTAATGCTGGGGATAAACTGAATCATTCTTAAAATCTATTTTTCTACTTCAGTGTCCATAAAAGGTCCTTCAGTAAACCTTGGGGGGGGGTATAGGTGATGATGAAGACATCCGGGCACCATGCAGTTAATTTTTTTTTCTCCCAAGATGCAACGGGGCCTCCCTCTATACCCCGCCCCCGGGCCGGAGGCTCCTCAGTTTTGCTTGGTGCCCGTCCGGAGTCAGCCCCACTGCAATACAGTGACCCGTTACGAACAGCCCTGAAAATTTCAAGTTTTTTTCTAAGTGCGGTCAGCGTGAACAGTCCAGTGGAAGTTCGCACTGCCACATCATCACCCCGCTGGTGCTGAGATGCTGGTACTTATCCGTGCCTCTTAGCCAAGATCCCTGAGCCCCGCCATCAGGGACCCGGAGGATTTCCTAAACTGCGGCTGGACGCTACGGGGTGCAGGTAAGCGACACGCACCGCAATGGTGCATGCCGAGGCAGTCTTTTTTTTTTCCTCCAGGTTTGGGGGACACTCTGGGGATGACAGCAAGTGCGGCCAGGCACTGGGTCCACACTAAGCCACTTGGGACTGGAGTTCTGCAGAACAATCCAGCTTCCCAGGGGTTAAACACTGACCAGGGGAGGCATCCTTTCCTGTCTAACAGCCGGCTCCTCCCCCCTGCTGAACACTCCTTTCCACTGTGGTCTGGCTTGATCTGTGACAGCTTCCTGTTTCCGGCTCAGACTCCCCATGAGTATTTCGACTGTCATTCTCTGTGGCTGTGTCGCTTATCTCTACAGACAGTGCAGAGTATGGGTTCCTCTACATACCTCTCCTCTGGTTGGTGGTCAGTGTATGTAACACTTTTGTCCTACTAGACTCTAAATCTCTGTAGTTGACTTATGAAGTGCCATTAAGTCCAGGTATTATTGTTTTCTGCATTTGTTTGCAACTGTATGCTAGCACTGTCAGTTTTTAGCAAAGAAAACAATCATTCATTTGTTACTATCCCTGTACCTCTTATGGGCCATAAGCACTAGTGTGGGGCGGGTGTAGCACTAGTTGCAGCTGAGACTCAGTCTCTGTTAAGTGATCCTCTTTACTATGTTTGGCAGTGAGAATGATAAGTTAACCCCTATTAACTGCTCTGTAAAAAATGTACAGTGGTGTTAGGGGCAGGGGACACAGCCTCTGAGTTATGTTTCTGGTGTTACACTGCCCCAGGTCCACTCAGCAGGAGCCGCCACGAGTGCTTTGCAAAAGCACTAACAACCATTGCATGGCATTTAGCAGACTCTCCTATATGTTCACAGTTCAGTTTTCAACAGCACCTTTTGCCAGTGCAAAACCTGCTGCAACCTCCTACAACAGTGCCCCCACAGTGGATTAATACAGTTCCTGCTATATTGCAGAGTGTGACTGAGAGACATCAGCAGGACGCACCTATCAGCATCAGCAGAAGCGCTAAAAGGATCTTGCTATCGTCGCAATCTACTGTATGGTATAATGATGTCATCTGATGATGGACTGCTTCTGGAGGAGTCTGACTCTAAGCTACCTCCTCTGGAGGTGGGGGTCAAATCTAAAATATATATTCCAGGGCTAATACAAGCTGTAAATGCAGCCTTGATCATTAAGGATGAGCCCCCTGCGCCTAAATCTAGGCATGCATATTTCAATGCCAGACAATGCCACAACAGTGGTTTATCTATAGAGTTGAGGAGGAACTCAGGCGGCAATGACAGAGGTGTCACGCATTCTGACATTGGCGGAAGGCCATCTACCAGCCATATTGGCGGTGTTCATTCCAGGAGTGCTGAATTGGGAAGCAGACTTCCTCAGCTGTCACGATGTGCATCCAGGGGAATGGTCTTTTCACCAAGAAGTGTTTTTCAACTCCTAGTGGACAGGTGTGGCCTTCCAGACGTGGACCTCACAAGCTGCTTCAGTAAAAGTCCAGGACAAGAGATGCCAGTGCTCTCTTGGTGGATGCTCTGTTAGGTACACAAACTGAAAAGTCTACTTGACTGTTTCCTCCAATCTCCCTCCTTCCTTGAGTAATTTGGAAGTTCAAACAAGAGGGAGGCATGGTCCTGCTGGTGGCTCCAGCTTGGCTCCCGACATCCATGGTACTCAGATCTTCTGAGTCTCTCCATCGACACTTCTTGGCTGTTGTCTCAATGTCCGGACCTGTTGTCTCAGGGTCCTTGCCTCCACCCAGATCTGCGTCATCTGTCTTTGACGGCGTGGCTCTTGAGACATCCCTCTTAAGGTCCAAGGGTCTTTCCGGCTCTGTGGTTAACACCATGCTCAGAGCACATAAACCTACTTCTACTAGAATTTACCACAGGGTATTTTGAGTGGTGTCACCAAAAATGATGACCCCCCCCCCAGGTGTTTAGGATACTCAAAGTGTTGGTTTTCCTGCAAGCGGGTTTAGACCTTGGTCTCTGCCTTGCTATGCTGAAGGTCCATATGTCTGCCCCCCTTTCAGTGTGGTTCCAACGAAGGATTGCTTCTCTTCCTGACATCTGCACTTTTCTGCAGGGGGTCCTTCATATCCAGCCTCCCTTTGTCCCTCCTGTAGCACCTTGGGATTTGGCTGTTGTCCTTAAGGCTCTCCAGAGCCCTCCATTTGAACCACTGGGCTCAGTGGATTTCAAATGGTTTACTGCCAATACTTTTTTTTTTTTTTTTTCTTCTGGCCATTGCTTCCGCCAGAAGAGTTTCTGATTTTAGGGGCTTTCATCGTTCCCCATTTCTAGTTTTTCATAGGGACAGGGCAGTGGTTCGAATTCGCCCTGGGTTCCTTCCTATGGTGGTCTCTAGTTTCCACTTTAATGAAGAAATTATTAATTCCTCAGACCTCTCGGCAGGGGAGGCATCTTTATGTGGATCGTACCAGTTCTCTTTGGAAATTGGACTCCTTGTTTGTTCTTTATGGTTTCCACAAGAGAATGGCCAGCCAATAAACAAACGTTGGCTAGATGGCTTCACATAACTAACTCTGAGGCTTAGATTCATGAGGGCCTTCCAGTCCCGCCCTCTGTTACTGCTCATTCTACTGTCTGTAGGCCCTTCGTGGGCAGCTAGTTGTGGTGCCTCGGCTGTACAGCTTTGTAAGGCAGCCACGTGGTCTTCTATCCAGAACTTTTTTGAGGTATTATGCCTTTTGATACCTTTGCCACTCAGGATGCTTCCTTCGGGCAGCAGATTCTCCTTTCTGCGCAGGAGCGTCCCCGCCCTTGAGGATGCTGCTTTGGTCCCCAAGGTTTCCTGTGGACGTTCCATGTACCCTGAAGTAGAAAAGTAGAACTTACCCTCATCTCTTTCTACGAGGTCCATAGGGTCCACAGGGTGCCTGCCCTGACACACCTGTGCTTCAGATGGGATTCGCTCTGGTCACCGGTTAGGTGCTGTCCGCCTTGACTGGACCCTGTGCCTCTAGCCACAGGACCATACCCCACGGGCCTGTGAGGCACGGTCGACACATGGCATTGCTACATCGCCGCATCGCTGCCATTACACCCTACACGCATTACCAAACACCAGTCAGCCAAAGACCTTACGGCACCCGGCTGGACAGCACCCCGCGGGACCGCGGAGGTTGCCTATCCCCAGCTAAACTCTAGGAGAAGTGTTAGGACTGCTTCCCACTGTTGGACCACCACAAACCCTACCGGTAGGTAAGCAGCACTTTTACACAAGTGCAGGATGCCGCCAACTGGACAAGCCTTGGAACATTATGGCACTCATACAATCCCAGTTCCTAAGTCTATAGACCATAAGTCCAGCAGGAGAACATGCAGGAGTAAGGACCGCACATAAAGTGGTCTACCCACTTCCCAACCGAGGATTGCCACAGAGACGCACTGTATTACATCATATCGGCATTATTACCAACCCAGGGGAGCATTGTGCCTCACCCAATAAATTGGTTTGGTTCCACATCCTTTCCCTCGTTTCATCCTTTATTTACCTACCCCTATCGAACCAGACACTACATATCCCAGTTACACCCACAGCAACATCCATATACATAACCTCACCCACATCCTACAAACATCCCCACACACACACACCACCATTCCAACACACATAACCACCGCCCCACCTCCCCACATATCCCTTCAAACACTCCCCTTCCCCACTACATACTGCGCATAACACCCGGGAGAGTACGTAACCCCTCATATGTGTACATTCTTAATATACAGGATCGGGTACTCCTGTTTTACGGCGCAGCACCCTAACCCTCTCATTCTCCTCTTCCCCTGCCACTTTATATAACACATACTCTTCCCCCATCTTCACCACTTTGTTCAAGCATTGCCCAACCGACCATATACTCTAGCATGTACCCCAACTGGAACAACCAAGGTGTCGTCATGGCATCCACTAGAAATACCTGAGGATCCCGGGAGCGAGCTCCATATCTTGGTAGTTTCTTGTTGATAAAGGAGGCCATGAGATCTATGTCTGGCTGTCCCCACATGGAAACTATCTCCCTGAAAATCTCCTTGTGTAGTTCCCATTTTCCTGGGTGTACTGTATGGCGACTCAAAAAGTCTGCCTCCCAGTTGTCCACCCCTGGAATGAAAACTGCTGAAGGAATCCATTTCTCTGGGTACATATTTCCTCCTCTAGTGATGATCCCAAGGGTATTACGGAGGATTCATTCAGTGGCTCGGCCGGTTATTCTGGTAGCACTGGATTGGCCCAGCCGACACTGGTATTTAACCCTTCAGAGAATGGTGGCAGACGTTCCTGTTACCTCTGCGACCAGATCTATTGATTCAGGGTCCCTGCCGACACCCAGATTTGCCTCAATTGACTGACGGCATGGATCTTGAATTCAAGATTCCAATATCTAAAGGTTTTTCCAAATCTGTGGCAAATACAATGATGCACGCTCGTAAGCCAGTCACGTCAAAAATATATATTCGCATCTGGAAGAGGTATATTTATTGGTGTGAACAGAACAAGTTTAAGCCTGAGCATTTAAGTTTATCCAGGCTTTTGTCTTTTTTACAGGATCTAGTAGCGAGGGGACTTAAGGCTGATACCTGTCCTTTGAGTGAGGATAACCTGTCTATCCTGTTTCAAAGGAAATTGCCCATTATTTTTGAATACAGACTTTCCTTTAGGGGGTAACTCCATATGTTCCACCTTGGAATCTAAACTTGGTGTTCAAGGTGCTTCAGAAAGCACCCTTTGAACATTTGGAGTCTGTGGAATTGCGATACCTTACCTTGAAAGTGTTTTTTCTGCTGGCCATTGCTTCAGCAAGAAGTGTTCCCAAATGGTGTTAGCGGCCCTTTCCTGTAAGTCTCCGCTCCTCATTTTTCATGAGGATAGGTTTGTGTTACGCACCAAACCTTCTCTTCTTCCAAAGGTGGTTTCAGCGCTTCACATTAACCAGGACATAGTCTCGCAATTAAGTTTGTTGGACATGGTCCATGCCTTACACTTACGTGGACATTGTGCGTTTTTTCCATGTACAGATTCCCTGATAGTCCTAATTGATGCGCCAAAAAGAGGCTGGCAAGCCTCTAAAGGATTTATTGCAAGATGGGTTACGGCCTGCCATTAGGCAGGCATAGGTGTCCTCCGATGTGTTGGTTTCAGGCCCATTCGACTCGTGCGGTCAGAGCTTCCTGGGCAGTACGACATGGATCCTTGGTAGAACAGTTGTGTAGAGCAGCCACCTGGTCTTCCGTACATACATTTACAAAGTTTTACCATTTCCATACATTCGGCATTAGTGAGGCCAGTATTGCACGGAAAATTGAGAGCAGTCGTCTCTGATGCTTGCCCCCCCCCCCCCCTTAAATTGGCTTGCTTTGGTATGATCCCACAGGTAACTGCATCCCCCAGATGGACGATAAAGGAAACAGGATTTTTACTCCCCAGTAAAATCAATTCCTTGGAGTCCATCTGGGGGATGGTGAGATCCCTCCCTTGTTTGACTTCAGACTGATTTCTATTAGTTAGGTTCTCAGTTCTTTTGTGAGTTTTTCTCCAGGCTTGGTTAAACATTAGACTGAGGATCTGGGTTATGGGGAAGGGTTGTATAGGGGATGAGTCAGTTTGAACTAGTTAGTGCACGCCTCCAAACCACCTACGGCATAACCCACAGGTAATAGCATCCCCCAGATGGACTTCAAGGAATTTATTTTACTGGTGAGTAAAAATCCTGTTTTTCACAACCATCTGTGCTAACCTTGGGGGGTATGCATACCCGGCAGCGCATATATATCTCTATATTTCCCAAATGGCGCAGCATTCCTGGGTTTCAAAGGGGAAACAATCGGGAAGCCGACTGTCTTATCCCAGCATGGGTGAAATCCTGGGCGTCTCGATGTAGACGCCCGCATTTCCCAGACGCCGGGAGACCGGCGCCCGGCATCACGATCGTAGTGATGCTGGGCGCCGCAAGCTGACAGCCGCAGGGGGGGGGTTAGGTTTAGGGCTCCCGGGGGGGACTTAGGGTTAGGCACCCCCCCGGGGGACTTAGGTTTAGGTAGCGGGGAAGGGGGTGGTTAGGGTTAGGCACCTAGGGGGGGGGGAGTTAGGGTTAGGCACCCCTAAGGAGGGTTAGGGTTAGGGGGGTTAGGTTAGTGGATACTTGCCTATCCACGATCGGGATTTCCAGCGCTGTCGGGCTTCCGCTGCATCATACTCTGCTCCTGTCGGGCTACCACTGACGGGAATCGAACCGCCGGCTATGCGGCCAGCGGTATTTCAGACCCGTTCCGTTTCAAAAAATTACTCAATCAGTGGCATAGAACTTGGGTTTATATAGCCCAGTGTATAATAGATTTGTAAACTGGTCTACGGCCACTCCACCCTGAACGCTCAGTCTCCTATGATTTCGGAAGCTAAGCAGGGTCATGGGTGGAGACTGCCTGTAAATACCAGGTGCTGTAAGAAGGTAATTATACATGTGTCCTGTGACTACCTTCTATTTCTGTACATGTATATAAAGATGTGTATTTTACATGACGGGGGCACTAGGTGTCGAGATGAAGCTTGGGCTGGTTTTTTTTTTATTTTTTTTATCTATAACTTAGGCCTTGGGCTATTGCTTCACAGCCTTTGACTAAATTCTAGCGTAGTTTTTGTTCCTCTCGGTTAAAGATCTGGTATGCCCTATCTTGAGATCTTTTATTCAAATTTGCAGTAATTGAGCTCTCAATTGGAAGTATGTTCTCTCTAAGTACATACATATTAAGCAGGCTGCGATTTATGAGTTTGGACTCACCTGACGTGAGAGTCTGGCAGTCAACGAACTCCATTTTGCACTGTTGGACTGTGAGTCATGGAGTGCTGTGTCTCTGTATGACCATATATGTCCCCACTAACAAATCTTCTACTGCATCATCTCCAGGCTGAAGTCTGAGCTGTAGAGCATTGGGTTTCAGACCACCTTCGGAACCTATTGCTACTCTGCATACCTGACTCTGCTGGTTGCTGAGAGATTGGAAAGGTCAGTGAAAATAGACGAGGTGACCAGGCAGCTTCAGGACATTTGTATAAAGAGAATTTTTAGAACAAAAAATAGAGGAAAGACAAATTATTTTATCATTTGCACTTATGTTTTTGTTCATTGGTGTGTTATAGTTATTTATGGTTGATTTCTGCCTAAATTAATAGATATTGAGATCCATAATATACCGTAATTGCAGAAATAAGGCGAAAATATGAATATGATTCACTTAATGTGCTTACAATTTGTTTTTTTTCTTGGTCTTTACTGATTACATTTTCATTTTTTTGACCTGACTATTTTCAGTATGATGTATCTTTTCATTAATTATCCATAGGATAGAATATATATTTTTTTAGATGCTTTATTAAACGTTAAATTTTTAGCTCTGTGATTTATCATTTTATATTATTCATACAATTTTTTTCTAAGAGTGCCCCAACCTAGGCATATTTGTCTTTCCTCTATTTTTGTTGTAAACAAAAAATTCTCTCTATACATGTGTTTTGCCCAAATTTTGTGGGCGCACCACCAACCTAGAGTCATCTGGGAATTATATATTATAGATAGACCTTAATGTTGGTACTTTTTAACTTTCATTTACATTTCTAATTTAATGCTCTACTAGCATTCATTTTTAACACAATTTATGAACTTGTGCAGACTCATTTCTTTTGTACTAGCTTCAGGTCATTCACAGATAAAGGGGTTTACTCCTCTAAGGCCTGGGCAGAAGCTCATACCTGACGCATACCTGGCAATGAACTCAAGCTGCTGTCCTAACAGTCATCTGTTCTTATGTGGTGCCCTTTCAATGTCAGTTGTCTCTACCTTAGAGTTTTCCTGGCGGGTGAGTCCATAGTTCAAACTCAGCCACTGTCTTTGCAGTCTTTTTAACATACAGTATCTGGTTCCTGCTCAGATCAGTTGGCTCTATATCTTAAATTTTTCCAAGCGTGTGGGTCCATAGTTCCAACACTGCTTTTTCCTCCCTCCCGGAGAGATACGTTATCTGCATCCTCTGGCGATGTTTCGTTGACTGAGGTTTGGACTCCCAGTTTGCAGTCACTGATTCCAGGTCCAGTTTTTCTGAAAAGTCGTATCCCTCTTTTGTCACTCCTCTGCTAGGAGTATTATTCCTCCATCTTGGGAATCGTTATACAGGTTGATTCTCCCATCTCCAAATATTCTGAAATACGGAAGTTTTTTAGCATAACTCAGATAGTGAAACCTTTGCTTTTTGATGATTCAATGTACACAAACTTTGTTTAAGGCACAAATTATTAAAAATATTGTGTAAAATTACCTTCAGGCTTTGTGTATATGAAACACAAATGAATTTCATGTTTTACACAAACTTTGTTTGAGCCACAAAATGATTGAAAATATTGTATAAAATTACCTGCAGGCTGTGTGTATAAGGTGTATATATAAAACATAAATGCATTCTGTGTTTAGATTTGGGTCCCATTCAAAAGATCTCATTATGGTATGCGAATATTCCGATATCCAAAATATCCCTGGTCCCAAGCATTTTGGATAAGGGAGACTTAACCTTTTCTGCCAGATGGAAGAATGGTATCTCTCGATCTCTCGATCTCGAAGATGGAAAAAGAGCTTGCTCTGTCCACTTCACCTATTGACCTGGGTATTGCAACCAGTGCACCTCCAATACAGAGAACCTTTTTAGATGCCTTATTGGGTTTAGGGTGACTTCAGGTCTATCCCTCACTTGGCCAGGATCACTAATATCCATTCTTGCACGCCTTCTGTATCACTGTATAGGTACATTTTCTTCTTCAGGGTCTATAGGGATCCACAGGGATACCATGGTAAATATTATGTATGAATACCCTTAAATTGCTAGAGAGATATAATTGCTGTCCAGACAATAATTGTGGTTCCAACGCACAAAAAGTTCTTATTGCAATAAAAGAAAGTTACACACTTTCATCTAGCACAATTAGCGCAAAGACAATTAAATACAGAATATACGAGATACAGCCCAATACATACGCGTGCACACTGGTCCCAGCATACAGTCATCGGTCCAGAAGCCTGTGGTCATCCAAAGAGAATGGCTGTATACGAGAATCACTATGCAAGCTATATACCCTCCCAGAATAAAGAACTAGTTAACGGGTTTCCATTGCGTCTTGCTCGTGGACATTCTGGTACGTTTCAGGTAATTGGACAGTTCATATAGCATCACTAGGGGTATGTCCCAGTTCCTCAGATGTTGCTTTGTGTGGTTTTCCCGCCGAAGAACTGGTTTAAACTAGTAAACTCTTCATACAGTTTCACACTCTAACCATTATTTTCATATTGTTCATATCTTGCGAACGCATGATGCGATTTCCTTGCGGGTCGAACCGTAAATCTGCAAATAAACAGTGATTTAGAATGGTACCAAACATGATATGTCTACTAGCTTATGTACCTTAAATATATCGTATACATTATATTTCACAACAAGTGTTTGTTAATAAAACCTCTAATATTTAGCTTTTAATGTGGAGGAACCTTTTTATAAGTTTTGGTATGTGTTAGTGTGAGAATATTGCATATAGTCGCTAATATGCGTGGTGCGTTTGTGTAGAGTGCTTTGATAAACAGTGCAACTGTGTGTCTTATATATTTTATGTTTTATTTAATGTGCGTATGGGGTATGGTAGGACTGCATAATCGCATATAGCATCGCACACAATGGTTTCACAAGATGGCGTCGCCTGATATTGACTTAAGATCTGGTCTCAGCCAATCATCCGGCTTCGACATATGGTTGGAGAGATCCAGGCACCAAACAGTTAGTTTCAGCTCCCAGGATGCCTCTGGTCCTCCTCCATATAGAAGAAAAAAGTTTTGCGCTAACATATAAATAGTCTTGACCAAATATATTGGATGTGGCAGAAAAATGATCGAGACGCCTAATTTATAATGACATGATTTCTAATCTGTTAAAAAAGCAATAGTTACATTATTATAGCATCAATTTATATGATCAGAAATTGCATATAAAACAAAACAATATGCTTTTGAAAAACTAATAAGTTATAGTTCAGTGATCATAAACTCCAGGGCTAAACACTTGATGGAAAAAATAAATCGCAAATTGTCTGTCCACATTTGGAAGCTCACCCAGTCCCGTCACAGGCAGATTACATATATCGAATCCTCCACACGCAGGGCTCCAAAGACTGCAGCGACTCACGGCCAAGCTGCGGTAGCGCTGCATGTAAGTGCCACTGTCTGTTCTCTTCTGGCAGTTTTGCGGGCAGTACTTTAGTCCGCTTCGTGACAGCCCTGTAAGTTGCTGTTTGTGTAGGCAGTCCCGTGCAAGGTGGAACTCCGGTAAGGTACGTATATCCAATAGCAACAGGAGCTGATGGTAAAAGAAGGCATTTAAAGTGCTGTGCAATCTTCCGGTTAGGTCTGTTGTTAATATGACACAGGGAGAGATGTGGAGTAAAGCTTCAGTGTCAATATTATCCAAAAGCAATAAGAAGCCCTACTGATGCATTTCGCATCCCAATTGGAAGCTTTATCAAAGGTGGGGATTGGCAGCACAAGGCCAGCGTACCTGGCTGACTAATGCAGCTTAGGGGAGGTAGGCACTCCACCGGCAGCTCCTTCCCCGACCCAGATGCAGTCCCTACGAAGGGTTTTGCACGTCTGGTTTGCTCCGCCTACCCTCCATGTGTGTGAGACTCCACGCTCATGGCGCTCTGTTGCCGTTGGCCTCGGGATGGTTTGGGTCAGACTCCATGTATACCTCTCCCTTGGTTAATGTATATAGTGCTCTATAGCCTACCATTCCTTTGTGTTTTGTGTAGTTGATTTAGAGTCAATTGTTATAAAATCGCGCATATGCATTGTATGTGACTATTTGCTAGCTGCTGTATTGACACTGTCTTTTATTTCTGTCTGTCAATTATACGTTTTTCTCTCTATCCTCTTGGGGTGGAGGTTTTTCTGAGTACTTAGCCTTCACACAGTCTTAATGAATGTGGTCACATAACATTGCAATTATTGCCTTTTATTGAACATGTTAAAAGATAAAGGAATACAGGAGAGGGAGCCCTCTGTGCTGGTTTCATGTAAATGTATGGCCTATTTGTCCCCTCAGGACATTAAGGATGGTTTGTGTGTTGTCTGTTTATAAAGAGCCACCTCACCAGTCCAGTCTACCTGTCCATGGACAAGAGCCATCTTGGGTATCCTTTGCCCCAGGTAATAGTTTGTGGATCGTATGGCTGCTCCCACTATGCCTCCATGGATGGGGTGTCCACAGAATGCCATGTTTGCACCTCCTATGCATCCTTCCTGGATGGATGTTTATGGACATTCTAGTTAGAGTATGGCTCCATTTAATATTGATAGCAGACCAGTAGTTACTAAGGCGCCTAAGCGCTAGTTATCTTTTTATCAGTCTGCACAACATATGGATTCAGACGTATCATAAGAGGAATCTGATGAGTGCAAGGTTCCTCTCCAGGGTCTAGCTCGGGGGGGGGGGGGAGGAAGACCATCTGTCCACCGTGGATGTTCCTCCTTTGGTGAAGGCAGGTAAATCAATCCTAGATATTGTATCCTTTCTCGGCTTCTGTATGTATTAAGCGGGAGGTACCTCCTACTGTGGATGCTCATGTGACGCATCTTTCCTGAAATATTCCACAAATTAGAAAATTTGAAGCATGTCTTAAAACAATATTTTCATCATCTGGAGCTGTTACTCTTCCAGCTATGGCTAGAGCCTGGGTAGCCAAAGCTGTTGACGAATGGATGGGAGCATTAGAAGATTTTATACCAAATGCTACCAAAGAACAGATGTATATCTCCCACATATGAGAAGCGGCTGTAGATGTTGTAATTTTAGCAGGGGTGGCCAACCTGTGGCTCTCGAGCTGCATGAGGCTCTTTTGAGCTTTTAATGCAGCTCCTGGCTCGCAGCTTGGCAGACCCCCATTAGTATTGAGAATGCTGGTCTCTAAAGCTATCGGGGACTAAAGAAGCCTCTGATCACTTCAGAGGCCAGTATTCCCAGTAATGCAGTGCGCAGGTGACATCATGTCACCCGCGAGGTGAGGAGCCCGCGCATCTGCTGGATTCCGTTAGATCCAGCATTCGGTGGACACTGCAGCAGCAGTGATGGCAGGACTCTGGAGCCTTGAGGCGTGGATTGGTGCCAGCATGAAGTTAAGTTTCTTCATGGGGTATGGGCAGGGAGGGGGAGCCAAGCAAATGGTATCCATTCTGTTAGCAATGCAGGTCCTGGGATCAATGGTATCCACCTTTGACATGGAGTGTATCATCTAATAAGGTCCCAGAGGATCCTTCTTACTCCAGAGGTTTGTCAGTCCCTCCTGTGGTGCCTGAGAAAGTATCATCTGAACAAAGGGCACCCATTCTGAATTCCAAATTGGGTGCTTCTCCCCACAGATGACAGTCTTTGCAGATGGGGAGCAGTGAAAGGTCATCACACCTCTCAGGGAAGATGGACAAATCAGGAAAGTCATCTGCCAATAAACATTCTGGAACTCCGAGCAGTCTACAAAGCAGTTGACATGGCATAGGACTTGCGCCACAGCTAGTCGGTCCAGATCCAGTTTGACAATGCGACAAGTGGCCTACTTCATTCATCAGGGAGGCACAAGAAGTTAAGCAGCCATGAAAGAAGTGACAAGGGTTCTGATTTAGGTGGAACGTCATCTTTCGGCCATCTCGACAATATTCATATGAGGAGTACTCAATTGGGAAGCTGACTTCTTAAGTCGCCAGGACATACACGCCGGAGAGTGGTCTCTCCATCCGGGAGTGTTTCAGCTCCTGGTAAACAAATGGGGTCTACCAAAAATGGATCTCATGGTGTCACGCCACAACCATAAGGTCCCCAGGTACGTGTCCAGACACCCATCAGATGGTACTTCAAGCTGGTGTATTTCCCTCCACCCAAGAGTTGTCTGAAAAGTCAAGCAGGAAGGCAGAACAGTAACACTGATGGCTCCGGCTTGGTCCGACATAAAGAATGTTTCGATCGACAGTCCGTATCCTCTTCCTCTATAGCAGGATCTGCTAATGCAGGGTCCCCGCCGGCATTCAGACTAGCCTTGTCTGGCTTTGACGGCATGACTCTTGAATCTTCTATCCTAAGAGCGAAAAGTTTTTCCAGTTCTGTAATACAAACAATACTTAGGGCACAGAAACCTGCCTCTGCCCGCATCTATTACAGAGTTTGGCATTCTTTTGGTCAATGGTATTCCCATAGGTAGTATGATCCCAAGGTGTTTAGGATTTCCAGGGTACTGGCTGTATGACCGTGGCTACTTTTGAGAGTGCTGCTGGTTTCAGTTGGGATCTGTTCTTTTGTTTTTTCATATTACTGATTCCATCTTCGTATGTTGAGTTTCTGGTGTGAGGTGTACACTTTCCGTCTCTTGCCATTAGGCTTGTTTACAAACTGAATGCCTGTGGCTGAGGGCGTGGTATATAGGGAGGAGGACCAGTGCATGCTGAAACTTCAAAGCTGTAATCTGTTTGGTGCAATGGATCGTTTCCACTACATACCCCAAGGTAGAGACTGTGGACCCTATAGAATGCAAAGAAAGAGTTAACTGAGGAATGTTATACCATAATTTTTCCAATTCTGCAATTCAAACGATGCTTAGGGCACGGAAGCCTGCCTCTGCCTGCATCTATTACAGAGTTTGTCATTCCTTTGGTCAGTGGTGTTCCCGAAGAAAGTATGATTCTAAGGTGTTTAGGATTTCCAGGATACTGGCTTTTCTCCAGGCAGGTTTAGACCGTGGTTTCCGCCTGGCTACTTATGAAAGTGCACTGTCAATCTGGTTGCAGAAGAAGATTGCCTCATTACCAGATGTTAGAATTTTTTTTCCAAGGAGTTCTGCGAGTTCAGCCTCCTCCTGTTCCACCAGTAGAACTGTGGGATTTGGTCTTTGGTTCTTAAGGGGCTACAAGCTCACTCATTTGAATCCCTGGACTCTGTGGATTTGAAACGGTTGCATGTAGTCTCTCTGATTTGGCAGCGCTTTTTTTTTTTGTCGCTCCCCATTTTTTTTTCCAGGTTAAAGCTGTTCTTCGTACAAAGGATGGTTACCTTCCCGTTTTCGTGTTAATGAAGAAATTGTAGATCCAGCTTTTCAGGCTTCTGACCTTTCTGTAGTTGAAGCCTCCCTGGATGTAATTCATGCTCTCCGTATTTATGTGGAGCATACCAACTGTTAGAAAGTCAGATGTTTTTTTTGTATTATATGGTTTTCACAAATGAGGATGGCCAGCTAACAAGCAGATTCTGGCGAGATGGCTATGCATGACTATCTCAGGTGTATACAAACTGATCTCCATGTCCCAAGCACGGTGACAGCCCATTCTACTCAGTCTGTACGGCCAATGTGGGCGTTTAGTCATGGTGCCTCTGCTTAACAGTTGTGTAAGGCAGCCACATGGTCTTCTGTCCACACTTTTCTTAGGTTCTATGCCTTTGATGCTTTTGCCTTTTTCCTTTGGGTGATGAGTTTCTCCTTTCTGCTTTAGGACATCACCATTGTATTCCTGTGGAGTTATGGTAGACTTGCCCTAATAACGCCTCTTCTTTGAGGTCCATAGGGTCCACAAGATGGGATCGGTATGATTTACCGCCAGCCGCATGGAAGCGGAAGCCCGGCAGAGGTGAAGATCCTGACAGCAGCTACGTTGAGTACAAACTAATCTAACCCCACCCCCCTAACCCTTCGTTAGGGGTGCCTAACCCTAACATCCCCCCCCCCCCCCCCCCAAGTTTCCCAGTGGTGCCTAACCCTAACCTCCCCCGGGGGGTGTCTAACCCCAACCCCCCTTTCCCTAGCCTAACCCTCCCGGGGGGGCTTCCTAACCCTAAGTCCCCCCCCAGGAGCCCTTGTCCGCGCCTGGCTTTCTTTCGATCGGGATGCCGGGCGTCGGGTTCCCGGCATAGGTAAAATGACAGGCGTCAGGATTTCGACACCTGTCATTAGACCCTTGCCGGGGTTAGACAGTCGGGATGCCGACTGTCTGTATTTAGTCTGTCTTCATCCCGAATGCATACCCACAGGACACCTAACCTGATGCACCTGGTTGCATGGTTAATTTTATCTTTCAGTCAACTTGTGTAGTGTTTTTGGTGTACGATTGCTTTTCCTTCTCCTCATTCCTTCTGCCTTGAGGCTTGATAACAAAACTGAAGGCCTGTGGCTAGGGGTGGGGTATATATGGAGGAGAACCCGAGGCATCCTGGGAGCTGAAAGCTTTAACTGTTTGGTGCCTGGATCTTTCAACCACATTATCCCCATGGTATCCCTGTGGACCCCGAAGAAAAGGAGTTATCAAGGTAAGTCTACCATAACTCTAAGTTTTCTTTATTGTGCTCTTCATAACACCCTTTCATTAATGTTCCTTGTGCTCCACACCACTTTCCCCCTTATTATCCTTTATGATGCCACAAGGGGTTCACAGCGCCTTACAAGGTACATAGACAGAAACCGTATGAACAAAGAGGTAGATGTATGAAGCTGTGATCACAGTGGAGAAGTTAACCGTGGCAACCAAATGACTTCAACCTATCATTTTATGGAATGTACTTAAAGAATGCAACCCCAAAGCTGCTTGTTTGCCATGGGCAACTTCTCCACTGGCACACTTCACTCTTTTCACCGCTTCATACATCTTCCTCAAAGTCACTTACAGTAAAGTACATAGCAGGATATGGTTCATAAAAACATTGCTGCATCAGTAGTCATAATACCAAAGGGAAATGTGCTGCAGGCACTGGAGAGGAGATGATGGTTTAAGTAAGGTAAGGCAAATTGCATAAGGGAAGAGTTCCCTGTTTATGGGAGCTTAGTCTACGGGGGTGGGGGGAGGACAGACACTGGTGACAGAGGAGAGGTAGTGAACATGGAGCAGTGGATTAGGAGGAGAGCTGGAAGGCTTTGTTAAAGAAGTGGGTCTTGAGAGCCTGTTTGATCGATGGAGAGTCTGAGATGGAGAGTGAGCAGCATGGGCAAAGTCTTGTATTTTTGTCTCGTCTCATTTTTGACGCCTGTCATTAGTACCTTGCTGGGATTTGACAGTCGGGAAGCTGGCGGTCAGCATTTAGACCGTCTGCTTCCTGAATACATCCCGTTGGGGGAGGTTTCCCTCGTGTATATATACTTTTTTTTTTTTTAATGCAGTGCAGGAGGTTTTGCTTTGTGATCACATGCCAATGAAACTTTCTGGTCCATATCGGTGGCTACTCTGAATCCCTACCAGTTCTTGGAGGAAAAACTATCTTTCTATTCAGCCTTTTGCTGTGCAGTGCATATGCAGGGGTCGAGAACCACCTTGCCCACCGCAGTCAAAGGGGTTAAAAGGACATATGACTTGGGAGAGATATGCAACATAGAAGAGCACAAACCGATATAGAGGGACACAGAAGACCAAGGAAAAAGCCTCCACATTTTACTACGTAAAAAACAGGCTGTTTTTTAAAGTGTGGTGGAAGGACTCCCCCTGCTGGCTATTTCTATATAACTGCACTTACATGGCAACTTAAAACCATGGGGAAAAAAAACACAGAAAATGTGGACTTAAGGCTTTAATGTAAAGAGAGATATAATGGTTAGCAATATCCAAATAAATAAAAAGCTTAAAGAATATAAACATTCTTTCATAATCAAATGATCATTTCTCACATTTTAATTATGGAAACACAAATTTGTATACAGGAAAATGGCAGACTTCTACATAAAACATTACTTACCATGCAGCACACACATTCCTGCAGTATGTGAAATGAGACAAAGTAAATTATTATCCATGTTCTGGCATGCTGTTTGTTGCTCTGTGGCATGGATTTATCCTGCTATTATGTCTCACACTGCCTCTGGGCTCCTGCCTAACGTCCCAGTCTATACATTTTTCCTCCCTCTGTTTTATTCTTTTATCCAGAGCTTATCAATCTCTCCTTTTTCCAATTATCTTCTTTGAGACCTGTGTATCACTGTGACACTAGAAGACAAGGTGACATCAAGGGACAGAGCCCTTGGGGCCTACAATACATCAGTTGGCAAAATATCTCTGGACTCAATTGTGTGTTCTGTGTCTATTTAGGTCTTATTTGGAAAGAGGTCTAGCACTGAGCATAAGTTTTGGTGTACATGAATTTATAGATAACACATAGGTGTGAAAAATGTGTTTGCTAAATAGCGATAAACTGAAAATAGGTAGCATTAAAGTAAACTTGGATTATAAAAAATATAAATTGGGAGAAGTAATTTCTGAAGCGCGTTATGAGTGAATGGTTCTGCCTAAAATCTGTTTGGGTTCAGCCATGCTCCTCTATTTACAACATAGTGCATATTTCTTTTCTAAAGAAAAGTGGAGGCCTGTTCAATGTAAAATATAGCTTAGGTGCATTGGTGTTTATTCCGGTGTCATGATTGTTATGGATCGCAAAATATTGGGCAACATGTAACTATTTCTTTTATTTTAATTACCAGCATAGTGACCTGCGAATGACCCTTGAAGTGGTAATATCTAACTGCAGGCTTGCTTTGTCTGAGAAGATGCCATGTGAGGGGGATGCTGGCAGATTTGTGTATAGCCCATTAGGTCTGCCAGCAAATGATCCAATAGACAGATAATGGAAAAAATTATGGGGTTTTATACAATCCAGGCTTGCCTTTCTCACCAATATGTGGTTGGCCTGAGAAGTGTTGTAATCTTGCTACTTTCACAAGTGTCAGTCAAATTATTCTGTTAGTCAGTAAATACACTCTAAGGGTGCATATCCACTAGGCAATGAAACAGGCCGATTGAACGATAACTACGTCGTTATCATTAAATCGCTTGCTAATCGTCCGCAAATCAGCCATGTAAATGTCAAATACGACCAGTGATGTGCGTGCCCGCTGGTCGTTTTTTACATCCATCATCGCCCATACATGCTGGTCAATCTGACTCACATCAGGTTCAGCATGTACTGGGGTTAATGAATGATGTGCCTAAACTGAACGACTGAACGTTCAGTGTAGGCACATCAGACTGTGAAACGACAGCACGATTACAATGTCGTAATCGTGGTCTCGTTTCACAGTTGGGAAGTGACTCAGTATTGCATAAATATATAGAATACACTTTATTGGTGCATATAAGTAATGTTAACAAGAAATGGCATTCAATTCAATAGAATCAATTGTAAGTGAATACACAGCTTTTAAATGTGAAGATCTTTAAATATGTCCTTCATATCTGCAATTCATTTGAGGTTCCTTCATCACTTGATGATCAGAACATTGATGGTTAATCACATTGCAGAAGAACTAATCGCAGATGTTGCATGTCTCCCTGCCTTTGCAGAATCCAATTAATACGGACAAGATGCACTTGTAATATATTTACAAAGCTATGTTTTCTGATTATGGAGCTACACTCCATGATCTTGTTCTAACTGGTATTTGGCCCATAATGCTTAGTGTGGCCACTCTGTTAAGGTAACACCATGATTCATTGGAGCTTTTGTACAAAAGCTTGATGTGAGATAAAATTGTGAGATCTATATCTCCAACCAATCAGCTTCTAACTTACATTTTGCAGGCTGTGTTTAAGAAATGATAGTTTGGAGCTGATTGGTTGGTAATATATATTTCACAATTTTATCTCACATCAAGCTTTGATACACATGCCCCATTGTCTTCTCTTAGAGGTATGTTTGCCATTCTGTTACAAAAACAAAATCTGTACGGTCTGTGTACAGAGATGTAATTACTACACTGGGCAGAAATCTGCGACTTGGTAATCACTACTTACCATTTTAACCCTTTGACAAGTCTCAAAAAATGTTTTACTGAAGAGTAGGATTTCGGATAATTTGCATTCATAAAGAAAGCCTTGGAAATGGGAGAGGTGTGTGGGGAAGGGGCATCCTGATAACCAAAATGGGATAAATACCATAGAGAACCTTGTTAAATTCTTGGGAGCCAATCTGACTTTGGGAATTGCTCCATCTTCTCGCTTCTGCCCGCAAACAGATTCATGTGAGACTTGCATTTTTTTCTTTTTGTTTATAAGAAAATGTTTTGCTTAAGACTGTCTTGTATGTCATTCTTATTGGTTTTTTTTTGTATATACTAAAGATTTTTTATATATGTGTATATGTATGTATGTATGTATACAGTCAGGTCCATAAATATTGGGACATTGACAGAATTTTCAGCGTTTGGCCTCTATTCACCACCACAATGGTTTTGAAATGAAACAAACAAGATGCGCTTTAACTGCAGACTTCAGATTTAATTTGAGGGTAATTACATCCAAATCAGGTGAACGGTGTAGGAATTACAACAGTTTCAATGTGTGCCTCCCACTTTTTAAGGGGCCAAAAGTAATGGGACTATCAACTCAAAAGCTATTTCATGGACAGGTGTGGGCTATTTCCTCGTTATTTCATTATCAATTAAGCAGGTAAAAGGTCTGGAGTTGATTCTAGGTGTGACATTTGCATTTGGAATCAGTTGCTGTCAAGTCTCAATATGAGATCCAAAGAGCTGTCACTATCAGTGAAGCAAGCCATCATTAGGCTGAAAAATCAAAACAAACCCATCAGAGAGATAGCAAAAACATTAGGTGTGGCCAAATCAACTGTTTGGAACATTCTTAAAAAGAAAAAAAACGCACCAGAGAGCTCAGCAACACCAAAAGACCCGGAAGACCACGGAAAACAACTGTGGTGGATGACAGAAGAATTATTTCCCTGGTGAAGAAAAACCCCTTCACAACAGTTGGCCAAATTAAGAACACTCTCCAGGAGGTAGATGTATGTGTCAAAGTCAACAATCAAGAGAAGACTTCAAAAGAGTGAATATAGAGGGTTTACCACAAGATGCAAACCATTGGTGAGCCACAAAAACAGGAAGACCAGATTAGAGTTGCCAAACACCATCTAAAAAAAGCCATTACAGTTCTGGATCAACATCCTATGGACAGATGAGACAAAGATCAACTTGAACCAGAGTGATGGGAAGAGAAGAGAAGGAAAGGAACTGCTCATGAGCCAAAACATACCTCATCAGTGAAGCATGGTGGTGGTAGTGTCATGGCGTGGGCATGTATGGCTGCCAATGGAATTGGTTCCCTTGTATTTATTGATGATGTGACTGCTGACAAAAGCAGCAGAATGAGTTCTGAAGTGTTTCAGGCAATATTATATACTCCTATTCAGTCAAATGCTTCAGAACTCATTGGACGGCGCTTCACAGTGCAGATGGACAATGACCCGAAGCATACTGCAAAAGCAACCAAAGCGTTTTTTAAGGCTAAAAAGTGGAATGTTATGTAATGGCCAAGTCAATCCCCTGACCTGAATCCGACTGAGCATACATTTCACTTGATGAAGACAAAACTGAAGGGAAAATGCCCCAAGAACAAGCAGGAACTGAAGACATTTTGCAGTAGAGGCCTGGCAGAGCATCACCAGGGATGAAACCCAGCATCTGGTGATGTCTATGCGTTCCAGACTTCAGGCTGCAATTGCCTACAAAGGATTTGCAACAAAGTATTAAAAAGTGAAAGTTAGATTTAGGATTGTTTAGTTTGTCCCATTACTTTTGGCCCCTTTAAAAAGTGGGAGGCACATATAGAAACCGTTGTAATTCCTACACCGTTCACCTGATTTGGATGTAATTACCCTCAAATTAAATCTGAAAGTCTGCGGTTAAAGCACATAGCTGCATACACACACAACGATTGAGTTAATGAACGATTTTAGTAAACTATTTTCTACCTTGAAAAAATGAACTAAAATCGTTTACTAAAGTTGTTCATTTAAATGTAATGAACGATTTTTATGAACTACAAACGATTTTTGCATATTAACTTAATGAAAATCGTTGAGTTGACAAGTCTGACTGAACTACAAACTACAAACGTGAACGCGCATGAACATTAATCGTTCATTGTTTGACTCAGAAAGTGAACCATTTTTTCAAATGATTATCGTTAAACGATGTTGTTTAACGATAATCATTCAAAAAATCGTTGTGTGTGTATGCACCTATCTTGTTTGTTTCATTTCAAAGCCATTGTGGTG
Source organism: Taudactylus pleione (assembly GCA_031769625.1). Classification (NCBI taxonomy): domain Eukaryota; kingdom Metazoa; phylum Chordata; class Amphibia; order Anura; family Myobatrachidae; genus Taudactylus; species Taudactylus pleione. The sequence goes on along the minus strand of JAUIMM010000156.1, from coordinate 194,678 downwards.
GTGAATAGAGGCCAAAATATGAAAATTCTGTCAATGTCCCAATATTTATGGACCTGACTATATATAGGTGTATGTATATGTGTATGTATGCATGTATGTATATATATATATATATATATATATATATATATGTGTGTGTGCTCTTTATTTATTAAGATGTCTCTGTGATTCTTATCTGAACCATTTTGTCTGTGGAATCTGCTTATTCATGCTACATATCTGTTCTATAGTATAGTTTATTTTGGTAATGACTAGGATTGGACTGTAATTGCGTAGGGCGATCCAAAACTCCCTACTTGGAGTGAGTTGTTCTTGAATCCACTTCTGTGGTGGCAATTATATCAAGTACATTAGTAGCTACATCGGATGGAACATATATGCATTATTAATATAGATATTATCAATTTAGACACTATTCTCATAGTTTATCCTTTTTCTTCCCCCCTTTCCTCCCCCTTTCTTATTTTTCTTATTACTCTTCTTATTCAAATGTGCCCTGGAGATAAATATTCTTAAAACATGCAGATATGGTTTTATTCTCCATTGAAGATATGTTGTGTGTATGTATATGTTATAATATGTATCAACCAGTCACTTACCAAATGGTTACGAATATCTTTTAGATGGAGAAAGACTTGGCTTATAATGGGAGACTTGGAGTAAGATATCATTATTATTATTTTTTTTAGTATTTCAAATATCAATACTTTTGAGTGTCTATATATATATATATATATATATATATATATATATATATAGATAAGAATGTTGGATAATAGAATAAGTAAATACATTTAACATGCTGAATCATGGAAGAATTTGTGTATGTATTTATATACATCTATTCACACAATCTCTCTCTTTACCACTGTTGATGTCTTAATTGAAGGGAAGAGGGAATTCATATGTATGGAATCAAGTAATCAATGAAGCTAATCCTGGAAGTATAAAAGGAGACCAAAGAGAGGTATGTCTCCAGTCTTGAAAAAGTCCTAACCAAGTATAGGATGAAACGCGTTGACCAGAGCCACCCAGTGCTTTCCAGGAGATCCAGGACTATCATCTTATAGCCCAAGTTCGTCTAATCATTTATCACCTTGGGAACTGTCCTGCTACTAAAGACGCAGCAACGGCCACCAGAAATCAGTATGCCGCTAAAGAAGCTGAAGCACTATTTGCCCAGCAAGCCTTGCTCACAATTTAGCCAGCGGCCGGAGCCGCTCCAACATAAACGTGTCTGGGACAGGAGCCGCTGGAGGACTTATTGCCCAGCAAGCCCTACCAGTCACACACATAGCAGGATCTGCCGACCAGCTGGTTCTACAGTATTCGCCTTGCCTGCAATTCACTTAGCGGCCGGAGCAGCTATACTACAGACGTGTTTGGGCTAGGAGTTACTGGAGGACTTATCGCCCAGCAAGCCCTCCATGACACACACACAGCGGTGACTTGCCGACTTCTGTCGGCAGCATTTGCAGGAGGAGTACTCAGTGCTCCCGGTTTGCACAACCAGCGGCCACCACAGCATCCCGTGAGATCCACGTTATATCCATATGGATATCACCTGCTGTGACTCTGTACATCTTCCATGGGACCGTATGTATGTCAGTAGCGTGGCCACGCTCAGAGTATTTACTATTGGTTACTTAAAGACAGAGCTATTTCATACACTTTTATATATTGGAGCTGGGACGCCAGCATCTTTTTACCATTCATTTATTTATTAATTTTTATTGCATATTTGTTTACCAATTGTGATTCATATCTAGTTGACACTAACTTCCATCAGGTTTGCCACTCAAACAGTCACTGGCATATCAATATATTATCTTGATATATAGTTACAAATATTGGATTGTGATCAGTTTTGATATTATATGTATATTTATTGGTTATTAAATAGATTCTTATTCACCAAGTCTCCTATTCATTTCAATAGAGAGCAGAAAACACAATCAATTTATTTATATAGATATCTAGTATCAATCTCCACCTTGCGCAGTAGCCACATGGTTTGTTGCTTTTTTGTTGATATAATTTTTTGGTCTTAACTAGATCAAGATTGCTACTAGCTAGCAGGTGGATTATTCTTGTTATATATTTATTCAGAGCACCAGGTATTGTAGTTTGTCAACTACATATACATATATATATATATTTGTTCATCCAATTATTGGGAAACTAATAGTGGGAGACATACTGGGGAATGTTATTATTTCTGTAGGCAGAGCAGGTGGTTGTTTATGAATTAACTTAGTGTCAGACCCATGTCATGCAGGACCAAGTGAGTGATAACCTTGACACAGTTACGGACAGTGGTTAGAGATTGGAGTAAATGGGACCTGGTTACATGACATACTGCTGAAATTGAAAGCCAACTTCCTTTTAAGAGAATAATCTGATATCTGGTCTTGGACACTGTGGGAGAGAAATTAATGAGGGGACATGGTGCTCAAGATGCCTAGTTTCCAGTGGCCATGTTTAGGTTGCCATGGCAATCCTTTGCAGACTATTTCTACAGTCATTAGACCAAATGCATGTTGTGTTGTATACACATCACACATTTGTAACAAAATCAACTTAAAGCAATCTAACACATATTCTGACCTTGGTACTACACTGAAAAACTGAGCAAATACTCATTCCCTATAATTTAGGGGACACTGGCTTTTGTCATTTACATAAATCAAACGTATAGGCGTTACATATTAATCCTTTTTTTTTTTTTCTTTTTTCTAGAGTGCTGAAAACTGCAAGCTTCTTAGGAAAGTAGTCAATACAACCAGGGGCGGGTTGCCCGTTACCAACAATGGGAAGATATCTGGTGGACCGATTGGTTTGTGGGGCCACTTGTCACCTGTGGCCCCACCCCCCTTAGCACGTCACCCGCCCATGGCTTAGTCTCTTTCTTGACAGGCAGCACGTCAGCTGCCTGTCACAGCTAGCAGTGCCAAGGCCCGGGTTGCTGAAATTGTAAGAAGTGGGGAGGCTCCGGGACTGGCAGGAAAGGAAAGTTCAGCAGCAGCACAGGTCCCGTACATCGCCCTGCTACCCCCAATGCATTGTGTGCACATAAGGCCGTCACCATTATCTTTATAGCTGCCGTGGAACAGCGCAAGTTGCATGAACACCATCTGCCAGCAACTAGTGCGGGTCGGAGGAGCAGGAGTTCAGCTGCCAGCATCGTATCTGGACGGCAGTGCTCCCTGTGCAGCACTGCCGCCCATCTCACTCCACCTCCCGCCCCCCTCCTCCCCCTGAGCACTTGCCTTGCCATCCATGGGATGGAGGGAGGACGGGATCTTCCGCCGACTTTCTTGGTGGGCCGTGCACTCGTAGACCATACTGCCGCCTCTGAATGAAGGCCAGTGTGTGGGTGGGCTGGAGCATACTTGCCTAATTTGAAAAAGCATTTCAGGGAGATTGTGAAAGCAACACCTATGAGTGCGCATTAAACTGGACGTGTACAGCTACACCTGAGAGGCGTGTCATAAAATAGACTTGCATCCAAATAGAAATGAGCCCCAAAGCAGTTAGTAAGATCTACTTGTTAATTAAAACACATTTGATACTTTTCAGAAAATGCATGTAGCCATAGGAATCATTGTGCCTTATACCCAATGCAAATTATTCTAATGATCCCATTTGAATGTATATATCTCTTATTGTTATTTATATATAACAGCTTCATAATGGGGGTAAGGTTCAATCGGGGAGATTGCCAGACGAGTCAGGGAGTCAGGGAAACTCCCTGAATTAGTAACAATCAGGGAGAGTTGGAAAGTATGGGCTGGAGGCACACCAAGGCAATGGTACTGGAGACACACAAATAGGACCCCTGGTGGTATTAGAAGAAAAGACAGTAATCATCAGTAGAGCAACAATTCTCTTGAAACCATATAACTGATACAAATGTGCAAATATATTTTATTAATATAAAATTGTTTGATAAGCGAAACTCACATTTTGTCCTGCCCCAAACTTCTGTTACTATGTATAATCTGGTTGAACCTCTGTTGCATGATGACGACATTGGCATTATTGCGACACAAACAGGCGGCTTCCGGACCATATAATCACCTGCATGAATGGTGAATACTGCATGCCCAGGAAGGAACAATTTCTTCAGAGGATCCCTGTTGCAGAGAAATCATATAGGTAAGAAAAACTCATTCACTTGCTTGCTGTGCTTGGTTACTGCAGAGAGGAACTGTGGGCATATCCATCAGCTCCTGAAGCGGTGGGCATGCCCCCAGCATGACAAAAATGGGGGGAGTGGCTTGCAGCATTTCACATAAGGCCACACCCCTTGCCATGTGGCCACACCCATTTTTTTTTTCGGGCACGCGCACATAGGGCCACTTTCGGACTTTTTTTTCAGGGCAATTTTAAATTCCCCATCCACTTCTGAATACAACACACAATACAGACATTAATTATATGGCCTTGAATACAGATCAGACATTATTTTAATGTCCGTTAAATGCGCTATCATGTGAATAGCCAAAACAATACTCCAAGTAAATAGACCTGTACAGACACATTTTGTCACCCACTCTAAGCTCCATTGTGTTCAGCATTTGATGTGTGTTGTGAAAACACAGTGGCGTTCTATAAAAACATTCATTCATTCATTTATTGCCTGCCAAAGAATTCGTAAGCATTTGTCACAATCCTTTTGACTGACTGACTATGGGCTTCAAGTAAAAAGAAAGAGGGAACTGGGACTGGGAACTCAGACGTTGCCACCAGGGAATGGTAGAAAGCCTACTCCACTTTGTTGACCATTAGGTAACTTAAATTAGAGCTGCAGGGGAAGCTGTCTATTACTCTTATTGGGCTGACAGATTCCTGTAATGGCATCTGCCTAAGGAAATATGAGAGCAAATTAGTTTGGGATACTAGATCTGTCTATAGCAAGCTCACATCCATTAGTGTACAGGAGAAGGGGGAGGAAGGGAATCAGAAATGTGTGTAAGTTTAATATTTATTATAATGCAATGCGTGTTTTGGTTTTGAATCTGGATTGGTTTTGCCAAAACCACCCTTCCAGGTTTTGGTTTTGGATCTGTATTTTATTGGAAAAAAGCATAAAAACAGCTAACATAACAGAAATTGGTTTCTTGTTCCTATGCTGTTATTAACCTCAATAACATTCATTTCCAGTCTATTCTGAACATCTCACAATATTGTTTTTAGGCCAAAAGGTTGCACCGAGGTAGCTGGATGACTGATAAGTGACACGTGGGCGACAGAAACACGTGGCCCATCTAGGAATGACACTGCAGTGGCAGACAGGATGGCAGTTTGAAAAACTAGGCCCCAAACAGTACATAATGCAAAGAAAAAAAAAAAAGTGCAAGATGGACTTGTCCTTGGGCCCTCCCACCCACCCTTATGTTGTATAAACAGGACATGCACAACTTTAAAAAACCAACCATTTCAGCGCCAGGGTCTGCCACAACTGTGGCTGAAATGATTGGTTCGTTTGGGCCCCCACAAAACAAGCTGGCAATTAATCTGTCCCTGCACAAACTGGCTCTACGGAAACCATATGTCCTCATCCACCGATTCCTCACCCTCTACAGTGTTGTGTACATCCTCAGAGTATTAATTTGTCCCTGCTGGAATCCACCACCACAGGTCCCTCTGTACATTCTGGAGGCTGGTCTCCCTGGAAGAATTGATAATTCATTTTGATGAACATCATCTTCTCCATTTTGTGGGGGCAACTTAGGCAATTTGGAGGCCCCTGTACAAACTGGCTCTATTTTACCTCTTTATCCTGCCAGTACAGGTACAGACTGTCTGACATGCCTACTTGGATGCTGTCACCGATGTCATCCTCCACCATTCTGTCAATGGTGACAGTATCATATGCAGTGACAGTAGACATATCAGAAATTGTTGGCAGGTCCTTCAGTCCGGACCAGATGTCCAAACGTGGTCCTTCCTGCCCTGCATCACCGCAAGCGAGTTGGTTAGGATATCTAAGTAAGTTTGTTTCCTGGCAACCCTAGTTGTGGGAGAAAATTAAGGAGCTGTTGCCGTGTCACGTTCCGCTTCAGCTGACAGTGTTTTCACCGGCTTGTGTCTACCGGAAAGAGACACCATCTAGGATTGAGCGCGGTGGCCAACATGTTTACACTTCCCTATCACATTAGCTTTTACTAGAACTGTTGAAAATGTTTTCCACCTGTCTGCTATCCTTTCAGTAAAGTAATTGTTACTCAAAATTCTCCTAAACCTACTATGCTCTAATTTTAATGCAAACCACCTTGTTGCACTTCTCTTCCTTTGTAGAATGCTCTCCTATACTTTAAAACCCATGCTATATAGATATACATATGTGTATGTACATTGTATATGTACGTGTATAAAGATTTAAACAAAGAGCCAGCACATCCACTTTAAGTGCAAATAAAGGTATTCATAAAGTCAGCAGCATCAAAAAACTGCATATACACTGTGTTTTCCACACAATAGTAATATGACAGAAAAAAATCGATATTTAAATCAGCCAAGGTGGTCAAATAAACTGCCAAACCGTCATCCTAGGTGGAAACCTATAGTCTGTTGCCCGACAGCTATTTCAGCCACACCCACACGCCTTCCTCATGGACACAGAAACTGAAAGACTATGAAAAGTGATAATGTGCTAGCCAATCGGCTCCCAACTGTCATTTTTCAAACACAGCCTGTGAGATGGCAGGAGCTGATTGGCTGGCACCTTATCACTTTTCACTCTGTCTCCTAACAATGCTTAGTAAATAGACCCCTAAGCATCATTTGTACCCAAACCAATCATTAACAATCTCACTCTCCTGCAAAGGAGAGCGCTTCCACGACCGTCCACCACGGGACCAGAAGTGATGTTGCGCTCAAACACTAACAACAACCAACAACCGGAAACTGTTGGTATCATAACCGGAAGTGACATTTCAATTGGCATGGCAACATGCTCATAGCGGTGTATGCGGCAACTTATGTTGCCAAGCAACCGGTATGTCGCTTCATGGCTAAACCAAGCAGGTGTACATTGGTGGTTATACGTTACAAAGACATAAAGTGGCTACACCATATAACTTACCCACACATAGCAACATGTTTCTAGATACAAAATTGGGTACCATAGTAGGTTGTTGACTGATGGGTACAAATGGTGCCTGTACAAATACACAAAAAGACATACACACATATAGACAACATACAACAATGAAAAATTATACATTGCAATGAACAGGTCAATATCATAAGCACCAAAGATGAATTGAAAGTTGAAATAATATATCAATAATCAAGCATCGGTATATAGTGTTAAGTAACAAAAGACACAATACGCATAATCCGAATCATAAAAAGAAATGTAGATAATGTCCCTCATTAATCCCATTGGGTACAACAGTGTTTAAACTAGGGGTGAGCGGGTTCGGATTTCTGAAATCCGAACCCCCCCGAGCCCCCCCGATCCGAGTCCGATCCGAATCAGGCTCGACTTTTCCCGCCTGACTCGGATCTGAAATCGAGGCAAAACGTCATCATCCCGCCTTCCGAGTCTCGCGGGTTTTGGATCCTATATAAGGTACCCACGTCGGCGCCATTTTCTCACTCGGCTGTGGACAGTGAAGAGGGAGGGTGGGAGTTAGGGCTGTGTAGTGTAGTGTAGTGTAGTGCTGCTGTTGTCCACTACTTCAAAGTCCATAGGGGCTGGCTGTGTTGTGCTGTGCTGCTGTTGTTAATAGGGGCTGTGTCCACTACTTCAAAGTCCATAGGGGCTGGCTGGACTGTGTTGTGCAGTCAGTTCTCCATAGGGGCTGTGTCCACTCCAAAGTCCTGTGCAGTGTCCCAGTCCTAAAGGAGTGCTGCAGTGTTGTCCAGGGGGTGCTCTGTCCGTCAGGGGTGCTCCCCCCAAGTGCTAAAAAAATAATATATTTTCTGTGTTTGTGAATTGTGTGCGCAGTAGCCGCACGTGCATCAACAAAGTAGTGCCAAGCGTGCGCCTGTGTCATAAGTAAAGGGCTGGCTGGCTTGACCGTTAAAGGGTGCTGTAACCCCCGAAAGTACACTCCAGTCCAAACCAAAAAAAAAATTATTTTCTGTGTTTGTGAATTGTGTGCGCAGTAGCCACACGTGCATCAACAAAGTAGTGCCAAGCGTGCGCCTGTGTCATAAGTAAAGGGCCGGCTGGCTTGACCGTTAAAGGGTGCTGTAACCCACAAAGTACACTCCAGTCCAAACCCCAAAAAAAATTATTTTCTGTGTTTAGCCGCACGTATATATCAAATCGATATAACATAAATGGAGGACCAAACTTTCTCCGATAAAAATAAAATAGAGAAAGATCAAGAACCACTTCCTCCTAGTGCTGAAGCTGCTGCCACTAGTCATGACATAGACGATAACATGCCATCAACGTCGTCTGCCAAGGCCGATGCCCAATGTCATAGTAGAGGGCACATACAATCCCAAATGGCAAAGTTCAGGAAAATGACCTTGAAAAAGACATTTAAATCAGCTGAAGAGAAACGTAAACTTGCCAATATGCCATTTACGACACGGAGTGGCAAGGAACGGCTAAGGTCGATCCCTAGTATGTTCATGACTAGTGGTTCAGCTTCACATGACGATGGAAGCCCTCCTCCCACAAAAAAAATCAAGAGTTAAGCTGGCAAAAGCACAGCGAAGAACTGTGCTTTCTAAGAAGATATCACAAATCCCCAAGGAGAGTCCAAGTGTGGTGGTGGTTGCGATGCCTGACCTTCCCAGCACTGGACGGGAAGAGGTGGCTCTTTCCACCATTTGCACGCCCCCTGCAAGTGCTGAAAGGAGCACCCACAGTCCACTTGCTGATATGCAAATTGAAGATGTCACTGTTGAAGTACAACAGGATGAGGATACTGGTGTAGCTGGCGCTGAGGAGGAAGTTGGCGAGGAGGATTCTGATGGTGATGTGGTTTGTTTAAATCAGGCTCCGGGGGAGACAGTTGTTGTCCGTGGGATGAAAAAGCCCATCACGGTCATGCCTGGGCAGAAGACCAAACATTCCACCTCTTTGGTCTGGCAATATTTCTATCCAAATCCGGACAACAACTGTCTTGCCATATGTACCATATGTAAAGGTGAAATAAGTAGGGGTAGGGACGTCAACCACCTAGGAACATCCTCCCTTATACGGCACCTGCAGCGCGTTCATAAAAAGTTACTGTCAAGTTCAGAAACTTTGGCTAAGACCGTAAGCAGTCCAGGGACACCTAAATCCCGTTGTCCTGTTGTATCCAAGCGCCTGCAAACCACACCGTCAACTCCCTCCTCGTCAATTTCCTCCTTAGTCAGGATCGGAAGTAGTCCTGCAGGCCATGTCACTGGCATGACTGACTCTCCTATCCGGGATTCCTCTGGAGGATCCTGCATTGCTACGCCTACTGCTGCCGCTGCTGCTGTTGCTGCTGCTGGGAGTCGTTCATCATCCCAGAGAGGAAGTAGGAACACCACTACTTTTACTAAACAATTGACCCTCCAACAGTCCTTAGCGAGGAGGATGAAGTACGACAGCAGTCATCCTGAAGCAAAACGTATAACTGAGGCCTTGACTGCTATGTTGGTGTTAGACGTGCGTCCGGTATCCGCCATTAGTGCAGTGGGATTTAGACAATTGATGGAGGTAGTGTGTCCCCGGTTCCAAATCCCGTCTAGATTCCACTTCACTAGGCAGGCGATACCGAGACTGTACAGAAACGTCAGAAAAAGTGTCCTCAGTGTCCTGAAAAATGCCGTTGTACACAATGTCCACTTAACCACGGACATGTGGACAAGTGGAACAGGGCAGACTAAGGACTATATGACTGTGACAGCCCACTGGGTAGATGTATCACCTTACGCAGCAACAGCAGCAGCGTCACCAGTAGCAGCATCTCAGAAATGCCAGCTCGTTACAAGGCAGGCTACGCTGTGTATCACCGGTTTCAGTAAGAGGCACACCGCCGACAACCTCTTAGAGAAACTGAGGGAAATCATCGCCCAGTGGCTTACCCCACTTAGACTCTCCTGGGGATTTGTGATATCTGACAACGCCACCAATATTGTGCGGGCATTACATCTGGGCAAATTCCAGCACGTCCCATGTTTTGCTCACACAATAAACTTGGTGGTTCAGAATTTTCTGAAAAGCGACAGGGGCGTGCAGGAGACGCTTTGGGTGGCCCGAAAAATTTCTGGCCACTTTCGCCATTCAGCGACTGCGTGCCGAAGACTGGAGCGCCAGCAAACACTCTTGAACCTGCCCCGCCATCACCTGAAGCAAGAGGTTGTGACGCGGTGGAACTCAACCCTCTATATGCTTCAGAGGATGGAGGAGCAGCAAAAGGCCATACAAGCCTATACATCCACCTATGACATAGGCAAAGGAGGGGGTATGCACCTGACTCAAGCGCAGTGGAGAATGATTTCCGTGTTGTGCAAGGTTCTTCAGCCCTTCGAACTTGCCACACGTGAAGTCAGTTCAGACACTGCCAGCTTGAGTCAGGTCATTCCCCTCATCAGGCTTTTGCAGAAGCAGCTGGAGAAAGTGAAGGAGGAGCTAAGACGGAGCGATTCCGCTCGGCATGTGGGACTTGTGGATGAAGCCCTTCATTCGCTTTGCCAGGATTCCAGGGTGGTCAATCTGTTGAAATCAGACCACTACATTTTGGCCACCGTGCTCGATCCTAGGTTTAAAGCCTATGTGGTGTCTCTCTTTCCGGCCGACACAAGCCTGCAGAGGTGCAAAGACCTGCTGGTGAACACACTGTCAGCTGAAGCGGAACGTGACACGTCAACGGCTCCTTCTTCATTTTCTCCCGCAACTGGGGCTGCCAGGAAAAAACTTAGGTATCCTAAGCAACCCGCTGGCGGTGATGCAGGGCAGGCAGGACCAAGTTTGGACATCTGGTCCGGACTGAAGGACCTGGCAACAATTTCTGACATGTCTACTGTCACTGCATATGATACTGTCACCATTGACAGAATGGTGGAGGATTACATCGGTGACAGCATCCAAGTAGGCATGTCAGACAGTCCATACCTGTACTGGCAGGAAAAAGAGGCAATTTGGAGGCCCCTGTACAAACTGGCTCTATTTTACCTGAGTTGCCCCCCCTCCAGTGTGTACTCCGAAAGAGTGTTTAGTGCAGCCGGGAACCTTGTCAGCGAAAGGCGTAGGAGGTTGCTTCCACAGAATGTGGAGAAGATGATGTTCATCAAAATGAATTATCAGCTCTTCCAGGGAGACCAGCCTCCAGAAGGTACAGAGGGACCTGTGGTGGTGGATTCAAGTGGGGACGAGTTAATACTTTGTGAGGATGAGGATGTACACACTGAAGAGGGTGAGGAATCGGTGGATGAGGAGGATGAGGATGACATCTTGCCTCCATAGAGCCAGTTTGTGCAGGGACACATTAATTGCCAGCTTGTTTTGTGGGGGCCCAAACGAACCAATCATTTCAGCCACAGTTGTGTGGCAGACCCTGGCGCTGAAATGATTGGTTTGTTAAAGTGTGCATGTCCTGTTTATACAACATAAGGGTGGGTGGGAGGGCCCAAGGACAATTCCATCTTGCACCTCTTTTTTTTCTTTGCATTATGTACAGTTTGGGGCCTAGTTTTTCTAACTGCCATCCTGTCTGCCACTGCAGTTTCACGCCTAGATGGGTCACGTGTTTGTGCCGCCCACTCGTGTCGCTTAGCATAGTCATCCAGCTACCTCGGTGCAACGTTTTGGACATAAAAACACTATTGTGAGGTGTGAGGTGTTCAGAATAGACTGGAAATGAGTGGAAATTAAGGTTATTGAGGTTAATAATGGCATAGGAGCAGAAAAACCTACAAATTCTGTGATTTTAGCTGTTTTTATGCTTTTTTAAAAAAAAATACAGATCCAAAACACAAAACCCAGAACCCAAAACACGGAAGGGTGGTTTTGGCAAAACCAATCCAGATCCAAAACACGAAGAAAGATCCAGATCCAAAACCAAAACACGAAAAGTGGCCGGTGCACACCCCTAGTTTAAACGGTCTATCCAAAAGCATTCCTTCAGTAGTAATTTATTCCCATCACCCCTGTGTCTCAAGGGGGGGATATAGTCAATCTGCATATATTTAAAGTCTTTCATCGAATGCCTGAGTGTGGCAAAATGTCTAGTCACCGGAGGTGTTAAGGGCTTTATTGATCGATGACCTATGTAAAGCGATCCTTTCTTTTAGTGCACAGATGGTCTTCCCCACATAAAATAAATTGCATGGACATTTAATCAGATATACGACAAACCGACTATTACAGTCCAAGTGATGTCTGATTTCATATCTGGTACCATTCTTTGGGTCAAAAAATTGGTCACCAAGTAGTCAAAATTGGCAGTTGACACACCCATGGCATTTAAAGGCTCCATTTCTGGAATGTAACCAATTTTTATTCTTGACAAGGCCTATATCTGATTTGACAAGCATGTCCTTAATATTGCCACTCCTTTTATAACAAAATAGTGGTCTTTCATTGCAAAGATATCCAATAGCTTCGTCAGACTGTAATATATGCCAATGACTTAATACTGTATCTCGGATATGTTTAGAGGCAATAGAGTATGTAGAGGTAAAAACCAACCTGGTCCCTTCTGGTTTGTGTTTATCACCAAGAGTATACTCACGATTAATATTCAAACATTTGGTGATAGCCTCATTAACTTCATTACCCTGATAGCCTCTATTAATGAACCTTTGACCCATATCGTGCAATGCTAATGGTAGGTCATCAGAATCAGAGGTAATCTGTACCACTCCTAAGAGATGCCAAAAGTGTTTTTATCAGTTTCCTTCTGATAAATTTTGGTAGATAATGTACCATCCCAATTGGACACACAGACCTCAAGATAATTAATTGTAACACTACTAAATGCCAATGTGAACCTGATCTTAGTATCCAAAGAGTTGAGAGCATCTATGAACTGTCAGGAGTTCCACTCCTCCCGTCCACACTACAAATAGGTCATCGATATAACGTGCATAAAAAAAGATGAGTACAGAAAAAAGGGATGTGCCATAAATATGTTGATTTTCATACATGTGCATAAATAAATTGGCATATGATGGCGGTTAAATTAGACCCCATCAGTCCCTCTTAACTGCAAAAAAAAGCAGTTTTCAAACCGAAAATTATATTTACGCAAAACTATATCCAATAAAAGTAACAAACTCAACACAAGGACCTTTGTAGTGTGGACTATCTGAGATCAAACTCTGACAGATTCAACGCCATCAACATGGTCAATATTGGTATATAGACTTGTTATGTCTAATGTAAACAATAGGCTACCTCTAGGTAAGGGACCTGATTTGTCCAATTTATTAAGGAAGTCAGTCATGTGCTTTAAGTAATAATTTATATTGTGGACTACTGGTTGTAACCAGTAGTCGATGTACTGAGATAGCGGTTGGCATAGAGAACCACGGGACAAAATGCTGGGCCTACCCGGCATCTTGACCAACGTCTTATGCACCTTCGGCAAAACGTATATAAGAGGTATTCTCAGATGTGTATGCGTAAGAAACCGCCTGGTAGGCTTATCAATCCATCCATTCAAAAGACTGAGGATAATCATGTTATCAATTTCTTTTTTTTTTTATATACATGTGGAGTCATAATTGAGTGCTTTATAGCATAAATCAGACTGTCTTTTAATTTCACTTATGCATTCTGATCTACTTAAAACCACTATACTGCCCCCTCATTATACCAACAGTTTCCGGATGTTGACACACAGCTGTTTACACGTGGTAGTGTTTGAGTGCAACATTCCTTCTGGTCCCATGGTGGACAATCGTGGATGCGCACTCCTTTGCAGGTGAGTGAGATTGTTAATGATTGGTTTAGGACTTTAGGTACAAATGATGCTTAGTCTTTCAGTATCTGTCCATGAGGAAGGCGTGTGGGTCACACTGAAACAGCTGTCGGGCAAGAGACTATATGTTTCGACCTAGGATGACTGGCAGTTTTTGACCACCCTGGCTGATTTAAGTATTGATTTTTTTTCTCCGTCATACCTATTACTATTGTGTGGATAACACTGTGTATATGCATTCTATTGATGCTGCTGACTTTATAAAAACCTTTTTATTTGCATTTAAAGTGGATGTGCTGGTTCTCTGTTTTAATATGAAATATACACCATCTGCACAAACACGCTGCGGCACTCAAAGATTGTGAAAAAAGTAGTTTTGGATTAAATCACATCATGTAAAACTACCGTTTTGGGACGTTGTAAACATAATGAACAGTACTAAGCTTACCTTAAATAAGGAGAAAGAGAACCCATCAAATGTGCAAGATTAAATGTACCAAACCACCGTAGTGTCCACCTCTCCAAGTCCTCTGGAGATTACGTCAGACTATCATGTGGGTGCCATTTCCAAAGTAACCATGACGCTAAAGTCCTATATGTAGTGACTGAAACCTAAAAGAAAGGGTGAACTGAGTGTGTATATCACTGTGCAGCGGTAAAGACTACCGTGGAAGAAAGCTGTACAAGAACCCACAACCTGTAGGAAATGTAGTGCTAAAAAGTATATTAGAGTCTAAACTACTGCATATTAAAAAGTAGATGGAAAAATGAAAGCAACACAGATAAAGGGAATGATATAGAATAGCGCAGTACACAGATTATACTAATATATGATCACCACTGGGAGAGATCATGGCATAGCAATATCAGACTTGAATCCATGAAAGCATTGCACTGACTGACAGTGAGCCCTACAACATGGGCACTAATAACACAGATATAACAAAGTAATACTTTTGATAAAAAACGGGGATAACTTTTCACCATTGAATAGGTGTCGAAAAAAAGTGCAGAATTGGGGTTTAGGGGTGCAGGCTTAAAAAAAAATAGCCTGCACCCCTGAGATTGACATTTAAAAAAAGTACTGTTAAAAAAAAAAAATAGGGACACCCCAAAAAATTAAAAAATTGGGGTGCAAAAAAAAAATGGGAAAAAATTGTTAAACAATAGGGAAATAGGTTCAGGGCTATTCTGCAAGTATGCAGCAGATATTTTCTAGAATAGATTTATAGCGGCAGGTGCACAAATGCAGAATTTAAAAAAAATTACTTTAGGGACACCAAAATATGCTAGTACCCATTTTCATGTACCCCAAATTTGATGGGACCACTTAAGAAAATGAAAAAAATAACCTGTGCTCTTCTGCATCACTTCTTCAATGTTGGAAAAAAAACACCCGCTGCGGCTATTTAAATCCCCAAACTTTCAATTAAATGCTAAAACGGGGGTACCTATGGTGTTCCCCCATGTTTTTACAACTTTAGGGGGGTCTTACAATTTTAAGGAAAAATTCGTAACTTTACGCAAATCCAACTTCAGAGTTTTCCGTTTTCGTTAATTTTATTTTGAATACGGGGATAAGCGGGAGCGCGCACCATACCTTTACGCAAAAAGAAAATCTGATAAAGGTTAACTTCGCCAGGGAAGTTAACCTTTCATATTGAATACCCCTCTATGTATCAGAAGATACCAACCCAATGGGTTCCAAGCATCTGTCTGCAAAAATGTTGTAAGCACTAAAAGAGCCTCAGCAAATCCTAGGCTATGCTATGGAATAAAATCCCTCCCTCCTCCCCATTTCACAACTACACTCTTCCTCCTCATATGACAGCATACCTTCCCTTTTTCTATGTTCTTTCTATTCCCTCCACCTGTGATATCCTACCCATTCTTCCTTTACAAGTGAGTCTCACTTTTTTTCCACCCTTCCTCCCCCTCTGCCTTTGACTTTGAAAACCCTCCTTCCTCCCTCCTCTTGTGAACCCTCATCTTTTGTCCATCATTCCTCTAGGTGTATGACAGCCCCTCCTCTCGTTTTCCCCTCCCTTCTATGTATTAAATATCATACTCTCCTTTATTCCCTTTTCAACCCTCCATCTCAGCAATTTATACATAGGTCTCATCTCTTGGCATACGTGTTGTCCTATATGTGCAAGCAGCAATGGAGGTAGACAGAAGAGTCTCCTGCAGCATACAGCTCAGGAGTCTTGATGGGAAAATGGAGGCATAGGTAGGATCTTAGTATAATTTTGGTGGGCGGTGTGGGCAATTATTTTAATGATCGGATGGGGAGAGCTATTCTTTAACTGAGTTTGTTGGTCAGTGCTGTTTATTAGTGGGATGATAGAACTTATAATTTAGTGCTGACTATATAGTTTTCAATTATTTATTAACAGTTTCTTATATAGCGCAGCATATTCCGTTCTGCTTTACAATTGGAAACAGCATTAATAGAACAAAACTGGGTAGTTACAGACAGACATAAAGGTAAGAGGGCCCTGCTTGCAAGCTTACAATCTATAGGGGAATAGGTGTTGATACACAAGGATAGGTGCTATATATTGCACATTTGTCCATCCAGATTGCAGAGGTTCTTAGTGGGTTGTATGATCCAGTCATACAGGAATGTTGGTCTAGACTTAGTAGGATGTGAAACTGAAGAAAGAGAAATGTGAGCTTACGTGTGGACTGTAAGAAGGGATGTAATTCTATATGGAAGCTATGCAGATCATGTGGGTGGTTCTGGAATTTGATAGGCTTGTCTAAAGAGGTGAGTTTTCAGGTAACACTTGAATGTTGTGCAGAGCAGAGATGTTGGGTTGAGAGATATTTTGAGATAGGTGAAGAGATGTATTGTGGTTTGGTCAATAGCTTTATGTGTAAGTAAAAGTATTTTATATTGCATACGGTAGAATACCAGTAACCAATGGAGGGACTGAAAGCAGACCGTGAAAGTTTGTCGAGGAAAATCAGCCATGCATCTGCATTCTAAATGGATTGTAGTGGCAAGAGTCTGTTTTTGGGAAGACCAGTAAGGAGACTATTGCAATAGTCAATGCGGGAATTAATGAGTGCATGAATTAGTGTTTTTGCAGTATCTTGTATAAGAAATGGTTAAATTTTGGGTATGCTTTTTTGATGTATATAACAAGATTTTGGGACAGATTGAATGTTGGGAACAAAGGACAGTTCGGAGTCAAGGTTGACACCTAAGTGGTGGGCTTGTGGGGTGGGATTGATTGTCGAGTTATCAACAGTGATAGAGATATCAGGTTGGTAACTACTACTGGCCGGTGGAAATATAATTAATTCTGCTTTGGATATTTTAAGTTTGAGGTGGTGAGATACCATCCAAGATGGATAAAATGGCTGATATTCTGTGACACGGACCAGCACAGATGGTGACAAATTGGGGGAGGATAGGTAGAAGTGAGTAATGGCCTTTACACTTCGCAGTAACCAGATCATTCTCTACTTTAGTCAGTGCTGTCTCTTTGGAGTGTTGGGAATGAAAGCCTAACTGAAGTGGGTCCATTAAGTTTTGCAAGTTAAAGTGTGTGAGGGTAGTGTAGGCAAGTCTCTCAAGTACATTAGAGGGGCATGAACTGGGGTGGTAATTTGAGAGTTAGTTAGGGTCAGAATGTAATTTTTTTTTTTTTTTAGAGTGGGACTTTTCACCGCATGCTTGTACAGTGATGGAAAGATACCAGTAGAAAGAAAGATTAAAGATTTTAGTTAAGGGTGGGATGAGCACAGGAGACAGAACTTTACTGATTTGTGAGGGTATGGGATCAAGAGGAGAGGATGAGAAGAATGTAGGTGCTTCATCTTCATTTGTGGGGTCAAATGAAGTCTGAGCCAGCGGGTTTAGGTAGGGAATTGAGCAGGTCACTGAGGAAGAGCATATAATTTAATTTCGAATATCAATTTTGTCCTTGTCCTTGAAGTAGGATGCAAGATCTTGTGCACTGATAGTAGCAGGAGGGTTAGGTGAGGGTTTGGTAAGAAGTGATTTTAAATGTATTATGTTGCTTGGGGTTAGAGGCTTGGCCAGAGATGAGAAATTAGAAATATCTTTGTTTGGCTAGTTCCAGAGCATTACGATAAGAGTGGTAGATACTTATGTGTGGAAGTCTCTTGGAGTACGAGATTTACGCCACTGACGTTCTACTTTACATGCGTTTTTGTAGGTGTCTTGTTAGTTTAGAATGCCACGGTTGTCATCTACAGATGTGCCCAGTTACATTTGTGGATGATCGCGCCACAAACATGCTCACGCATTGTGCAATGCGATTCCCGAGCCTGTAAATGCTACGATACGCTATTGCATGCACTGTGATCGCACCATGCATTCCTATGGAAGCACGAAAGCTATGTGCGTATCTGTTTGCTAGGGTGCATCTTGCGCTATACGTGGTGCGGTTTGCCACGCCAGTGGCAAGGATCTAGCTGGGCATATCTGTAAGTCTACATGGAGTGTGATGAGTAGCTGAAGCCACTTCATTGAGGGCTATTTCTAGGGTCTGGTCCAGGTGTGATACAGCTGTCTCAGGAGAAGTGAAGGCTTGGTTGATTTGAGTGACATTGTGGTTGACGTAATGGAGGAAAGTATGTTCAGTTTCTGAATTCACAAATCTCCTTTCCCCCTCTCAGATCACAACCTTATTACCTGCACAGTCTAGAGAATACAAGATCAAGGCAGGGGTCATCCTGGTGAGTAGAGCAGTCAGTCCATTGGGAGAGGCCAAGAGAGGAGGTTAGAGAGAGTAGTTTGGAGGCATGAGGAGAATGTGGACTGTCAATAGGGATATTTAAATAACCCATTATGATGGTGTCAGAGGATAGGAAGTGAGGGAGCTAGGCAGAAAGTCACAGAAATTGTTGGGGTGGGTGATGGATAGCAGCAATGCGCAGAGAGAAAGGTGTGAAAGACCTGATAGAATGTACTTCAAATAATGTAAATGTGAGTGATGGTACCTGTGGGAGAACTGTGTATGTGAAAGATTGGGACAGTAATAACCAACCATGCCTGCTTAAATATTACCAGGCCTGGAGGTGAAGGTGAAGTGTAGGCAACCGTGTGAAAGTGTTGCAGGGGAGGAAGTGTCTGATTGTGTGAGCCATGTTTGTTATCGCCAGAAGGTTGAGGTTATTTAAGATAGAGGTCATGGATGGATGCTAGTTTGTTGCAAACAGAGCGTGCATTCCATAAGGCACATGTTAGTGACTTGGAGGGTGATGGGAGGCACGTGATGTGTCTGAGGTTTGCTGGATGTATATTCCATTGTGAGTGGGGAATGTGGGTGGGGCCTGGATTTGGTGATATGTCACCATCTAATAGAAGTAGAAGGAGAGAGATATAAATATAGTTGTGGGAGGTGTAAAAGTTTTTTATTACAACAGGTTGAGGGTGTTGTCAATATACAGTATATAAATAATTTAAAATCTTGTGTGTTTATAAGAGGGGAGTAGATTATTGAGGCTGTAATGTGTACAGAAGGGTGAGCTGCAGGGAGAGAGAAGGATGTAATGGCCTTAGAAAAGATACCATGGAGTGAAATAAGAACAAACAATATATGGTACACGGTGATTTTGAATAAAAGGAGACCTTTTTAGAAAACGGTACATAAACAAATATAAACTTTGATTTAGAAATTACCTGCTCGTGTCTTCAATGTTTGTTAAACTTTTTTTTAACTGTTCACTTTAAATATTTAGTGAATTTGAAAGCACAGCTCAAATTGAGCACAGCCCTCCTTCAAGTGACTATTAAGATATAACACCTGTCAGAATTTCTACCATCAGCATCCAGAAGGTAAGTACCGGAGTTGGGAGGAGGGTTAGGGTTTGGCACTAGGTGGGAAGGGTTAGGTTTAGGGTGCGGAGGTCAGGTTCAGGCACTGTGAAGATTTAGGGTAGTGAGAGGAGGAGGGTTAGGATACCTACAGACCGGTGTCTGTATCCTAACCCTGTCGGGATGCTGGTGTCGGGATTTTGACTGCCGGGATCCCGAGCGCTGGCATCCTGTACCTATCCTGTTAAATTGCACTGTTTGATTATGTGAAGAACAGCCCAGGATTCTATCATAAACTGTGCTTCACTGAAAAAACCTCAATAACAAGTAATGACTATTGCATCAATTTAAAAATGTACATAAATTTTGATTGATTGCATACAGTTCAGAGACTATGAAGATTGCAGGATGGTGATAGTTTGGCCAAGCAGCAACTTGGCTAAAGACCCTAGCTATAGGTTGTTCATGGTGCAAAACTAGGTAGAAGAGAGCCTTGTCTACTGCCCCAATTGGGCAGCCATGATTTTGCAAGGAAAGGTGTAATGATTAGTATTACTGCCTCACAGCACTGATCTTGTGAGTTCACCACACAGAGACGTAACTAGACTTTTTTTGGTGCCCTGTACCAGAGAGAGCATGATAATAAACAGGAAAATTGACAGGCCCAAACAGCGCCACATCCCCTGCGGTGCCCTGGCACTGGCCGCACTACTCTAGTTACGGCCCTGCCATCACAGACCTAACTGTGTGGAGTTTGTATATTCTCCCATTGCTTTCATGGGTTTTCTCTGGGTACCTGGGCTTATCGCTGTATAACAAATTTGAAAATCTCATAATCCAAAAATATACTGGTAGGTTAATTGGCTCCCGCCAAAAAAAAAGGCTAGTGTGTGTGTATATTTGGTAGGTAACAGGGGCGTATCTACCCCAAGATGGCACTCACCAGGAGCGGCGGTTAAGGGGGGGCGCTGTTCTGCGGCCAGTTGGTAGAATATACTTGCCTACCTTCCCTACTCCCGTGGGAGACCCCGCTTTATTATTGCGTCCCCAGGGTTCCCCACTCACTAACCATAGGAAATCCGGATGTGCGGGGGATGGAGCCTGAGTGTCTTGACGTCATTATTGGCCGGCCATGCACTGTGGAGTTGTGGGCAGCGGTGGCCACCTAAGTGCCTCTCCCAGCTGCAGAACCTGTGAGTGAGTGCATGATTGCCTGCCTCAGCGTCGGCAATGTCAGTGCCAGAGGTGGCTTATCCTCCCAAGCCCCTAAAAATGTAAGTAATATACTCAGGGCACTGTGTTCCCTGTGCTGGGAACTGCAGGCAGCGAGATACAGTAACTGGGAAGGAGAGCGTCCGGGATGGGGTTACTGTGCAATCCAAACTGATATACTGGTACCCCCTTCTCCTCCCCATGTTTGGGATGAGGAGGGGTATTAATAGTATTTTAGCCATAACAGGCCTTTATATTCATTTGGATTGCACAGTTCCCATCTGGGTCCTGGGAGGAGGGGGTCCATGTATTATTCTGTTGGCGCCCATATGTTACATTGCACTCCAATACTAATGAGATCAACTGCCAGCACCGTTCTGCAGGAGACCTTACTGGCAGCTGTAATTATTATCCTGATGGTGCCCATGATCACACCCTAATATACTGAGAACTGCAGCCAACATCCCCCTTCTCCCCCTCCCCTTACCACTCCCCACCCCACTCAATGTAGATAACGCCTCACCCTGCAGGAGGCACTGCTTTCAGCTGTGATTATAACCCTGCTGGTGCCCATGTTAAACTATTACACCCCGATACTAGAGAGCCAGCACCCTGCATACCCACCCCAATGCCAGTGTTCACCTTACCCACAGTGTCATTTCCTGTGTCACCTTTTGTGTGACCACAGTTGTGTGTGTCACCTTCTGTGCTTTGTTTTTCTAAAAATATGAGGGGGGGGGGGGTGCTAGTCCCTTACTTTGCCAGGGTCGCTCAGACCCCTATATACACCCCTGGTAGGGAATATAGTTTGGAAGCTCCACTGGGACAGGGACTAAGGTGGCTGCACAGCAATAGAAAAACAATAAATTTGTCCACTGTTGCTACACTACAGCTCACAGCACCCACTACCACTAAATAATTGCTCCCAGTATGAACTTCACCATGTACTATTACTGCACAATGTCAGCATTTTATAAAGTACTAATACTTCTGTGATGTAATGGGGTCACTAGAAGGCCCCCTGTTTTATGTAGGGTTCAGTAGAGAGATCTCTGTTAAGAAAGGTTTGCTAGACTGCTCTCTGTATTGTGCTGAAGTCACAAGAATGCTCTTTGTGTTTTACAGTAGTTACTACATGGCCCTTTTGAATGTGCAGGGATAACTAAAAGGCTCTCTATATTGTACAGTGGCCAATAGATGTCTCTGGGGCCTACTTATCATCACTTAATTTTGACAAAAGCAGGTGAAAAAGCACATTTTCACCTGCAATTGTTAATATTAAGTATTCGGGCCATTCATTAAGAAGGTGAAGCAGGAGATATCACAGATATCTCCTACTTACCTTCTGTTTTCGGAATGGCCCGCTGTCCACATACACTAGTATGGGGACAGAATTCATCAAGCTCCGAAAATATTATATTTTCGGAGCTTGACTGCGGGGGCGTTCGCCATCTTCAGATGGCGAATACCCTTGCTTGTTCTTCGCCGCACGCTCTTCCCTATGGGAAGAGGGTTCGGCTTTCGAGAAGGGATCCATTTGGAGGAGACAAATGCTAGAGGTCCTACAGGACCTCTAATGTCTGTTAGGCCAGCACAATGCACACAGCGTTCTCAGGACTGGGAACGCTGGCACTGCCGGGAGAAGATGCTGAAAGCTGCATCTTCTCCCGTGAAATCCTCTGGCAACAAGCATGAAACCCCCTGGCGAGAAGCATGAAACCCCCTGGCAACGAGCATGAAACCCCCTGGCAACGAGCATGAAACCCCATGGCAACAAGCATGTAACCCCATGGCAATGAGCATGTAACACCTGACAACGAGCAGGTAATTTTAAAGTAATTAGAAGCCTTACTGTGGGGTATAAAATGGTGTCGGGCAAATATGTAAGTGGCAATTTGGTATTAGGCATTACAGTGTGTGGCATAATGTGTAATGGGCATTATGGTGTGTGGAATAATGTAAGTCACTATACCAGGGACGTCTGAGTAGTGCACTGCCTTATGGAGTAGCAAGGACAAACTTAAGGTACAGGAAGGGAGGGGGCGCAAAATTGCTGCCTTGCATCGGGGTGACAGATATCCTAGTTTCGGCCCTGGGGAAGGCACAGTCTATAGTTGTTACGGGACAGTGTCCACATATGAGGTGTATAGCCAGTAGGTGACATTTTTATATAGGCTGAAAAAAATCGGGTATCAGGGGTTTGAGTAGAAGTATACCGCTGCAAGATTCACATAGTTTGAGAATGTCAGTTTAATCAGAAGGTTTACTGTTGGATACCCTAACCTTACTCCTCCTTTCTTCTTTGGGGTCCATAGGGATCCACAGAGATATTGTGTGGGGGATATTATGGTTGGGAGACCAGGCACCAAACCGTTAAAGCTTCTGCTTCCAGAATACCCCGGGTCCTTCCCCATATATACTCCGCTCCTAGCCATAGGACTTCAGTTGTTTGTTTGGTGTGGCAGGATCAGGACACACCTTTGTAACAGGAGGCTTTTATTTTATGTTTTTTTTTATGGTTTTCTGAGTTGGCAGTACCAAATCTCTGAATTAAGACGTACGTACTGCGGCTCCTTCTACCTCTGACGGGTCACAACATCAGTAATTGTGCTGGTGATTTTGGCGGGTCGTGGCGGAGCGTAGCGAGCAGCACTGCTCTGACCTGGACTGCATCGGCTGTTCGGAGATGTCAGGTAAGGCGATTCCTCACTTATGAGGAATCGCGCACGGCAGTCCTTGCTTTTGGTGTCAGACTCACCAGAAGCCGTTGCTGTCAGGGCCCAGGATTATCTGGATCCTCGCTAAACCAGCCGGGGCCTTATTGTCTGATGCCGGGGATCGGCAACAATATCTGTTGCCACGAGGCCATCGTATCCGACAGGTTAATCCATCTTAGGGGAGATGGGCGCTCCCCGGGAGCTCCTCCCCTGACCCAGATGCAGTCTCTACGAAGGGTTTCGCACATCTGGGTTGCTCCGCCTACCCTCCACGTGTATGAGACACTCACGGTCCTCGGTCAGTGCGGCCTGTAACTGTTGCTCTCAGGAGCGTCTGGGACAGTCTCCCTGTATACCTCTCCCGTGGTTAAGGTATATGGTGCTCTGTCCTACCATTCCTTTGCATTGCTGTAGTTGATTTAGAGCCGAGCGTAATTATATTACATATGCATTGTATGTGACTGTTTGCTAGCTGATGATTGACATTGTCTTTTATTTCTAAGGCTGTCAATTCTAACTATCACTGTTTTCTCTCCATCCTCTTGGGGTGGATGTTTCTTTCTGAGTACTTCATTCATTAAGATTTTGTGAAGGCTGTCACATAACATTGCAATTATTGCTTTTACTTTGAACATGTCAAAAGATAAAGTGAAACAGGAGGGGGAGCAGCCTGTACTAGTTCCATGTAAATCATGTACGGCTTATGTGTCCTCTCAGGTAAACTGGACTGGTGAGATGGCTCTTTATAACAGAAAACACACAAATCGTCCTTTACCTCCTGTCTCTGGGCAAGCGCCATCTTGGGTTTCCTTTTTTTCCCAGTTTATGATGAAGGTTGTGGATCGTATGGCTGCTCCCATGATAGCCTCTTTGAATGGGGTGTCCACAGTATGCCATGTTTGCACCTCCGATGCATCCTTCATGGAAGGATGTTTATGGCCATTCTAGTCAGAGTATGGCACCATCTAATGATAGCAGACTGGTCGTGACCAAATCGCCTAAGCACAAGTTATCTTTCTATCAGCCTGCCGAACATATGGACTCAGACGCTTCATCAGGGGAATCAGATGATGCACAGGGTTCCTCTCCATGATCTAGTTTGCGTGTGCAAACTAGCTATTACGATCAGAAATTGCTCTCTCCTTGAACACAGCCAGGTCATTAGTTTGAATGACAGGATGAGGCGTTTGTGGGTGGTAACAGGGGAAGGTGCTTGTGAACGGGGGAGTGGAGATCCGAACGCAGGCATGCCTGACTATGCAAACGGCATTTTATGGGAGTGCATAATTAACTAAGTAGTGTCATGGCACATGTGACATGGGAGGTTTGTACACAGACTTGATCGTAGTGCTTAAGAGAGGGTATGGTCAACCTTAAGCTCTACGAACAGCTCCGATGGTCTCGATTAATCCTTATATGCCCGGAGATGACGTGTAATGTGAACGAGAAGGGGACGTATTTTTAGTCTTACGGCCGCATCCTCCCCTCGCTCGTCCAGCTAACGATCCCATCTTAACGACGCAACGTGCGAGCGCTTCATTTGCATGTCCGGCCCCTTTTACCTTACGACCGAGCGGCCACAACAACCGACTCTAAATGAGGTCCATTGTTCCTTCTTTGGTGAGGGCAGTTAGATTAGTCCTAGATATTCAGAATGATGAACCCGGTCATAGTAAGATGGCTCTAATGTTTAATCACCACCGGAAGGTCAAATCAGAGTTCCCTGTATCTGAACAGCTTGCAGAGCTTATCAAGAAGGCATGGGGTAACCCAGACAAATTATTTTATGTGAATAAAAGAATAACATTGTTGTATCCTTTCTTGGCTACTGTAAGTACTAAGTGAGAGGTACCTCCTACTGTGGATGCTCATGTGACACATTTAATCAGAAATGCTACATTGCCTATTCCATCCGCATCTTTGCTGAAGGATTCCACAAATTAAAAGATTGAAACCTGTCTTAAAGCAATATTTTCATCATCTGGAGTGGTTGATCGTCCAGCTAAGGCTGGCGCATGGGTAGCCAATTCTGTTGAAGAATGGATAGGGGCATTGGAAGATTCGCTACCAGAGAACAGATTAATATCTCCCACATACAGGAAGCAGCATCTTATGTGCCAGGGACTGCAGTGGGTGCTGGAATTTCAGCTTCTATAGTGGCACGCAGGGCCCTTTGGTTAAGATCTTGGGAAGCTGATACAGGATCAAAGATGGAGCTGGAAGTCTTACCTTTATATGGAAAGGTACTTTTTGGAGCAGAGTTGGATAATTTGATCACTACTCTGGCGGCTTCAAAATCTGTAGGTCTGCCATCTAAGTCAAATACTAAATCTAGGCATTTTTCCTTTCAGTCTTTCCATCCTCAGGGATGAGCAAAGGAACAGTCTTCCTCTAGGCCAACTAGTTTTCATAAGTCTAAGCGACAAATTAAGTGGTCTGGCCTGGCAAGACGTCCAGCTTCTAAGGAGCCAGGGGATTATATGGTTTCCCTGGACATTCAGGATGCATATCTGCATGTGCCTATTATACCATCCCACCAACAATTCTTATGGTTTGCTGTCCTTCAGCAACATTACCAATTTCAGGCTCTACCTTTTGGTCTATCTATGGCTCCCCGGGTATTTACCAAAATAATGGTAGTCATGACTACCTATTTCAGGCGTCAGGGGGTTAGAATTCTGCCCTATCTGAACGACCTTCTGATATTGGTGCGGACTCAGGCTATGGTCATTTGAAGATGGTTTTGTAACATAACCGCTCTACAAAGGCACAGCTGGATAATCAATTTGGCAGAAATCATAATTTTCTCCAACACAGCAGATAGTACATCTGGGAGAGTTTCTGGATTCTCGGACACAAAGGGTGTTTCGGCCAGAGGACAAGATTGCGGATCTATCATTGTGAATTTACAAGCGAAGGGCATCCATTCTGTTAGCAATGCAGGTCCTGGGATCAATTGTATTTACCTTCAACATGGCGCATGCTCAGTTTTATTCCAGGCCTCTACACAGATTGATTCTCTCCAGGAGGAACGACAGCATTATCTGATAAGGTCTCGGAGGATCCTTCTCACTCCAGAGGTTTGTCACTCCCTCCCTCCTGTGGTGGTTGAGAAAGGATCATCTGAACAAAGGGTGCCCATTCTGGATTCTAAATTGGGTGCTTCTCACCATGGACACCAGTCTTCGCGGATGGGGAGCAGTGACAGGTCGTCACCTTTCAAGGAAGATGGACAAATCAAAGTCATCTGCCAATAAACATTCTGGAACTGTGAGCAGTATACAGAGCTCTTGTCATGGCACAGGACCTACTCCAGGGCAGGCCAGTCCAGTTCCAATCCAACAATGCGACTACAGTGGCCTACCTCAATCATCAGGGAGGTGAAAAAAGTAACAAAGGTTCTGATTTGGGCAGAATGTAATCTTCCAGCCATCTCGGCAATATTCATACCAGGAGTACTCAATTGGGAAGCAGACTTCCTAAATTACCAGGACATACACGCCGGAGAGTGGTCTCTCCATCTGGTAGTGTTTCAGCTCCTGGTAAACAAATGGGGACTACCAGAGAGATACCTTATGGCATCACGCCACAACACCAAGGTGCCCAGGTATGGTTCCAAGTCCAGAGACCCATCAGCAGCCTTTGTGGATGGACTGGCAGTAGGATGGGACTTCAAGCTGGCATATCTCTTTCCTCTATATTCTCTACTTCGAAGAGTTCTCAGAAAATTCAAGCAGGAAGGCGGAACGGTAATACTGGTGGCTCCCACTTGGCCCACATGTCATTGGTTCACCAACATACAGAATCTGTCCATAGACAGTCAATACCCTCTTCCTTTATGGCAGGATCTGCTAACGTAGGGTCCCTTCCAACATCTGGATTTACCTAGTCTGGTTTTGACAGAGTGGCTCTTGAATCTTCCATTTTAAGAGCGAACTTTTTCCAGTTCTGTTATTCAAACGATGATTAGGGCACATACACCTGCCTCTGCCTGCATCTATTACAGAGTTTGGTATTCTTTTGGTCAATGCTGTGCCCATGGGAAGTATGATCCTAAAATAATCTAAGATTTCCTGGGTACTGGCTTTTCTTCAGGCAGGATTAGACAAAGGTCTATGCCTGGCCTCTTTGAGAGTGCAGGTTTCTGCACTGTCAGTCTGGTTCCAGAAGAAGATCGCCTCATTACCAGATGTTAGAATTTTTTTTCCAAGTAGTTTTGCGAGTTCAGCCTCCTTTTTGTTCCACAGGTAGCTCCAAGGGATTTGTCTTTGGTTCTTATGGGAATACACTTCCCCATTTGAACCTTTGGTCTCTGTGTACTTGAAGTGGTTAACAGCAAAGGGACTTTTTTTTTCTTTTTCTTCTTATTTCTTTTGCTCACAGAGTCTCTGATTTGGCAGTGCTCTCTGGTCTCTCCTCATTTTTCACCAGGATAAAGCTGTTCTTTGTACAAGGGAGGGTTACCTTCCTAAGGTAGAGTTCCATTTTCATGTGAATGAAGAAATTGTAGTTCCAGTTTTTCAGGCTCCAGACCTTTCTATAGGTGATGCCTCCCTGGATGTAGTTCGTGCTCTCCATATCTATGTGGAGCGTCCAAATTTTGTTAGAAAATCAGATGTTCTTTTTGTGTTATATGGTTTTCACAAACGAGGATGGCCAGCACATTCTACTTGGTCTGTAGGGGCATCATGGGCATTTAGCTGTGGTGCCTCTGCTGATCAATTGTGCAAGGTGGCCACGTTTTTGTCTGTTCACACCTTTCTTGGGTTTTATGCCTTTTGATACTTTTGCCTCTCAGGATGCTTCCTTTGGGCGATGAGTTCTCCTTTCTGCTCAGGAGCATCCCCCACCCTAAGAGAACTGCTTTAGGACATCCCCATGGTATCCCTGTGGATCCCTATGGACCCCAAAGAAAATTAGTTATGGTATATTTGCCTAGATAACTCCTTTTTTTTTCTTCGAGGTCCACAGGACACCCACCCTGATGCACCTGCCTTCATTGGGTTATATTCTTTCGGTGACAGATTCCCTCCTCTTATGTAAGTGTGTTTCTGGTGTATGATTGTTCTTCCTTCTCATATTTCTTTCTCCTGCCTTGAGGCTTGTTAACTAAACTGAAGTCCTATGGCTAGGGGTGGGGGGTATATATGGGGAAGGACCCAAGGCATTCTGGGAGCAGAAGCTTTAATGGTTTGTTGCTTGGTCTTCCAACCATCATAATCCCCACGGTATACCTGTGGACCTCGAAGAAAAGGTAAGTCTACCATAACTCTCATATTCTTTTATTCCCCCTCCTCCTCTTTTATATTCCTCTTCCCCTTCTATTCCTTCCCTATTAGTTCTGGTCTAGAGTGACTCCTACCTTACTTTTCCTGTATTCCTCCATTTTCCCTTTGACAGAATCCAACTGTTTTTGTGTCTTTGGGGGAGAAGTAAGAAGAGGTGCTAAGTGCCTATAACCAGCTCTATTTGACACTTGCCTGAATTCATTCATACTGAGGTTCAATGTAACACAGAAAAAAATCAGTTGAATGGGGCATAACTGGGTATTAACAGGGCATTCACACACAAACTTAGTTTATGATGGTGTGTAATGGGCTATTCAGAGTTGTCCGGACACAGATTCATCTGATTTTAGACACTGATAATGATGACCGCTAATCAACGAAGCATATAGACAGAGGTGTGTGCAACTTGACAATCGGATGAATATCCGCATTTAGTTCCATGCGCACAGTGAAAGCGTAATTGTGGCCTTGTTGTGTGCAACTCTGAATAGACGTCTCTATCATTCTGTTTACTTTTTTATCAAATTGCTGCCTATTACTACTACTAGGCCAATTTAATAACAGTACTAAGTGGATAAAATAAGAACCATTCATTATGGCACAGGTTCCTGAGTGTTAAACATTTCTAAGATATACAAGACAGAATGCAGCTAAAATGGAGTCGCTGCTTTTGAGAAAAAGTGAGATTAACCCAACTGTAAAACTTGCCACCCTTCCAAGTATGCTGAGGTTCCTGGCAAAATGTTGGTAAAACTTTGATATTGAGTGATCTTAATGATCAGTTTTGCTCTCTTCCAGCCATCATCCTAGTACCTTGAAGGAGAGTCTCCCTATCTCCCAATTTGAGTGTCATGACCAGGGTTTTGCGGAGTGGAGGTTTGCGGTCCTTACCGGTGAGGGCGCTGTGGCGCGGTCCTTCTGGCTAGGGAGCTAGCGCGTGGAGATGGGCAGTGGGTATGCGCAGGGGTCTGCCAGCGTTGGGCCATCCTGGCAAGGGTAAGTCTAGCAGCATCTCAGCACCACAGGTACATGAGCGTGTCCATCTTGCCTCAGGTCATGTGACATAGTGGGCTATCCTGATGCATCAGGTGATTTCTCCAGCCACTCACTTAAGGGGGTTTAGAGCTCCCTGTAGTTGCCAGTGCAATGTGCTTCAGCATCAGCTATGAGCGAGTTCTCTGCGCTCCTGAACCAGACCTTAGCTCTGGTGTTGCCTCGGCTCCTTGCCGGTCTCTGGCTCCCTGCAAACCTGCACCACTCTACCCTGCTTTGCTCCCTGCTGTGGATCAAGTCCTGCTCCTTCTACCTACCCACTCCTCCCTGAATCTGAAGTTCCCAATTACCTACTCCAGCCTGCACCTGAGTTTTCAGCAACTATTACAGCATTGCCGGATTACCCTGTTTAGTCATCATCTCAGCATTACCTGCTTTCCCTTTCAGCAACTATTACAGCATTTCTGGATAACCCTGTTCAGCCATGGTCTCAGCATTACCTGATTTCCCTTTCAGCTATTATCACAGTATTCCTGGATTCCCTACCCTGCTATTACCACTGATTTACTGGACTTTTCCTTCAGCTCCTCAGTTAATCAAGACTTTATTTTAGTTCTGTCACTGATCTGGACATTGATTAATTACATCACTATTGTTCCTTCAGTCACAGATGTTAATCAGTATTATTTTTGTACATGTCTACTAGTACTTACATTGGAACAGATTTAAAGTGAAAAGTAGGTTGTTTAGTGTGTGCTCCTGTCACCACCCTGGGGCCACAACAAACACAGGGGGTCATTCAGACCCGCTCACGAGCGCAGGATGCTCGCAAGCGGGTCGATGTTGCCCCACTGCGCATGCGCACGACGGAGGGAGCTCCATCATGCACGAGACCCAGATAGCGACGGGCTCTCCGTCGCTCCGGGTCTTGCACCAAAGGGGGCATGCTGTCGATGTTGATTGACAGCACGCCCCCTTTGGTGGGCGTGCTGGGGGTGTGGCAGCCAGACGGAGGCGTTCCCATGGGAACGCCTACCGTCTGTAGCCAGCCCCACTGACATCACTAGTGATGTCAGTGAGAGTGATTTTGGCTCTGATAGAGCCAAAATCACTCCAGGGCTTGCGGCAGCGAGACCCTACCGCAGGGTCTCTGTTGCAAGCCCGATGAACGCGATGGTCTTGACCATCAGCGTTCGGATCTGAATCAGGCCCACAGATCCTAACATAGTTTTGCGAAATAATACAACTCCATTACGTACAGAAATACAATTGAGACAAATGGGTGATCAGTTCCTGGAGAGAGGTTGTACACCTGATACAATTGACAGATGTCTGGTTAAGGCCAGATCTAGACTTGCACAGACCACCAAGAAATGTCTGTTGGACCCTACACGCATGATCTACACTTCAACATTTGATCTAGCATCACATTGCAGCATGAAAGCAGTCCGTAAACACTGGAACATTGTTGCTTCGGACACGGCATTTAAGGGCATCAGTAAGAAACCACCAATGATGGCCTTCCATAGGGGACCGAGCCTGCGTCAATTGTTACGCCCGACGCGACAACCCAGCACAAAACAGACACAATGGCTTATAGGCAATAAGTTGGGCTGTTTTAAGTGTCTCAACTGCATATCTTGCAGATCAATGCTTGTAGGTACGCACTTTCAACATCCTCATAGCAGTAAAAGGATCAGAATTAGACACAAGTTACTGTGCACCACGGACTATGTGATTTCTTGACATGTCCATGTGGACTATATTATATAGGGATGACAACAAGACCGTTCCGAGAGAGAATGGCAAACCACCATTTGTCAATACGCTCCGCATTGCAGACTTTAAGCACTGATAAACCAGTAGCGAAGCATTTTTTGGAGTTTAAACATTCTATCTCCTCACTAAGGTGTATGCTGATAGACACTATTCCTAAATCATTACATGGTGGTGATCGTGAGTTGTTACTTAAGAAATGCAAAGCACGTTGGATTGTCCACTTGGACACTGTGGCGCCACGTGGACTTATCTCAAACAATTGTAAGGTAGACATTAGTTAAGTCTGGAATACAGTTCCACTCTGGTATTTTTTTTCTTCTGTTTTTTTCTCTTTTTCTTCTTTGCTCAATTCTGGGTCTGTGATACTAGGGTCTGGCAATATAATTTCAGTGCAGCGTGATTGGATAATTCTATGCCGTCCTTGATGACTATGTGGAACTGTTGTGTTACAGCAGCACCCATTAGCTATATGAAATATAAGTACATATTATGTTCAAAGAATGATTCTTTTTTTCAATGGTGGTTCTTTTAGATTAGTCTCTATATTGGTAATGTTTATTCTACTGCTATATGTATGTGCAATGTTTGTTTGAAGATTCACTGTCTTTTTATTATGTGTTTTATATCAATAATGTATATATACACCTTTTCACTGCATTTTATAGCCTCCTATGGCCAGCTGGTATGCCCTCCTTTATGATTTTATATTGTTGTTCGCTAGCACTCCACAGTAGCGGCACGCAAGCACGTCGTGCAGATTTTAATTTTAACAGATTCTGTCTCAGCCAATCATCCGGCTTCGACACAAGATACTTACGGTTGGCGTTGTTTGCAAATAATGAGTCAGTGCACACCGTTTTTAGGTAGCTATTGTCTTTTTGGCAGGTCAGTCTAAGTATAATTTACCTAAGATGTTTCCCTTTATCCAGGTAATTCATGATGTAATTTATTTCCCAATTGATGCAGTGATTAGCAGCACCTGTTGTACGAGGGGGGAGTGGCCTTATCAATTGGCAGTGCTATTTGTCAGCTGCAATGTGTGTGGGGTATGGGTCTCCTTGGTGGTAGTTTTGTGGTGGTTGAGGTGTCTTGACAAAGGACCTATGGGGTCCGAAACGTCAACAGTATTACTATGTGCCTGTGAGTAAAGATTGATTTTTTTATTCTACTGAATGGTGAGTGCCCATCTTGTCATTCTTGTTATAAATGAGACTTAATTGTCTCTAATGGAGCACCCCACCAGACATGGATTAAGCAATGAGCGAAGCCCTTTTGGAATACTAATATATTGTGTGTGTGTGTATGTATATGTGTATATGTGTGTGTGTGTGTATATATATATATATATATATATATATATATATATATATATATATATGTATATATATATATATGTATATATATATATGTATATGTATATATATATGTATATGTATATATATATATATATATATATATATATATAGTTAAAGAGACATGCGCCTGATAGTGTAGTAAGAAAGTTATAGTGACGATTGGTGCTCAAAACTTGGTGTGCGTACCAAAAAAAAGATCTTGAAAGCATATCTGATATCCAATGGTATGGGGTTCGTACAGGATGGGATGTATAGTGTAGTTTGTTTTTATAGGAGTAGCAAGACAGGACTACAAAAATAGCTGCGTACCATATATTGTTGTATATTAAGCGTGTAGTATGTATATCCAAAATATCTCATAATATCCCTTTCTCCTCAGTTTTCCTTGGAGGCTTATGCAGTGCGCACAGGCTTTGGAATAGATACAGAAATGATCCCCGTCAGTATATATTAACATGGGTTTTATTTGGATACATTAACAAAGGGAGGCAATTGTAGGAAAACATACAAATAATAAAAAGGAAGGAAAAATGCTTATCTTTTAAAAAGGTACCCAGTCCTCTTCAGTATAAATGTCCAATGTCTACAGAGCCTGGGTCAGGTGGCCTCAACGCGTTTCATCTGGTAGGGACTTCTTCAGGAGTGGTATTAGGTCTAAGGAGTGCCTTCTATTTATTCTCTAGATAGGGGGAGGTGATTAGCACAAATTGCGCCAAAAAACGGCTTATGCGCAGTGTATGGCGGACATTTTGGATGACGTCACATGTGACGTCGGCACTAGCTCGTTATTAGTGCTAGCTCCAGGAGTGTTTAGTTGAAGGGGATGTCTCGCATGTATCGGCGGCTAGTTTGTTAGCCTAGCCGCGTGTATGTGGAACTTGGCAACATAAGCGGTGGATTGTAGCTGCCGTTTGTATATGGTGGCGGCCATCTTGTTGGTTGGAATAAACCTGTACTGGCGGCCATTTTGTTGGTTTGTAACAATCCATTAGATGGATACAGCGGTGGCCATCTTTTAGGCTGTCTGCATAAGAGACTGGGACAGTTTCTTAGCGATGGCAGCCATCTTATAAGATAATACATTAATTAAATAACATAAAATAATACATTTTAAACAATATTTAAAAATTAATACCAAAGTGTGTAGAGAATGGTTGAGCACATTGCACTAGGTGGTAATGTGCAATACAATTATCTTAGGTGGCACATAGGTTTAACAATATAAAAATACAAATCTTAAAATAGCGACATGAACAATAAAAGAAAGGGGGGAACCTAAAAATTGCTTAATACTTAAAATGAGACCATAAAAATTCTAAAAACAACAAAGTACAGTAATTATGTCACATATTGGTAAAAAGCATATTAGCATACATAAATATTAAATTAACAGAAGAACAATTGCATGTATTAAAGGAACGGGGCTATTTCATAGCTGTCATTGGGTACAAGAGTATTTCGTTCGAATATCCAACACATTTCCTGTCGTGAAAGTTTATTTGCCAGATCTCCACCTCTTGGGCCCAGCTTCACTTGTTCAATGCGTTTAAACGTTAGGAGTTCTGGATTTGAGTCGTGGGATGTGTTGAAATGCTTGGATACTGAATGACTTTCGATTTTGTTCCTAAAGTTCCTGAATGCTGTGTTTTAGGATACTTTTTGTTTTGCCCACGTATTTCAGTCCGCATGGGTACATAATAGGGGTGTGCACCGGCCACTTTTCGTGTTTTGTGTTTTGGTTTTGGATCTGGATCTTTCTTCGTGTTTTGGATCTGGATTGGTTTTGCCAAAACCACCCTTCCGTGTTTTGGGTTCTGGGTTTTGTGTTTTGGATCTGTATTTTTTTGAAAAAAAGCATAAAAACAGCTAAAATCACAGAATTTGTGGGTTTTTCTGCTCCTATGCTATTATTAACCTCAATAACCTTAATTTCCACTCATTTCCAGTCTATTCTGAACACCTCACACCTCACAATAGTGTTTTTATGTCCAAAAGGTTGCACCGAGGTAGCTGGATGACTATGCTAAGCGACACGAGTGGGCGGCACAAACACGTGACCCATCTAGGCGTGAAACTGCAGTGGCAGACAGGATGGCAGTTTGAAAAACTAGGCCCCAAACTGTACATAATGCAAAGAAAAAAAAGAAGTGCAAGATGGAATTGTCCTTGGGCCCTCCCACCCACCCTTATGTTGTATAAACAGGACATGCACACTTTAACAAACCAATCATTTCAGCGCCAGGGTTTGCCACACAACTGTGGCTGAAATGATTGGTTCGTTTGGGCCCCCACAAAACAAGCTGGCAATTAATGTGTCCCTGCACAAACTGGCTCTACGGAGGCAAGATGTCATCCTCATCCTCCTCATCCACCGATTCCTCACCCTCTTCAGTGTGTACATCCTCATCCTCACAAAGTATTAACTCGTCCCCACTTGAATCCACCACCACAGGTCCCTCTGTACCTTCTGGAGGCTGGTCTCCCTGGAAGAGCTGATAATTCATTTTGATGAACATCATCTTCTCCACATTCTGTGGAACCAACCTCCTACGCCTTTCGCTGACAAGGTTCCCGGCTGCACTAAACACTCTTTCGGAGTACACACTGGAGGGGGGGCAACTCAGGTAAAATAGAGCCAGTTTGTACAGGGGCCTCCAAATTGCCTCTTTTTCCTGCCAGTACAGGTATGGACTGTCTGACATGCCTACTTGGATGCTGTCACCGATGTAATCCTCCACCATTCTGTCAATGGTGACAGTATCATATGCAGTGACAGTAGACATGTCAGAAATTGTTGCCAGGTCCTTCAGTCCAGACCAGATGTCCAAACTTGGTCCTGCCTGCCCTGCATCACCGCCAGTGGGTTGCTTAGGATACCTAAGTTTTTTCCTGGCAGCCCCAGTTGCGGGAGAAAATGAAGAAGGAGCCGTTGACGTGTCACGTTCCGCTTTAGCTGACAGTGTGTTCACCAGCAGGTCTTTGCACCTCTGCAGGCTTGTGTCGGCCGGAAAGAGAGACACCAAATAGGCTTTAAACCTAGGATCGAGCACGGTGGCCAAAACGTAGTGGTCTGATTTCAACAGATTGACCACCCTGGAATCCTGGCAAAGCGAATGAAGGGCTTCATCCACAAGTCCCACATGCCGAGCGGAATCGCTCCGTCTTAGCTCCTCCTTCACTTTCTCCAGCTGCTTCTGCAAAAGCCTGATGAGGGGAATGACCTGACTCAAGCTGGCAGTGTCTGAACTGACTTCACGTGTGGCAAGTTCGAAGGGCTGGAGAACCTTGCACAACACGGAAATCATTCTCCACTGCGCTTGAGTCAGGTGCATACCCCCTCCTTTGCCTATGTCATAGGTGGATGTATAGGCTTGTATGGCCTTTTGCTGCTCCTCCATCCTCTGAAGCATATAGAGGGTTGAGTTCCACCGCGTCACAACCTCTTGCTTCAGGTGATGGCGGGGCAGGTTCAAGAGTGTTTGCTGGCGCTCCAGTCTTCGGCACGCAGTCGCTGAATGGCGAAAGTGGCCAGAAATTTTTCGGGCCACCCAAAGCGTCTCCTGCACGCCCCTGTCGCTTTTCAGAAAATTCTGCACCACCAAGTTTATTGTGTGAGCAAAACATGGGACGTGCTGGAATTTGCCCAGATGTAATGCCCGCACAATATT
Organism: Taudactylus pleione; assembly: GCA_031769625.1. NCBI lineage: Eukaryota > Metazoa > Chordata > Amphibia > Anura > Myobatrachidae > Taudactylus > Taudactylus pleione. Next base: position 158,004 of record JAUIMM010000156.1, on the reverse strand, counting down.
GGTGGCGTTGTCAGATATCACAAATCCCCAGGAGAGTCTAAGTGGGGTAAGCCACTGGGCGATGATTTCCCTCAGTTTCTCTAAGAGGTTGTCGGCGGTGTGCCTCTTACTGAAACCGGTGATACACAGCGTAGCCTGCCTTGTAACGAGCTGGCGTTTCTGAGATGCTGCTACTGGTGACGCTGCTGCTGTTGCTGCGTAAGGTGATACATCTACCCAGTGGGCTGTCACAGTCATATAGTCCTTAGTCTGCCCTGTTCCACTTGTCCACATGTCCGTGGTTAAGTGGACATTGTGTACAACGGCATTTTTCAGGACACTGAGGACACTTTTTCTGACGTTTCTGTACAGTCTCGGTATCGCCTGCCTAGTGAAGTGGAATCTAGACGGGATTTGGAACCGGGGACACACTACCTCCATCAATTGTCTAAATCCCACTGCACTAATGGCGGATACCGGACGCACGTCTAACACCAACATAGCAGTCAAGGCCTCAGTTATACGTTTTGCTTCAGGATGACTGCTGTCGTACTTCATCCTCCTCGCTAAGGACTGTTGGAGGGTCAATTGTTTAGTAAAAGTAGTGGTGTTCCTACTTCCTCTCTGGGATGATGAACGACTCCCAGCAGCAGCGGCAGCAGTAGGCGTAGCAATGCAGGATCCTCCAGAGGAATCCCGGATAGGAGAGTCAGTCATGCCAGTGACATGGCCTGCAGGACTACTTCCGATCCTGACTAAGGAGGAAATTGACGAGGAGGGAGTTGACGGTGTGGTTTGCAGGCGCTTGGATACAACAGGACAACGGGATTTAGGTGTCCCTGGACTGCTTACGGTCTGAGCCAAAGTTTCTGAACTTGACAGTAACTTTTTATGAACGCGCTGCAGGTGCCGTATAAGGGAGGATGTTCCTAGGTGGTTGACGTCCCTACCCCTACTTATTTCACCTTTACATATGGTACATATGGCAAGACAGTTGTTGTCCGGATTTGGATAGAAATATTGCCAGACCAAAGAGGTGGAATGTTTGGTCTTCTGCCCAGGCATGACCGTGATGGGCTTTTTCATCCCACGGACAACAACTGTCTCCCCCGGAGCCTGATTTAAACAAACCACATCACCATCAGAATCCTCCTCGCCAACTTCCTCCTCAGCGCCAGCTACACCAGTATCCTCATCCTGTTGTACTTCAACAGTGACATCTTCAATTTGCATATCAGCAAGTGGACTGTGGGTGCTCCTTTCAGCACTTGCAGGGGGCGTGCAAATGGTGGAAAGAGCCACCTCTTCCCGTCCAGTGCTGGGAAGGTCAGGCATCGCAACCACCACCACACTTGGACTCTCCTTGGGGATTTGTGATATCTTCTTAGAAAGCACAGTTCTTCGCTGTGCTTTTGCCAGCTTAACTCTTTTGATTTTTTTAGTGGGAGGAGGGCTTCCATCGTCATGTGAAGCTGAACCACTAGTCATGAACATACTAGGGATCGACCTTAGCCGTTCCTTGCCACTCCGTGTCGTAAATGGCATATTGGCAAGTTTACGTTTCTCTTCAGCTGATTTAAATGTCTTTTTCAAGGTCATTTTCCTGAACTTTGCCATTTGGGATTGTATGTGCCCTCTACTATGACATTGGGCATCGGCCTTGGCAGACGACGTTGATGGCATGTTATCGTCTATGTCATGACTAGTGGCAGCAGCTTCAGCACTAGGAGGAAGTGGTTCTTGATCTTTCTCTATTTTATTTTTATCGGAGAAAGTTTGGTCCTCCATTTATGTTATATCGATTTGATATATACGTGCGGCTAAACACAGAAAATAATTTTTTTTTGGGTTTGGACTGGAGTGTACTTTGTGGGTTACAGCACCCTTTAACGGTCAAGCCAGCCGGCCCTTTACTTATGACACAGGCGCACGCTTGGCACTACTTTGTTGATGCACGTGCGGCTACTGCGCACACAATTCACAAACACAGAAAATAATTTTTTTTTGGTTTGGACTGGAGTGTACTTTCGGGGGTTACAGCACCCTTTAACGGTCAAGCCAGCCGGCCCTTTACTTATGACACAGGCGCACGCTTGGCACTACTTTGTTGATGCACGTGCGGCTACTGCGCACACAATTCACAAACACAGAAAATAATTTTTTTTTTGGTTTGGACTGGAGTGTACTTTCGGGGGTTACAGCACCCTTAACGGTCAAGCCAGCCGGCCCTTTACTTATGACACAGGCGCACGCTTGGCACTACTTTGTTGATGCACGTGCGGCTACTGCGCACACAATTCACAAACACAGAAAATAATTTTTTTTTGGTTTGGACTGGAGTGTACTTTCGGGGGTTACAGCACCCTTTAACGGTCAAGCCAGCCGGCCCTTTACTTATGACACAGGCGCACGCTTGGCACTACTTTGTTGATGCACGTGCGGCTACTGCGCACACAATTCACAAACACAGAAAATAATTTTTTTTTTGGTTTGGACTGGAGTGTACTTTGGGGGTTACAGCACCCTTTAACGGTCAAGCCAGCCGGCCCTTTACTTATGAAACAGGCGCACGCTTGGCACTACTTTGTTGATGCACGTGCGGCTACTGCGCACACAATTCACAAACACAGAAAATAATTTTTTTTTTGGTTTGGACTGGAGTGTACTTTCGGGGGTTACAGCACCCTTAACGGTCAAGCCAGCCGGCCCTTTACTTATGACACAGGCGCACGCTTGGCACTACTTTGTTGATGCACGTGCGGCTACTGCGCACACAATTCACAAACACAGAAAATAATTTTTTTTTGGTTTGGACTGGAGTGTACTTTCGGGGGTTACAGCACCCTTTAACGGTCAAGCCAGCCGGCCCTTTACTTATGACACAGGCGCACGCTTGGCACTACTTTGTTGATGCACGTGCGGCTACTGCGCACACAATTCACAAACACAGAAAATAATTTTTTTTTTGGTTTGGACTGGAGTGTACTTTCGGGGGTTACAGCACCCTTAACGGTCAAGCCAGCCGGCCCTTTACTTATGACACAGGCGCACGCTTGGCACTACTTTGTTGATGCACGTGCGGCTACTGCGCACACAATTCACAAACACAGAAAATAATTTTTTTTTGGTTTGGACTGGAGTGTACTTTCGGGGGTTACAGCACCCTTTAACGGTCAAGCCAGCCGGCCCTTTACTTATGACACAGGCGCACGCTTGGCACTACTTTGTTGATGCACGTGCGGCTACTGCGCACACAATTCACAAACACAGAAAATAATTTTTTTTTTGGTTTGGACTGGAGTGTACTTTCGGGGGTTACAGCACCCTTTAACGGTCAAGCCAGCCGGCCCTTTACTTATGACACAGGCGCACGCTTGGCACTACTTTGTTGATGCACGTGCGGCTACTGCGCACACAATTCACAAACACAGAAAATATATTATTTTTTTAGCACTTGCGGGGAGCACCCCTGATGGACAGAGCACCCCCTGGACAACACTACAGCACTCCTTTAGGACTGGGACACTGCACAGGACTTTGGAGTGGACACAGCCCCTATGGAGAACTGACTGCACAACACAGTCCAGCCAGCCCCTATGGACTTTGAAGTAGTGGACACAGCCCCTATTAACAACAGCAGCACAGCACAACACAGCCAGCCCCTATGGACTTTGAAGTAGTGGACAACAGCAGCACTACACTACACTACACTACACAGCCCTAACTCCCACCCTCCCTCTTCACTGTCCACAGCCGAGTGAGAAAATGGCGCCGACGCGGGTACCTTATATAGGATCCAAAACCCGCGAGACTCGGAAGGCGGGATGATGACGTTTTGCCTCGATTTCAGATCCGAGTCAGGCGGGAAAAGTCGAGCCTGACTCGGATCGGACTCGGATCGGGGGGGCTCGGGGGGGTTCGGATTTCAGAAATCCGAACCCGCTCACCCCTAATGTAAACACAGTGGGTTATGGCCCAAGGAATCACAGTACTTGTATACACAGTGGGGTACAGCCCAAGGAGTCAAGGTGCTTGTATACACAGTGGGGAACACCACAAAAAAAAGTGTTTTTTTTTACTTTTTAAACTTTTAAATCTCTTCAATTTTTTTTTACTTTTAAACTTTGTTTTTTTTGCACACACAGCCACTTTTGAGTCTGGACACAGCCCCTTTAATCAGCAGAATATAGCGCAGCATACATCAGCGAGCAGTGTGCCCCCTTACACAGTCACTTTGCCAGCACAGCCAACTCTAAATGACCCCCAGAGTGTACGTATATTTAGCACAGTGGGCCTAATCTATATAGTGGCTAAGCATAACAGGGATATATTGCATACTGATCAAGTTACATTAGGCTAAACTGAATATTTATCAAACCTGAAAGTCTACTGTATAATGGGCAAAATCGGTCCTCCACTGTATATTCATCATTGCCAATTATATTCTATACTGGGAACAGAGACTATTGGGGAGATTCAAAAAGAAGCACGTTTCCATCAGAATATTGCACGCTGATGTAATGCTGGTCATCCTGCAGGAAAACCTCGCTCGGCTTTGCTCACACCTATAGGGGTGCAGAAATAACTAGCCTTGGCCTAGCTATTAACGTCATTTCAATTTATAAACATCCTAGCAGTATTTTCATATTAATTGTGATTTTTATTTTCATTCAATCCCTTGCTTGTTTTCTACCCAAGTAGCAGTCTTGAGAAATAAAAAATGGACAGAATCAGCAGGTTAATGAAATGAGAAAGAGCTGATAGGAACTGATTGATTGAATGAGTGGATGCAGTAAAAGAGAACTTTGGCGAATAAGGAGATGGCAAAGGGACAGATGTGTAATAATAATAAATGGCAGGTGTATCATGGGAAGCAGAGGTGATGGAGAATATAAACATATCACACATCAGTAGAGATTATTTTGTGCACTTCTCCTTTAAGGAAAGTAGAACACGAGTGAGGTCATGCTGTGATGTCATAATGGTAACTCTTTGCTGTTGCTCACTCTTAACCGCCCAGGACACTGACATAGCATTATCATTGCTGTCATTAACATACTCCAAATACATCTCTTGCACCCAGCCCACTGAGGGAAAAATATCCTCTTGAGGTAAGTATCTCATCAAAGACAAGGGCGTTTCACTTGGATGTGCCTGCAGACTTGGAGCTTGACTACCCTAAAATATGACCTTGAGCTTGTTTATTTCTATAATTGGAGGTTCTAGCAGCACAGCACATCTATCGCAATGTAGTAGCCATTCGGGTAAAATCGGTGCTTCTCAAAAGGGGATGACCATCCTCTTCAGAAAATTGCGCAGCTTTGTGTGGAATTTAAATTGGGTAATGTCAGGAGATGTGGACAGGAACTATAATAATGACGTCAGCCAATGTTATTTATTAATGTGGTAAACTGTATAGTGTATTTTAGTGTCAAATGTTCATACAGTATTTTAAATAAGTTTGGAAATATAACTCTGCATAGCCTCCTAGTGCCCAGAGGGACGGGCAATCCTTCAAGCCATGGGTCCCCAGAGGTTTCCTCCACAGGGGGGTTTTTCCTCTCCTGAGTGCTGAAGGATGATTCTTTGTGAGTCATGAGGCTTCCACCATCTTGTTCCTCTTATAGGACAAGCTTGTAAGAGCCTCCAGCTAATCTTGGGCACTAATTTATTTACAACGCAGAGTAAAAATAAAGGGTTGTTTTCCTTGTGCTAAAAATTCATAATAAATATATTTTCAAATTGATTTTACTTGATGTGGTCTTTGTTTTTTTTCATAATGGAGTCTCTTAGAAGGTTAAGAGGCTGTGAGGTCTATTATCCTGTTAATAGAATTAAGATTTGATAATCTTCCCACTACATAATAGTTTAAGGTTATGACCTAATGGCAATGTGCAGGATATGGCGGTGGTACATGATGTCATTGGGGAAGAGGTCAAGTCCAGAAAGGACGCAAAAAATAAGAGATCAGGTGAAACAGAAATAATATAAAATGTTTTCTAACATACAGTATATACTCTTCTGTGCTGGACAAAATGAAGCAAACGACATATGGAAGGTTACAGTCCCTTTAAATAGCAAATATTTAAGATGGTTTTCAAGGCATTTCTTAAAGAGGTTGGATACCCTGTCCAATTGCATTATTTAATCAATCATCCTGCAGATTTGGAAGCAGTGGAGTGCACCTGTAGAATAGGTAGCCATTCTGAATGGATGAAAAATTTCATAATTGGTTCACAATAACTTACGAGATGCCTAATTGAGTCTGCCAAGTCCCAGGCAATTGCTCAATGTCATGATCCTGTGCTGTTGACCCCATAAGAAGAAAATCCAAAGCATGGGGTCCTCCTGTCACATAGTCCAAGCATATTCTGCAGGGGATGTGTGCCTCTTCCCTAGGAAAAAAAACAGCCAGAGGCATCACTAGGGTCTTTGGAGCCCAGGGCAAGTTGAAGAACTGCGTGCCGCCCCCCGCCCCACCCCCCCATAGACACGAACAGAAAAGCATTTATGCGCGCCTCTGGCGCGCAGCAAAAAAATGGGTGTGGTCACTTACTGAAGGGGCATGGCCACTAAAAATGGGGCGTGCCAACATGGTACACCACCCATTTCTTGTCACTCTGGGAACATTACTTTCTATTCCATATACACCTTACCGATACGGTGGTTTCTCACAATGTGGAACCTCTGAAGAAATATATCCTCCATGGGAAGACAGTGCCTGCAGTCGGCATTCACTATTCATGTAGGGCACATCGTCCAGAAGATGCCTGTTTGTGTGGGAATATTAACAAGGTCATCATCTTACAACAGCGGTTCAACCAGACTCATTCCCCCTGTGTATTTCCTGCCCCCTGCATCTCTTAGCCACACCATCTCCCCCTGCATCGTCTCTCGGCACACCATAAACTCCCCAGACACACACATACTGACACAGACATACACACCTCTTTCACACAAATTCAGCCAGCCAAATAAATAAAACGGCTTGCTTATGCAGGCGGTTTTAGCACTAGAAGTGCCTGCATACCCATGGCTGACAAAGCATGTTGAAGGTTGAAGAAATCACTCAGGACCTGCTGGGACCTGTAGTGCCACAGAAAAAAACACATATAAACTATATATGTGCGCCGGACCATTTTTGCTAGATTTGGATTTGGCTCTGATTCGTCATCCGGCCTTGGATTTGGATTTGACAAAGCGCCATGACTGGTTTTGGATTTGAATTTAGATTTGGATTTTTTTTGCAAAAAATGACAAAGAAAGCTAAAATCACATAATTTGGGCATTTTTTTGTTCCTAGAGTATTATTAATCTCAATAACATTAATTTCCAGTCATTTACAGTCAATTTAGACCACCTCACAGCTCACAATATTATTTTCACCATTATTGGCCAAAGGCTGCAGTGAGCTGGCAGGTTACTAAGCGACAGAGTGGTGGCACAGACACCGCAGTTTAAAGCACTTCTATGAAACATTGCCATTCACTACTGAGTCACAGTACTTGTGTGTTATGGACGCACAGAGGGCTAAGGCCCAATGAGTCACGGTGCATGTAAACACAGTGGGTTATGGCCCAAGGAATCACAGTACTTGTATACACAGTGGGGTACAGCCCAAGGAGTCAAGGTGCTTGTATACACAGTGGGGAACACCACAAAAAAAAGTGTTTTTTTTACTTTTTAAACTTTTAAATCTCTTCAATTTTTTTTTTACTTTTAAACTTTGTTTTTTTTGCACACACAGCCACTTTTGAGTCTGGACACAGCCCCATTAATCAGCAGAATATAGCGCAGCATACATCAGCGAGCAGTGTGCCCCCTTACACAGTCACTTTGCCAGCACAGCCAACTCTAAATGACCCCCAGAGTGTACGTATATTTAGCACAGTGGGCCTAATCTATATAGTGGCTAAGCATAACAGGGATATATTGCATACTGATCAAGTTACATTAGGCTAAACTGAATATTTATCAAACCTGAAAGTCTACTGTATAATGGGCAAAATCGGTCCTCCACTGTATATTCATTTGCCAATTATATTCTATACTGGGAACAGAGACTATTGGGGAGATTCAAAAAGAAGCACGTTTCCATCAGAATATTGCACGCTGATGTAATGCTGGTCATCCTGCAGGAAAACCTCGCTCGGCTTTGCTCACACCTATAGGGGTGCAGAAATAACTAGCCTTGGCCTAGCTATTAACGTCATTTCAATTTATAAACATCCTAGCAGTATTTTCATATTAATTGTGTTTTTTATTTTCATTCAATCCCTTGCTTGTTTTCTACCCAAGTAGCAGTCTTGAGAAATAAAAAATGGACAGAATCAGCAGGTTAATGAAATGAGAAAGAGCTGATAGGAACTGATTGATTGAATAAGTGGATGCAGTAAAAGAAAACTTTGGCAAATAAGGAGATGGCAAAGGGACAGATGTGTAATAATAATAAATGGCAGGTGTATCATGGGAAGCAGAGGTGATGGAGAATATAAACATATCACACATCAGTAGAGATTATTTTGTGCACTTCTCATTTAAGGAAAGTAGAACACGAGTGAGGTCATGCTGTGATGTCATAATGGTAACTCTTTGCTGTTGCTCACTCTTAACCGCCCAGGACACTGACATAGCATTATCATTGCTGTCATTAACATACTGCAAATACATCTCTTGCACCCAGCCCACTGAGGGAAAAATATCCTCTTGAGGTAAGTATCTCATCAAAGACAAGGGCGTTTCACTTGGATGTGCCTGCAGACTTGGAGCTTGACTACCCTAAAATATGACCTTGATCTTGTTTATTTCTATAATTGGAGGTTCTAGCAGCACAGCACATCTATCGCAATGTAGTAGCCATTCGGGTAAAATCGGTGCTTCTCAAAAGGGGATGACCATCCTCTTCAGAAAATTGCGCAGCTTTGTGAGGAATTTAAATTGGGTAATGTCAGGAGATGTGGACAGGAACTATAATAATGACGTCAGCCAATGTTATTTATTAATGTGGTAAACTGTATAGTGTATTTTAGTGTCAAATGTTCATACAGTATTTTAAATAAATTTGGAAATATAACTCTGCATAGCCTCCTAGTGCCCAGAGGGACGGGCAATCCTTCAAGCCATGGGTCCCCAGAGGTTTCCTCCACAGGGGTTTTTTCCTCTCCTGAGTGCTGAAGGATGATTCTTTGTGAGTCATGAGGCTTCCACCATCTTGGTCCTCTTATAGGACAAGCTTGTAAGAGCCTCCAGCTAATCTTGGGCACTAATTTATTTACAACGCAGAGTAAAAATAAAGGGTTGTTTTCCTTGTGCTAAAAATTCATAATAAATATATTTTCAAATTGATTTTACTTGATGTGGTCTTTGTTTTTTTTCATAATGGAGTCTCTTAGAAGGTTAAGAGGCTGTGAGGTCTATTATCCTGTTAATAGAATTGAGATTTGATAATCTTCGCACTACATAATAGTTTAAGGTTATGACCTAATGGCAATGTGCAGGATATGGCGGTGGTACATGATGTCATTGGGTTAGAGGTCAAGTCCAGAAAGGACGCAAAAAATAAAAGAGATCAGGTGAAACAGAAATAATATAAAATGTTTTCTAACATACAGTATATACTCTTCTGTGCTGGACAAAATGAAGCAAACGACATATGGAAGGTTACAGTCCCTTTAAATAGCAAATATTTAAGATGGTTTTCAAGGCATTTCTTAAAGAGGTTGGATACCCTGTCCAATTGCATTATTTAATCAATCATCCTGCAGATTTGGAGACAGTGGAGTGCACCTGTAGAATAGGTAGCCATTCTGAATGGAGGAAAAATTGCATAATTGGTTCACAATAACTTACGAGATGCCTAATTGAGTCTGCCAAGTCCCAGGCAATTGCTCAATGTCATGATCCTGTGCTGTTGACCCCATAAGAAGAAAATCCAAAGCATGGGGTCCTCCTGTCACATAGTCCAAGCATATTCTGCAGGGGATGTGTGCCTCTTCCCTAGGAAAAAAAACAGCCAGAGGCATCACTAGGGTCTTTGGAGCCCAGGGCAAGTTGAAGAACTGCGTGCCGCCCCCCGCCCCACCCCCCCATAGACACGAACAGAAAAGCATTTATGCGCGCCTCTGGCGCGCAGCAAAAACATGGGTGTGGTCACTTACTGAAGGGGCATGGCCACTAAAAATGGGGCGTGCCAACATGGTACACCACCCATTTCTTGTCACTCTGGGAACATTACTTTCTATTCCATATACACCTTACCGATACGGTGGTTTCTCACAATGTGGAACCTCTGAAGAAATATATCCTCCATGGGAAGACAGTGCCTGCAGTCGGCATTCACTATTCATGTAGGGCACATCGTCCAGAAGATGCCTGTTTGTGTGGGAATATTAACAAGGTCATCATCTTACAACAGCGGTTCAACCAGACTCATTCCCCCTGTGTATTTCCTGCCCCCTGCATCTCTTAGCCACACCATCTCCCCCTGCATCGTCTCTCGGCACACCATAAACTCCCCAGACACACACATACTGACACAGACATACACACCTCTTTCACACAAATGCAGCCAGCCAAATAAATAAAACGGCTTGCTTATGCAGGCGCTTTTAGCACTAGAAGTGCCTGCATACCCATGGCTGAAAAAGCATGTTGAAGCTTGAAGAAATCACTCAGGACCTGCTGGGACCTGTAGTGCCACAGAAAAAAACACATATAAACTATATATGTGCGCCGGACCATTTTTGCTAGATTTGGATTTGGCTCTGATTCGTCATCCGGCCTTGGATTTGGATTTGACAAAGCGCCATGACTGGTTTTGGATTTGAATTTAGATTTGGATTTTTATTGCAAAAAATGACAAAGAAAGCTAAAATCACATAATTTGGGCATTTTTTTGTTCCTAGAGTATTATTAATCTCAATAACATTAATTTCCAGTCATTTACAGTCAATTTAGACCACCTCACAGCTCACAATATTATTTTCACCATTATTGGCCAAAGGCTGCAGTGAGCTGGCAGGTTACTAAGCGACAGAGTGGTGGCACAGACACCGCAGTTTAAAGCACTTCTATGAAACATTGCCATTCACTACTGAGTCACAGTACTTGTGTGTTATGGACGCACAGAGGGCTAAGGCCCAATGAGTCACGGTGCATGTAAACACAGTGGGTTATGGCCCAAGGAATCACAGTACTTGTATACACAGTGGGGTACAGCCCAAGGAGTCAAGGTGCTTGTATACACAGTGGGGAACACCACAAAAAAAAGTGTTTTTTTTACTTTTTAAACTTTTAAATCTCTTCAATTTTTTTTTACTTTTAAACTTTGTTTTTTTGCACACACATCCACTTTTGAGTCTGGACACAGCCCCTTTAATCAGCAGAATATAGCGCAGCATACATCAGCGAGTAGTGTGCCCCCTTACACAGTCACTTTGCCAGCACAGCCAACTCTAAATGACCCCCAGAGTGTACGTATATTTAGCACAGTGGGCCTAATCTATATAGTGGCTAAGCATAACAGGGATATATTGCATACTGATCAAGTTACATTAGGCTAAACTGAATATTTATCAAACCTGAAAGTCTACTGTATAATGGGCAAAATCGGTCCTCCACTGTATATTCATCATTGCCAATTATATTCTATACTGGGAACAGAGACTATTGGGGAGATTCAAAAAGAAGCACGTTTCCATCAGAATATTGCACGCTGATGTAATGCTGGTCATCCTGCAGGAAAACCTCGCTCGGCTTTGCTCACACCTATAGGGGTGCAGAAATAACTAGCCTTGGCCTAGCTATTAACGTCATTTCAATTTATAAACATCCTAGCAGTATTTTCATATTAATTGTGATTTTTATTTTCATTCAATCCCTTGCTTGTTTTCTACCCAAGTAGCAGTCTTGAGAAATAAAAAATGGACAGAATCAGCAGGTTAATGAAATGAGAAAGAGCTGATAGGAACTGATTGATTGAATGAGTGGATGCAGTAAAAGAGAACTTTGGCGAATAAGGAGATGGCAAAGGGACAGATGTGTAATAATAATAAATGGCAGGTGTATCATGGGAAGCAGAGGTGATGGAGAATATAAACATATCACACATCAGTAGAGATTATTTTGTGCACTTCTCCTTTAAGGAAAGTAGAACACGAGTGAGGTCATGCTGTGATGTCATAATGGTAACTCTTTGCTGTTGCTCACTCTTAACCGCCCAGGACACTGACATAGCATTATCATTGCTGTCATTAACATACTCCAAATACATCTCTTGCACCCAGGCCACTGAGGGAAAAATATCCTCTTGAGGTAAGTATCTCATCAAAGACAAGGGCGTTTCACTTGGATGTGCCTGCAGACTTGGAGCTTGACTACCCTAAAATATGACCTTGAGCTTGTTTATTTCTATAATTGGAGGTTCTAGCAGCACAGCACATCTATCGCAATGTAGTAGCCATTCGGGTAAAATCGGTGCTTCTCAAAAGGGGATGACCATCCTCTTCAGAAAATTGCGCAGCTTTGTGAGGAATTTAAATTGGGTAATGTCAGGAGATGTGGACAGGAACTATAATAATGACGTCAGCCAATGTTATTTATTAATGTGGTAAACTGTATAGTGTATTTTAGTGTCAAATGTTCATACAGTATTTTAAATAAGTTTGGAAATATAACTCTGCATAGCCTCCTAGTGCCCAGAGGGACGGGCAATCCTTCAAGCCATGGGTCCCCAGAGGTTTCCTCCACAGGGGGTTTTTCCTCTCCTGAGTGCTGAAGGATGATTCTTTGTGAGTCATGAGGCTTCCACCATCTTGGTCCTCTTATAGGACAAGCTTGTAAGAGCCTCCAGCTAATCTTGGGCACTAATTTATTTACAACGCAGAGTAAAAATAAAGGGTTGTTTTCCTTGTGCTAAAAATTCATAATAAATATATTTTCAAATTGATTTTACTTGATGTGGTCTTTGTTTTTTTTCATAATGGAGTCTCTTAGAAGGTTAAGAGGCTGTGAGGTCTATTATCCTGTTAATAGAATTGAGATTTGATAATCTTCGCACTACATAATAGTTTAAGGTTATGACCTAATGGCAATGTGCAGGATATGGCGGTGGTACATGATGTCATTGGGGAAGAGGTCAAGTCCAGAAAGGACGCAAAAAATAAAAGAGATCAGGTGAAACAGAAATAATATAAAATGTTTTCTAACATACAGTATATACTCTTCTGTGCTGGACAAAATGAAGCAAACGACATATGGAAGGTTACAGTCCCTTTAAATAGCAAATATTTAAGATGGTTTTCAAGGCATTTCTTAAAGAGGTTGGATACCCTGTCCAATTGCATTATTTAATCAATCATCCTGCAGATTTGGAAGCAGTGGAGTGCACCTGTAGAATAGGTAGCCATTCTGAATGGATTAAAAATTGCATAATTGGTTCACAATAACTTACGAGATGCCTAATTGAGTCTGCCAAGTCCCAGGCAATTGCTCAATGTCATGATCCTGTGCTGTTGATCCCATAAGAAGAAAATCCAAAGCATGGGGTCCTCCTGTCACATAGTCCAAGCATTTTCTGCAGGGGATGTGTGCCTCTTCCCTAGGAAAAAAAACAGCCAGAGGCATCACTAGGGTCTTTGGAGCCCAGGGCAAGTTGAAAAACTGCGTGCCGCCCCCCGCCCCACCCCCCCATAGACACGAACAGAAAAGCATTTATGCGCGCCTCTGGCGCGCAGCAAAAAAATGGGTGTGGTCACTTACTGAAGGGGCATGGCCACTAAAAATGGGGCGTGCCAACATGGTACGCCACCCATTTCTTGTCACTCTGGGAACATTACTTTCTATTCCATATACATCTTACCGATACGGTGGTTTCTCACAATGTGGAACCTCTGAAGAAATATATCCTCCATGGGAAGACAGCGCCTGCAGTCGGCATTCACTATTCATGTAGGGCACATCGTCCAGAAGATGCCTGTTTGTGTGGGAATATTAACAAGGTCATCATCTTACAACAGCCGTTCAACCAGACTCATTCCCCCTGTGTATTTCCTGCCCCCTGCATCTCTTAGCCACACCATCTCCCCCTGCATCGTCTCTCGGCACACCATAAACTCCCCAGACACACACATACTGACACAGACATACACACCTCTTTCACACAAATGCAGCCAGCCAAATAAATAAAACGGCTTGCTTATGCAGGCGCTTTTAGCACTAGAAGTGCCTGCATACCCATGGCTGAAAAAGCATGTTGAAGCTTGAAGAAATCACTCAGGACCTGCTGGGACCTGTAGTGCCACAGAAAAAAACACATATAAACTATATATGTGCGCCGGACCATTTTTGCTAGATTTGGATTTGGCTCTGATTCGTCATCCGGCCTTGGATTTGGATTTGACAAAGCGCCATGACTGGTTTTGGATTTGAATTTAGATTTGGATTTTTATTGCAAAAAATGACAAAGAAAGCTAAAATCACATAATTTGGGCATTTTTTTGTTCCTAGAGTATTATTAATCTCAATAACATTAATTTCCAGTCATTTACAGTCAATTTAGACCACCTCACAGCTCACAATATTATTTTCACCATTATTGGCCAAAGGCTGCAGTGAGCTGGCAGGTTACTAAGCGACAGAGTGGTGGCACAGACACCGCAGTTTAAAGCACTTCTATGAAACATTGCCATTCACTACTGAGTCACAGTACTTGTGTGTTATGGACGCACAGAGGGCTAAGGCCCAATGAGTCACGGTGCATGTAAACACAGTGGGTTATGGCCCAAGGAATCACAGTACTTGTATACACAGTAGGGTACAGCCCAAGGAGTCAAGGTGCTTGTATACACAGTGGGGAACACCACAAAAAAAAGTGTTTTTTTTACTTTTTAAACTTTTAAATCTCTTCAATTTTTTTTTACTTTTAAACTTTGTTTTTTTGCACACACAGCCACTTTTGAGTCTGGACACAGCCCCTTTAATCAGCAGAATATAGCGCAGCATACATCAGCGAGCAGTGTGCCCCCTTACACAGTCACTTTGCCAGCACAGCCAACTCTAAATGACCCCCAGAGTGTACGTATATTTAGCACAGTGGGCCTAATCTATATAGTGGCTAAGCATAACAGGGATATATTGCATACTGATCAAGTTACATTAGGCTAAACTGAATATTTATCAAACCTGAAAGTCTACTGTATAATGGGCAAAATCGGTCCTCCACTGTATATTCATCATTGCCAATTATATTCTATACTGGGAACAGAGACTATTGGGGAGATTCAAAAAGAAGCACGTTTCCATCAGAATATTGCACGCTGATGTAATGCTGGTCATCCTGCAGGAAAACCTCGCTCGGCTTTGCTCACACCTATAGGGGTGCAGAAATAACTAGCCTTGGCCTAGCTATTAACGTCATTTCAATTTATAAACATCCTAGCAGTATTTTCATATTAATTGTGATTTTTATTTTCATTCAATCCCTTGCTTGTTTTCTACCCAAGTAGCAGTCTTGAGAAATAAAAAATGGACAGAATCAGCAGGTTAATGAAATGAGAAAGAGCTGATAGGAACTGATTGATTGAATGAGTGGATGCAGTAAAAGAGAACTTTGGCGAATAAGGAGATGGCAAAGGGACAGATGTGTAATAATAATAAATGGCAGGTGTATCATGGGAAGCAGAGGTGATGGAGAATATAAACATATCACACATCAGTAGAGATTATTTTGTGCACTTCTCCTTTAAGGAAAGTAGAACACGAGTGAGGTCATGCTGTGATGTCATAATGGTAACTCTTTGCTGTTGCTCACTCTTAACCGCCCAGGACACTGACATAGCATTATCATTGCTGTCATTAACATACTCCAAATACATCTCTTGCACCCAGCCCACTGAGGGAAAAATATCCTCTTGAGGTAAGTATCTCATCAAAGACAAGGGCGTTTCACTTGGATGTGCCTGCAGACTTGGAGCTTGACTACCCTAAAATATGACCTTGAGCTTGTTTATTTCTATAATTGGAGGTTCTAGCAGCACAGCACATCTATCGCAATGTAGTAGCCATTCGGGTAAAATCGGTGCTTCTCAAAAGGGGATGACCATCCTCTTCAGAAAATTGCGCAGCTTTGTGAGGAATTTAAATTGGGTAATGTCAGGAGATGTGGACAGGAACTATAATAATGACGTCAGCCAATGTTATTTATTAATGTGGTAAACTGTATAGTGTATTTTAGTGTCAAATGTTCATACAGTATTTTAAATAAGTTTGGAAATATAACTCTGCATAGCCTCCTAGTGCCCAGAGGGACGGGCAATCCTTCAAGCCATGGGTCCCCAGAGGTTTCCTCCACAGGGGTTTTTTCCTCTCCTGAGTGCTGAAGGATGATTCTTTGTGAGTCATGAGGCTTCCACCATCTTGGTCCTCTTATAGGACAAGCTTGTAGGAGCCTCCAGCTAATCTTGGGCACTAATTTATTTACAACGCAGAGTAAAAATAAAGGGTTGTTTTCCTTGTGCTAAAAATTCATAATAAATATATTTTCAAATAGATTTTACTTGATGTGGTCTTTGTTTTTTTTCATAATGGAGTCTCTTAGAAGGTTAAGAGGCTGTGAGGTCTACTATCCTGTTAATAGAATTGAGATTTGATAATCTTCGCACTACATAATAGTTTAAGGTTATGACCTAATGGCAATGTGCAGGATATGGCGGTGGTACATGATGTCATTGGGGAAGCGGTCAAGTCCAGAAAGGACGCAAAAAATAAAAGAGATCAGGTGAAACAGAAATAATATAAAATGTTTTCTAACATACAGTATATACTCTTCTGTGCTGGACAAAATGAAGCAAACGACATATGGAAGGTTACAGTCCCTTTAAATAGCAAATATTTAAGATGGTTTTCAAGGCATTTCTTAAAGAGGTTGGATACCCTGTCCAATTGCATTATTTAATCAATCATCCTGCAGATTTGGAAGCAGTGGAGTGCACCTGTAGAATAGGTAGCCATTCTGAATGGATTAAAAATTGCATAATTGGTTCACAATAACTTACGAGATGCCTAATTGAGTCTGCCAAGTCCCAGGCAATTGCTCAATGTCATGATCCTGTGCTGTTGACCCCATAAGAAGAAAATCCAAAGCATGGGGTCCTCCTGTCACATAGTCCAAGCATATTCTGCAGGGGATGTGTGCCTCTTCCCTAGGAAAAAAAACAGCCAGAGGCATCACTAGGGTCTTTGGAGCCCAGGGCAAGTTGAAGAACTGCGTGCCGCCCCCCGCCCCACCCCCCCATAGACACGAATAGAAAAGCATTTATGCGCGCCTCTGGCGCGCAGCAAAAAAATGGGTGTGGTCACTTACTGAAGGGGCATGGCCACTAAAAATGGGGCGTGCCAACATGGTACGCCACCCATTTCTTGTCACTCTGGGAACATTACTTTCTATTCCATATACATCTTACCGATACGGTGGTTTCTCACAATGTGGAACCTCTGAAGAAATATATCCTCCATGGGAAGACAGCGCCTGCAGTCGGCATTCACTATTCATGTAGGGCACATCGTCCAGAAGATGCCTGTTTGTGTGGGAATATTAACAAGGTCATCATCTTACAACAGCGGTTCAACCAAACTCATTCCCCCTGTGTATTTCCTGCCCCCTGCATCTCTTAGCCACACCATCTCCCCCTGCATCGTCTCTCGGCACACCATAAACTCCCCAGACACACACATACTGACACAGACATACACACCTCTTTCACACAAATGCAGCCAGCCAAATAAATAAAACGGCTTGCTTATGCAGGCGCTTTTAGCACTAGAAGTGCCTGCATACCCATGGCTGAAAAAGCATGTTGAAGCTTGAAGAAATCACTCAGGACCTGCAGGGACCTGTAGTGCCACAGAAAAAAACACATATAAACTATATATGTGCGCCGGACCATTTTTGCTAGATTTGGATTTGGCTCTGTTTCGTCATCCGGCCTTGGATTTGGATTTGACAAAGCGCCATGACTGGTTTTGGATTTGAATTTAGATTTGGATTTTTATTGCAAAAAATGACAAAGAAATTTAAAATCACATAATTTGGGCATTTTTTTGTTCCTAGAGTATTATTAATCTCAATAACATTAATTTCCAGTCATTTACAGTCAATTTAGACCACCTCACAGCTCACAATATTATTTTCACCATTATTGGCCAAAGGCTGCAGTGAGCTGGCAGGTTACTAAGCGACAGAGTGGTGGCACAGACACCGCAGTTTAAAGCACTTCTATGAAACATTGCCATTCACTACTGAGTCACAGTACTTGTGTGTTATGGACGCACAGAGGGCTAAGGCCCAATGAGTCACGGTGCATGTAAACACAGTGGGTTATGGCCCAAGGAATCACAGTACTTGTATACACAGTGGGGTACAGCCCAAGGAGTCAAGGTGCTTGTATACACAGTGGGGAACACCACAAAAAAAAGTGTTTTTTTTACTTTTTAAACTTTTAAATCTCTTCAATTTTTTTTTACTTTTAAACTTTGTTTTTTTTGCACACACAGCCACTTTTGAGTCTGGACACAGCCCCTTTAATCAGCAGAATATAGCGCAGCATACATCAGCGAGCAGTGTGCCCCCTTACACAGTCACTTTGCCAGCACAGCCAACTCTAAATGACCCCCAGAGTGTACGTATATTTAGCACAGTGGGCCTAATCTATATAGTGGCTAAGCATAACAGGGATATATTGCATACTGATCAAGTTACATTAGGCTAAACTGAATATTTATCAAACCTGAAAGTCTACTGTACAATGGGCAAAATCGGTCCTCCACTGTATATTCATCATTGCCAATTATATTCTATACTGGGAACAGAGACTATTGGGGAGATTCAAAAAGAAGCACGTTTCCATCAGAATATTGCACGCTGATGTAATGCTGGTCATCCTGCAGGAAAACCTCGCTCGGCTTTGCTCACACCTATAGGGGTGCAGAAATAACTAGCCTTGGCCTAGCTATTAACGTCATTTCAATTTATAAACATCCTAGCAGTATTTTCATATTAATTGTGATTTTTATTTTCATTCAATCCCTTGCTTGTTTTCTACCCAAGTAGCAGTCTTGAGAAATAAAAAATGGACAGAATCAGCAGGTTAATGAAATGAGAAAGAGCTGATAGGAACTGATTGATTGAATGAGTGGATGCAGTAAAAGAGAACTTTGGCGAATAAGGAGATGGCAAAGGGACAGATGTGTAATAATAATAAATGGCAGGTGTATCATGGGAAGCAGAGGTGATGGAGAATATAAACATATCACACATCAGTAGAGATTATTTTGTGCACTTCTCCTTTAAGGAAAGTAGAACACGAGTGAGGTCATGCTGTGATGTCATAATGGTAACTCTTTGCTGTTGCTCACTCTTAACCGCCCAGGACACTGACATAGCATTATCATTGCTGTCATTAACATACTCCAAATACATCTCTTGCACCCAGCCCACTGAGGGAAAAATATCCTCTTGAGGTAAGTATCTCATCAAAGACAAGGGCGTTTCACTTGGATGTGCCTGCAGACTTGGAGCTTGACTACCCTAAAATATGACCTTGAGCTTGTTTATTTCTATAATTGGAGGTTCTAGCAGCACAGCACATCTATCGCAATGTAGTAGCCATTCGGGTAAAATCGGTGCTTCTCAAAAGGGGATGACCATCCTCTTCAGAAAATTGCGCAGCTTTGTGAGGAATTTAAATTGGGTAATGTCAGGAGATGTGGACAGGAACTATAATAATGACGTCAGCCAATGTTATTTATTAATGTGGTAAACTGTATAGTGTATTTTAGTGTCAAATGTTCATACAGTATTTTAAATAAGTTTGGAAATATAACTCTGCATAGCCTCCTAGTGCCCAGAGGGACGGGCAATCCTTCAAGCCATGGGTCCCCAGAGGTTTCCTCCACAGGGGGTTTTTCCTCTCCTGAGTGCTGAAGGATGATTCTTTGTGAGTCATGAGGCTTCCACCATCTTGGTCCTCTTATAGGACAAGCTTGTAAGAGCCTCCAGCTAATCTTGGGCACTAATTTATTTACAACGCAGAGTAAAAATATAGTGTTGTTTTCCTTGTGCTAAAAATTCATAATAAATATATTTTCAAATAGATTTTACTTGATGTGGTCTTTGTTTTTTTTCATAATGGAGTCTCTTAGAAGGTTAAGAGGCTGTGAGGTCTATTATCCTGTTAATAGAATTGAGATTTGATAATCTTCGCACTACATAATAGTTTAAGGTTATGACCTAATGGCAATGTGCAGGATATGGCGGTGGTACATGATGTCATTGGGGAAGAGGTCAAGTCCAGAAAGGACGCAAAAAATAAAAGAGATCAGGTGAAACAGAAATAATATAAAATGTTTTCTAACATACAGTATATACTCTTCTGTGCTGGAAAAAATGAAGCAAACGACATATGGAAGGTTACAGTCCCTTTAAATAGCAAATATTTAAGATGGTTTTCAAGGCATTTCTTAAAGAGGTTGGATACCCTGTCCAATTGCATTATTTAATCAATCATCCTGCAGATTTGGAAGCAGTGGAGTGCACCTGTAGAATAGGTAGCCATTCTGAATGGATGAAAAATTTCATAATTGGTTCACAATAACTTACGAGATGCCTAATTGAGTCTGCCAAGTCCCAGGCAATTGCTCAATGTCATGATCCTGTGCTGTTGACCCCATAAGAAGAAAATCCAAAGCATGGGGTCCTCCTGTCACATAGTCCAAGCATATTCTGCAGTGGATGTGTGCCTCTTCCCTAGGAAAAAAAACAGCCAGAGGCATCACTAGGGTCTTTGGAGCCCAGGGCAAGTTGAAGAACTGCGTGCCGCCCCCGCCCCACCCCCCCATAGACACGAACAGAAAAGCATTTATGCGCGCCTCTGGCGCGTAGCAAAAAAATGGGTGTGGTCACTTACTGAAGGGGCATGGCCACAAAAAATGGGGCGTGCCAACATGGTACACCACCCATTTCTTGTCACACTGGGAACATTACTTTCTATTCCATATACACCTTACCGATACGGTGGTTTCTCACAATGTGGAACCTCTGAAGAAATATATCCTCCATGGGAAGACAGTGCCTGCAGTCGGCATTCACTATTCATGTAGGGCACATCGTCCAGAAGATGCCTGTTTGTGTGGGAATATTAACAAGGTCATCATCTTACAACAGCGGTTCAACCAGACTCATTCCCCCTGTGTATTTCCTGCCCCCTGCATCTCTTAGCCACACCATCTCCCCCTGCATCATCTCTCGGCACACCATAAACTCCCCAGACACACACATACTGACACAGACATACACACCTCTTTCACACAAATGCAGCCAGCCAAATAAATAAAACGGCTTGCTTATGCAGGCGCTTTTAGCACTAGAAGTGCCTGCATACCCATGGCTGAAAAAGCATGTTGAAGCTTGAAGAAATCACTCAGGACCTGCTGGGACCTGTAGTGCCACAGAAAAAAACACATATAAACTATATATGTGCGCCGGACCATTTTTGCTAGATTTGGATTTGGCTCTGATTCGTCATCCGGCCTTGGATTTGGATTTGACAAAGCGCCATGACTGGTTTTGGATTTGAATTTAGATTTGGATTTTTATTGCAAAAAATGACAAAGAAAGCTAAAATCACATAATTTGGGCATTTTTTTGTTCCTAGAGTATTATTAATCTCAATAACATTAATTTCCAGTCATTTACAGTCAATTTAGACCACCTCACAGCTCACAATATTATTTTCACCATTATTGGCCAAAGGCTGCAGTGAGCTGGCAGGTTACTAAGCAACAGAGTGGTGGCACAGACACCGCAGTTTAAAGAACTTCTATGAAACATTGCCATTCACTACTGAGTCACAGTACTTGTGTGTTATGGACGCACAGAGGGCTAAGGCCCAATGAGTCACGGTGCATGTAAACACAGTGGGTTATGGCCCAAGGAATCACAGTACTTGTATACACAGTGGGGTACAGCCCAAGGAGTCAAGGTGCTTGTATACACAGTGGGGAACACCACAAAAAAAAGTGTTTTTTTTACTTTTTAAACTTTTAAATCTCTTCAATTTTTTTTTACTTTTAAACTTTGTTTTTTTTGCACACACAGCCACTTTTGAGTCTGGACACAGCCCCTTTAATCAGCAGAATATAGCGCAGCATACATCAGCGAGCAGTGTGCCCCCTTACACAGTCACTTTGCCAGCACAGCCAACTCTAAATGACCCCCAGAGTGTACGAATATTTAGCACAGTGGGCCTAATCTATATAGTGGCTAAGCATAACAGGGATATATTGCATACTGATCAAGTTACATTAGGCTAAACTGAATATTTATCAAACCTGAAAGTCTACTGTATAATGGGCAAAATCGGTCCTCCACTGTATATTCATTTGCCAATTATATTCTATACTGGGAACAGAGACTATTGGGGAGATTCAAAAAGAAGCACGTTTCTATCAGAATATTGCACGCTGATGTAATGCTGGTCATCCTGCAGGAAAACCTCGCTCGGCTTTGCTCACACCTATAGGGGTGCAGAAATAACTAGCCTTGGCCTAGCTATTAACGTCATTTCAATTTATAAACATCCTAGCAGTATTTTCATATTAATTGTGTTTTTTATTTTCATTCAATCCCTTGCTTGTTTTCTACCCAAGTAGCAGTCTTGAGAAATAAAAAATGGAGAGAATCAGCAGGTTAATGAAATGAGAAAGAGCTGATAGGAACTGATTGATTGAATGAGTGGATGCAGTAAAAGAGAACTTTGGCGAATAAGGAGATGGCAAAGGGACAGATGTGTAATAATAATAAATGGCAGGTGTATCATGGGAAGCAGAGGTGATGGAGAATATAAACATATCACACATCAGTAGAGATTATTTTGTGCACTTCTCCTTTAAGGAATGTAGAACACGAGTGAGGTCATGCTGTGATGTCATAATGGTAACTCTTTGCTGTTGCTCACTCTTAACCGCCCAGGACACTGACATAGCATTATCATTGCTGTCATTAACATACTCCAAATACATCTCTTGCACCCAGCCCACTGAGGGAAAAATATCCTCTTGAGGTAAGTATCTCATCAAAGACAAGGGCGTTTCACTTGGATGTGCCTGCAGACTTGGAGCTTGACTACCCTAAAATATGACCTTGAGCTTGTTTATTTCTATAATTGGAGGTTCTAGCAGCACAGCACATCTATCGCAATGTAGTAGCCATTCGGGTAAAATCGGTGCTTCTCAAAAGGGGATGACCATCCTCTTCAGAAAATTGCGCAGCTTTGTGAGGAATTTAAATTGGGTAATGTCAGGAGTTGTGGACAGGAAAAATATAACTGACGTCAGCCAATGTTATTTATTAATGTGGTAAACTGTATAGTGTATTTTAGTGTCAAATGTTCATACAGTATTTTAAATAAGTTTGGAAATATAACTCTGCATAGCCTCCTAGTGCCCAGAGGGACGGGCAATCCTTCAAGCCATGGGTCCCCAGAGGTTTCCTCCACAGGGGGTTTTTCCTCTCCTGAGTGCTGAAGGATGATTCTTTGTGAGTCATGAGGCTTCCACCATCTTGGTCCTCTTATAGGACAAGCTTGTAAGAGCCTCCAGCTAATCTTGGGCACTAATTTATTTACAACGCAGAGTAAAAATAAAGGGTTGTTTTCCTTGTGCTAAAAATTCATAATAAATATATTTTCAAATTGATTTTACTTGATGCGGTCTTTGTTTTTTTTCATAATGGAGTCTCTTAGAAGGTTAAGAGGCTGTGAGGTCTACTATCCTGTTAATAGAATTGAGATTTGATAATCTTCGCACTACATAATAGTTTAAGGTTATGACCAAATGGCAATGTGCAGGATATGGCGGTGGTGCATGATGTCATTGGGGAAGTGGTCAAGTCCAGAAAGGACGCAAAAAATAAAAGAGATCAGGTGAAACAGAAATAAAATAAAATGTTTTCTAACATACAGTATATACTCTTCTGTGCTGGACAAAATGAAGCAAACGACATATGGAAGGTTACAGTCCCTTTAAATAGCAAATATTTAAGATGGTTTTCAAGGCATTTCTTAAAGAGGTTGGATACCCTGGCCAATTGCATTATTTAATGCAATCATCCTGCAGATTTGGAAGCAGTGGAGTGCACCTGCAGAATAGGTAGCCATTCTGAATGGATGAAAAATTGCAAAACTGGTTCACAATAACTTACGAGATGCCTAATTGTGTCTGCCAAGTCCCAGGCAATTGATCAATGTCATGATCCTGTGCTGTTGACCCCATAAGAAGAAAATCCAAAGCATGGGGTCCTCCTGCCACATAGTTCAAGCTTATTCTGCAGGGGATGTGTGCCTCTTCCCTAGGAAAATAAACAGCCAGAGGCATCACTAGGGTCTTTGGAGCCCAGGGCAAGTTGAAGAACTGCGTGCCGCCCCCCGCCCCGCCCGCCCATAGACACGCATAGAAAAGGAATTATGCGCGCCCCTGGCGCGCAGCAAAAAATGGGTGTGGTCACTTACCGAAGGGGCGTGGCCACTAAAAATGGGGCGTGCCAACATGGCACGCCACCCATTTCTTGTCACTCTGGGAACATTACTTTCTATTCCATATATACCTTACCGATACGGTGGTTTCTCACAATGTGGAACCTCTGAAGAAATATATCCTCCATGGGAAGACAGCGCCTGCAGTCGGCATTCACTATTCATGTTGGGCACATCGTCCAGAAGATGCCTGTTTAAGTGGGAATATTAACAAGGTCATCATCTTACAACAGCGGTTCAACCAGACTCATTCCCCCTGTGTATTTCCTGCCCCCTGCATCTCTTAGCCACACCATCTCCCCCTGCATCGTCTCTCGGCACACCATAACCTCCCCAGACACACACATACTGACACAGACATACACATCTCTTTCACACAAATGCAGCCAGCCAAATAAATAAAACGGCTTGCTTATGCAGGAGCTTTTAGCACTAGAAGTGCCTGCATACCCATGGCTGAAAAAGCATGTTGAAGCTTGAAGAAATCACCCAGGACCTGCTGGGACCTGTAGTGCCACAGAAAAACACACATATAAACTAGATATGTGCACCAGACCATTTTTGCTAGATTTGGATTTGGCTCTGATTCGTCATCAGGCCTTGGATTTGAATTTGACAAAGCGCCATGACTGATTTTGGATTTGAATTTAGATTTGGATTTTTTTACAAAAATTGACAAAGAAAGCTAAAATCACAAAATAATGGTAATTTTTTGTTCCTAGAGCATTATTAACCTCAATAACATTAATTTCCAGTCATTTACAGTCAATTTAGACCACCTCACAGCTCACAATATTATTTTCACCATTATTGACCAAAGGCTGCAGTGAGCTGGCAGGTTACTAAGCGACAGAGTGGTGGCACAGACACCGCAGTTTAAAGCACATCTATGAAACATTGCCATTCACTACTGAGTAACAGTACTTGTGTGTTATGGACACACAGAGGGCTAAGGCCCAATGAGTCACGGTGCATGTAAACACAGTGGGTTATGGCCCAAGGAATCACAGTACTTGTATACACAGTGAGGTACAGCCCAAGGAGTCAAGGTGCTTGTATACACAGTGGGGAACACCACAAAAAAAAGTGTTTTTTTTACTTTTTAAACTTTTAAATCTCTTCAATTTTTTTTTTACTTTTAAACTTTGTTTTTTTTGCACACACAGCCACTTGTGAGTCTGGATACAGCCCCTTTAATCAGCAGAATATAGCGCAGCATACATCGGCGAGCAGTGTGCCCCCTTACACAGTCACTTTGCCAGCACAGCCAACTCTAAATGACCCCCAGAGTGTACGTATATTTAGCACAGTGGGCCTAATCTATATAGTGGCTAAGCATAACAGGGATATATTGCATACTGATCAAGTTACATTAGGCTAAACTGAATATTTATCAATCCTGAAAGTCTACTGTATAATGGGCAAAATCGGTCCTCCACTGTATATTCATCATTGCCAATTATATGCTATACTGGGAACAGAGACTATTGGGGAGATTCAAAAAGAAGCACGTTTCCATCAGAATATTGCACGCTGATGTAATGCTGGTCATCCTGCAGGAAAACCTCGCTCGGCTTTGCTCACACCTATAGGGGTGCAGAAATAACTAGCCTTGGCCTAGCTATTAACGTCATTTCAATTTATAAACATCCTAGCAGTATTTTCATATTAATTGTGTTTTTTATTTTCATTCAATCCCTTGCTTGTTTTCTACCCAAGTAGCAGTCTTGAGAAATAAAAAATGGACAGAATCAGCAGGTTAATGAAATGAGAAAGAGCTGATAGGAACTGATTGATTGAATGAGTGGATGCAGTAAAAGAGAACTTTGGCGAATAAGGAGATGGCAAAGGGACAGATGTGTAATAATAATAAATGGCAGGTGTATCATGGGAAGCAGAGGTGATGGAGAATATAAACATATCACACATCAGTAGAGATTATTTTGTGCACTTCTCCTTTAAGGAATGTAGAACACGAGTGAGGTCATGCTGTGATGTCATAATGGTCACTCTTTGCTGTTGCTCACTCTTAACCGCCCAGGACACTGACATAGCATTATCATTGCTGTCATTAACATACTCCAAATACATCTCTTGCACCCAGCCCACTGAGGGAAATATATCCTCTTGAGGTAAGTATCTCATCAAAGACAAAGGCGTTTCACTTGGATGTGCCTGCAGACTTGGAGCTTGACTACCCTAAAATATGACCTTGAGCTTGTTTATTTCTATAATTGGAGGTTCTAGCAGCACAGCACATCTATCGCAATGTAGTAGCCATTCGGGTAAAATCGGTGCTTCTCAAAAGGGGATGACCATCCTCTTCAGAAAATTGCGCAGCTTTGTGAGGAATTTAAATTGGGTAATGTCAGGAGATGTGGACAGGAACTATATTAATGACGTCAGCCAATGTTATTTATTAATGTGGTAAACTGTATAGTGTATTTTAGTGTCAAATGTTCATACAGTATTTTAAATAAGTTTGGAAATATAACTCTGCATAGCCTCCTAGTGCCCAGAGGGACGGGCAATCCTTCAAGCCATGGGTCCCCAGAGGTTTCCTCCACAGGGGGTTTTTCCTCTCCTGAGTGCTGAAGGATGATTCTTTGTGAGTCATGAGGCTTCCACCATCTTGTTCCTCTTATAGGACAAGCTTGTAAGAGCCTCCAGCTAATCTTGGGCACTAATTTATTTACAACGCAGAGTAAAAATATAGTGTTGTTTTCCTTGTGCTAAAAATTCATAATAAATATATTTTCAAATTGATTTTACTTGATGTGGTCTTTGTTTTTTTTTCATAATGGAGTCTCTTAGAAGGTTAAGAGGCTGTGAGGTCTACTATCCTGTTAATAGAAGAGATTTGATAATCTTCGCACTACATAATAGTTTAAGGTTATGACCTAATGGCAATGTGCAGGATATGGCGGTGGTACATGATGTCATTGGGGAAGTGGTCAAGTCCAGAAAGGACGCAAAAAATAAAAGAGATCAGGTGAAACAGAAATAATATAAAATGTTTTCTAGCATACAGTATATACTCTTCTGTGCTGGACAAAATGAAGCAAACGACATATGGAAGGTTACAGTCCCTTTAAATAGCAAATATTTAAGATGGTTTTCAAGGCATTTCTTAAAGAGGTTGGATACCCTGGCCAATTGCATTATTTAATGCAATCATCCTGCAGATTTGGAAGCAGTGGAGTGCACCTGCAGAATAGGTAGCCATTCTGAATGGATGAAAAATTGCATAATTGGTTCACAATAACTTACGAGATGCCTAATTGTGTCTGCCAAGTCCCAGGCAATTGATCAATGTCATGATCCTGTGCTGTTGACCCCATAAGAAGAAAATCCAAAGCATGGGGTCCTCCTGCCACATAGTTCAAGCTTATTCTGCAGGGGATGTGTGCCTCTTCCCTAGGAAAATAAACAGCCAGAGGCATCACTAGGGTCTTTGGAGCCCAGGGCAAGTTGAAGAACTGCGTGCCGCCCCCCGCCCCGCCCGCCCATAGACACGCATAGAAAAGGAATTATGCGCGCCCCTGGCGCGTAGCAAAAAATGGGTGTGGTCACTTACCGAAGTGGCGTGGCCACTAAAAATGGGGCGTGCCAACATGGCACGCCACCCATTTCTTGTCACTCTGGGAACATTACTTTCTATTCCATATATACCTTACCGATACGGTGGTTTCTCACAATGTGGAACCTCTGAAGAAATATATCCTCCATGGGAAGACAGCGCCTGCAGTCGGCATTCACTATTCATGTAGGGCACATCGTCCAGAAGATGCCTGTTTAAGTGGGAATATTAACAAGGTCATCATCTTACAACAGCGGTTCAACCAGACTCATTCCCCCTGTGTATTTCCTGCCCCCTGCATCTCTTAGCCACACCATCTCCCCCTGCATCGTCTCTCGGCACACCATAACCTCCCCAGACACACACATACTGACACAGACATACACATCTCTTTCACACAAATGCAGCCAGCCAAATAAATAAAACGGCTTGCTTATGCAGGAGCTTTTAGCACTAGAAGTGCCTGCATACCCATGGCTGAAAAAGCATGTTGAAGCTTGAAGAAATCACCCAGGACCTGCTGGGACCTGTAGTGCCACAGAAAAACACACATATAAACTAGATATGTGCACCAGACCATTTTTGCTAGATTTGGATTTGGCTCTGATTCGTCATCAGGCCTTGGATTTGAATTTGACAAAGCGCCATGACTGATTTTGGATTTGAATTTAGATTTGGATTTTTTTACAAAAATTGACAAAGAAAGCTAAAATCACAAAATAATGGTAATTTTTTGTTCCTAGAGCATTATTAACCTCAATAACATTAATTTCCAGTCATTTACAGTCAATTTAGACCACCTCACAGCTCACAATATTATTTTCACCATTATTGACCAAAGGCTGCAGTGAGCTGGCAGGTTACTAAGCGACAGAGTGGTGGCACAGACACCGCAGTTTAAAGCACATCTATGAAACATTGCCATTCACTACTGAGTAACAGTACTTGTGTGTTATGGACACACAGAGGGCTAAGGCCCAATGAGTCACGGTGCATGTAAACACAGTGGGTTATGGCCCAAGGAATCACAGTACTTGTATACACAGTGAGGTACAGCCCAAGGAGTCAAGGTGCTTGTATACACAGTGGGGAACACCACAAAAAAAAGTGTTTTTTTTACTTTTTAAACTTTTAAATCTCTTCAATTTTTTTTTTACTTTTAAACTTTGTTTTTTTTGCACACACAGCCACTTGTGAGTCTGGATACAGCCCCTTTAATCAGCAGAATATAGCGCAGCATACATCGGCGAGCAGTGTGCCCCCTTACACAGTCACTTTGCCAGCACAGCCAACTCTAAATGACCCCCAGAGTGTACGTATATTTAGCACAGTGGGCCTAATCTATATAGTGGCTAAGCATAACAGGGATATATTGCATACTGATCAAGTTACATTAGGCTAAACTGAATATTTATCAATCCTGAAAGTCTACTGTATAATGGGCAAAATCGGTCCTCCACTGTATATTCATCATTGCCAATTATATGCTATACTGGGAACAGAGACTATTGGGGAGATTCAAAAAGAAGCACGTTTCCATCAGAATATTGCACGCTGATGTAATGCTGGTCATCCTGCAGGAAAACCTCGCTCGGCTTTGCTCACACCTATAGGGGTGCAGAAATAACTAGCCTTGGCCTAGCTATTAACGTCATTTCAATTTATAAACATCCTAGCAGTATTTTCATATTAATTGTGTTTTTTATTTTCATTCAATCCCTTGCTTGTTTTCTACCCAAGTAGCAGTCTTGAGAAATAAAAAATGGACAGAATCAGCAGGTTAATGAAATGAGAAAGAGCTGATAGGAACTGATTGATTGAATGAGTGGATGCAGTAAAAGAGAACTTTGGCGAATAAGGAGATGGCAAAGGGACAGATGTGTAATAATAATAAATGGCAGGTGTATCATGGGAAGCAGAGGTGATGGAGAATATAAACATATCACACATCAGTAGAGATTATTTTGTGCACTTCTCCTTTAAGGAATGTAGAACACGAGTGAGGTCATGCTGTGATGTCATAATGGTCACTCTTTGCTGTTGCTCACTCTTAACCGCCCAGGACACTGACATAGCATTATCATTGCTGTCATTAACATACTCCAAATACATCTCTTGCACCCAGCCCACTGAGGGAAATATATCCTCTTGAGGTAAGTATCTCATCAAAGACAAAGGCGTTTCACTTGGATGTGCCTGCAGACTTGGAGCTTGACTACCCTAAAATATGACCTTGAGCTTGTTTATTTCTATAATTGGAGGTTCTAGCAGCACAGCACATCTATCGCAATGTAGTAGCCATTCGGGTAAAATCGGTGCTTCTCAAAAGGGGATGACCATCCTCTTCAGAAAATTGCGCAGCTTTGTGAGGAATTTAAATTGGGTAATGTCAGGAGATGTGGACAGGAACTATATTAATGACGTCAGCCAATGTTATTTATTAATGTGGTAAACTGTATAGTGTATTTTAGTGTCAAATGTTCATACAGTATTTTAAATAAGTTTGGAAATATAACTCTGCATAGCCTCCTAGTGCCCAGAGGGACGGGCAATCCTTCAAGCCATGGGTCCCCAGAGGTTTCCTCCACAGGGGGTTTTTCCTCTCCTGAGTGCTGAAGGATGATTCTTTGTGAGTCATGAGGCTTCCACCATCTTGTTCCTCTTATAGGACAAGCTTGTAAGAGCCTCCAGCTAATCTTGGGCACTAATTTATTTACAACGCAGAGTAAAAATATAGTGTTGTTTTCCTTGTGCTAAAAATTCATAATAAATATATTTTCAAATTGATTTTACTTGATGTGGTCTTTGTTTTTTTTTCATAATGGAGTCTCTTAGAAGGTTAAGAGGCTGTGAGGTCTACTATCCTGTTAATAGAAGAGATTTGATAATCTTCGCACTACATAATAGTTTAAGGTTATGACCTAATGGCAATGTGCAGGATATGGCGGTGGTACATGATGTCATTGGGGAAGTGGTCAAGTCCAGAAAGGACGCAAAAAATAAAAGAGATCAGGTGAAACAGAAATAATATAAAATGTTTTCTAGCATACAGTATATACTCTTCTGTGCTGGACAAAATGAAGCAAACGACATATGGAAGGTTACAGTCCCTTTAAATAGCAAATATTTAAGATGGTTTTCAAGGCATTTCTTAAAGAGGTTGGATACCCTGGCCAATTGCATTATTTAATGCAATCATCCTGCAGATTTGGAAGCAGTGGAGTGCACCTGCAGAATAGGTAGCCATTCTGAATGGATGAAAAATTGCATAATTGGTTCACAATAACTTACGAGATGCCTAATTGTGTCTGCCAAGTCCCAGGCAATTGATCAATGTCATGATCCTGTGCTGTTGACCCCATAAGAAGAAAATCCAAAGCATGGGGTCCTCCTGCCACATAGTTCAAGCTTATTCTGCAGGGGATGTGTGCCTCTTCCCTAGGAAAATAAACAGCCAGAGGCATCACTAGGGTCTTTGGAGCCCAGGGCAAGTTGAAGAACTGCGTGCCGCCCCCCGCCCCGCCCGCCCATAGACACGCATAGAAAAGGAATTATGCGCGCCCCTGGCGCGTAGCAAAAAATGGGTGTGGTCACTTACCGAAGTGGCGTGGCCACTAAAAATGGGGCGTGCCAACATGGCACGCCACCCATTTCTTGTCACTCTGGGAACATTACTTTCTATTCCATATATACCTTACCGATACGGTGGTTTCTCACAATGTGGAACCTCTGAAGAAATATATCCTCCATGGGAAGACAGCGCCTGCAGTCGGCATTCACTATTCATGTAGGGCACATCGTCCAGAAGATGCCTGTTTAAGTGGGAATATTAACAAGGTCATCATCTTACAACAGCGGTTCAACCAGACTCATTCCCCCTGTGTATTTCCTGCCCCCTGCATCTCTTAGCCACACCATCTCCCCCTGCATCGTCTCTCGGCACACCATAACCTCCCCAGACACACACATACTGACACAGACATACACATCTCTTTCACACAAATGCAGCCAGCCAAATAAATAAAACGGCTTGCTTATGCAGGCGCTTTTAGCACTAGAAGTGCCTGCATACCCATGGCTGAAAAAGCATGTTGAAGCTTGAAGAAATCACCCAGGACCTGCTGGGACCTGTAGTGCCACAGAAAATCACACATATAAACTAGATATGTGCACCAGACCATTTTTGCTAGATTTGGATTTGGCTCTGATTCGTCATCAGGCCTTGGATTTGAATTTGACAAAGCGCCATGACTGGTTTTGGATTTGAATTTAGATTTGGATTTTTTTTACAAAAAATGACAAAGAAAGCTAAAATCACATAATTTGGGCATTTTTTTGTTCCTAGAGTATTATTAATCTCAATAACATTAATTTCCAGTCATTTACAGTCAATTTAGACCACCTCACAGCTCACAATATTATTTTCACCATTATTGGCCAAAGGCTGCAGTGAGCTGGCAGGTTACTAAGCGACAGAGTGGTGGCATAGACACCGCAGTTTAAAGCACTTCTATGAAACATTGCCATTCACTACTGAGTCACAGTACTTGTGTGTTATGGACGCACAGAGGGCTAAGGCCCATTGAGTCACGGTGCATGTAAACACAGTGGGTTATGGCCCAAGGAATCACAGTACTTGTATACACAGTGGGGTACAGCCCAAGGAGTCAAGGTGCTTGTATACACAGTGGGGAACACCAAAAAAAAAAAAAGTTTTTTTTTTACTTTTTAAACTTTTAAATCTCTTCAATTTTTTTTTTACTTTTAAACTTTGTTTTTTTTGCACACACAGCCACTTTTGAGTCTGGACACAGCCCCTTTAATCAGCAGAATATAGTGCAGCATACATCAGCGAGCAGTGTGCCCCCTTACACAGTCACTTTGCCAGCACAGCCAACTCTAAATGACCCCCAGAGTGTACGTATATTTAGCACAGTGGGCCTAATCTATATAGTGGCTAAGCATAACAGGGATGTATTGCATACTGATCAAGTTACATTAGGCTAAACTGAATATTTATCAAACCTGAAAGTCTACTGTATAATGGGCAAAATCGGTCCTCCACTGTATATTCATCATTGCCAATTATATTCTATACTGGGAACAGAGACTATTGGGGAGATTCAAAAAGAAGCACGTTTCCATCAGAATATTGCACGCTGATGTAATGCTGGTCATCCTGCAGGAAAACCTTGCTCGGCTTTGCTCACACCTATAGGGGTGCAGAAATAACTAGCCTTGGTCTAGCTATTAACGTCATTTCAATTTATAAACATCCTAGCAGTATTTTCATATTAATTGTGTTTTTTATTTTCATTCAATCCCTTGCTTGTTTTCTACCCAAGTAGCAGTCTTGAGAAATAAAAAATGGACAGAATCAGCTGGTTAATGAAATGAGAAAGAGCTGATAGGAACTGATTGATTGAATGAGTAGATGCAGTAAAAGAGAACTTTGGCGAATAAGGAGATGGCAAAGGGACAGATGTGTAATAATAATAAATGGCAGGTGTATCATGGGAAGCAGAGGTGATGGAGAATATAAACATATCACACATCAGTAGAGATTATTTTGTGCACTTCTCCTTTAAGGAATGTAGAACACGAGTGAGGTCATGCTGTGATGTCATAATGGTAACTCTTTGCTATTGCTCACTCTTAACCGCCCAGGACACTGACATAGCATTATCATTGCTGTCATTAACATACTCCAAATACATCTCTTGCACCCAGCCCACTGAGGGAAAAATATCCTCTTGAGGTAAGTATCTCATCAAAGACAAGGGCGTTTCACTTGGATGTGCCTGCAGACTTGGAGCTTGACTACCCTAAAATATGACCTTGAGCTTGTTTATTTCTATAATTGGAGGTTCTAGCAGCACAGCACATCTATCGCAATGTAGTAGCCATTCGGGTAAAATCGGTGCTTCTCAAAAGGGGATGACCATCCTCTTCAGAAAATTGCGCAGCTTTGTGAGGAATTTAAATTGGGTAATGTCAGGAGATGTGGACAGGAACTATATTAATGACGTCAGCCAATGTTATTTATTAATGTGGTAAACTGTATAGTGTATTTTAGTGTCAAATGTTTATACAGTATTTTAAATAAGTTTGGAAATATAACTCTGCATAGCCTCCTAGTGCCCAGAGGGACGGGCAATCCTTCAAGCCATGGGTCCCCAGAGGTTTCCTCCACAGGGGGTTTTTCCTCTCCTGAGTGCTGAAGGATGATTCTTTGTGAGTCATGAGGCTTCCACCATCTTGTTCCTCTTATAGGACAAGCTTGTAAGAGCCTCCAGCTAATCTTGGGCACTAATTTATTTACAACGCAGAGTAAAAATAAAGTGTTGTTTTCCTTGTGCTAAAAATTCATAATAAATATATTTTCAAATTGATTTTACTTGATGTGGTCTTTGTTTTTTTTCATAATGGAGTCTCTTAGAAGGTTAAGAGGCTGTGAGGTCTACTATCCTGTTAATAGAATTGAGATTTGATAATCTTCGCACTACATAATAGTTTAAGGTTATGACCTAATGGCAATGTGCAGGATATGGCGGTGGTACATGATGTTATTGGGGAAGTGGTCAAGTCCAGAAAGGACGCAAAAAATAAAAGAGATCAGGTGAAACAGAAATAATATAAAATGTTTTCTAACATACAGTATATACTCTTCTGTGCTGGACAAAATGAAGCAAACGACATATGGAAGGTTACAGTCCCTTTAAATAGCAAATATTTAAGATGGTTTTCAAGGCATTTCTTAAAGAGGTTGGATACCCTGTCCAATTGCATTATTTAATGCAATCATCCTGAAGATTTGGAAGCAGTGGAGTGCACGTGCAGAATAGGTAGCCATTCTGAATGGATGAAAAATTGCATAATTGGTTCACAATAACTTACGAGATGCCTAATTGAGTCTGCCAAGTCCCAGGCAATTGCTCAATGTCATGATCCTGTGCTGTTGACCCCATAAGAAGAAAATCCAAAGCATGGGGTCCTCCTGTTTCATAGTCCAAGCATATTCTGCAGGGGATGTGTGCCTCTTCCCTAGGAAAAAAAACAGCCAGAGGCATCACTAGGGTCTTTGGAGCCCAGGGCAAGTTGAAGAACTGCGTGCCGCACCCCGCCCCGCCCCCCCACAGACACGAATAGAGAAGCATTTATGCGCGCCTCTGGCGCGCAGCAAAAAATGGGTGTGGTCACTTACTGAAGGGGCATGGCCACTAAAAATGGGGCGTGCCAACATGGCACGCCACCCATTTCTTGTCACTCTGGGAACATTACTTTCTATTCCATATACACCTTACCGATACGGTGGTTTCTCACAATGTGGAACCTCTGAAGAAATATATCCTCCATGGGTAGACAGCACCTGCAGTCGGCATTCACTATTCATGTAGGGCACATCGTCCAGAAGATGCCTGTTTGTGTGGGAATATTAACAAGGTCATCATCTTACAACAGCGGTTCAACCAGACTCATTCCCCCTGTGTATTTCCTGCCCCCTGCATCTCTTAGCCACACCATCTCCCCCTGCATCATCTCTCGGAACACCATAACCTCCCCAGACACACACATACTGACACAGACATACACACCTCTTTCACACAAATGCAGCCAGCCAAATAAATAAAACGGCTTGCTTATGCAGGCGGTTTTAGCACTAGAAGTGCCTGCATACCCATGGCTGAAAAAGCATGTTGAAGCTTGAAGAAATCACCCAGGACCTGCTGGGACCTGTAGTGCCACAGAAAAAGCACATATAAACTAGATATGTGCGCCGGACCATTTTTGCTAGATTTGGATTTGGCTCTGATTCGTCATCCGGCCTTGGATTTGGATTTGACAAAGCGCCATGACTGGTTTTGGATTTGAATTTAGATTTGGATTTTTTTACAAAAAATGACAAAGAAAGCTAAAATCACATAATTTGGGCATTTTTTTGTTCCTAGAGTATTATTAACATCAATAACATTAATTTCCAGTCATTTACAGTCAATTTAGACCACCTCACAGCTCACAATATTATTTTCACCATTATTGGCCAAAGGCTGCAGTGAGCTGGCAGGTTACTAAGCGACAGAGTGGTGGCACAGACACCGCAGTTTAAAGCACTTCTATGAAACATTGCCATTCACTACTGAGTCACAGTACTTGTGTGTTATGGACACACAGAGGGCTAAGGCCCAATGAGTCACGGTGCATGTAAACACAGTGGGTTATGGCCCAAGGAATCACAGTACTTGTATACACAGTGGGGTACAGCCCAAGGAGTCAAGGTGCTTGTATACACAGTGGGGAATCACACAAAAAAAAGAGTTTTTTTTACTTTTTAAACTTTTAAATCTCTTCAATTTTTTTTTTACTTTTAAACTTTGTTTTTTTTTGCACACACAGCCACTTTTGAGTCTGGACACAGCCCCTTTAATCAGCAGAATATAGCGCAGCATACATCAGCGAGCAGTGTGCCCCCTTACACAGTCACTTTGCCAGCACAGCCAACTCTAAATGACCCCCAGAGTGTACGTATATTTAGCACAGTGGGCCTAATCTATATAGTGGCTAAGCATAACAGGGATATATTGCATACTGATCAAGTTACATTAGGCTAAACTGAATATTTATCAAACCTGAAAGTCTACTGTATAATGGGCAAAATCGGTCCTCCACTGTATATTCATTTGCCAATTATATTCTATACTGGGAACAGAGACTATTGGGGAGATTCAAAAAGAAGCACGTTTCCATCAGAATATTGCACGCTGATGTAATGCTGGTCATCCTGCAGGAAAACCTCGCTCGGCTTTGCTCACACCTATAGGGGTGCAGAAATAACTAGCCTTGGCCTAGCTATTAACGTCATTTCAATTTATAAACATCCTAGCAGTATTTCCATATTAATTGTGTTTTTTATTTTCATTCAATCCCTTGCTTGTTTTCTACCCAAGTAGCAGTCTTGAGAAATAAAAAATGGACAGAATCAGCAGGTTAATGAAATGAGAAAGAGCTGATAGGAACTGATTGATTGAATGAGTGGATGCAGTAAAAGAGAACTTTGGCGAATAAGGAGATGGCAAAGGGACAGATGTGTAATAATAATAAATGGCAGGTGTATCATGGGAAGCAGAGGTGATGGAGAATATAAACATATCACACATCAGTAGAGATTATTTTGTGCACTTCTCATTTAAGGAAAGTAGAACACGAGTGAGGTCATGCTGTGATGTCATAATGGTAACTCTTTGCTGTTGCTCACTCTTAACCGCCCAGGACACTGACATAGCATTATCATTGCTGTCATTAACATACTGCAAATACATCTCTTGCACCCAGCCCACTGAGGGAAAAATATCCTCTTGAGGTAAGTATCTCATCAAAGACAAGGGCGTTTCACTTGGATGTGCCTGCAGACTTGGAGCTTGACTACCCTAAAATATGACCTTGAGCTTGTTTATTTCTATAATTGGAGGTTCTAGCAGCACAGCACATCTATCGCAATGTAGTAGCCATTCGGGTAAAATCGGTGCTTCTCAAAAGGGGATGACCATCCTCTTCAGAAAATTGCGCAGCTTTGTGAGGAATTTAAATTGGGTAATGTCAGGAGATGTGGACAGGAACTATAATAATGACGTCAGCCAATGTTATTTATTAATGTGGTAAACTGTATAGTGTATTTTAGTGTCAAATGTTCATACAGTATTTTAAATAAGTTTGGAAATATAACTCTGCATAGCCTCCTAGTGCCCAGAGGGACGGGCAATCCTTCAAGCCATGGGTCCCCAGAGGTTTCCTCCACAGGGGTTTTTTCCTCTCCTGAGTGCTGAAGGATGATTCTTTGTGAGTCATGAGGCTTCCACCATCTTGGTCCTCTTATAGGACAAGCTTGTAAGAGCCTCCAGCTAATCTTGGGCACTAATTTATTTACAACGCAGAGTAAAAATAAAGGGTTGTTTTCCTTGTGCTAAAAATTCATAATAAA
Organism: Taudactylus pleione; assembly: GCA_031769625.1. Classification (NCBI taxonomy): domain Eukaryota; kingdom Metazoa; phylum Chordata; class Amphibia; order Anura; family Myobatrachidae; genus Taudactylus; species Taudactylus pleione. Next base: position 119,885 of record JAUIMM010000156.1, on the reverse strand, counting down.
TATATTTTCAAATTGATTTTACTTGATGTGGTCTTTGTTTTTTTTCATAATGGAGTCTCTTAGAAGGTTAAGAGGCTGTGAGGTCTACTATCCTGTTAATAGAATTGAGATTTGATAATCTTCGCACTACATAATAGTTTAAGGTTATGACCTAATGGCAATGTGCAGGATATGGCGGTGGTACATGATGTCATTGGGGAAGCGGTCAAGTCCAGAAAGGACGCAAAAAATAAAAGAGATCAGGTGAAACAGAAATAATATAAAATGTTTTCTAACATACAGTATATACTCTTCTGTGCTGGACAAAATGAAGCAAACGACATATGGAAGGTTACAGTCCCTTTAAATAGCAAATATTTAAGATGGTTTTCAAGGCATTTCTTAAAGAGATTGGATACCCTGTCCAATTGCATTATTTAATCAATCATCCTGCAGATTTGGAAGCAGTGGAGTGCACCTGTAGAATAGGTAGCCATTCTGAATGGATGAAAAATTTCATAATTGGTTCACAATAACTTACGAGATGCCTAATTGAGTCTGCCAAGTCCCAGGCAATTGCTCAATGTCATGATCCTGTGCTGTTGACCCCATAAGAAGAAAATCCAAAGCATGGGGTCCTCCTGTCACATAGTCCAAGCATATTCTGCAGGGGATGTGTGCCTCTTCCCTAGGAAAAAAAACAGCCAGAGGCATCACTAGGGTCTTTGGAGCCCAGGGCAAGTTGAAGAACTGCGTGCCGCCCCCCGCCCCACCCCCCCATAGACACGAACAGAAAGGCATTTATGCGCGCCTCTGGCGCGCAGCAAAAAAATGGGTGTGGTCACTTACTGAAGGGGCATGGCCACTAAAAATGGGGCGTGCCAACATGGTACACCACCCATTTCTTGTCACTCTGGGAACATTACTTTCTATTCCATATACACCTTACCGATACGGTGGTTTCTCACAATGTGGAACCTCTGAAGAAATATATCCTCCATGGGAAGACAGCGCCTGCAGTCGGCATTCACTATTCATGTAGGGCACATCGTCCAGAAGATGCCTGTTTGTGTGGGAATATTAACAAGGTCATCATCTTACAACAGCGGTTCAACCAGACTCATTCCCCCTGTGTATTTCCTGCCCCCTGCATCTCTTAGCCACACCATCTCCCCCTGCATCGTCTCTCGGCACACCATAAACTCCCCAGACACACACATACTGACACAGACATACACACCTCTTTCACACAAATGCAGCCAGCCAAATAAATAAAACGGCTTGCTTATGCAGGCGCTTTTAGCACTAGAAGTGCCTGCATACCCATGGCTGAAAAAGCATGTTGAAGCTTGAAGAAATCACTCAGGACCTGCTGGGACCTGTAGTGCCACAGAAAAAAACACATATAAACTATATATGTGCGCCGGACCATTTTTGCTAGATTTGGATTTGGCTCTGATTCGTCATCCGGCCTTGGATTTGGATATGACAAAGCGCCATGACTGGTTTTGGATTTGAATTTAGATTTGGATTTTTATTGCAAGAAATGACAAAGAAAGCTAAAATCACATAATTTGGGCATTTTTTTGTTCCTAGAGTATTATTAATCTCAATAACATTAATTTCCAGTCATTTACAGTCAATTTAGACCACCTCACAGCTCACAATATTATTTTCACCATTATTGGCCAAAGGCTGCAGTGAGCTGGCAGGTTACTAAGCGACAGAGTGGTGGCACAGACACCGCAGTTTAAAGCACTTCTATGAAACATTGCCATTCACTACTGAGTCACAGTACTTGTGTGTTATTGACGCACAGAGGGCTAAGGCCCAATGAGTCACGGTGCATGTAAACACAGTGGGTTATGGCCCAAGGAATCACAGTACTTGTATACACAGTGGGGTACAGCCCAAGGAGTCAAGGTGCTTGTATACACAGTGGGGAACACCACAAAAAAAAGTGTTTTTTTTACTTTTTAAACTTTTAAATCTCTTCAATTTTTTTTTACTGTTAAACTTTGTTTTTTTTGCACACACAGCCACTTTTGAGTCTGGACACAGCCCCTTTAATCAGCAGAATATAGCGCAGCATACATCAGCGAGCAGTGTGCCCCCTTACACAGTCACTTTGCCAGCACAGCCAACTCTAAATGACCCCCAGAGTGTACGTATATTTAGCACAGTGGGCCTAATCTATATAGTGGCTAAGCATAACAGGGATATATTGCATACTGATCAAGTTACATTAGGCTAAACTGAATATTTATCAAACCTGAAAGTCTACTGTATAATGGGCAAAATCGGTCCTCCACTGTATATTCATCATTGCCAATTATATTCTATACTGGGAACAGAGACTATTGGGGAGATTCAAAAAGAAGCACGTTTCCATCAGAATATTGCACGCTGATGTAATGCTGGTCATCCTGCAGGAAAACCTCGCTCGGCTTTGCTCACACCTATAGGGGTGCAGAAATAACTAGCCTTGGCCTAGCTATTAACGTCATTTCAATTTATAAACATCCTAGCAGTATTTTCATATTAATTGTGATTTTTATTTTCATTCAATCCCTTGCTTGTTTTCTACCCAAGTAGCAGTCTTGAGAAATAAAAAATGGACAGAATCAGCAGGTTAATGAAATGAGAAAGAGCTGATAGGAACTGATTGATTGAATGAGTGGATGCAGTAAAAGAGAACTTTGGCGAATAAGGAGATGGCAAAGGGACAGATGTGTAATAATAATAAATGGCAGGTGTATCATGGGAAGCAGAGGTGATGGAGAATATAAACATATCACACATCAGTAGAGATTATTTTGTGCACTTCTCCTTTAAGGAAAGTAGAACACGAGTGAGGTCATGCTGTGATGTCATAATGGTAACTCTTTGCTGTTGCTCACTCTTAACCGCCCAGGACACTGACATAGCATTATCATTGCTGTCATTAACATACTCCAAATACATCTCTTGCACCCAGCCCACTGAGGGAAAAATATCCTCTTGAGGTAAGTATCTCATCAAAGACAAGGGCGTTTCACTTGGATGTGCCTGCAGACTTGGAGCTTGACTACCCTAAAATATGACCTTGAGCTTGTTTATTTCTATAATTGGAGGTTCTAGCAGCACAGCACATCTATCGCAATGTAGTAGCCATTCGGGTAAAATCGGTGCTTCTCAAAAGGGGATGACCATCCTCTTCAGAAAATTGCGCAGCTTTGTGAGGAATTTAAATTGGGTAATGTCAGGAGATGTGGACAGGAACTATAATAATGACGTCAGCCAATGTTATTTATTAATGTGGTAAACTGTATAGTGTATTTTAGTGTCAAATGTTCATACAGTATTTTAAATAAGTTTGGAAATATAACTCTGCATAGCCTCCTAGTGCCCAGAGGGACGGGCAATCCTTCAAGCCATGGGTCCCCAGAGGTTTCCTCCACAGGGGGTTTTTCCTCTCCTGAGTGCTGAAGGATGATTCTTTGTGAGTCATGAGGCTTCCACCATCTTGGTCCTCTTATAGGACAAGCTTGTAAGAGCCTCCAGCTAATCTTGGGCACTAATTTATTTACAACGCAGAGTAAAAATAAAGGGTTGTTTTCCTTGTGCTAAAAATTCATAATAAATATATTTTCAAATTGATTTTACTTGATGTGGTCTTTGTTTTTTTTCATAATGGAGTCTCTTAGAAGGTTAAGAGGCTGTGAGGTCTACTATCCTGTTAATAGAATTGAGATTTGATAATCTTCGCACTACATAATAGTTTAAGGTTATGACCTAATGGCAATGTGCAGGATATGGCGGTGGTACATGATGTCATTGGGGAAGCGGTCAAGTCCAGAAAGGACGCAAAAAATAAAAGAGATCAGGTGAAACAGAAATAATATAAAATGTTTTCTAACATACAGTATATACTCTTCTGTGCTGGACAAAATGAAGCAAACGACATATGGAAGGTTACAGTCCCTTTAAATAGCAAATATTTAAGATGGTTTTCAAGGCATTTCTTAAAGAGATTGGATACCCTGTCCAATTGCATTATTTAATCAATCATCCTGCAGATTTGGAAGCAGTGGAGTGCACCTGTAGAATAGGTAGCCATTCTGAATGGATGAAAAATTTCATAATTGGTTCACAATAACTTACGAGATGCCTAATTGAGTCTGCCAAGTCCCAGGCAATTGCTCAATGTCATGATCCTGTGCTGTTGACCCCATAAGAAGAAAATCCAAAGCATGGGGTCCTCCTGTCACATAGTCCAAGCATATTCTGCAGGGGATGTGTGCCTCTTCCCTAGGAAAAAAAACAGCCAGAGGCATCACTAGGGTCTTTGGAGCCCAGGGCAAGTTGAAGAACTGCGTGCCGCCCCCCGCCCCACCCCCCCATAGACACGAACAGAAAATCATTTATGCGCGCCTCTGGCGCGCAGCAAAAAAATGGGTGTGGTCACTTACTGAAGGGGCATGGCCACTAAAAATGGGGCGTGCCAACATGGTACACCACCCATTTCTTGTCACTCTGGGAACATTACTTTCTATTCCATATACACCTTACCGATACGGTGGTTTCTCACAATGTGGAACCTCTGAAGAAATATATCCTCCATGGGAAGACAGCGCCTGCAGTCGGCATTCACTATTCATGTAGGGCACATCGTCCAGAAGATGCCTGTTTGTGTGGGAATATTAACAAGGTCATCATCTTACAACAGCGGTTCAACCAGACTCATTCCCCCTGTGTATTTCCTGCCCCCTGCATCTCTTAGCCACACCATCTCCCCCTGCATCGTCTCTCGGCACACCATAAACTCCCCAGACACACACATACTGACACAGACATACACACCTCTTTCACACAAATGCAGCCAGCCAAATAAATAAAACGGCTTGCTTATGCAGGCGCTTTTAGCACTAGAAGTGCCTGCATACCCATGGCTGAAAAAGCATGTTGAAGCTTGAAGAAATCACTCAGGACCTGCTGGGACCTGTAGTGCCACAGAAAAAAACACATATAAACTATATATTTGCGCCGGACCATTTTTGCTAGATTTGGATTTGGCTCTGATTCGTCATCCGGCCTTGGATTTGGATTTGACAAAGCGCCATGACTGGTTTTGGATTTGAATTTAGATTTGGATTTTTTTTGCAAAAAATGACAAAGAAAGCTAAAATCACATAATTTGGGCATTTTTTTGTTCCTAGAGTATTATTAATCTCAATAACATTAATTTCCAGTCATTTACAGTCAATTTAGACCACCTCACAGCTCACAATATTATTTTCACCATTATTGGCCAAAGGCTGCAGTGAGCTGGCAGGTTACTAAGCGACAGAGTGGTGGCACAGACACCGCAGTTTAAAGCACTTCTATGAAACATTGCCATTCACTACTGAGTCACAGTACTTGTGTGTTATGGACGCACAGAGGGCTAAGGCCCAATGAGTCACGGTGCATGTAAACACAGTGGGTTATGGCCCAAGGAATCACCGTACTTGTATACACAGTGGGGTACAGCCCAAGGAGTCAAGGTGCTTGTATAGACAGTGGGGAACACCACAAAAAAAAGTGTTTTTTTTACTTTTTAAACTTTTAAATCTCTTCAATTTTTTTTTTACTTTTAAACTTTGTTTTTTTTGCACACACAGCCACTTTTGAGTCTGGACACAGCCCCTTTAATCAGCAGAATATAGCGCAGCATACATCAGCGAGCAGTGTGCCCCCTTACACAGTCACTTTGCCAGCACAGCCAACTCTAAATGACCCCCAGAGTGTACGTATATTTAGCACAGTGGGCCTAATCTATATAGTGGCTAAGCATAACAGGGATATATTGCATACTGATCAAGTTACATTAGGCTAAACTGAATATTTATCAAACCTGAAAGTCTACTGTATAATGGGCAAAATCGGTCCTCCACTGTATATTCATTTGCCAATTATATTCTATACTGGGAACAGAGACTATTGGGGAGATTCAAAAAGAAGCACGTTTCCATCAGAATATTGCACGCTGATGTAATGCTGGTCATCCTGCAGGAAAACCTCGCTCGGCTTTGCTCACACCTATAGGGGTGCAGAAATAACTAGCCTTGGCCTAGCTATTAACGTCATTTCAATTTATAAACATCCTAGCAGTATTTTCATATTAATTGTGATTTTTATTTTCATTCAATCCCATGCTTGTTTTCTACCCAAGTAGCAGTCTTGAGAAATAAAAAATGGACAGAATCAGCAGGTTAATGAAATGAGAAAGAGCTGATAGGAACTGATTGATTGAATGAGTGGATGCAGTAAAAGAGAACTTTGGCGAATAAGGAGATGGCAAAGGGACAGATGTGTAATAATAATAAATGGCAGGTGTATCATGGGAAGCAGAGGTGATGGAGAATATAAACATATCACACATCAGTAGAGATTATTTTGTGCACTTCTCCTTTAAGGAAAGTAGAACACGAGTGAGGTCATGCTGTGATGTCATAATGGTAACTCTTTGCTGTTGCTCACTCTTAACCGCCCAGGACACTGACATAGCATTATCATTGCTGTCATTAACATACTCCAAATACATCTCTTGCACCCAGCCCACTGAGGGAAAAATATCCTCTTGAGGTAAGTATCTCATCAAAGACAAGGGCGTTTCACTTGGATGTGCCTGCAGACTTGGAGCTTGACTACCCTAAAATATGACCTTGAGCTTGTTTATTTCTATAATTGGAGGTTCTAGCAGCACAGCACATCTATCGCAATGTAGTAGCCATTCGGGTAAAATCGGTGCTTCTCAAAAGGGGATGACCATCCTCTTCAGAAAATTGCGCAGCTTTGTGAGGAATTTAAATTGGGTAATGTCAGGAGATGTGGACAGGAACTATATTAATGACGTCAGCCAATGTTATTTATTAATGTGGTAAACTGTATAGTGTATTTTAGTGTCAAATGTTCATACAGTATTTTAAATAAGTTTGGAAATATAACTCTGCATAGCCTCCTAGTGCCCAGAGGGACGGGCAATCCTTCAAGCCATGGGTCCCCAGAGGTTTCCTCCACAGGGGGTTTTTCCTCTCCTGAGTGCTGAAGGATGATTCTTTGTGAGTCATGAGGCTTCCACCATCTTGGTCCTCTTATAGGACAAGCTTGTAAGAGCCTCCAGCTAATCTTGGGCACTAATTTATTTACAACGCAGAGTAAAAATAAAGGGTTGTTTTCCTTGTGCTAAAAATTCATAATAAATATATTTTCAAATTGATTTTACTTGATGTGGTCTTTGTTTTTTTTCATAATGGAGTCTCTTAGAAGGTTAAGAGGCTGTGAGGTCTACTATCCTGTTAATAGAATTGAGATTTGATAATCTTCGCACTACATAATAGTTTAAGGTTATGACCAAATGGCAATGTGCAGGATATGGCGGTGGTACATTTTGTCATTGGGGAAGAGGTCAAGTCCAGAAAGGACGCAAAAAATAAAAGAGATCAGGTGAAACAGAAATAATATAAAATGTTTTCTAACATACAGTATATACTCTTCTGTGCTGGACAAAATGAAGCAAACGACATATGGAAGGTTACAGTCCCTTTAAATAGCAAATATTTAAGATGGTTTTCAAGGCATTTCTTAAAGAGGTTGGATACCCTGTCCAATTGCATTATTTAATCAATCATCCTGCAGATTTGGAAGCAGTGGAGTGCACCTGTAGAATAGGTAGCCATTCTGAATGGATGAAAAATTTCATAATTGGTTCACAATAACTTACGAGATGCCTAATTGAGTCTGCCAAGTCCCAGGCAATTGCTCAATGTCATGATCCTGTGCTGTTGACCCCATAAGAAGAAAATCCAAAGCATGGGGTCCTCCTGTCACATAGTCCAAGCATATTCTGCAGGGGATGTGTGCCTCTTCCCTAGGAAAAAAAACAGCCAGAGGCATCACTAGGGTCTTTGGAGCCCAGGGCAAGTTGAAGAACTGCGTGCCGCCCCCCGCCCCACCCCCCCATAGACACGAACAGAAAAGCATTTATGCGCGCCTCTGGCGCGCAGCAAAAAAATGGGTGTGGTCACTTACTGAAGGGGCATGGCCACTAAAAATGGGGCGTGCCAACATGGTACACCACCCATTTCTTGTCACTCTGGGAACATTACTTTCTATTCCATATACACCTTACCGATACGGTGGTTTCTCACAATGTGGAACCTCTGAAGAAATATATCCTCCATGGGAAGACAGTGCCTGCAGTCGGCATTCACTATTCATGTAGGGCACATCGTCCAGAAGATGCCTGTTTGTGTGGGAATATTAACAAGGTCATCATCTTACAACAGCGGTTCAACCAGACTCATTCCCCCTGTGTATTTCCTGCCCCCTGCATCTCTTAGCCACACCATCTCCCCCTGCATCGTCTCTCGGCACACCATAAACTCCCCAGACACACACATACTGACACAGACATACACACCTCTTTCACACAAATGCAGCCAGCCAAATAAATAAAACGGCTTGCTTATGCAGGCGCTTTTAGCACTAGAAGTGCCTGCATACCCATGGCTGAAAAAGCATGTTGAAGCTTGAAGAAATCACTCAGGACCTGCTGGGACCTGTAGTGCCACAGAAAAAAACACATATAAACTATATATTTGCGCCGGACCATTTTTGCTAGATTTGGATTTGGCTCTGATTCGTCATCCGGCCTTGGATTTGGATTTGACAAAGCGCCATGACTGGTTTTGGATTTGAATTTAGATTTGGATTTTTTTTGCAAAAAATGACAAAGAAAGCTAAAATCACATAATTTGGGCATTTTTTTGTTCCTAGAGTATTATTAATCTCAATAACATTAATTTCCAGTCATTTACAGTCAATTTAGACCACCTCACAGCTCACAATATTATTTTCACCATTATTGGCCAAAGGCTGCAGTGAGCTGGCAGGTTACTAAGCGACAGAGTGGTGGCACAGACACCGCAGTTTAAAGCACTTCTATGAAACATTGCCATTCACTACTGAGTCACAGTACTTGTGTGTTATGGACGCACAGAGGGCTAAGGCCCAATGAGTCACGGTGCATGTAAACACAGTGGGTTATGGCCCAAGGAATCACAGTACTTGTATACACAGTGGGGTACAGCCCAAGGAGTCAAGGTGCTTGTATAGACAGTGGGGAACACCACAAAAAAAAGTGTTTTTTTTACTTTTTAAACTTTTAAATCTCTTCAATTTTTTTTTTACTTTTAAACTTTGTTTTTTTTGCACACACAGCCACTTTTGAGTCTGGACACAGCCCCTTTAATCAGCAGAATATAGCGCAGCATACATCAGCGAGCAGTGTGCCCCCTTACACAGTCACTTTGCCAGCACAGCCAACTCTAAATGACCCCCAGAGTGTACGTATATTTAGCACAGTGGGCCTAATCTATATAGTGGCTAAGCATAACAGGGATATATTGCATACTGATCAAGTTACATTAGGCTAAACTGAATATTTATCAAACCTGAAAGTCTACTGTATAATGGGCAAAATCGGTCCTCCACTGTATATTCATTTGCCAATTATATTCTATACTGGGAACAGAGACTATTGGGGAGATTCAAAAAGAAGCACGTTTCCATCAGAATATTGCACGCTGATGTAATGCTGGTCATCCTGCAGGAAAACCTCGCTCGGCTTTGCTCACACCTATAGGGGTGCAGAAATAACTAGCCTTGGCCTAGCTATTAACGTCATTTCAATTTATAAACATCCTAGCAGTATTTTCATATTAATTGTGTTTTTTATTTTCATTCAATCCCTTGCTTGTTTTCTACCCAAGTAGCAGTCTTGAGAAATAAAAAATGGAGAGAATCAGCAGGTTAATGAAATGAGAAAGAGCTGATAGGAACTGATTGATTGAATGAGTGGATGCAGTAAAAGAGAACTTTGGCGAATAAGGAGATGGCAAAGGGACAGATGTGTAATAATAATAAATGGCAGGTGTATCATGGGAAGCAGAGGTGATGGAGAATATAAACATATCACACATCAGTAGAGATTATTTTGTGCACTTCTCCTTTAAGGAATGTAGAACACGAGTGAGGTCATGCTGTGATGTCATAATGGTAACTCTTTGCTGTTGCTCACTCTTAACCGCCCAGGACACTGACATAGCATTATCATTGCTGTCATTAACATACTCCAAATACATCTCTTGCACCCAGCCCACTGAGGGAAAAATATCCTCTTGAGGTAAGTATCTCATCAAAGACAAGGGCGTTTCACTTGGATGTGCCTGCAGACTTGGAGCTTGACTACCCTAAAATATGACCTTGAGCTTGTTTATTTCTATAATTGGAGGTTCTAGCAGCACAGCACATCTATCGCAATGTAGTAGCCATTCGGGTAAAATCGGTGCTTCTCAAAAGGGGATGACCATCCTCTTCAGAAAATTGCGCAGCTTTGTGAGGAATTTAAATTGGGTAATGTCAGGAGATGTGGACAGGAACTATAATAATGACGTCAGCCAATGTTATTTATTAATGTGGTAAACTGTATAGTGTATTTTAGTGTCAAATGTTCATACAGTATTTTAAATAAGTTTGGAAATATAACTCTGCATAGCCTCCTAGTGCCCAGAGGGACGGGCAATCCTTCAAGCCATGGGTCCCCAGAGGTTTCCTCCACAGGGGTTTTTTCCTCTCCTGAGTGCTGAAGGATGATTCTTTGTGAGTCATGAGGCTTCCACCATCTTGGTCCTCTTATAGGACAAGCTTGTAAGAGCCTCCAGCTAATCTTGGGCACTAATTTATTTACAACGCAGAGTAAAAATAAAGGGTTGTTTTCCTTGTGCTAAAAATTCATAATAAATATATTTTCAAATTGATTTTACTTGATGTGGTCTTTGTTTTTTTTCATAATGGAGTCTCTTAGAAGGTTAAGAGGCTGTAAGGTCTACTATCCTGTTAATAGAATTGAGATTTGATAATCTTCGCACTACATAATAGTTTAAGGTTATGACCTAATGGCAATGTGCAGGATATGGCGGTGGTACATGATGTCATTGGGGAAGCGGTCAAGTCCAGAAAGGATGCAAAAAATAAAAGAGATCAGGTGAAACAGAAATAATATAAAATGTTTTCTAACATACAGTATATACTCTTCTGTGCTGGACAAAATGAAGCAAACGACATATGGAAGGTTACAGTCCCTTTAAATAGCAAATATTTAAGATGGTTTTCAAGGCATTTCTTAAAGAGGTTGGATACCCTGTCCAATTGCATTATTTAATCAATCATCCTGCAGATTTGGAAGCAGTGGAGTGCACCTGTAGAATAGGTAGCCATTCTGAATGGATGAAAAATTGCATAATTGGTTCACAATAACTTACGAGATGCCTAATTGAGTCTGCCAAGTCCCAGGCAATTGCTCAATGTCATGATCCTGTGCTGTTGACCCCATAAGAAGAAAATCCAAAGCATGGGGTCCTCCTGTCACATAGTCCAAGCATATTCTGCAGGGGATGTGTGCCTCTTCCCTAGGAAAAAAAACAGCCAGAGGCATCACTAGGGTCTTTGGAGCCCAGGGCAAGTTGAAGAACTGCGTGCCGCCCCCCGCCCCACCCCCCCATAGACACGAACAGAAAAGCATTTATGCGCGCCTCTGGCGCGCAGCAAAAAAATGGGTGTGGTCACTTACTGAAGGGGCATGGCCACTAAAAATGGGGCGTGCCAACATGGTACGCCACCCATTTCTTGTCACTCTGGGAACATTACTTTCTATTCCATATACACCTTACCGATACGGTGGTTTCTCACAATGTGGAACCTCTGAAGAAATATATCCTCCATGGGAAGACAGCGCCTGCAGTCGGCATTCACTATTCATGTAGGGCACATCGTCCAGAAGATGCCTGTTTGTGTGGGAATATTAACAAGGTCATCATCTTACAACAGCGGTTCAACCAGACTCATTCCCCCTGTGTATTTCCTGCCCCCCGCATCTCTTAGCCACACCATCTCCCCTTGCATCGTCTCTCGGCACACCATAAACTCCCCAGACACTCACATACTGACACAGACATACACACCTCTTTCACACAAATGCAGCCAGCCAAATAAATAAAACGGCTTGCTTATGCAGGCGCTTTTAGCACTAGAAGTGCCTGCATACCCATGGCTGAAAAAGCATGTTGAAGCTTGAAGAAATCACTCAGGACCTGCTGGGACCTGTAGTGCCACAGAAAAAAACACATATAAACTATATATGTGCGCCGGACCATTTTTGCTAGATTTGGATTTGGCTCTGATTCGTCATCCGGCCTTGGATTTGGATATGACAAAGCGCCATGACTGGTTTTGGATTTGAATTTAGATTTGGATTTTTATTGCAAAAAATGACAAAGAAAGCTAAAATCACATAATTTGGGCATTTTTTTGTTCCTAGAGTATTATTAATCTCAATAACATTAATTTCCAGTCATTTACAGTCAATTTAGACCACCTCACAGCTCACAATATTATTTTCACCATTATTGGCCAAAGGCTGCAGTGAGCTGGCAGGTTACTAAGCGACAGAGTGGTGGCACAGACACCGCAGTTTAAAGCACTTCTATGAAACATTGCCATTCACTACTGAGTCACAGTACTTGTGTGTTATGGACGCACAGAGGGCTAAGGCCCAATGAGTCACGGTGCATGTAAACACAGTGGGTTATGGCCCAAGGAATCACAGTACTTGTATACACAGTGGGGTACAGCCCAAGGAGTCAAGGTGCTTGTATACACAGTGGGGAACACCACAAAAAAAAGTGTTTTTTTTACTTTTTAAACTTTTAAATCTCTTCAATTTTTTTTTACTTTTAAACTTTGTTTTTTTTGCACACACAGCCACTTTTGAGTCTGGACACAGCCCCTTTAATCAGCAGAATATAGCGCAGCATACATCAGCGAGCAGTGTGCCCCCTTACACAGTCACTTTGCCAGCACAGCGAAATCTAAATGACCCCCAGAGTGTACGTATATTTAGCACAGTGGGCCTAATCTATATAGTGGCTAAGCATAACAGGGATATATTGCATACTGATCAAGTTACATTAGGCTAAACTGAATATTTATCAAACCTGAAAGTCTACTGTATAATGGGCAAAATCGGTCCTCCACTGTATATTCATTTGCCAATTATATTCTATACTGGGAACAGAGACTATTGGGGAGATTCAAAAAGAAGCACGTTTCCATCAGAATATTGCACGCTGATGTAATGCTGGTCATCCTGCAGGAAAACCTCGCTCGGCTTTGCTCACACCTATAGGGGTGCAGAAATAACTAGCCTTGGCCTAGCTATTAACGTCATTTCAATTTATAAACATCCTAGCAGTATTTTCATATTAATTGTGTTTTTTATTTTCATTCAATCCCTTGCTTGTTTTCTACCCAAGTAGCAGTCTTGAGAAATAAAAAATGGACAGAATCAGCAGGTTAATGAAATGAGAAAGAGCTGATAGGAACTGATTGATTGAATGAGTGGATGCAGTAAAAGAGAACTTTGGCGAATAAGGAGATGGCAAAGGGACAGATGTGTAATAATAATAAATGGCAGGTGTATCATGGGAAGCAGAGGTGATGGAGAATATAAACATATCACACATCAGTAGAGATTATTTTGTGCACTTCTCATTTAAGGAAAGTAGAACACGAGTGAGGTCATGCTGTGATGTCATAATGGTAACTCTTTGCTGTTGCTCACTCTTAACCGCCCAGGACACTGACATAGCATTATCATTGCTGTCATTAACATACTGCAAATACATCACTTGCACCCAGCCCACTGAGGGAAAATATCCTCTTGAGGTAAGTATCTCATCAAAGACAAGGGCGTTTCACTTGGATGTGCCTGCAGACTTGGAGCTTGACTAACCTAAAATATGACCTTGAGCTTGTTTATTTCTATAATTGGAGGTTCTAGCAGCACAGCACATCTATCGCAATGTAGTAGCCATTCGGGTAAAATCGGTGCTTCTCAAAAGGGGATGACCATCCTCTTCAGAAAATTGCGCAGCTTTGTGAGGAATTTAAATTGGGTAATGTCAGGAGATGTGGACAGGAACTATATTACTGACGTCAGCCAATGTTATTTATTAATGTGGTAAACTGTATAGTGTATTTTAGTGTCAAATGTTCATACAGTATTTTAAATAAGTTTGGAAATATAACTCTGCATAGCCTCCTAGTGCCCAGAGGGACGGGCAATCCTTCAAGCCATGGGTCCCCAGAGGTTTCCTCCACAGGGGTTTTTTCCTCTCCTGAGTGCTGAAGGATGATTCTTTGTGAGTCATGAGGCTTCCACCATCTTGGTCCTCTTATAGGACAAGCTTGTAAGAGCCTCCAGCTAATCTTGGGCACTAATTTATTTACAACGCAGAGTAAAAATAAAGGGTTGTTTTCCTTGTGCTAAAATTCATAATAAATATATTTTCAAATTGATTTTACTTGATGTGGTCTTTGTTTTTTTTCATAATGGAGTCTCTTAGAAGGTTAAGAGGCTGTGAGGTCTACTATCCTGTTAATAGAATTGAGATTTGATAATCTTCGCACTACATAATAGTTTAAGGTTATGACCAAATGGCAATGTGCAGGATATGGCGGTGGTACATGATGTCATTGGGGAAGTGGTCAAGTCCAGAAAGGACGCAAAAAATAAAAGAGATCAGGTGAAACAGAAATAAAATAAAATGTTTTCTAACATACAGTATATACTCTTCTGTGCTGGACAAAATGAAGCAAACGACATATGGAAGGTTACAGTCCCTTTAAATAGCAAATATTTAAGATGGTTTTCAAGGCATTTCTTAAAGAGGTTGGATACCCTGTCCAATTGCATTATTTAATGCAATCATCCTGCAGATTTGGAAGCAGTGGAGTGCACGTGCAGAATAGGTAGCCATTCTGAATGGATGAAAAATTGCATAATTGGTTCACAATAACTTACGAGATGCCTAATTGAGTCTGCCAAGTCCCAGGCAATTGCTCAATGTCATGATCCTGTGCTGTTGACCCCATAAGAAGAAAATCCAAAGCATGGGGTCCTCCTGTTACATAGTCCAAGCATATTCTGCAGGGGATGTGTGCCTCTTCCCTAGGAAAAAAAAACAGCCAGAGGCATCACTAGGGTCTTTGGAGCCCAGGGCAAGTTGAAGAACTGCGTGCCGCCCCCCGCCCCGCCCCCCCATAGACACGTATAGAAAAGTATTTATGCGCGCCTCTGGCGCGCAGCAAAAAATGGGTGTGGTCACTTACTGAAGGGGCATGGCCACTAAAAATGGGGCGTGCCAACATGGCACGCCACCCATTTCTTGTCACTCTGGGAACATTACTTTCTATTCCATATACACCTTACCGATACGGTGGTTTCTCACAATGTGGAACCTCTGAAGAAATATATCCTCCATTGGAAGACAGCGCCTGCAGTCGGCATTCACCATTCATGTAGGGCACATCGTCCAGAAGATGCCTGTTTGTGTGGGAATATTAACAAGGTCATCATCTTACAACAGCGGTTCAACCAGACTCATTCCCCCTGTGTATTTCCTGCCCCCTGCATCTCTTGGCCACACCATCTCCCCCTGCATCGTCTCTCGGCACACCATAAACTCCCCAGACACACACATACTGACACAGACATACACACCTCTTTCACACAAATGCAGCCAGCCAAATAAATAAAACGGCTTGCTTATGCAGGCGCTTTTAGCACTAGAAGTGCCTGCATACCCATGGCTGAAAAAGCATGTTGAAGCTTGAAGAAATCACCCAGGACCTGCTGGGACCTGTAGTGCCACAGAAAAAAACACATATAAACTAGATATGTGCGCCGGACCATTTTTGCTTGATTTGGATTTGGCTCTGATTCGTCATCCGGCCTTGGATTTGGATTTGACAAAGCGCCATGACTGGTTTTGGATTTGAATTTAGATTTGGATTTTTTTTACAAAACATGACAAAGAAAGCTAAAATCACATCATTTGGGCATTTTTTTGTTCCTAGAGTATTATTAATCTCAATAACATTAATTTCCAGTCATTTACAGTCAATTTAGACCACCTCACAGCTCACAATATTATTTTCACCATTATTGGCCAAAGGCTGCAGTGAGCTGGCAGGTTACTAAGCGACAGAGTGGTGGCATAGACACCGCAGTTTAAAGCACTTCTATGAAACATTGCCATTCACTACTGAGTCACAGTACTTGTGTGTTATGGACGCACAGAAGGCTAAGGCCCATTGAGTCACGGTGCATGTAAACACAGTGGGTTATGGCCCAAGGAATCACAGTACTTGTATACACAGTGGGGTACAGCCCAAGGAGTCAAGGTGCTTGTATACACAGTGGGGAACACCCCCCCCAAAAAAAGTGTTTTTTTTACTTTTTAAACTTTTAAATCTCTTCAATTTTTTTTTTACTTTTAAACTTTGTTTTTTTTGCACACACAGCCACTTTTGAGTCTGGGCACAGCCCCTTTAATCAGCAGAATATAGTGCAGCATACATCAGCGAGCAGTGTGCCCCCTTACACAGTCACTTTGCCAGCACAGCCAACTCTAAATTAGGGATGAGCGGGTTCGGTTCCCTGAGAACCGAACCCACCCGAACTTCGGGGATCCGGGGCGATCCGAGCCCAAGCTCGGATCTCCCTGTCTGCCCCGGATCCCTCTCCCGAGGCAAAACCTCGAGATCTGCTGTCGGATCTCGAGGTTTTGCCTCGAGCGGCCATTTTAAAAAAAATGCCTTTGCCTTTAATGGGCAAAGTGCTGATTGGCTGACAGAGCCGTCTGTCACGGCTCTCAGCCAATCAGCATTATGGTGCTCATTTGCATGTAGCACGGACTCGTGAGATCCGTGCTACATGCATCTGTGTGATTGACAGTGACACAGAGCACAGATGGGTCAGTGAGACCCGTCTGTGCTGCTGTGTATTTCAATGACACAGATGCACGCACGGACCAGGAGATCCGTGCTACTTGCATCTGTGTCATTGACACAGAGCACTAACGGGTCCGTGAGACCCGTCTGTGCTGCTGTGGTAAAAAAAAAAAAAAAAAACCTGTGTAAAAAGAGAAAAAAATGGCGTGCCCCCCCCAAAAAAAGAGCAACCAGCCCCGGGCATTAGTGACCCAGTGCTGGGTGTGCTTAAATACAGGGGACAAACGACATAGGGGTCCCCTGTACTTAAACACAACCAGCACCGGGCTAGTCAGAACCAGAGCTGGTTGCCAAAATACGGGGGACAAACGACGTAGGGGTCCCCCGTATTCTGCGCAACCAGCTCTGGGCTCTGATCCGGTCCTGGTTCTGGAAATACAGGGGAAAAAAATGAGTAGGGTTCCCCTGTATGTTCCAGAACCAGCACTGGACTTTTTCTAGCGGGGGGCTGATGCCACAGCCAGGGGAGCCCTTTCACCGGGCCCCCCAGCCGCAGCATCAGCCCTGACCGCTAGTCAGCCCAGGCCGGGGATCCCTGGAGAGCTGGGGACCCCCCCAATAAAGGGGTCACCCTCTCCAGGGCTCCCCAGGCCCATGCTGATAGCCCGGGGCTATCCCCGCCACCCCTGGTGGTGGTGGGTGGCGGGTTGATTGTGTGGTGTGGTGTAAATAAAGAATATCAAACATTGTCTTTACAAGTAGAACTGCAAGTCCCAGCAAGCCTGCCCCGCATGCTGGTACTTGGAGAACCACAAGTACCAGCATGCAGGGCATTAAGGGCCCACTAGTACCTGTAGTTCACCTGTAAAAAAATGTTTAAAAAAAACACAGGACACACACACCGTGACAGTATAAGTTTATTAAACATACATACACACACACACACATGTACACATACTCACCTATGTAACCCTGTAGCATCGGTCCACTTGTCCGGTAAAGTATCCATAGGGGACCTGTGAAAAAAAACATACTCACCATCTCCTATGCGAGGTTCTGTCCTCTTCGTTCCAAAGTAGGCATCCCCGGACTTGGCAAAAAAAAAAAACGAAAACGCGATCCACGAACTTAGTACCGTTCTATAGAACGGTACTTCCCGAATGAGAGCTTAGCGGCGGGGTATCACCATGGAAACCCCGCTGCTAAGCGTTCATTGGCTGAGAGAGGCCATCTCCCGTCTCTCTCAGCCAATGAACGGCTCCCTCCATTGTAGTCAATGCTGGGAGCCGCAAGGTTATTAAAGTTTACCCTGCGGTTCCCACCATTGACTACAATGGAGGGAGCCGTTCATTGGCTGAGAGACGGGAGATGACCTCTCTCAGCCAATGAACGCTTAGCAGCGGGGTTTCCATGGTGATACCCCGCCGCTAAGCTCTCATTCGGGAAGTACCGTTCTATAGAACGGTACTAAGTTCGTGGATCGCGTTTTCGTTTTTTTTTTTTGCCAAGTCCGGGGATGCCTACTTTGGAACGAAGAGGACAGAACCTCGCATAGGAGATGGTGAGTATGTTTTTTTTCACAGGTCCCCTAGGGATACTTTACCGGACAAGTGGACCGATGCTACAGGTTACATAGGTGAGTATGTGTACATGTGTGTGTGTGTGTGTGTGTATGTATGTTTAATAAACTTATACTGTCACGGTGTGTGTGTCCTGTGTTTTTTTAAACATTTTTTTTACAGGTGAACTACAGGTACTAGTGGGCCCTTAATGCCCTGCATGCTGGTACTTGTGGTTCTCCAAGTACCAGCATGCGGGGCAGGCTTGCTGGGACTTGCAGTTCTACTTGTAAAGACAATGTTTGATATTCTTTATTTACACCACACCACACAATCAACCCGCCACCCACCGCCACCAGGGGTGGCGGGGATAGCCCCGGGCTATCAGCCTGGGCCTGGGGTGCCCTGGAGAGGGTGACCCCTTTATTGGGGGGGTCCCCAGCTCTCCAGGGATCCCCGGCCTGGGCTGACTAGCGGTCAGGGTTGATGCTGCGGCTGGGGGGCCCGGTGAAAGGGCTCCCCTGGCTGTGGCATCAGCCCCCCGCTAGAAAAAGTCCAGTGCTGGTTCTGGAACATACAGGGGAACCCTACTCATTTTTTGTCCCCTATATTTCCAGAACCAGGACCGGATCAGAGCCCAGAGCTGGTTGCGCAGAATACAGGGGACCCCTACGTCGTTTGTCCCCCGTATTTTGGCAACCAGCGCTGGTTCTGACTAGCCCGGTGCTGGTTGTGCTTAAGTACAGGGGACCCCTACGTCGTTTGTCCCCTGTATTTAAGCACACCCAGCACTGGGTTACTAATGCCCGGGGCTGGTTGCTCTTTTTTGGGGGGGTGCACGCCATTTTTTTCTTTTTTTACACAGGTTTTTTTTTTTTTTTTTACCACAGCAGCACAGACGGGTCTCACGGACCTGTCATTGCTCTGTGCCAATCACACAGATGCATGTAGCACGGATCTCCCGGGTTCGTGCTACATGCAAATGGGCACCATAACGCTGATTGGCTTCCTGTCTGCCACTGCAGTGCCACTCCTAGATGGGCCACGTGTTTGTGCCGCCCCCTTGTGTCGCTTAGCATAGTCATCCAGCTTCCTCGGTACAACCTTTTGGCCTAAAAACAATATTGTGAGGTGTGAGGTGTTCAGAATAGAGTGGAAATGAGTGGAAATTAATGTTATTGGGGTTATTAATAGCGTAGGAACAAAAAAAGGCCCATTTATGTGATTTTAGCGTTTTTTTTTTATTTTTTAAGAAAAAATCCAGATCCAAAACACAAAACCCAGAACCCAAAACACGGAAGGGTGGTTTTGGCAAAACCAATCCAGATCCAAAACACGAAGAAAGATCCAGATCCAAAACCAAAACACAAAACACGAAAAGTGTCCGGTGCACACCCCTACTCTAAATGACCCCCAGAGTGTACGTATATTTAGCACAGTGGGCCTAATCTATATAGTGGCTAAGCATAACAGGGATGTATTGCATACTGATCAAGTTACATTAGGCTAAACTGAATATTTATCAAACCTGAAAGTCTACTGTATAATGGGCAAAATCGGTCCTCCACTGTATATTCATCATTGCCAATTATATTCTATACTGGGAACAGAGACTATTGGGGAGATTCAAAAAGAAGCACGTTTCCATCAGAATATTGCACGCTGATGTAATGCTGGTCATCCTGCAGGAAAACCTTGCTCGGCTTTGCTCACACCTATAGGGGTGCAGAAATAACTAGCCTTGGTCTAGCTATTAACGTCATTTCAATTTATAAACATCCTAGCAGTATTTTCATATTAATTGTGTTTTTTATTTTCATTCAATCCCTTGCTTGTTTTCTACCCAAGTAGCAGTCTTGAGAAATAAAAAATGGACAGAATCAGCAGGTTAATGAAATGAGAAAGAGCTGATAGGAACTGATTGATTGAATGAGTAGATGCAGTAAAAGAGAACTTTGGCGAATAAGGAGATGGCAAAGGGACAGATGTGTAATAATAATAAATGGCAGGTGTATCATTGGAAGCAGAGGTGATGGAGAATATAAACATATCACACATCAGTAGAGATTATTTTGTGCACTTCTCCTTTAAGGAATGTAGAACACGAGTGAGGTCATGCTGTGATGTCATAATGGTAACTCTTTGCTATTGCTCACTCTTAACCGCCCAGGACACTGACATAGCATTATCATTGCTGTCATTAACATACTCCAAATACATCTCTTGCACCCAGCCCACTGAGGGAAAAATATCCTCTTGAGGTAAGTATCTCATCAAAGACAAGGGCGTTTCACTTGGATGTGCCTGCAGACTTGGAGCTTGACTACCCTAAAATATGACCTTGAGCTTGTTTATTTCTATAATTGGAGGTTCTAGCAGCACAGCACATCTATCGCAATGTAGTAGCCATTCGGGTAAAATCGGTGCTTCTCAAAAGGGGATGACCATCCTCTTCAGAAAATTGCGCAGCTTTGTGAGGAATTTAAATTGGGTAATGTCAGGAGATGTGGACAGGAACTATATTAATGACGTCAGCCAATGTTATTTATTAATGTGGTAAACTGTATAGTGTATTTTAGTGTCAAATGTTCATACAGTATTTTAAATAAGTTTGGAAATATAACTCTGCATAGCCTCCTAGTGCCCAGAGGGACGGGCAATCCTTCAAGCCATGGGACCCCAGAGGTTTCCTCCACATGGGGTTTTTCCTCTCCTGAGTGCTGAAGGATGATTCTTTGTGAGTCATGAGGCTTCCACCATCTTGGTCCTCTTATAGGACAAGCTTGTAAGAGCCTCCAGCTAATCTTGGGCACTAATTTATTTACAACGCAGAGTAAAAATAAAGTGTTGTTTTCCTTGTGCTAAAAATTCATAATAAATATATTTTCAAATTGATTTTACTTGATGTGGTCTTTGTTTTTTTTCATAATGGAGTCTCTTAGAAGGTTAAGAGGCTGTGAGGTCTACTATCCTGTTAATAGAATTGAGATTTGATAATCTTCGCACTACATAATAGTTTAAGGTTATGACCTAATGGCAATGTGCAGGATATGGCGGTGGTACATGATGTTATTGGGGAAGTGGTCAAGTCCAGAAAGGACGCAAAAAATAAAAGAGATCAGGTGAAACAGAAATAATATAAAATGTTTTCTAACATACAGTATATACTCTTCTGTGCTGGACAAAATGAAGCAAACGACATATGGAAGGTTACAGTCCCTTTAAATAGCAAATATTTAAGATGGTTTTCAAGGCATTTCTTAAAGAGGTTGGATACCCTCTCCAATTGCATTATTTAATGCAATCATCCTGAAGATTTGGAAGCAGTGGAGTGCACGTGCAGAATAGGTAGCCATTCTGAATGGATGAAAAATTGCATAATTGGTTCACAATAACTTACGAGATGCCTAATTGAGTCTGCCAAGTCCCAGGCAATTGCTCAATGTCATGATCCTGTGCTGTTGACCCCATAAGAAGAAAATCCAAAGCATGGGGTCCTCCTGTTACATAGTCCAAGCATATTCTGCAGGGGATGTGTGCCTCTTCCCTAGGAAAAAAAACAGCCAGAGGCATCACTAGGGTCTTTGGAGCCCAGGGCAAGTTGAAGAACTGTGTGCCGCACCCCGCCCCGCCCCCCCATAGACACGTATAGAGAAGCATTTATGCGCGCTTCTGGCGCGCAGCAAAAAATGGGTGTGGTCACTTACTGAAGGGGCATGGCCACTAAAAATGGGGCGTGCCAACATGGCACGCCACCCATTTCTTGTCACTCTGGGAACATTACTTTCTATTCCATATACACCTTACCGATACGGTGGTTTCTCACAATGTGGAACCTCTGAAGAAATATATCCTCCATGGGTAGACAGCACCTGCAGTCGGCATTCACTATTCATGTAGGGCACATCGTCCAGAAGATGCCTGTTTGTGTGGGAATATTAACAAGGTCATCATCTTACAACAGCGGTTCAACCAGACTGATTCCCCCTGTGTATTTCCTGCCCCCTGCATCTCTTAGCCACACCATCTCCCCCTGCATCATCTCTCGGAACACCATAACCTCCCCAGACACACACATACTGACACAGACATACACACCTCTTTCACACAAATGCAGCCAGCCAAATAAATAAAACGGCTTGCTTATGCAGGCGGTTTTAGCACTAGAAGTGCCTGCATACCCATGGCTGAAAAAGCATGTTGAAGCTTGAAGAAATCACCCAGGACCTGCTGGGACCTGTAGTGCCACAGAAAAAGCACATATAAACTAGGGGTGAGCGGGTTCGGATTTCTGAAATCCGAACCCCCCCGAGCCCCCCCGATCCGAGTCCGATCCGAGTCAGGCTCGACTTTTCCCGCCTGACTCGGATCTGACATCGAGGCAAAACGTCATCATCCCGCCTTCCGAGTCTCGCGGGTTTTGGATCCTATATAAGGTACCCGCGTCGGCGCCATTTTCTCACTCGGCTGTGGACAGTGAAGAGGGAGGGTGGGAGTTAGTGCTGTGTAGTGTAGTGTAGTGTAGTGCTGCTGTTGTCCACTACTTCAAAGTCCATAGGGGCTGGCTGTGTTGTGCTGTGCTGCTGTTGTTAATAGGGGCTGTGTCCACTACTTCAAAGTCCATAGGGGCTGGCTGGACTGTGTTGTGCAGTCAGTTCTCCATAGGGGCTGTGTCCACTCCAAAGTCCTGTGCAGTGTCCCAGTCCTAAAGGGGTGCTGTAGTGTTGTCCAGGGGGTGCTCTGTCCATCAGGGGTGCTCCCCCCAAGTGCTAAAAAAATAATATATTTTCTGTGTTTGTGAATTGTGTGCGCAGTAGCCGCACGTGCATCAACAAAGTAGTGCCAAGCGTGCGCCTGTGTCATAAGTAAAGGGCCGGCTGGCTTGACCGTTAAAGGGTGCTGTAACCCCCGAAAGTACACTCCAGTCCAAACCAAAAAAAAATTATTTTCTGTGTTTGTGAATTGTGTGCGCAGTAGCCGCACGTGCATCAACAAAGTAGTGCCAAGCGTGCGCCTGTGTCATAAGTAAAGGGCCAGCTGGCTTGACCGTTAAAGGGTGCTGTAACCCCCGAAAGTACACTCCAGTCCAAACCAAAAAAAAATTATTTTCTGTGTTTGTGAATTGTGTGCGCAGTAGCCGCACGTGCATCAACAAAGTAGTGCCAAGCGTGCGCCTGTGTCATAAGTAAAGGGCCGGCTGGCTTGACCGTTAAGGGTGCTGTAACCCCTGAAAGTACACTCCAGTCCAAACCTAAAAAAAAATTATTTTCTGTGTTTGTGAATTGTGTGCGCAGTAGCCGCACGTGCATCAACAAAGTAGTGCCAAGCGTGCGCCTGTGTCATAAGTAAAGGGCCGGCTGGCTTGACCGTTAAGGGTGCTGTAACCCCCGAAAGTACACTCCAGTCCAAACCAAAAAAAAAATTATTTTCTGTGTTTGTGAATTGTGTGCGCAGTAGCCGCACGTGCATCAACAAAGTAGTGCCAAGCGTGCGCCTGTGTCATAAGTAAAGGGCCGGCTGGCTTGACCGTTAAGGGTGCTGTAACCCCCGAAAGTACACTCCAGTCCAAACCTAAAAAAAAATTATTTTCTGTGTTTGTGAATTGTGTGCGCAGTAGCCGCACGTGCATCAACAAAGTAGTGCCAAGCGTGCGCCTGTGTCATAAGTAAAGGGCCGGCTGGCTTGACCGTTAAAGGGTGCTGTAACCTCCGAAAGTACACTCCAGTCCAAACCAAAAAAAAATTATTTTCTGTGTTTGTGAATTGTGTGCGCAGTAGCCGCACGTGCATCAACAAAGTAGTGCCAAGCGTGCGCCTGTGTCATAAGTAAAGGGCCGGCTGGCTTGACCGTTAAGGGTGCTGTAACCCCCGAAAGTACACTCCAGTCCAAACCTAAAAAAAAATTATTTTCTGTGTTTGTGAATTGTGTGCGCAGTAGCCGCACGTGCATCAACAAAGTAGTGCCAAGAGTGCGCCTGTGTCATAAGTAAAGGGCCGGCTGGCTTGACCGTTAAAGGGTGCTGTAACCCCCGAAAGTACACTCCAGTCCAAACCAAAAAAAAATTATTTTCTGTGTTTGTGAATTGTGTGCGCAGTAGCCGCACGTGCATCAACAAAGTAGTGCCAAGCGTGCGCCTGTGTCATAAGTAAAGGGCCGGCTGGCTTGACCGTTAAAGGGTGCTGTAACCCCCGAAAGTACACTCCAGTCCACACCAAAAAAAAATTATTTTCTGTGTTTGTGAATTGTGTGCGCAGTAGCCGCACGTGCATCAACAAAGTAGTGCCAAGCGTGCGCCTGTGTCATAAGTAAAGGGCCGGCTGGCTTGACCGTTAAAGGGTGCTGTAACCCCCGAAAGTACACTCCAGTCCAAACCAAAAAAAAATTATTTTCTGTGTTTGTGAATTGTGTGCGCAGTAGCCGCACGTGCATCAACAAAGTAGTGCCAAGCGTGCGCCTGTGTCATAAGTAAAGGGCCGGCTGGCTTGACCGTTAAAGGGTGCTGTAACCCCCGAAAGTACACTCCAGTCCAAACCAAAAAAAAAATTATTTTCTGTGTTTGTGAATTGTGTGCGCAGTAGCCGCACGTGCATCAACAAAGTAGTGCCAAGCGTGCGCCTGTGTCATAAGTAAAGGGCCGGCTGGCTTGACCGTTAAGGGTGCTGTAACCCCCGAAAGTACACTCCAGTCCAAACCTAAAAAAAATTATTTTCTGTGTTTGTGAATTGTGTGCGCAGTAGCCGCACGTGCATCAACAAAGTAGTGCCAAGCGTGCGCCTGTGTCATAAGTAAAGGGCCGGCTGGCTTGACCGTTAAAGGGTGCTGTAACCCCCGAAAATACACTCCAGTCCAAACCAAAAAAAAATTATTTTCTGTGTTTGTGAATTGTGTGCGCAGTAGCCGCACGTGCATCAACAAAGTAGTGCCAAGCGTGCGCCTGTGTCATAAGTAAAGGGCCGGCTGGCTTGACCGTTAAAGGGTGCTGTAACCCCCGAAAGTACACTCCAGTCCAAACCAAAAAAAAATTATTTTCTGTGTTTGTGAATTGTGTGCGCAGTAGCCGCACGTGCATCAACAAAGTAGTGCCAAGCGTGCGCCTGTGTCATAAGTAAAGGGCCGGCTGGCTTGACCGTTAAAGGGTGCTGTAACCCCCAAAGTACACTCCAGTCCAAACCAAAAAAAAATTATTTTCTGTGTTTGTGAATTGTGTGCGCAGTAGCCGCACGTGCATCAACAAAGTAGTGCCAAGAGTGGTGCCTGTGTCATAAGTAAAGGGCCGGCTGGCTTGACCGTTAAAGGGTGCTGTAACCCACAAAGTACACTCCAGTCCAAACCAAAAAAAAAATTATTTTCTGTGTTTAGCCGCACGTATATATCAAATCGATATAACATAAATGGAGGACCAAACTTTCTCCGATAAAAATAAAATAGAGAAAGATCAAGAACCACTTCCTCCTAGTGCTGAAGCTGCTGCCACTAGTCATGACATAGACGATAACATGCCATCAACGTCGTCTGCCAAGGCCGATGCCCAATGTCATAGTAGAGGGCACATACAATCCCAAATGGCAAAGTTCAGGAAAATGACCTTGAAAAAGACATTTAAATCAGCTGAAGAGAAACGTAAACTTGCCAATATGCCATTTACGACACGGAGTGGCAAGGAACGGCTAAGGTCGATCCCTAGTATGTTCATGACTAGTGGTTCAGCTTCACATGACGATGGAAGCACTCCTCCCACTAAAAAAATCAAAAGAGTTAAGCTGGCAAAAGCACAGCGAAGAACTGTGCTTTCTAAGAAGATATCACAAATCCCCAAGGAGAGTCCAAGTGTGGTGGTGGTTGCGATGCCTGACCTTCCCAGCACTGGACGGGAAGAGGTGGCTCTTTCCACCATTTGCACGCCCCCTGCAAGTGCTGAAAGGAGCACCCACAGTCCACTTGCTGATATGCAAATTGAAGATGTCACTGTTGAAGTACAACAGGATGAGGATACTGGTGTAGCTGGCGCTGAGGAGGAAGTTGGCGAGGAGGATTCTGATGGTGATGTGGTTTGTTTAAATCAGGCTCCGGGGGAGACAGTTGTTGTCCGTGGGATGAAAAAGCCCATCACGGTCATGCCTGGGCAGAAGACCAAACATTCCACCTCTTTGGTCTGGCAATATTTCTATCCAAATCCGGACAACAACTGTCTTGCCATATGTACCATATGTAAAGGTGAAATAAGTAGGGGTAGGGACGTCAACCACCTAGGAACATCCTCCCTTATACGGCACCTGCAGCGCGTTCATAAAAAGTTACTGTCAAGTTCAGAAACTTTGGCTCAGACCGTAAGCAGTCCAGGGACACCTAAATCCCGTTGTCCTGTTGTATCCAAGCGCCTGCAAACCACACCGTCAACTCCCTCCTCGTCAATTTCCTCCTTAGTCAGGATCGGAAGTAGTCCTGCAGGCCATATCACTGGCATGACTGACTCTCCTATCCGGGATTCCTCCGGAGGATCCTGCATTGCTACGCCTACTGCTGCCGCTGCTGCTGTTGCTGCTGCTGCTGGGAGTCGTTCATCATCCCAGAGAGGAAGTAGGAACACCACTACTTTTACTAAACAATTGACCCTCCAACAGTCCTTAGCGAGGAGGATGAAGTACGACAGCAGTCATCCTGAAGCAAAACGTATAACTGAGGCCTTGACTGCTATGTTGGTGTTAGACGTGCGTCCGGTATCCGCCATTAGTGCAGTGGGATTTAGACAATTGATGGAGGTAGTGTGTCCCCGGTTCCAAATCCCGTCTAGATTCCACTTCACTAGGCAGGCGATACCGAGACTGTACAGAAACGTCAGAAAAAGTGTCCTCAGTGTCCTGAAAAATGCCGTTGTACACAATGTCCACTTAACCACGGACATGTGGACAAGTGGAACAGGGCAGACTAAGGACTATATGACTGTGACAGCCCACTGGGTAGATGTATCACCTTACGCAGCAACAGCAGCAGCGTCACCAGTAGCAGCATCTCAGAAACGCCAGCTCGTTACAAGGCAGGCTACGCTGTGTATCACCGGTTTCAGTAAGAGGCACACCGCCGACAACCTCTTAGAGAAACTGAGGGAAATCATCGCCCAGTGGCTTACCCCACTTAGACTCTCCTGGGGATTTGTGATATCTGACAACGCCACCAATATTGTGCGGGCATTACATCTGGGCAAATTCCAGCACGTCCCATGTTTTGCTCACACAATAAACTTGGTGGTGCAGAATTTTCTGAAAAGCGACAGGGGCGTGCAGGAGACGCTTTGGGTGGCCCGAAAAATTTCTGGCCACTTTCGCCATTCAGCGACTGCGTGCCGAAGACTGGAGCGCCAGCAAACACTCTTGAACCTGCCCCGCCATCACCTGAAGCAAGAGGTTGTGACGCGGTGGAACTCAACCCTCTATATGCTTCAGAGGATGGAGGAGCAGCAAAAGGCCATACAAGCCTATACATCCACCTATGACATAGGCAAAGGAGGGGGTGTGCACCTGACTCAAGCGCAGTGGAGAATGATTTCCGTGTTGTGCAAGGTTCTTCAGCCCTTCGAACTTGCCACACGTGAAGTCAGTTCAGACACTGCCAGCTTGAGTCAGGTCATTCCCCTCATCAGGCTTTTGCAGAAGCAGCTGGAGAAAGTGAAGGAGGAGCTAAGACGGAGCGATTCCGCTCGGCATGTGGGACTTGTGGATGAAGCCCTTCATTCGCTTTGCCAGGATTCCAGGGTGGTCAATCTGTTGAAATCAGACCACTACATTTTGGCCACCGTGCTCGATCCTAGGTTTAAAGCCTATGTGGTGTCTCTCTTTCCGGCCGACACAAGCCTGCAGAGGTGCAAAGACCTGCTGGTGAACACACTGTCAGCTGAAGCGGAACGTGACACGTCAACGGCTCCTTCTTCATTTTCTCCCGCAACTGGGGCTGCCAGGAAAAAACTTAGGTATCCTAAGCAACCCGCTGGCGGTGATGCAGGGCAGGCAGGACCAAGTTTGGACATCTGGTCCGGACTGAAGGACCTGGCAACAATTTCTGACATGTCTACTGTCACTGCATATGATACTGTCACCATTGACAGAATGGTGGAGGATTACATCGGTGACAGCATCCAAGTAGGCATGTCAGACAGTCCATACCTGTACTGGCAGGAAAAAGAGGCAATTTGGAGGCCCCTGTACAAACTGGCTCTATTTTACCTGAGTTGCCCCCCCTCCAGTGTGTACTCCGAAAGAGTGTTTAGTGCAGCCGGGAACCTTGTCAGCGAAAGGCGTAGGAGGTTGCTTCCACAGAATGTGGAGAAGATGATGTTCATCAAAATGAATTATCAGCTCTTCCAGGGAGACCAGCCTCCAGAACGTACAGAGGGACCTGTGGTGGTGGATTCAAGTGGGGACGAGTTAATACTTTGTGAGGATGAGGATGTACACACTGAAGAGGGTGAGGAATCGGTGGATGAGGAGGATGAGGATGACATCTTGCCTCCGTAGAGCCAGTTTGTGCAGGGACACATTAATTGCCAGCTTGTTTTGTGGGGGCCCAAACGAACCAATCATTTCAGCCACAGTTGTGTGGCAGACCCTGGCGCTGAAATGATTGATTTGTTAAAGTGTGCATGTCCTGTTTATACAACATAAGGGTGGGTGGGAGGGCCCAAGGACAATTCCATCTTGCACCTCTTTTTTTCTTTGCATTATGTACAGTTTGGGGCCTAGTTTTTCTAACTGCCATCCTGTCTGCCACTGCAGTGTCACTCCTAGATGGGTCACGTGTTTGTGCCGCCCACTCGTGTCGCTTAGCATAGTCATCCAGCTACCTCGGTGCAACCTTTTGGACATAAAAACACTATTGTGAGGTGTGAGGTGTTCAGAATAGACTGGAAATGAGTGGAAATTAAGGTTATTGAGGTTAATAATAGCATAGGAGCAGAAAAACCTACAAATTCTGTGATTTTAGCTGTTTTTATGCTTTTTTTCAAAAAAATACAGATCCAAAACACAAAACCCAGAACCCAAAACACGGAAGGGTGGTTTTGGCAAAACCAATCCAGATCCAAAACACGAAGAAAGATCCAGATCCAAAACCAAAACACAAAACACGAAAAGTGGCCGGTGCACACCCCTAATATAAACTAGATATGTGCGCCGGACCATTTTTGCTAGATTTGGATTTGGCTCTGATTCGTCATCCGGCCTTGGATTTGGATTTGACAAAGCGCCATGACTGGTTTTGGATTTGAATTTAGATTTGGATTTTTTTACAAAAAATGACAAAGAAAGCTAAAATCACATAATTTGGGCATTTTTTTGTTCCTAGAGTATTATTAACCTCAATAACATTAATTTCCAGTCATTTACAGTCAATTTAGACCACCTCACAGCTCACAATATTATTTTCACCATTATTGGCCAAAGGCTGCAGTGAGCTGGCAGGTTACTAAGCGACAGAGTGGTGGCACAGACACCGCAGTTTAAAGCACTTCTATGAAACATTGCCATTCACTACTGAGTCACAGTACTTGTGTGTTATGGACACACAGAGGGCTAAGGCCCAATGAGTCACGGTGCATGTAAACACAGTGGGTTATGGCCCAAGGAATCACAGTACTTGTATACACAGTGGGGTACAGCCCAAGGAGTCAAGGTGCTTGTATACACAGTGGGGAACACCACAAAAAAAAGAGTTTTTTTTACTTTTTAAACTTTTAAATCTCTTCAATTTTTTTTTTACTTTTAAACTTTGGTTTTTTTTGCACACACAGCCACTTTTGAGTCTGGACACAGCCCCTTTAATCAGCAGAATATAGCGCAGCATACATCAGCGAGCAGTGTGCCCCCTTACACAGTCACTTTGCCAGCACAGCCAACTCTAAATGACCCCCAGAGTGTACGTATATTTAGCACAGTGGGCCTAATCTATATAGTGGCTAAGCATAACAGGGATATATTGCATACTGATCAAGTTACATTAGGCTAAACTGAATATTTATCAAACCTGAAAGTCTACTGTATAATGGGCAAAATCGGTCCTCCACTGTATATTCATTTGCCAATTATATTCTATACTGGGAACAGAGACTATTGGGGAGATTCAAAAAGAAGCACGTTTCCATCAGAATATTGCACGCTGATGTAATGCTGGTCATCCTGCAGGAAAACCTCGCTCGGCTTTGCTCACACCTATAGGGGTGCAGAAATAACTAGCCTTGGCCTAGCTATTAACGTCATTTCAATTTATAAACATCCTAGCAGTATTTTCATATTAATTGTGTTTTTTATTTTCATTCAATCCCTTGCTTGTTTTCTACCCAAGTAGCAGTCTTGAGAAATAAAAAATGGACAGAATCAGCAGGTTAATGAAATGAGAAAGAGCTGATAGGAACTGATTGATTGAATGAGTGGATGCAGTAAAAGAGAACTTTGGCGAATAAGGAGATGGCAAAGGGACAGATGTGTAATAATAATAAATGGCAGGTGTATCATGGGAAGCAGAGGTGATGGAGAATATAAACATATCACACATCAGTAGAGATTATTTTGTGCACTTCTCATTTAAGGAAAGTAGAACACGAGTGAGGTCATGCTGTGATGTCATAATGGTAACTCTTTGCTGTTGCTCACTCTTAACCGCCCAGGACACTGACATAGCATTATCATTGCTGTCATTAACATACTGCAAATACATCTCTTGCACCCAGCCCACTGAGGGAAAAATATCCTCTTGAGGTAAGTATCTCATCAAAGACAAGGGCGTTTCACTTGGATGTGCCTGCAGACTTGGAGCTTGACTACCCTAAAATATGACCTTGAGCTTGTTTATTTCTATAATTGGAGGTTCTAGCAGCACAGCACATCTATCGCAATGTAGTAGCCATTCGGGTAAAATCGGTGCTTCTCAAAAGGGGATGACCATCCTCTTCAGAAAATTGCGCAGCTTTGTGAGGATTTAAATTGGGTAATGTCAGGAGATGTGGACAGGAACTATAATAATGACGTCAGCCAATGTTATTTATTAATGTGGTAAACTGTATAGTGTATTTTAGTGTCAAATGTTAATACAGTATTTTAAATAAGTTTGGAAATATAACTCTGCATAGCCTCCTAGTGCCCAGAGGGACGGGCAATCCTTCAAGCCATGGGTCCCCAGAGGTTTCCTCCACAGGGGTTTTTTCCTCTCCTGAGTGCTGAAGGATGATTCTTTGTGAGTCATGAGGCTTCCACCATCTTGGTCCTCTTATAGGACAAGCTTGTAAGAGCCTCCAGCTAATCTTGGGCACTAATTTATTTACAACGCAGAGTAAAAATAAAGGGTTGTTTTCCTTGTGCTAAAAATTCATAATAAATATATTTTCAAATTGATTTTACTTGATGTGGTCTTTGTTTTTTTTCATAATGGAGTCTCTTAGAAGGTTAAGAGGCTGTGAGGTCTACTATCCTGTTAATAGAATTGAGATTTGATAATCTTCGCACTACATAATAGTTTAAGGTTATGACCTAATGGCAATGTGCAGGATATGGCGGTGGTACATGATGTCATTGGGGAAGCGGTCAAGTCCAGAAAGGACGCAAAAAATAAAAGAGATCAGGTGAAACAGAAATAATATAAAATGTTTTCTAACATACAGTATATACTCTTCTGTGCTGGACAAAATGAAGCAAACGACATATGGAAGGTTACAGTCCCTTTAAATAGCAAATATTTAAGATGGTTTTCAAGGCATTTCTTAAAGAGATTGGATACCCTGTCCAATTGCATTATTTAATCAATCATCCTGCAGATTTGGAAGCAGTGGAGTGCACCTGTAGAATAGGTAGCCATTCTGAATGGATGAAAAATTGCATAATTGGTTCACAATAACTTACGAGATGCCTAATTGAGTCTGCCAAGTCCCAGGCAATTGCTCAATGTCATGATCCTGTGCTGTTGACCCCATAAGAAGAAAATCCAAAGCATGGGGTCCTCCTGTCACATAGTCCAAGCATATTCTGCAGGGGATGTGTGCCTCTTCCCTAGGAAAAAAAACAGCCAGAGGCATCACTAGGGTCTTTGGAGCCCAGGGCAAGTTGAAGAACTGCGTGCCGCCCCCCGCCCCACCCCCCCATAGACACGAACAGAAAAGCATTTATGCGCGCCTCTGGCGCGCAGCAAAAAAATGGGTGTGGTCACTTACTGAAGGGGCATGGCCACTAAAAATGGGGCGTGCCAACATGGTACGCCACCCATTTCTTGTCACTCTGGGAACATTACTTTCTATTCCATATACACCTTACCGATACGGTGGTTTCTCACAATGTGGAACCTCTGAAGAAATATATCCTCCATGGGAAGACAGCGCCTGCAGTCGGCATTCACTATTCATGTAGGGCACATCGTCCAGAAGATGCCTGTTTGTGTGGGAATATTAACAAGGTCATCATCTTACAACAGCGGTTCAACCAGACTCATTCCCCCTGTGTATTTCCTGCCCCCTGCATCTCTTAGCCACACCATCTCCCCCTGCATCGTCTCTCGGCACACCATAAACTCCCCAGACACACACATACTGACACAGACATACACACCTCTTTCACACAAATGCAGCCAGCCAAATAAATAAAACGGCTTGCTTATGCAGGCGCTTTTAGCACTAGAAGTGCCTGCATACCCATGGCTGAAAAAGCATGTTGAAGCTTGAAGAAATCACTCAGGACCTGCTGTGACCTGTAGTGCCACAGAAAAAAACACATATAAACTATATATGTGCGCCGGACCATTTTTGCTAGATTTGGATTTGGCTCTGATTCGTCATCCGGCCTTGGATTTGGATATGACAAAGCGCCATGACTGGTTTTGGATTTGAATTTAGATTTGGATTTTTATTGCAAAAAATGACAAAGAAAGCTAAAATCACATAATTTGGGCATTTTTTTGTTCCTAGAGTATTATTAATCTCAATAACATTAATTTCCAGTCATTTACAGTCAATTTAGACCACCTCACAGCTCACAATATTATTTTCACCATTATTGGCCAAAGGCTGCAGTGAGCTGGCAGGTTACTAAGCGACAGAGTGGTGGCACAGACACCGCAGTTTAAAGCACTTCTATGAAACATTGCCATTCACTACTGAGTCACAGTACTTGTGTGTTATGGACGCACAGAGGGCTAAGGCCCAATGAGTCACGGTGCATGTAAACACAGTGGGTTATGGCCCAAGGAATCACAGTACTTGTATACACAGTGGGGTACAGCCCAAGGAGTCAAGGTGCTTATATACACAGTGGGGAACACCACAAAAAAAAGTGTTTTTTTTACTTTTTAAACTTTTAAATCTCTTCAATTTTTTTTTACTTTTAAACTTTGTTTTTTTTGCACACACAGCCACTTTTGAGTCTGGACACAGCCCCTTTAATCAGCAGAATATAGCGCAGCATACATCAGCGAGCAGTGTGCCCCCTTACACAGTCACTTTGCCAGCACAGCGAAATCTAAATGACCCCCAGAGTGTACGTATATTTAGCACAGTGGGCCTAATCTATATAGTGGCTAAGCATAACAGGGATATATTGCATACTGATCAAGTTACATTAGGCTAAACTGAATATTTATCAAACCTGAAAGTCTACTGTATAATGGGCAAAATCGGTCCTCCACTGTATATTCATTTGCCAATTATATTCTATACTGGGAACAGAGACTATTGGGGAGATTCAAAAAGAAGCACGTTTCCATCAGAATATTGCACGCTGATGTAATGCTGGTCATCCTGCAGGAAAACCTCGCTCGGCTTTGCTCACACCTATAGGGGTGCAGAAATAACTAGCCTTGGCCTAGCTATTAACGTCATTTCAATTTATAAACATCCTAGCAGTATTTTCATATTAATTGTGTTTTTTATTTTCATTCAATCCCTTGCTTGTTTTCTACCCAAGTAGCAGTCTTGAGAAATAAAAAATGGACAGAATCAGCAGGTTAATGAAATGAGAAAGAGCTGATAGGAACTGATTGATTGAATGAGTGGATGCAGTAAAAGAGAACTTTGGCGAATAAGGAGATGGCAAAGGGACAGATGTGTAATAATAATAAATGGCAGGTGTATCATGGGAAGCAGAGGTGATGGAGAATATAAACATATCACACATCAGTAGAGATTATTTTGTGCACTTCTCCTTTAAGGAATGTAGAACACGAGTGAGGTCATGCTGTGATGTCATAATGGTAACTCTTTGCTGTTGCTCACTCTTAACCGCCCAGGACACTGACATAGCATTATCATTGCTGTCATTAACATACTGCAAATACATCTCTTGCACCCAGCCCACTGAGGGAAAAATATCCTCTTGAGGTAAGTATCTCATCAAAGACAAGGGCGTTTCACTTGGATGTGCCTGCAGACTTGGAGCTTGACTACCCTAAAATATGACCTTGAGCTTGTTTATTTCTATAATTGGAGGTTCTAGCAGCACAGCACATCTATCGCAATGTAGTAGCCATTCGGGTAAAATCGGTGCTTCTCAAAAGGGGATGACCATCCTCTTCAGAAAATTGCGCAGCTTTGTGAGGAATTTAAATTGGGTAATGTCAGGAGATGTGGACAGGAACTATAATAATGACGTCAGCCAATGTTATTTATTAATGTGGTAAACTGTATAGTGTATTTTAGTGTCAAATGTTCATACAGTATTTTAAATAAGTTTGGAAATATAACTCTGCATAGCCTCCTAGTGCCCAGAGGGACGGGCAATCCTTCAAGCCATGGGTCCCCAGAGGTTTCCTCCACAGGGGTTTTTTCCTCTCCTGAGTGCTGAAGGATGATTCTTTGTGAGTCATGAGGCTTCCACCATCTTGGTCCTCTTATAGGACAAGCTTGTAAGAGCCTCCAGCTAATCTTGGGCACTAATTTATTTACAACGCAGAGTAAAAATAAAGGGTTGTTTTCCTTGTGCTAAAAATTCATAATAAATATATTTTCAAATTGATTTTACTTGATGTGGTCTTTGTTTTTTTTCATAATGGAGTCTCTTAGAAGGTTAAGAGGCTGTGAGGTCTACTATCCTGTTAATAGAATTGAGATTTGATCATCTTCGCACTACATAATAGTTTAAGGTTATGACCTAATGGCAATGTGCAGGATATGGCGGTGGTACATGATGTCATTGGGGAAGCGGTCAAGTCCAGAAAGGACGCAAAAAATAAAAGAGATCAGGTGAAACAGAAATAATATAAAATGTTTTCTAACATACAGTATATACTCTTCTGTGCTGGACAAAATGAAGCAAACGACATATGGAAGGTTACAGTCCCTTTAAATAGCAAATATTTAAGATGGTTTTCAAGGCATTTCTTAAAGAGATTGGATACCCTGTCCAATTGCATTATTTAATCAATCATCCTGCAGATTTGGAAGCAGTGGAGTGCACCTGTAGAATAGGTAGCCATTCTGAATGGATGAAAAATTGCATAATTGGTTCACAATAACTTACGAGATGCCTAATTGAGTCTGCCAAGTCCCAGGCAATTGCTCAATGTCATGATCCTGTGCTGTTGACCCCATAAGAAGAAAATCCAAAGCATGGGGTCCTCCTGTCACATAGTCCAA
Organism: Taudactylus pleione; assembly: GCA_031769625.1. Lineage (NCBI taxonomy): Eukaryota > Metazoa > Chordata > Amphibia > Anura > Myobatrachidae > Taudactylus > Taudactylus pleione. The sequence continues at coordinate 83,876 of JAUIMM010000156.1, read as the reverse complement.
GCATATTCTGCAGGGGATGTGTGCCTCTTCCCTAGGAAAAAAAACAGCCAGAGGCATCACTAGGGTCTTTGGAGCCCAGGGCAAGTTGAAGAACTGCGTGCCGCACCCCGCCCCACCCCCCCATAGACACGAACAGAAAAGCATTTATGCGCGCCTCTGGCGCGCAGCAAAAAAATGGGTGTGGTCACTTACTGAAGGGGCATGGCCACTAAAAATGGGGCGTGCCAACATGGTACACCACCCATTTCTTGTCACTCTGGGAACATTACTTTCTATTCCATATACACCTTACCGATACGGTGGTTTCTCACAATGTGGAACCTCTGAAGAAATATATCCTCCATGGGAAGACAGCGCCTGCAGTCGGCATTCACTATTCATGTAGGGCACATCGTCCAGAAGATGCCTGTTTGTGTGGGAATATTAACAAGGTCATCATCTTACAACAGCGGTTCAACCAGACTCATTCCCCCTGTGTATTTCCTGCCCCCTGCATCTCTTAGCCACACCATCTCCCCCTGCATCGTCTCTCGGCACACCATAAACTCCCCAGACACACACATACTGACACAGACATACACACCTCTTTCACACAAATGCAGCCAGCCAAATAAATAAAACAGCTTGCTTATGCAGGCGCTTTTAGCACTAGAAGTGCCTGCATACCCATGGCTGAAAAAGCATGTTGAAGCTTGAAGAAATCACCCAGGACCTGCTGGGACCTGTAGTGCCACAGAAAAAGCACATATAAACTAGATATGTGCGCCGGCCCATTTTTGCTAGATTTGGATTTGGCTCTGATTCGTCATCCGGCCTTGGATTTGGATTTGACAAAGCGCCATGACTGGTTTTGGATTTGAATTTAGATTTGGATTTTTTTACAAAAAATGACAAAGAAAGCTAAAATCACATAATTTGGGCATTTTTTTGTTCCTAGAGTATTATTAACCTCAATAACATTAATTTCCAGTCATTTACAGTCAATTTAGACCACCTCACAGCTCACAATATTATTTTCACCATTATTGGCCAAAGGCTGCAGTGAGCTGGCAGGTTACTAAGCGACAGAGTGGTGGCACAGACACCGCAGTTTAAAGCACTTCTATGAAACATTGCCATTCACTACTGAGTCACAGTACTTGTGTGTTATGGACGCACAGAGGGCTAAGGCCCAATGAGTCACGGTGCATGTAAACACAGTGGGTTATGGCCCAAGGAATCACAGTACTTGTATACACAGTGGGGTACAGCCCAAGGAGTCAAGGTGCTTGTATACACAGTGGGGAACACCACAAAAAAAAGTGTTTTTTTTACTTTTTAAACTTTTAAATCTCTTCAATTTTTTTTTACTTTTAAACTTTATTTTTTTTGCACACACAGCCACTTTTGAGTCTGGACACAGCCCCTTTAATCAGCAGAATATAGCGCAGCATACATCAGCGAGCAGTGTGCCCCCTTACACAGTCACTTTGCCAGCACAGCGAAATCTAAATGACCCCCAGAGTGTACGTATATTTAGCACAGTGGGCCTAATCTATATAGTGGCTAAGCATAACAGGGATATATTGCATACTGATCAAGTTACATTAGGCTAAACTGAATATTTATCAAACCTGAAAGTCTACTGTATAATGGGCAAAATCGGTCCTCCACTGTATATTCATTTGCCAATTATATTCTATACTGGGAACAGAGACTATTGGGGAGATTCAAAAAGAAGCACGTTTCCATCAGAATATTGCACGCTGATGTAATGCTGGTCATCCTGCAGGAAAACCTCGCTCGGCTTTGCTCACACCTATAGGGGTGCAGAAATAACTAGCCTTGGCCTAGCTATTAACGTCATTTCAATTTATAAACATCCTAGCAGTATTTTCATATTAATTGTGTTTTTTATTTTCATTCAATCCCTTGCTTGTTTTCTACCCAAGTAGCAGTCTTGAGAAATAAAAAATGGACAGAATCAGCAGGTTAATGAAATGAGAAAGAGCTGATAGGAACTGATTGATTGAATGAGTGGATGCAGTAAAAGAGAACTTTGGCGAATAAGGAGATGGCAAAGGGACAGATGTGTAATAATAATAAATGGCAGGTGTATCATGGGAAGCAGAGGTGATGGAGAATATAAACATATCACACATCAGTAGAGATTATTTTGTGCACTTCTCATTTAAGGAAAGTAGAACACGAGTGAGGTCATGCTGTGATGTCATAATGGTAACTCTTTGCTGTTGCTCACTCTTAACCGCCCAGGACACTGACATAGCATTATCATTGCTGTCATTAACATACTGCAAATACATCACTTGCACCCAGCCCACTGAGGGAAAAATATCCTCTTGAGGTAAGTATCTCATCAAAGACAAGGGCGTTTCACTTGGATGTGCCTGCAGACTTGGAGCTTGACTACCCTAAAATATGACCTTGAGCTTGTTTATTTCTATAATTGGAGGTTCTAGCAGCACAGCACATCTATCGCAATGTAGTAGCCATTCGGGTAAAATCGGTGCTTCTCAAAAGGGGATGACCATCCTCTTCAGAAAATTGCGCAGCTTTGTGAGGAATTTAAATTGGGTAATGTCAGGAGATGTGGACAGGAACTATAATAATGACGTCAGCCAATGTTATTTATTAATGTGGTAAACTGTATAGTGTATTTTAGTGTCAAATGTTCATACAGTATTTTAAATAAGTTTGGAAATATAACTCTGCATAGCCTCCTAGTGCCCAGAGGGACGGGCAATCCTTCAAGCCATGGGTCCCCAGAGGTTTCCTCCACAGGGGTTTTTTCCTCTCCTGAGTGCTGAAGGATGATTCTTTGTGAGTCATGAGGCTTCCACCATCTTGGTCCTCTTATAGGACAAGCTTGTAAGAGCCTCCAGCTAATCTTGGGCACTAATTTATTTACAACGCAGAGTAAAAATAAAGGGTTGTTTTCCTTGTGCTAAAAATTCATAATAAATATATTTTCAAATTGATTTTACTTGATGTGGTCTTTGTTTTTTTTCATAATGGAGTCTCTTAGAAGGTTAAGAGGCTGTAAGGTCTACTATCCTGTTAATAGAATTGAGATTTGATAATCTTCGCACTACATAATAGTTTAAGGTTATGACCTAATGGCAATGTGCAGGATATGGCGGTGGTACATGATGTCATTGGGGAAGCGGTCAAGTCCAGAAAGGACGCAAAAAATAAAAGAGATCAGGTGAAACAGAAATAATATAAAATGTTTTCTAACATACAGTATATACTCTTCTGTGCTGGACAAAATGAAGCAAACGACATATGGAAGGTTACAGTCCCTTTAAATAGCAAATATTTAAGATGGTTTTCAAGGCATTTCTTAAAGAGGTTGGATACCCTGTCCAATTGCATTATTTAATCAATCATCCTGCAGATTTGGAAGCAGTGGAGTGCACCTGTAGAATAGGTAGCCATTCTGAATGGATGAAAAATTGCATAATTGGTTCACAATAACTTACGAGATGCCTAATTGAGTCTGCCAAGTCCCAGGCAATTGCTCAAAGTCATGATCCTGTGCTGTTGACCCCATAAGAAGAAAATCCAAAGCATGGGGTCCTCCTGTCACATAGTCCAAGCATATTCTGCAGGGGATGTGTGCCTCTTCCCTAGGAAAAAAAACAGCCAGAGGCATCACTAGGGTCTTTGGAGCCCAGGGCAAGTTGAAGAACTGCGTGCCGCACCCCGCCCCACCCCCCCATAGACACAAACAGAAAAGCATTTATGCGCGCCTCTGGCGCGCAGCAAAAAAATGGGTGTGGTCACTTACTGAAGGGGCATGGCCACTAAAAATGGGGCGTGCCAACATGGTACGCCACCCATTTCTTGTCACTCTGGGAACATTACTTTCTATTCCATATACACCTTACCGATACGGTGGTTTCTCACAATGTGGAACCTCTGAAGAAATATATCCTCCATGGGAAGACAGCGCCTGCAGTCGGCATTCACTATTCATGTAGGGCACATCGTCCAGAAGATGCCTGTTTGTGTGGGAATATTAACAAGGTCATCATCTTACAACAGCGGTTCAACCAGACTCATTCCCCCTGTGTATTTCCTGCCCCCTGCATCTCTTAGCCACACCATCTCCCCCTGCATCGTCTCTCGGCACACCATAAACTCCCCAGACACACACATACTGACACAGACATACACACCTCTTTCACACAAATGCAGCCAGCCAAATAAATAAAACAGCTTGCTTATGCAGGCGCTTTTAGCACTAGAAGTGCCTGCATACCCATGGCTGAAAAAGCATGTTGAAGCTTGAAGAAATCACCCAGGACCTGCTGGGACCTGTAGTGCCACAGAAAAAGCACATATAAACTAGATATGTGCGCCGGCCCATTTTTGCTAGATTTGGATTTGGCTCTGATTCGTCATCCGGCCTTGGATTTGGATTTGACAAAGCGCCATGACTGGTTTTGGATTTGAATTTAGATTTGGATTTTTTTACAAAAAATGACAAAGAAAGCTAAAATCACATAATTTGGGCATTTTTTTGTTCCTAGAGTATTATTAACCTCAATAACATTAATTTCCAGTCATTTACAGTCAATTTAGACCACCTCACAGCTCACAATATTATTTTCACCATTATTGGCCAAAGGCTGCAGTGAGCTGGCAGGTTACTAAGCGACAGAGTGGTGGCACAGACACCGCAGTTTAAAGCACATCTATGAAACATTGCCATTCACTACTGAGTCACAGTACTTGTGTGTTATGGACACACAGAGGGCTAAGGCCCAATGAGTCACGGTGCATGTAAACACAGTGGGTTATGGCCCAAGGAATCACAGTACTTGTATACACAGTGGGGTACAGCCCAAGGAGTCAAGGTGCTTGTATACACAGTGGGGAACACCACAAAAAAAAGAGTTTTTTTTACTTTTTAAACTTTTAAATCTCTTCAATTTTTTTTTTACTTTTAAACTTTGTTTTTTTTTGCACACACAGCCACTTTTGAGTCTGGACACAGCCCCTTTAATCAGCAGAATATAGCGCAGCATACATCAGCGAGCAGTGTGCCCCCTTACACAGTCACTTTGCCAGCACAGCGAAATCTAAATGACCCCCAGAGTGTACGTATATTTAGCACAGTGGGCCTAATCTATATAGTGGCTAAGCATAACAGGGATATATTGCATACTGATCAAGTTACATTAGGCTAAACTGAATATTTATCAAACCTGAAAGTCTACTGTATAATGGGCAAAATCGGTCCTCCACTGTATATTCATTTGCCAATTATATTCTATACTGGGAACAGAGACTATTGGGGAGATTCAAAAAGAAGCACGTTTCCATCAGAATATTGCACGCTGATGTAATGCTGGTCATCCTGCAGGAAAACCTCGCTCGGCTTTGCTCACACCTATAGGGGTGCAGAAATAACTAGCCTTGGCCTAGCTATTAACGTCATTTCAATTTATAAACATCCTAGCAGTATTTTCATATTAATTGTGTTTTTTATTTTCATTCAATCCCTTGCTTGTTTTCTACCCAAGTAGCAGTCTTGAGAAATAAAAAATGGACAGAATCAGCAGGTTAATGAAATGAGAAAGAGCTGATAGGAACTGATTGATTGAATGAGTGGATGCAGTAAAAGAGAACTTTGGCGAATAAGGAGATGGCAAAGGGACAGATGTGTAATAATAATAAATGGCAGGTGTATCATGGGAAGCAGAGGTGATGGAGAATATAAACATATCACACATCAGTAGAGATTATTTTGTGCACTTCTCATTTAAGGAAAGTAGAACACGAGTGAGGTCATGCTGTGATGTCATAATGGTAACTCTTTGCTGTTGCTCACTCTTAACCGCCCAGGACACTGACATAGCATTATCATTGCTGTCATTAACATACTGCAAATACATCACTTGCACCCAGCCCACTGAGGGAAAAATATCCTCTTGAGGTAAGTATCTCATCAAAGACAAGGGCGTTTCACTTGGATGTGCCTGCAGACTTGGAGCTTGACTACCCTAAAATATGACCTTGAGCTTGTTTATTTCTATAATTGGAGGTTCTAGCAGCACAGCACATCTATCGCAATGTAGTAGCCATTCGGGTAAAATCGGTGCTTCTCAAAAGGGGATGACCATCCTCTTCAGAAAATTGCGCAGCTTTGTGAGGAATTTAAATTGGGTAATGTCAGGAGATGTGGACAGGAACTATAATAATGACGTCAGCCAATGTTATTTATTAATGTGGTAAACTGTATAGTGTATTTTAGTGTCAAATGTTCATACAGTATTTTAAATAAGTTTGGAAATATAACTCTGCATAGCCTCCTAGTGCCCAGAGGGACGGGCAATCCTTCAAGCCATGGGTCCCCAGAGGTTTCCTCCACAGGGGTTTTTTCCTCTCCTGAGTGCTGAAGGATGATTCTTTGTGAGTCATGAGGCTTCCACCATCTTGGTCCTCTTATAGGACAAGCTTGTAAGAGCCTCCAGCTAATCTTGGGCACTAATTTATTTACAACGCAGAGTAAAAATAAAGGGTTGTTTTCCTTGTGCTAAAAATTCATAATAAATATATTTTCAAATTGATTTTACTTGATGTGGTCTTTGTTTTTTTTCATAATGGAGTCTTTTAGAAGGTTAAGAGGCTGTAAGGTCTACTATCCTGTTAATAGAATTGAGATTTGATAATCTTCGCACTACATAATAGTTTAAGGTTATGACCTAATGGCAATGTGCAGGATATGGCGGTGGTACATGATGTCATTGGGGAAGCGGTCAAGTCCAGAAAGGACGCAAAAAATAAAAGAGATCAGGTGAAACAGAAATAATATAAAATGTTTTCTAACATACAGTATATACTCTTCTGTGCTGGACAAAATGAAGCAAACGACATATGGAAGGTTACAGTCCCTTTAAATAGCAAATATTTAAGATGGTTTTCAAGGCATTTCTTAAAGAGGTTGGATACCCTGTCCAATTGCATTATTTAATCAATCATCCTGCAGATTTGGAAGCAGTGGAGTGCACCTGTAGAATAGGTAGCCATTCTGAATGGATGAAAAATTGCATAATTGGTTCACAATAACTTACGAGATGCCTAATTGAGTCTGCCAAGTCCCAGGCAATTGCTCAATGTCATGATCCTGTGCTGTTGACCCCATAAGAAGAAAATCCAAAGCATGGGGTCCTCCTGTCACATAGTCCAAGCATATTCTGCAGGGGATGTGTGCCTCTTCCCTAGGAAAAAAAACAGCCAGAGGCATCACTAGGGTCTTTGGAGCCCAGGGCAAGTTGAAGAACTGCGTGCCGCACCCCGCCCCACCCCCCCATAGACACGAACAGAAAAGCATTTATGCGCGCCTCTGGCGCGCAGCAAAAAAATGGGTGTGGTCACTTACTGAAGGGGCATGGCCACTAAAAATGGGGCGTGCCAACATGGTACGCCACCCATTTCTTGTCACTCTGGGAACATTACTTTCTATTCCATATACACCTTACCGATACGGTGGTTTCTCACAATGTGGAACCTCTGAAGAAATATATCCTCCATGGGAAGACAGCGCCTGCAGTCGGCATTCACTATTCATGTAGGGCACATCGTCCAGAAGATGCCTGTTTGTGTGGGAATATTAACAAGGTCATCATCTTACAACAGCGGTTCAACCAGACTCATTCCCCCTGTGTATTTCCTGCCCCCTGCATCTCTTAGCCACACCATCTCCCCCTGCATCGTCTCTCGGCACACCATAACCTCCCCAGACACACACATACTGACACAGACATACACATCTCTTTCACACAAATGCAGCCAGCCAAATAAATAAAACGGCTTGCTTATGCAGGCGCTTTTAGCACTAGAAGTGCCTGCATACCCATGGCTGAAAAAGCATGTTGAAGCTTGAAGAAATCACCCAGGACCTGCTGGGACCTGTAGTGCCACAGAAAATCACACATATAAACTAGATATGTGCACCAGACCATTTTTGCTAGATTTGGATTTGGCTCTGATTCGTCATCAGGCCTTGGATTTGAATTTGACAAAGCGCCATGACTGGTTTTGTATTTGAATTTAGATTTGGATTTTTTTTACAAAAAATGACAAAGAAAGCTAAAATCACATCATTTGGGCATTTTTTTGTTCCTAGAGTATTATTAATCTCAATAACATTAATTTCCAGTCATTTACAGTCAATTTAGACCACCTCACAGCTCACAATATTATTTTCACCATTATTGGCCAAAGGCTGCAGTGAGCTGGCAGGTTACTAAGCGACAGAGTGGTGGCATAGACACCGCAGTTTAAAGCACTTCTATGAAACATTGCCATTCACTACTGAGTCACAGTACTTGTGTGTTATGGACGCACAGAGGGCTAAGGCCCATTGAGTCACGGTGCATGTAAACACAGTGGGTTATGGCCCAAGGAATCACAGTACTTGTATACACAGTGGGGTACAGCCCAAGGAGTCAAGGTGCTTGTATACACAGTGGGGAACACCAAAAAAAAAAAAAGTTTTTTTTTTACTTTTTAAACTTTTAAATCTCTTCAATTTTTTTTTTACTTTTAAACTTTGTTTTTTTTGCACACACAGCCACTTTTGAGTCTGGACACAGCCCCTTTAATCAGCAGAATATAGTGCAGCATACATCAGCGAGCAGTGTGCCCCCTTACACAGTCACTTTGCCAGCACAGCCAACTCTAAATGACCCCCAGAGTGTACGTATATTTAGCACAGTGGGCCTAATCTATATAGTGGCTAAGCATAACAGGGATGTATTGCATACTGATCAAGTTACATTAGGCTAAACTGAATATTTATCAAACCTGAAAGTCTACTGTATAATGGGCAAAATCGGTCCTCCACTGTATATTCATCATTGCCAATTATATTCTATACTGGGAACAGAGACTATTGGGGAGATTCAAAAAGAAGCACGTTTCCATCAGAATATTGCACGCTGATGTAATGCTGGTCATCCTGCAGGAAAACCTTGCTCGGCTTTGCTCACACCTATAGGGGTGCAGAAATAACTAGCCTTGGTCTAGCTATTAACGTCATTTCAATTTATAAACATCCTAGCAGTATTTTCATATTAATTGTGTTTTTTATTTTCATTCAATCCCTTGCTTGTTTTCTACCCAAGTAGCAGTCTTGAGAAATAAAAAATGGACAGAATCAGCTGGTTAATGAAATGAGAAAGAGCTGATAGGAACTGATTGATTGAATGAGTAGATGCAGTAAAAGAGAACTTTGGCGAATAAGGAGATGGCAAAGGGACAGATGTGTAATAATAATAAATGGCAGGTGTATCATGGGAAGCAGAGGTGATGGAGAATATAAACATATCACACATCAGTAGAGATTATTTTGTGCACTTCTCCTTTAAGGAATGTAGAACACGAGTGAGGTCATGCTGTGATGTCATAATGGTAACTCTTTGCTGTTGCTCACTCTTAACCGCCCAGGACACTGACATAGCATTATCATTGCTGTCATTAACATACTCCAAATACATCTCTTGCACCCAGCCCACTGAGGGAAAAATATCCTCTTGAGGTAAGTATCTCATCAAAGACAAGGGCGTTTCACTTGGATGTGCCTGCAGACTTGGAGCTTGACTACCCTAAAATATGACCTTGAGCTTGTTTATTTCTATAATTGGAGGTTCTAGCAGCACAGCACATCTATCGCAATGTAGTAGCCATTCGGGTAAAATCGGTGCTTCTCAAAAGGGGATGACCATCCTCTTCAGAAAATTGCGCAGCTTTGTGAGGAATTTAAATTGGGTAATGTCAGGAGATGTGGACAGGAACTATATTAATGACGTCAGCCAATGTTATTTATTAATGTGGTAAACTGTATAGTGTATTTTAGTGTCAAATGTTTATACAGTATTTTAAATAAGTTTGGAAATATAACTCTGCATAGCCTCCTAGTGCCCAGAGGGACGGGCAATCCTTCAAGCCATGGGTCCCCAGAGGTTTCCTCCACAGGGGGTTTTTCCTCTCCTGAGTGCTGAAGGATGATTCTTTGTGAGTCATGAGGCTTCCACCATCTTGTTCCTCTTATAGGACAAGCTTGTAAGAGCCTCCAGCTAATCTTGGGCACTAATTTATTTACAACGCAGAGTAAAAATAAAGTGTTGTTTTCCTTGTGCTAAAAATTCATAATAAATATATTTTCAAATTGATTTTACTTGATGTGGTCTTTGTTTTTTTTCATAATGGAGTCTCTTAGAAGGTTAAGAGGCTGTGAGGTCTACTATCCTGTTAATAGAATTGAGATTTGATAATCTTCGCACTACATAATAGTTTAAGGTTATGACCTAATGGCAATGTGCAGGATATGGCGGTGGTACATGATGTTATTGGGGAAGTGGTCAAGTCCAGAAAGGATGCAAAAAATAAAAGAGATCAGGTGAAACAGAAATAATATAAAATGTTTTCTAACATACAGTATATACTCTTCTGTGCTGGACAAAATGAAGCAAACGACATATGGAAGGTTACAGTCCCTTTAAATAGCAAATATTTAAGATGGTTTTCAAGGCATTTCTTAAAGAGGTTGGATACCCTGTCCAATTGCATTATTTAATGCAATCATCCTGAAGATTTGGAAGCAGTGGAGTGCACGTGCAGAATAGGTAGCCATTCTGAATGGATGAAAAATTGCATAATTGGTTCACAATAACTTACGAGATGCCTAATTGAGTCTGCCAAGTCCCAGGCAATTGCTCAATGTCATGATCCTGTGCTGTTGACCCCATAAGAAGAAAATCCAAAGCATGGGGTCCTCCTGTTACATAGTCCAAGCATATTCTGCAGGGGATGTGTGCCTCTTCCCTAGGAAAAAAAACAGCCAGAGGCATCACTAGGGTCTTTGGAGCCCAGGGCAAGTTGAAGAACTGCGTGCCGCACCCCGCCCCGCCCCCCCACAGACACGAATAGAGAAGCATTTATGCGCGCCTCTGGCGCGCAGCAAAAAATGGGTGTGGTCACTTACTGAAGGGGCATGGCCACTAAAAATGGGGCGTGCCAACATGGCACGCCACCCATTTCTTGTCACTCTGGGAACATTACTTTCTATTCCATATACACCTTACCGATACGGTGGTTTCTCACAATGTGGAACCTCTGAAGAAATATATCCTCCATGGGTAGACAGCACCTGCAGTCGGCATTCACTATTCATGTAGGGCACATCGTCCAGAAGATGCCTGTTTGTGTGGGAATATTAACAAGGTCATCATCTTACAACAGCGGTTCAACCAGACTCATTCCCCCTGTGTATTTCCTGCCCCCTGCATCTCTTAGCCACACCATCTCCCCCTGCATCATCTCTCGGAACACCATAACCTCCCCAGACACACACATACTGACACAGACATACACACCTCTTTCACACAAATGCAGCCAGCCAAATAAATAAAACGGCTTGCTTATGCAGGCGGTTTTAGCACTAGAAGTGCCTGCATACCCATGGCTGAAAAAGCATGTTGAAGCTTGAAGAAATCACCCAGGACCTGCTGGGACCTGTAGTGCCACAGAAAAAGCACATATAAACTAGATATGTGCGCCGGACCATTTTTGCTAGATTTGGATTTGGCTCTGATTCGTCATCCGGCCTTGGATTTGGATTTGACAAAGCGCCATGACTGGTTTTGGATTTGAATTTAGATTTGGATTTTTTTACAAAAAATGACAAAGAAAGCTAAAATCACATAATTTGGGCATTTTTTTGTTCCTAGAGTATTATTAACATCAATAACATTAATTTCCAGTCATTTACAGTCAATTTAGACCACCTCACAGCTCACAATATTATTTTCACCATTATTGGCCAAAGGCTGCAGTGAGCTGGCAGGTTACTAAGCGACAGAGTGGTGGCACAGACACCGCAGTTTAAAGCACTTCTATGAAACATTGCCATTCACTACTGAGTCACAGTACTTGTGTGTTATGGACACACAGAGGGCTAAGGCCCAATGAGTCACGGTGCATGTAAACACAGTGGGTTATGGCCCAAGGAATCACAGTACTTGTATACACAGTGGGGTACAGCCCAAGGAGTCAAGGTGCTTGTATACACAGTGGGGAATCACACAAAAAAAAGAGTTTTTTTTACTTTTTAAACTTTTAAATCTCTTCAATTTTTTTTTTACTTTTAAACTTTGTTTTTTTTTGCACACACAGCCACTTTTGAGTCTGGACACAGCCCCTTTAATCAGCAGAATATAGCGCAGCATACATCAGCGAGCAGTGTGCCCCCTTACACAGTCACTTTGCCAGCACAGCCAACTCTAAATGACCCCCAGAGTGTACGTATATTTAGCACAGTGGGCCTAATCTATATAGTGGCTAAGCATAACAGGGATATATTGCATACTGATCAAGTTACATTAGGCTAAACTGAATATTTATCAAACCTGAAAGTCTACTGTATAATGGGCAAAATCGGTCCTCCACTGTATATTCATTTGCCAATTATATTCTATACTGGGAACAGAGACTATTGGGGAGATTCAAAAAGAAGCACGTTTCCATCAGAATATTGCACGCTGATGTAATGCTGGTCATCCTGCAGGAAAACCTCGCTCGGCTTTGCTCACACCTATAGGGGTGCAGAAATAACTAGCCTTGGCCTAGCTATTAACGTCATTTCAATTTATAAACATCCTAGCAGTATTTTCATATTAATTGTGTTTTTTATTTTCATTCAATCCCTTGCTTGTTTTCTACCCAAGTAGCAGTCTTGAGAAATAAAAAATGGACAGAATCAGCAGGTTAATGAAATGAGAAAGAGCTGATAGGAACTGATTGATTGAATGAGTGGATGCAGTAAAAGAGAACTTTGGCGAATAAGGAGATGGCAAAGGGACAGATGTGTAATAATAATAAATGGCAGGTGTATCATGGGAAGCAGAGGTGATGGAGAATATAAACATATCACACATCAGTAGAGATTATTTTGTGCACTTCTCATTTAAGGAAAGTAGAACACGAGTGAGGTCATGCTGTGATGTCATAATGGTAACTCTTTGCTGTTGCTCACTCTTAACCGCCCAGGACACTGACATAGCATTATCATTGCTGTCATTAACATACTGCAAATACATCTCTTGCACCCAGCCCACTGAGGGAAAAATATCCTCTTGAGGTAAGTATCTCATCAAAGACAAGGGCGTTTCACTTGGATGTGCCTGCAGACTTGGAGCTTGACTACCCTAAAATATGACCTTGAGCTTGTTTATTTCTATAATTGGAGGTTCTAGCAGCACAGCACATCTATCGCAATGTAGTAGCCATTCGGGTAAAATCGGTGCTTCTCAAAAGGGGATGACCATCCTCTTCAGAAAATTGCGCAGCTTTGTGAGGAATTTAAATTGGGTAATGTCAGGAGATGTGGACAGGAACTATAATAATGACGTCAGCCAATGTTATTTATTAATGTGGTAAACTGTATAGTGTATTTTAGTGTCAAATGTTCATACAGTATTTTAAATAAGTTTGGAAATATAACTCTGCATAGCCTCCTAGTGCCCAGAGGGACGGGCAATCCTTCAAGCCATGGGTCCCCAGAGGTTTCCTCCACAGGGGTTTTTTCCTCTCCTGAGTGCTGAAGGATGATTCTTTGTGAGTCATGAGGCTTCCACCATCTTGGTCCTCTTATAGGACAAGCTTGTAAGAGCCTCCAGCTAATCTTGGGCACTAATTTATTTACAACGCAGAGTAAAAATAAAGGGTTGTTTTCCTTGTGCTAAAAATTCATAATAAATATATTTTCAAATTGATTTTACTTGATGTGGTCTTTGTTTTTTTTCATAATGGAGTCTCTTAGAAGGTTAAGAGGCTGTGAGGTCTACTATCCTGTTAATAGAATTGAGATTTGATAATCTTCGCACTACATAATAGTTTAAGGTTATGACCTAATGGCAATGTGCAGGATATGGCGGTGGTACATGATGTCATTGGGGAAGCGGTCAAGTCCAGAAAGGACGCAAAAAATAAAAGAGATCAGGTGAAACAGAAATAATATAAAATGTTTTCTAACATACAGTATATACTCTTCTGTGCTGGACAAAATGAAGCAAACGACATATGGAAGGTTACAGTCCCTTTAAATAGCAAATATTTAAGATGGTTTTCAAGGCATTTCTTAAAGAGATTGGATACCCTGTCCAATTGCATTATTTAATCAATCATCCTGCAGATTTGGAAGCAGTGGAGTGCACCTGTAGAATAGGTAGCCATTCTGAATGGATGAAAAATTTCATAATTGGTTCACAATAACTTACGAGATGCCTAATTGAGTCTGCCAAGTCCCAGGCAATTGCTCAATGTCATGATCCTGTGCTGTTGACCCCATAAGAAGAAAATCCAAAGCATGGGGTCCTCCTGTCACATAGTCCAAGCATATTCTGCAGGGGATGTGTGCCTCTTCCCTAGGAAAAAAAACAGCCAGAGGCATCACTAGGGTCTTTGGAGCCCAGGGCAAGTTGAAGAACTGCGTGCCGCCCCCCGCCCCACCCCCCCATAGACACGAACAGAAAAGAATTTATGCGCGCCTCTGGCGCGCAGCAAAAAAATGGGTGTGGTCACTTACTGAAGGGGCATGGCCACTAAAAATGGGGCGTGCCAACATGGTACACCACCCATTTCTTGTCACTCTGGGAACATTACTTTCTATTCCATATACACCTTACCGATACGATGGTTTCTCACAATGTGGAACCTCTGAAGAAATATATCCTCCATGGGAAGACAGCGCCTGCAGTCGGCATTCACTATTCATGTAGGGCACATCGTCCAGAAGATGCCTGTTTGTGTGGGAATATTAACAAGGTCATCATCTTACAACAGCGGTTCAACCAGACTCATTCCCCCTGTGTATTTCCTGCCCCCTGCATCTCTTAGCCACACCATCTCCCCCTGCATCGTCTCTGGGCACACCATAAAGTCCCCAGACACACACATACTGACACAGACATACACACCTCTTTCACACAAATGCAGCCAGCCAAATAAATAAAACGGCTTGCTTATGCAGGCGCTTTTAGCACTAGAAGTGCCTGCATACCCATGGCTGAAAAAGCATGTTGAAGCTTGAAGAAATCACTCAGGACCTGCTGGGACCTGTAGTGCCACAGAAAAAAACACATATAAACTATATATGTGCGCCGGACCATTTTTGCTAGATTTGGATTTGGCTCTGATTCGTCATCCGGCCTTGGATTTGGATATGACAAAGCGCCATGACTGGTTTTGGATTTGAATTTAGATTTGGATTTTTATTGCAAGAAATGACAAAGAAAGCTAAAATCACATAATTTGGGCATTTTTTTGTTCCTAGAGTATTATTAATCTCAATAACATTAATTTCCAGTCATTTACAGTCAATTTAGACCACCTCACAGCTCACAATATTATTTTCACCATTATTGGCCAAAGGCTGCAGTGAGCTGGCAGGTTACTAAGCGACAGAGTGGTGGCACAGACACCGCAGTTTAAAGCACTTCTATGAAACATTGCCATTCACTACTGAGTCACAGTACTTGTGTGTTATGGACGCACAGAGGGCTAAGGCCCAATGAGTCACGGTGCATGTAAACACAGTGGGTTATGGCCCAAGGAATCACAGTACTTGTATACACAGTGGGGTACAGCCCAAGGAGTCAAGGTGCTTGTATACACAGTGGGGAACACCACAAAAAAAAGTGTTTTTTTTACTTTTTAAACTTTTAAATCTCTTCAATTTTTTTTTACTTTTAAACTTTGTTTTTTTTGCACACACAGCCACTTTTGAGTCTGGACACAGCCCCTTTAATCAGCAGAATATAGCGCAGCATACATCAGCGAGCAGTGTGCCCCCTTACACAGTCACTTTGCCAGCACAGCCAACTCTAAATGACCCCCAGAGTGTACGTATATTTAGCACAGTGGGCCTAATCTATATAGTGGCTAAGCATAACAGGGATATATTGCATACTGATCAAGTTACATTAGGCTAAACTGAATATTTATCAAACCTGAAAGTCTACTGTATAATGGGCAAAATCGGTCCTCCACTGTATATTCATCATTGCCAATTATATTCTATACTGGGAACAGAGACTATTGGGGAGATTCAAAAAGAAGCACGTTTCCATCAGAATATTGCACGCTGATGTAATGCTGGTCATCCTGCAGGAAAACCTCGCTCGGCTTTGCTCACACCTATAGGGGTGCAGAAATAACTAGCCTTGGCCTAGCTATTAACGTCATTTCAATTTATAAACATCCTAGCAGTATTTTCATATTAATTGTGATTTTTATTTTCATTCAATCCCTTGCTTGTTTTCTACCCAAGTAGCAGTCTTGAGAAATAAAAAATGGACAGAATCAGCAGGTTAATGAAATGAGAAAGAGCTGATAGGAACTGATTGATTGAATGAGTGGATGCAGTAAAAGAGAACTTTGGCGAATAAGGAGATGGCAAAGGGACAGATGTGTAATAATAATAAATGGCAGGTGTATCATGGGAAGCAGAGGTGATGGAGAATATAAACATATCACACATCAGTAGAGATTATTTTGTGCACTTCTCCTTTAAGGAAAGTAGAACATGAGTGAGGTCATGCTGTGATGTCATAATGGTAACTCTTTGCTGTTGCTCACTCTTAACCGCCCAGGACACTGACATAGCATTATCATTGCTGTCATTAACATACTCCAAATACATCTCTTGCACCCAGCCCACTGAGGGAAAAATATCCTCTTGAGGTAAGTATCTCATCAAAGACAAGGGCGTTTCACTTGGATGTGCCTGCAGACTTGGAGCTTGACTACCCTAAAATATGACCTTGAGCTTGTTTATTTCTATAATTGGAGGTTCTAGCAGCACAGCACATCTATCGCAATGTAGTAGCCATTCGGGTAAAATCGGTGCTTCTCAAAAGGGGATGACCATCCTCTTCAGAAAATTGCGCAGCTTTGTGAGGAATTTAAATTGGGTAATGTCAGGAGATGTGGACAGGAACTATAATAATGACGTCAGCCAATGTTATTTATTAATGTGGTAAACTGTATAGTGTATTTTAGTGTCAAATGTTCATACAGTATTTTAAATAAGTTTGGAAATATAACTCTGCATAGCCTCCTAGTGCCCAGAGGGACGGGCAATCCTTCAAGCCATGGGTCCCCAGAGGTTTCCTCCACAGGGGGTTTTTCCTCTCCTGAGTGCTGAAGGATGATTCTTTGTGAGTCATGAGGCTTCCACCATCTTGGTCCTCTTATAGGACAAGCTTGTAAGAGCCTCCAGCTAATCTTGGGCACTAATTTATTTACAACGCAGAGTAAAAATAAAGGGTTGTTTTCCTTGTGCTAAAAATTCATAATAAATATATTTTCAAATTGATTTTACTTGATGTGGTCTTTGTTTTTTTTCATAATGGAGTCTCTTAGAAGGTTAAGAGGCTGTGAGGTCTACTATCCTGTTAATAGAATTGAGATTTGATAATCTTCGCACTACATAATAGTTTAAGGTTATGACCAAATGGCAATGTGCAGGATATGGCGGTGGTACATGATGTCATTGGGGAAGAGGTCAAGTCCAGAAAGGACGCAAAAAATAAAAGAGATCAGGTGAAACAGAAATAATATAAAATGTTTTCTAACATACAGTATATACTCTTCTGTGCTGGACAAAATGAAGCAAACGACATATGGAAGGTTACAGTCCCTTTAAATAGCAAATATTTAAGATGGTTTTCAAGGCATTTCTTAAAGAGGTTGGATACCCTGTCCAATTGCATTATTTAATCAATCATCCTGCAGATTTGGAAGCAGTGGAGTGCACCTGTAGAATAGGTAGCCATTCTGAATGGATGAAAAATTTCATAATTGGTTCACAATAACTTACGAGATGCCTAATTGAGTCTGCCAAGTCCCAGGCAATTGCTCAATGTCATGATCCTGTGCTGTTGACCCCATAAGAAGAAAATCCAAAGCATGGGGTCCTCCTGTCACATAGTCCAAGCATATTCTGCAGGGGATGTGTGCCTCTTCCCTAGGAAAAAAAACAGCCAGAGGCATCACTAGGGTCTTTGGAGCCCAGGGCAAGTTGAAGAACTGCGTGCCGCCCCCCGCCCCACCCCCCCATAGACACGAACAGAAAAGCATTTATGCGCGCCTCTGGCGCGCAGCAAAAAAATGGGTGTGGTCACTTACTGAAGGGGCATGGCCACTAAAAATGGGGCGTGCCAACATGGTACACCACCCATTTCTTGTCACTCTGGGAACATTACTTTCTATTCCATATACACCTTACCGATACGGTGGTTTCTCACAATGTGGAACCTCTGAAGAAATATATCCTCCATGGGAAGACAGTGCCTGCAGTCGGCATTCACTATTCATGTAGGGCACATCGTCCAGAAGATGCCTGTTTGTGTGGGAATATTAACAAGGTCATCATCTTACAACAGCGGTTCAACCAGACTCATTCCCCCTGTGTATTTCCTGCCCCCTGCATCTCTTAGCCACACCATCTCCCCCTGCATCGTCTCTCGGCACACCATAAACTCCCCAGACACACACATACTGACACAGACATACACACCTCTTTCACACAAATGCAGCCAGCCAAATAAATAAAACGGCTTGCTTATGCAGGCGCTTTTAGCACTAGAAGTGCCTGCATACCCATGGCTGAAAAAGCATGTTGAAGCTTGAAGAAATCACTCAGGACCTGCTGGGACCTGTAGTGCCACAGAAAAAAACACATATAAACTATATATTTGCGCCGGACCATTTTTGCTAGATTTGGATTTGGCTCTGATTCGTCATCCGGCCTTGGATTTGGATTTGACAAAGCGCCATGACTGGTTTTGGATTTGAATTTAGATTTGGACTTTTTTTGCAAAAAATGACAAAGAAAGCTAAAATCACATAATTTGGGCATTTTTTTGTTCCTAGAGTATTATTAATCTCAATAACATTAATTTCCAGTCATTTACAGTCAATTTAGACCACCTCACAGCTCACAATATTATTTTCACCATTATTGGCCAAAGGCTGCAGTGAGCTGGCAGGTTACTAAGCGACAGAGTGGTGGCACAGACACCGCAGTTTAAAGCACTTCTATGAAACATTGCCATTCACTACTGAGTCACAGTACTTGTGTGTTATGGACGCACAGAGGGCTAAGGCCCAATGAGTCACGGTGCATGTAAACACAGTGGGTTATGGCCCAAGGAATCACAGTACTTGTATACACAGTGGGGTACAGCCCAAGGAGTCAAGGTGCTTGTATAGACAGTGGGGAACACCACAAAAAAAAGTGTTTTTTTTACTTTTTAAACTTTTAAATCTCTTCAATTTTTTTTTTACTTTTAAACTTTGTTTTTTTTGCACACACAGCCACTTTTGAGTCTGGACACAGCCCCTTTAATCAGCAGAATATAGCGCAGCATACATCAGCGAGCAGTGTGCCCCCTTACACAGTCACTTTGCCAGCACAGCCAACTCTAAATGACCCCCAGAGTGTACGTATATTTAGCACAGTGGGCCTAATCTATATAGTGGCTAAGCATAACAGGGATATATTGCATACTGATCAAGTTACATTAGGCTAAACTGAATATTTATCAAACCTGAAAGTCTACTGTATAATGGGCAAAATCGGTCCTCCACTGTATATTCATTTGCCAATTATATTCTATACTGGGAACAGAGACTATTGGGGAGATTCAAAAAGAAGCACGTTTCCATCAGAATATTGCACGCTGATGTAATGCTGGTCATCCTGCAGGAAAACCTCGCTCGGCTTTGCTCACACCTATAGGGGTGCAGAAATAACTAGCCTTGGCCTAGCTATTAACGTCATTTCAATTTATAAACATCCTAGCAGTATTTTCATATTAATTGTGATTTTTATTTTCATTCAATCCCTTGCTTGTTTTCTACCCAAGTAGCAGTCTTGAGAAATAAAAAATGGACAGAATCAGCAGGTTAATGAAATGAGAAAGAGCTGATAGGAACTGATTGATTGAATGAGTGGATGCAGTAAAAGAGAACTTTGGCGAATAAGGAGATGGCAAAGGGACAGATGTGTAATAATAATAAATGGCAGGTGTATCATGGGAAGCAGAGGTGATGGAGAATATAAACATATCACACATCAGTAGAGATTATTTTGTGCACTTCTCCTTTAAGGAAAGTAGAACACGAGTGAGGTCATGCTGTGATGTCATAATGGTAACTCTTTGCTGTTGCTCACTCTTAACCGCCCAGGACACTGACATAGCATTATCATTGCTGTCATTAACATACTCCAAATACATCTCTTGCACCCAGCCCACTGAGGGAAAAATATCCTCTTGAGGTAAGTATCTCATCAAAGACAAGGGCGTTTCACTTGGATGTGCCTGCAGACTTGGAGCTTGACTACCCTAAAATATGACCTTGAGCTTGTTTATTTCTATAATTGGAGGTTCTAGCAGCACAGCACATCTATCGCAATGTAGTAGCCATTCGGGTAAAATCGGTGCTTCTCAAAAGGGGATGACCATCCTCTTCAGAAAATTGCGCAGCTTTGTGAGGAATTTAAATTGGGTAATGTCAGGAGATGTGGACAGGAACTATATTAATGACGTCAGCCAATGTTATTTATTAATGTGGTAAACTGTATAGTGTATTTTAGTGTCAAATGTTCATACAGTATTTTAAATAAGTTTGGAAATATAACTCTGCATAGCCTCCTAGTGCCCAGAGGGACGGGCAATCCTTCAAGCCATGGGTCCCCAGAGGTTTCCTCCACAGGGGGTTTTTCCTCTCCTGAGTGCTGAAGGATGATTCTTTGTGAGTCATGAGGCTTCCACCATCTTGGTCCTCTTATAGGACAAGCTTGTAAGAGCCTCCAGCTAATCTTGGGCACTAATTTATTTACAACGCAGAGTAAAAATAAAGTGTTGTTTTCCTTGTGCTAAAAATTCATAATAAATATATTTTCAAATTGATTTTACTTGATGTGGTCTTTGTTTTTTTTCATAATGGAGTCTCTTAGAAGGTTAAGAGGCTGTGAGGTCTACTATCCTGTTAATAGAATTGAGATTTGATAATCTTCGCACTACATAATAGTTTAAGGTTATGACCAAATGGCAATGTGCAGGATATGGCGGTGGTACATGATGTCATTGGGGAAGAGGTCAAGTCCAGAAAGGACGTAAAAAATAAAAGAGATCAGGTGAAACAGAAATAATATAAAATGTTTTCTAACATACAGTATATACTCTTCTGTGCTGGACAAAATGAAGCAAACGACATATGGAAGGTTACAGTCCCTTTAAATAGCAAATATTTAAGATGGTTTTCAAGGCATTTCTTAAAGAGGTTGGATACCCTGTCCAATTGCATTATTTAATCAATCATCCTGCAGATTTGGAAGCAGTGGAATGCACCTGTAGAATAGGTAGCCATTCTGAATGGATGAAAAATTTCATAATTGGTTCACAATAACTTACGAGATGCCTAATTGAGTCTGCCAAGTCCCAGGCAATTGCTCAATGTCATGATCCTGTGCTGTTGACCCCATAAGAAGAAAATCCAAAGCATGGGGTCCTCCTGTCACATAGTCCAAGCATATTCTGCAGGGGATGTGTGCCTCTTCCCTAGGAAAAAAAACAGCCAGAGGCATCACTAGGGTCTTTGGAGCCCAGGGCAAGTTGAAGAACTGCGTGCCGCCCCCCGCCCCACCCCCCCATAGACACGAACAGAAAAGCATTTATGCGCGCCTCTGGCGCGTAGCAAAAAAATGGGTGTGGTCACTTACTGAAGGGGCATGGCCACTAAAAATGGGGCGTGCCAACATGGTACACCACCCATTTCTTGTCACTCTGGGAACATTACTTTCTATTCCATATACACCTTACCGATACGGTGGTTTCTCACAATGTGGAACCTCTGAAGAAATATATCCTCCATGGGAAGACAGTGCCTGCAGTCGGCATTCACTATTCATGTAGGGCACATCGTCCAGAAGATGCCTGTTTGTGTGGGAATATTAACAAGGTCATCATCTTACAACAGCGGTTCAACCAGACTCATTCCCCCTGTGTATTTCCTGCCCCCTGCATCTCTTAGCCACACCATCTCCCCCTGCATCGTCTCTCGGCACACCATAAACTCCCCAGACACACACATACTGACACAGACATACACACCTCTTTCACACAAATGCAGCCAGCCAAATAAATAAAACGGCTTGCTTATGCAGGCGCTTTTAGCACTAGAAGTGCCTGCATACCCATGGCTGAAAAAGCATGTTGAAGCTTGAAGAAATCACTCAGGACCTGCTGGGACCTGTAGTGCCACAGAAAAAAACACATATAAACTATATATTTGCGCCGGACCATTTTTGCTAGATTTGGATTTGGCTCTGATTCGTCATCCGGCCTTGGATTTGGATTTGACAAAGCGCCATGACTGGTTTTGGATTTGAATTTAGATTTGGATTTTTTTTGCAAAAAATGACAAAGAAAGCTAAAATCACATAATTTGGGCATTTTTTTGTTCCTAGAGTATTATTAATCTCAATAACATTAATTTCCAGTCATTTACAGTCAATTTAGACCACCTCACAGCTCACAATATTATTTTCACCATTATTGGCCAAAGGCTGCAGTGAGCTGGCAGGTTACTAAGCGACAGAGTGGTGGCACAGACACCGCAGTTTAAAGCACTTCTATGAAACATTGCCATTCACTACTGAGTCACAGTACTTGTGTGTTATGGACGCACAGAGGGCTAAGGCCCAATGAGTCACGGTGCATGTAAACACAGTGGGTTATGGCCCAAGGAATCACAGTACTTGTATACACAGTGGGGTACAGCCCAAGGAGTCAAGGTGCTTGTATAGACAGTGGGGAACACCACAAAAAAAAGTGTTTTTTTTACTTTTTAAACTTTTAAATCTCTTCAATTTTTTTTTTACTTTTAAACTTTGTTTTTTTTGCACACACAGCCACTTTTGAGTCTGGACACAGCCCCTTTAATCAGCAGAATATAGCGCAGCATACATCAGCGAGCAGTGTGCCCCCTTACACAGTCACTTTGCCAGCACAGCCAACTCTAAATGACCCCCAGAGTGTACGTATATTTAGCACAGTGGGCCTAATCTATATAGTGGCTAAGCATAACAGGGATATATTGCATACTGATCAAGTTACATTAGGCTAAACTGAATATTTATCAAACCTGAAAGTCTACTGTATAATGGGCAAAATCGGTCCTCCACTGTATATTCATTTGCCAATTATATTCTATACTGGGAACAGAGACTATTGGGGAGATTCAAAAAGAAGCACGTTTCCATCAGAATATTGCACGCTGATGTAATGCTGGTCATCCTGCAGGAAAACCTCGCTCGGCTTTGCTCACACCTATAGGGGTGCAGAAATAACTAGCCTTGGCCTAGCTATTAACGTCATTTCAATTTATAAACATCCTAGCAGTATTTTCATATTAATTGTGTTTTTTATTTTCATTCAATCCCTTGCTTGTTTTCTACCCAAGTAGCAGTCTTGAGAAATAAAAAATGGAGAGAATCAGCAGGTTAATGAAATGAGAAAGAGCTGATAGGAACTGATTGATTGAATGAGTGGATGCAGTAAAAGAGAACTTTGGCGAATAAGGAGATGGCAAAGGGACAGATGTGTAATAATAATAAATGGCAGGTGTATCATGGGAAGCAGAGGTGATGGAGAATATAAACATATCACACATCAGTAGAGATTATTTTGTGCACTTCTCCTTTAAGGAATGTAGAACACGAGTGAGGTCATGCTGTGATGTCATAATGGTAACTCTTTGCTGTTGCTCACTCTTAACCGCCCAGGACACTGACATAGCATTATCATTGCTGTCATTAACATACTCCAAATACATCTCTTGCACCCAGCCCACTGAGGGAAAAATATCCTCTTGAGGTAAGTATCTCATCAAAGACAAGGGCGTTTCACTTGGATGTGCCTGCAGACTTGGAGCTTGACTACCCTAAAATATGACCTTGAGCTTGTTTATTTCTATAATTGGAGGTTCTAGCAGCACAGCACATCTATCGCAATGTAGTAGCCATTCGGGTAAAATCGGTGCTTCTCAAAAGGGGATGACCATCCTCTTCAGAAAATTGCGCAGCTTTGTGAGGAATTTAAATTGGGTAATGTCAGGAGATGTGGACAGGAACTATAATAATGACGTCAGCCAATGTTATTTATTAATGTGGTAAACTGTATAGTGTATTTTAGTGTCAAATGTTCATACAGTATTTTAAATAAGTTTGGAAATATAACTCTGCATAGCCTCCTAGTGCCCAGAGGGACGGGCAATCCTTCAAGCCATGGGTCCCCAGAGGTTTCCTCCACAGGGGTTTTTTCCTCTCCTGAGTGCTGAAGGATGATTCTTTGTGAGTCATGAGGCTTCCACCATCTTGGTCCTCTTATAGGACAAGCTTGTAAGAGCCTCCAGCTAATCTTGGGCACTAATTTATTTACAACGCAGAGTAAAAATAAAGGGTTGTTTTCCTTGTGCTAAAAATTCATAATAAATATATTTTCAAATTGATTTTACTTGATGTGGTCTTTGTTTTTTTTCATAATGGAGTCTCTTAGAAGGTTAAGAGGCTGTAAGGTCTACTATCCTGTTAATAGAATTGAGATTTGATAATCTTCGCACTACATAATAGTTTAAGGTTATGACCTAATGGCAATGTGCAGGATATGGCGGTGGTACATGATGTCATTGGGGAAGCGGTCAAGTCCAGAAAGGATGCAAAAAATAAAAGAGATCAGGTGAAACAGAAATAATATAAAATGTTTTCTAACATACAGTATATACTCTTCTGTGCTGGACAAAATGAAGCAAACGACATATGGAAGGTTACAGTCCCTTTAAATAGCAAATATTTAAGATGGTTTTCAAGGCATTTCTTAAAGAGGTTGGATACCCTGTCCAATTGCATTATTTAATCAATCATCCTGCAGATTTGGAAGCAGTGGAGTGCACCTGTAGAATAGGTAGCCATTCTGAATGGATGAAAAATTGCATAATTGGTTCACAATAACTTACGAGATGCCTAATTGAGTCTGCCAAGTCCCAGGCAATTGCTCAATGTCATGATCCTGTGCTGTTGACCCCATAAGAAGAAAATCCAAAGCATGGGGTCCTCCTGTCACATAGTCCAAGCATATTCTGCAGGGGATGTGTGCCTCTTCCCTAGGAAAAAAAACAGCCAGAGGCATCACTAGGGTCTTTGGAGCCCAGGGCAAGTTGAAGAACTGCGTGCCGCCCCCCGCCCCACCCCCCCATAGACACGAACAGAAAAGCATTTATGCGCGCCTCTGGCGCGCAGCAAAAAAATGGGTGTGGTCACTTACTGAAGGGGCATGGCCACTAAAAATGGGGCGTGCCAACATGGTACGCCACCCATTTCTTGTCACTCTGGGAACATTACTTTCTATTCCATATACACCTTACCGATACGGTGGTTTCTCACAATGTGGAACCTCTGAAGAAATATATCCTCCATGGGAAGACAGCGCCTGCAGTCGGCATTCACTATTCATGTAGGGCACATCGTCCAGAAGATGCCTGTTTGTGTGGGAATATTAACAAGGTCATCATCTTACAACAGCGGTTCAACCAGACTCATTCCCCCTGTGTATTTCCTGCCCCCCGCATCTCTTAGCCACACCATCTCCCCTTGCATCGTCTCTCGGCACACCATAAACTCCCCAGACACTCACATACTGACACAGACATACACACCTCTTTCACACAAATGCAGCCAGCCAAATAAATAAAACGGCTTGCTTATGCAGGCGCTTTTAGCACTAGAAGTGCCTGCATACCCATGGCTGAAAAAGCATGTTGAAGCTTGAAGAAATCACTCAGGACCTGCTGGGACCTGTAGTGCCACAGAAAAAAACACATATAAACTATATATGTGCGCCGGACCATTTTTGCTAGATTTGGATTTGGCTCTGATTCGTCATCCGGCCTTGGATTTGGATATGACAAAGCGCCATGACTGGTTTTGGATTTGAATTTAGATTTGGATTTTTATTGCAAAAAATGACAAAGAAAGCTAAAATCACATAATTTGGGCATTTTTTTGTTCCTAGAGTATTATTAATCTCAATAACATTAATTTCCAGTCATTTACAGTCAATTTAGACCACCTCACAGCTCACAATATTATTTTCACCATTATTGGCCAAAGGCTGCAGTGAGCTGGCAGGTTACTAAGCGACAGAGTGGTGGCACAGACACCGCAGTTTAAAGCACTTCTATGAAACATTGCCATTCACTACTGAGTCACAGTACTTGTGTGTTATGGACGCACAGAGGGCTAAGGCCCAATGAGTCACGGTGCATGTAAACACAGTGGGTTATGGCCCAAGGAATCACAGTACTTGTATACACAGTGGGGTACAGCCCAAGGAGTCAAGGTGCTTGTATACACAGTGGGGAACACCACAAAAAAAAGTGTTTTTTTTACTTTTTAAACTTTTAAATCTCTTCAATTTTTTTTTACTTTTAAACTTTGTTTTTTTTGCACACACAGCCACTTTTGAGTCTGGACACAGCCCCTTTAATCAGCAGAATATAGCGCAGCATACATCAGCGAGCAGTGTGCCCCCTTACACAGTCACTTTGCCAGCACAGCGAAATCTAAATGACCCCCAGAGTGTACGTATATTTAGCACAGTGGGCCTAATCTATATAGTGGCTAAGCATAACAGGGATATATTGCATACTGATCAAGTTACATTAGGCTAAACTGAATATTTATCAAACCTGAAAGTCTACTGTATAATGGGCAAAATCGGTCCTCCACTGTATATTCATTTGCCAATTATATTCTATACTGGGAACAGAGACTATTGGGGAGATTCAAAAAGAAGCACGTTTCCATCAGAATATTGCACGCTGATGTAATGCTGGTCATCCTGCAGGAAAACCTCGCTCGGCTTTGCTCACACCTATAGGGGTGCAGAAATAACTAGCCTTGGCCTAGCTATTAACGTCATTTCAATTTATAAACATCCTAGCAGTATTTTCATATTAATTGTGTTTTTTATTTTCATTCAATCCCTTGCTTGTTTTCTACCCAAGTAGCAGTCTTGAGAAATAAAAAATGGACAGAATCAGCAGGTTAATGAAATGAGAAAGAGCTGATAGGAACTGATTGATTGAATGAGTGGATGCAGTAAAAGAGAACTTTGGCGAATAAGGAGATGGCAAAGGGACAGATGTGTAATAATAATAAATGGCAGGTGTATCATGGGAAGCAGAGGTGATGGAGAATATAAACATATCACACATCAGTAGAGATTATTTTGTGCACTTCTCATTTAAGGAAAGTAGAACACGAGTGAGGTCATGCTGTGATGTCATAATGGTAACTCTTTGCTGTTGCTCACTCTTAACCGCCCAGGACACTGACATAGCATTATCATTGCTGTCATTAACATACTGCAAATACATCACTTGCACCCAGCCCACTGAGGGAAAATATCCTCTTGAGGTAAGTATCTCATCAAAGACAAGGGCGTTTCACTTGGATGTGCCTGCAGACTTGGAGCTTGACTACCCTAAAATATGACCTTGAGCTTGTTTATTTCTATAATTGGAGGTTCTAGCAGCACAGCACATCTATCGCAATGTAGTAGCCATTCGGGTAAAATCGGTGCTTCTCAAAAGGGGATGACCATCCTCTTCAGAAAATTGCGCAGCTTTGTGAGGAATTTAAATTGGGTAATGTCAGGAGATGTGGACAGGAACTATATTACTGACGTCAGCCAATGTTATTTATTAATGTGGTAAACTGTATAGTGTATTTTAGTGTCAAATGTTCATACAGTATTTTAAATAAGTTTGGAAATATAACTCTGCATAGCCTCCTAGTGCCCAGAGGGACGGGCAATCCTTCAAGCCATGGGTCCCCAGAGGTTTCCTCCACAGGGGTTTTTTCCTCTCCTGAGTGCTGAAGGATGATTCTTTGTGAGTCATGAGGCTTCCACCATCTTGGTCCTCTTATAGGACAAGCTTGTAAGAGCCTCCAGCTAATCTTGGGCACTAATTTATTTACAACGCAGAGTAAAAATAAAGGGTTGTTTTCCTTGTGCTAAAATTCATAATAAATATATTTTCAAATTGATTTTACTTGATGTGGTCTTTGTTTTTTTTCATAATGGAGTCTCTTAGAAGGTTAAGAGGCTGTGAGGTCTACTATCCTGTTAATAGAATTGAGATTTGATAATCTTCGCACTACATAATAGTTTAAGGTTATGACCAAATGGCAATGTGCAGGATATGGCGGTGGTACATGATGTCATTGGGGAAGTGGTCAAGTCCAGAAAGGACGCAAAAAATAAAAGAGATCAGGTGAAACAGAAATAAAATAAAATGTTTTCTAACATACAGTATATACTCTTCTGTGCTGGACAAAATGAAGCAAACGACATATGGAAGGTTACAGTCCCTTTAAATAGCAAATATTTAAGATGGTTTTCAAGGCATTTCTTAAAGAGGTTGGATACCCTGTCCAATTGCATTATTTAATGCAATCATCCTGCAGATTTGGAAGCAGTGGAGTGCACGTGCAGAATAGGTAGCCATTCTGAATGGATGAAAAATTGCATAATTGGTTCACAATAACTTACGAGATGCCTAATTGAGTCTGCCAAGTCCCAGGCAATTGCTCAATGTCATGATCCTGTGCTGTTGACCCCATAAGAAGAAAATCCAAAGCATGGGGTCCTCCTGTTACATAGTCCAAGCATATTCTGCAGGGGATGTGTGCCTCTTCCCTAGGAAAAAAAAACAGCCAGAGGCATCACTAGGGTCTTTGGAGCCCAGGGCAAGTTGAAGAACTGCGTGCCGCCCCCCGCCCCGCCCCCCCATAGACACGTATAGAAAAGTATTTATGCGCGCCTCTGGCGCGCAGCAAAAAATGGGTGTGGTCACTTACTGAAGGGGCATGGCCACTAAAAATGGGGCGTGCCAACATGGCACGCCACCCATTTCTTGTCACTCTGGGAACATTACTTTCTATTCCATATACACCTTACCGATACGGTGGTTTCTCACAATGTGGAACCTCTGAAGAAATATATCCTCCATTGGAAGACAGCGCCTGCAGTCGGCATTCACTATTCATGTAGGGCACATCGTCCAGAAGATGCCTGTTTGTGTGGGAATATTAACAAGGTCATCATCTTACAACAGCGGTTCAACCAGACTCATTCCCCCTGTGTATTTCCTGCCCCCTGCATCTCTTGGCCACACCATCTCCCCCTGCATCGTCTCTCGGCACACCATAAACTCCCCAGACACACACATACTGACACAGACATACACACCTCTTTCACACAAATGCAGCCAGCCAAATAAATAAAACGGCTTGCTTATGCAGGCGCTTTTAGCACTAGAAGTGCCTGCATACCCATGGCTGAAAAAGCATGTTGAAGCTTGAAGAAATCACCCAGGACCTGCTGGGACCTGTAGTGCCACAGAAAAAAACACATATAAACTAGATATGTGCGCCGGACCATTTTTGCTTGATTTGGATTTGGCTCTGATTCGTCATCCGGCCTTGGATTTGGATTTGACAAAGCGCCATGACTGGTTTTGGATTTGAATTTAGATTTGGATTTTTTTTACAAAACATGACAAAGAAAGCTAAAATCACATCATTTGGGCATTTTTTTGTTCCTAGAGTATTATTAATCTCAATAACATTAATTTCCAGTCATTTACAGTCAATTTAGACCACCTCACAGCTCACAATATTATTTTCACCATTATTGGCCAAAGGCTGCAGTGAGCTGGCAGGTTACTAAGCGACAGAGTGGTGGCATAGACACCGCAGTTTAAAGCACTTCTATGAAACATTGCCATTCACTACTGAGTCACAGTACTTGTGTGTTATGGACGCACAGAAGGCTAAGGCCCATTGAGTCACGGTGCATGTAAACACAGTGGGTTATGGCCCAAGGAATCACAGTACTTGTATACACAGTGGGGTACAGCCCAAGGAGTCAAGGTGCTTGTATACACAGTGGGGAACACCCCCCCCAAAAAAAGTGTTTTTTTTACTTTTTAAACTTTTAAATCTCTTCAATTTTTTTTTTACTTTTAAACTTTGTTTTTTTTGCACACACAGCCACTTTTGAGTCTGGGCACAGCCCCTTTAATCAGCAGAATATAGTGCAGCATACATCAGCGAGCAGTGTGCCCCCTTACACAGTCACTTTGCCAGCACAGCCAACTCTAAATTAGGGATGAGCGGGTTCGGTTCCCTGAGAACCGAACCCACCCGAACTTCGGGGATCCGGGGCGATCCGAGCCCAAGCTCGGATCTCCCTGTCTGCCCCGGATCCCTCTCCCGAGGCAAAACCTCGAGATCTGCTGTCGGATCTCGAGGTTTTGCCTCGAGCGGCCATTTTAAAAAAAATGCCTTTGCCTTTAATGGGCAAAGTGCTGATTGGCTGACAGAGCCGTCTGTCACGGCTCTCAGCCAATCAGCATTATGGTGCTCATTTGCATGTAGCACGGACTCGTGAGATCCGTGCTACATGCATCTGTGTGATTGACAGTGACACAGAGCACAGATGGGTCAGTGAGACCCGTCTGTGCTGCTGTGTATTTCAATGACACAGATGCACGCACGGACCAGGAGATCCGTGCTACTTGCATCTGTGTCATTGACACAGAGCACTAACGGGTCCGTGAGACCCGTCTGTGCTGCTGTGGTAAAAAAAAAAAAAAAAAACCTGTGTAAAAAGAGAAAAAAATGGCGTGCCCCCCCCAAAAAAAGAGCAACCAGCCCCGGGCATTAGTGACCCAGTGCTGGGTGTGCTTAAATACAGGGGACAAACGACATAGGGGTCCCCTGTACTTAAACACAACCAGCACCGGGCTAGTCAGAACCAGAGCTGGTTGCCAAAATACGGGGGACAAACGACGTAGGGGTCCCCCGTATTCTGCGCAACCAGCTCTGGGCTCTGATCCGGTCCTGGTTCTGGAAATACAGGGGAAAAAAATGAATAGGGTTCCCCTGTATGTTCCAGAACCAGCACTGGACTTTTTCTAGCGGGGGGCTGATGCCACAGCCAGGGGAGCCCTTTCACCGGGCCCCCCAGCCGCAGCATCAGCCCTGACCGCTAGTCAGCCCAGGCCGGGGATCCCTGGAGAGCTGGGGACCCCCCCAATAAAGGGGTCACCCTCTCCAGGGCTCCCCAGGCCCATGCTGATAGCCCGGGGCTATCCCCGCCACCCCTGGTGGCGGTGGGTGGCGGGTTGATTGTGTGGTGTGGTGTAAATAAAGAATATCAAACATTGTCTTTACAAGTAGAACTGCAAGTCCCAGCAAGCCTGCCCCGCATGCTGGTACTTGGAGAACCACAAGTACCAGCATGCAGGGCATTAAGGGCCCACTAGTACCTGTAGTTCACCTGTAAAAAAATGTTTAAAAAAAACACAGGACACACACACCGTGACAGTATAAGTTTATTAAACATACATACACACACACACACATGTACACATACTCACCTATGTAACCCTGTAGCATCGGTCCACTTGTCCGGTAAAGTATCCATAGGGGACCTGTGAAAAAAAACATACTCACCATCTCCTATGCGAGGTTCTGTCCTCTTCGTTCCAAAGTAGGCATCCCCGGACTTGGCAAAAAAAAAAAACGAAAACGCGATCCACGAACTTAGTACCGTTCTATAGAACGGTACTTCCCGAATGAGAGCTTAGCGGCGGGGTATCACCATGGAAACCCCGCTGCTAAGCGTTCATTGGCTGAGAGAGGCCATCTCCCGTCTCTCTCAGCCAATGAACGGCTCCCTCCATTGTAGTCAATGCTGGGAGCCGCAAGGTTATTAAAGTTTACCCTGCGGTTCCCACCATTGACTACAATGGAGGGAGCCGTTCATTGGCTGAGAGACGGGAGATGACCTCTCTCAGCCAATGAACGCTTAGCAGCGGGGTTTCCATGGTGATACCCCGCCGCTAAGCTCTCATTCGGGAAGTACCGTTCTATAGAACGGTACTAAGTTCGTGGATCGCGTTTTCGTTTTTTTTTTTTTGCCAAGTCCGGGGATGCCTACTTTGGAACGAAGAGGACAGAACCTCGCATAGGAGATGGTGAGTATGTTTTTTTTCACAGGTCCCCTAGGGATACTTTACCGGACAAGTGGACCGATGCTACAGGTTACATAGGTGAGTATGTGTACATGTGTGTGTGTGTGTGTGTGTATGTATGTTTAATAAACTTATACTGTCACGGTGTGTGTGTCCTGTGTTTTTTTAAACATTTTTTTTACAGGTGAACTACAGGTACTAGTGGGCCCTTAATGCCCTGCATGCTGGTACTTGTGGTTCTCCAAGTACCAGCATGCGGGGCAGGCTTGCTGGGACTTGCAGTTCTACTTGTAAAGACAATGTTTGATATTCTTTATTTACACCACACCACACAATCAACCCGCCACCCACCGCCACCAGGGGTGGCGGGGATAGCCCCGGGCTATCAGCCTGGGCCTGGGGTGCCCTGGAGAGGGTGACCCCTTTATTGGGGGGGTCCCCAGCTCTCCAGGGATCCCCGGCCTGGGCTGACTAGCGGTCAGGGTTGATGCTGCGGCTGGGGGGCCCGGTGAAAGGGCTCCCCTGGCTGTGGCATCAGCCCCCCGCTAGAAAAAGTCCAGTGCTGGTTCTGGAACATACAGGGGAACCCTACTCATTTTTTGTCCCCTATATTTCCAGAACCAGGACCGGATCAGAGCCCAGAGCTGGTTGCGCAGAATACAGGGGACCCCTACGTCGTTTGTCCCCCGTATTTTGGCAACCAGCGCTGGTTCTGACTAGCCCGGTGCTGGTTGTGCTTAAGTACAGGGGACCCCTACGTCGTTTGTCCCCTGTATTTAAGCACACCCAGCACTGGGTTACTAATGCCCGGGGCTGGTTGCTCTTTTTTGGGGGGGTGCACGCCATTTTTTTCTTTTTTTACACAGGGTTTTTTTTTTTTTTTTTACCACAGCAGCACAGACGGGTCTCACGGACCTGTCATTGCTCTGTGCCAATCACACAGATGCATGTAGCACGGATCTCCCGGGTTCGTGCTACATGCAAATGGGCACCATAACGCTGATTGGCTTCCTGTCTGCCACTGCAGTGCCACTCCTAGATGGGCCACGTGTTTGTGCCGCCCCCTTGTGTCGCTTAGCATAGTCATCCAGCTTCCTCGGTACAACCTTTTGGCCTAAAAACAATATTGTGAGGTGTGAGGTGTTCAGAATAGAGTGGAAATGAGTGGAAATTAATGTTATTGGGGTTATTAATAGCGTAGGAACAAAAAAAGGCCCATTTATGTGATTTTAGCGTTTTTTTTTTATTTTTTAAGAAAAAATCCAGATCCAAAACACAAAACCCAGAACCCAAAACACGGAAGGGTGGTTTTGGCAAAACCAATCCAGATCCAAAACACGAAGAAAGATCCAGATCCAAAACCAAAACACAAAACACGAAAAGTGTCCGGTGCACACCCCTACTCTAAATGACCCCCAGAGTGTACGTATATTTAGCACAGTGGGCCTAATCTATATAGTGGCTAAGCATAACAGGGATGTATTGCATACTGATCAAGTTACATTAGGCTAAACTGAATATTTATCAAACCTGAAAGTCTACTGTATAATGGGCAAAATCGGTCCTCCACTGTATATTCATCATTGCCAATTATATTCTATACTGGGAACAGAGACTATTGGGGAGATTCAAAAAGAAGCACGTTTCCATCAGAATATTGCACGCTGATGTAATGCTGGTCATCCTGCAGGAAAACCTTGCTCGGCTTTGCTCACACCTATAGGGGTGCAGAAATAACTAGCCTTGGTCTAGCTATTAACGTCATTTCAATTTATAAACATCCTAGCAGTATTTTCATATTAATTTTGTTTTTTATTTTCATTCAATCCCTTGCTTGTTTTCTACCCAAGTAGCAGTCTTGAGAAATAAAAAATGGACAGAATCAGCAGGTTAATGAAATGAGAAAGAGCTGATAGGAACTGATTGATTGAATGAGTAGATGCAGTAAAAGAGAACTTTGGCGAATAAGGAGATGGCAAAGGGACAGATGTGTAATAATAATAAATGGCAGGTGTATCATTGGAAGCAGAGGTGATGGAGAATATAAACATATCACACATCAGTAGAGATTATTTTGTGCACTTCTCCTTTAAGGAATGTAGAACACGAGTGAGGTCATGCTGTGATGTCATAATGGTAACTCTTTGCTATTGCTCACTCTTAACCGCCCAGGACACTGACATAGCATTATCATTGCTGTCATTAACATACTCCAAATACATCTCTTGCACCCAGCCCACTGAGGGAAAAATATCCTCTTGAGGTAAGTATCTCATCAAAGACAAGGGCGTTTCACTTGGATGTGCCTGCAGACTTGGAGCTTGACTACCCTAAAATATGACCTTGAGCTTGTTTATTTCTATAATTGGAGGTTCTAGCAGCACAGCACATCTATCGCAATGTAGTAGCCATTCGGGTAAAATCGGTGCTTCTCAAAAGGGGATGACCATCCTCTTCAGAAAATTGCGCAGCTTTGTGAGGAATTTAAATTGGGTAATGTCAGGAGATGTGGACAGGAACTATATTAATGACGTCAGCCAATGTTATTTATTAATGTGGTAAACTGTATAGTGTATTTTAGTGTCAAATGTTCATACAGTATTTTAAATAAGTTTGGAAATATAACTCTGCATAGCCTCCTAGTGCCCAGAGGGACGGGCAATCCTTCAAGCCATGGGACCCCAGAGGTTTCCTCCACATGGGGTTTTTCCTCTCCTGAGTGCTGAAGGATGATTCTTTGTGAGTCATGAGGCTTCCACCATCTTGGTCCTCTTATAGGACAAGCTTGTAAGAGCCTCCAGCTAATCTTGGGCACTAATTTATTTACAACGCAGAGTAAAAATAAAGTGTTGTTTTCCTTGTGCTAAAAATTCATAATAAATATATTTTCAAATTGATTTTACTTGATGTGGTCTTTGTTTTTTTTCATAATGGAGTCTCTTAGAAGGTTAAGAGGCTGTGAGGTCTACTATCCTGTTAATAGAATTGAGATTTGATAATCTTCGCACTACATAATAGTTTAAGGTTATGACCTAATGGCAATGTGCAGGATATGGCGGTGGTACATGATGTTATTGGGGAAGTGGTCAAGTCCAGAAAGGACGCAAAAAATAAAAGAGATCAGGTGAAACAGAAATAATATAAAATGTTTTCTAACATACAGTATATACTCTTCTGTGCTGGACAAAATGAAGCAAACGACATATGGAAGGTTACAGTCCCTTTAAATAGCAAATATTTAAGATGGTTTTCAAGGCATTTCTTAAAGAGGTTGGATACCCTGTCCAATTGCATTATTTAATGCAATCATCCTGCAGATTTGGAAGCAGTGGAGTGCACGTGCAGAATAGGTAGCCATTCTGAATGGATGAAAAATTGCATAATTGGTTCACAATAACTTACGAGATGCCTAATTGAGTCTGCCAAGTCCCAGGCAATTGCTCAATGTCATGATCCTGTGCTGTTGACCCCATAAGAAGAAAATCCAAAGCATGGGGTCCTCCTGTTACATAGTCCAAGCATATTCTGCAGGGGATGTGTGCCTCTTCCCTAGGAAAAAAAAACAGCCAGAGGCATCACTAGGGTCTTTGGAGCCCAGGGCAAGTTGAAGAACTGCGTGCCGCCCCCCGCCCCGCCCCCCCATAGACACGTATAGAAAAGTATTTATGCGCGCCTCTGGCGCGCAGCAAAAAATGGGTGTGGTCACTTACTGAAGGGGCATGGCCACTAAAAATGGGGCGTGCCAACATGGCACGCCACCCATTTCTTGTCACTCTGGGAATATTACTTTCTATTCCATATACACCTTACCGATACGGTGGTTTCTCACAATGTGGAACCTCTGAAGAAATATATCCTCCATTGGAAGACAGCGCCTGCAGTCGGCATTCACTATTCATGTAGGGCACATCGTCCAGAAGATGCCTGTTTGTGTGGGAATATTAACAAGGTCATCATCTTACAACAGCGGTTCAACCAGACTCATTCCCCCTGTGTATTTCCTGCCCCCTGCATCTCTTGGCCACACCATCTCCCCCTGCATCGTCTCTCGGCACACCATAAACTCCCCAGACACACACATACTGACACAGACATACACACCTCTTTCACACAAATGCAGCCAGCCAAATAAATAAAACGGCTTGCTTATGCAGGCGCTTTTAGCACTAGAAGTGCCTGCATACCCATGGCTGAAAAAGCATGTTGAAGCTTGAAGAAATCACCCAGGACCTGCTGGGACCTGTAGTGCCACAGAAAAAAACACATATAAACTAGATATGTGCGCCGGACCATTTTTGCTTGATTTGGATTTGGCTCTGATTCGTCATCCGGCCTTGGATTTGGATTTGACAAAGCGCCATGACTGGTTTTGGATTTGAATTTAGATTTGGATTTTTTTTACAAAACATGACAAAGAAAGCTAAAATCACATCATTTGGGCATTTTTTTGTTCCTAGAGTATTATTAATCTCAATAACATTAATTTCCAGTCATTTACAGTCAATTTAGACCACCTCACAGCTCACAATATTATTTTCACCATTATTGGCCAAAGGCTGCAGTGAGCTGGCAGGTTACTAAGCGACAGAGTGGTGGCATAGACACCGCAGTTTAAAGCACTTCTATGAAACATTGCCATTCACTACTGAGTCACAGTACTTGTGTGTTATGGACGCACAGAAGGCTAAGGCCCATTGAGTCACGGTGCATGTAAACACAGTGGGTTATGGCCCAAGGAATCACAGTACTTGTATACACAGTGGGGTACAGCCCAAGGAGTCAAGGTGCTTGTATACACAGTGGGGAACACCCCCCCAAAAAAAAGTGTTTTTTTTACTTTTTAAACTTTTAAATCTCTTCAATTTTTTTTTTACTTTTAAACTTTGTTTTTTTTGCACACACAGCCACTTTTGAGTCTGGGCACAGCCCCTTTAATCAGCAGAATATAGTGCAGCATACATCAGCGAGCAGTGTGCCCCCTTACACAGTCACTTTGCCAGCACAGCCAACTCTAAATTAGGGATGAGCGGGTTCGGTTCCCTGAGAACCGAACCCACCCGAACTTCGGGGATCCGGGGCGATCCGAGCCCAAGCTCGGATCTCCCTGTCTGCCCCGGATCCCTCTCCCGAGGCAAAACCTCGAGATCTGCTGTCGGATCTCGAGGTTTTGCCTCGAGCGGCCATTTTAAAAAAAATGCCTTTGCCTTTAATGGGCAAAGTGCTGATTGGCTGACAGAGCCGTCTGTCACGGCTCTCAGCCAATCAGCATTATGGTGCTCATTTGCATGTAGCACGGACTCGTGAGATCCGTGCTACATGCATCTGTGTGATTGACAGTGACACAGAGCACAGATGGGTCAGTGAGACCCGTCTGTGCTGCTGTGTATTTCAATGACACAGATGCACGCACGGACCAGGAGATCCGTGCTACTTGCATCTGTGTCATTGACACAGAGCACTAACGGGTCCGTGAGACCCGTCTGTGCTGCTGTGGTAAAAAAAAAAAAAAAAACCTGTGTAAAAAGAGAAAAAAATGGCGTGCCCCCCCCAAAAAAAGAGCAACCAGCCCCGGGCATTAGTGACCCAGTGCTGGGTGTGCTTAAATACAGGGGACAAACGACATAGGGGTCCCCTGTACTTAAACACAACCAGCACCGGGCTAGTCAGAACCAGAGCTGGTTGCCAAAATACGGGGGACAAACGACGTAGGGGTCCCCCGTATTCTGCGCAACCAGCTCTGGGCTCTGATCCGGTCCTGGTTCTGGAAATACAGGGGAAAAAAATGAGTAGGGTTCCCCTGTATGTTCCAGAACCAGCACTGGACTTTTTCTAGCGGGGGGCTGATGCCACAGCCAGGGGAGCCCTTTCACCGGGCCCCCCAGCCGC
This sequence comes from Taudactylus pleione, assembly GCA_031769625.1. Taxonomy (NCBI): domain Eukaryota; kingdom Metazoa; phylum Chordata; class Amphibia; order Anura; family Myobatrachidae; genus Taudactylus; species Taudactylus pleione. The sequence goes on along the minus strand of JAUIMM010000156.1, from coordinate 45,809 downwards.
AGCATCAGCCCTGACCGCTAGTCAGCCCAGGCCGGGGATCCCTGGAGAGCTGGGGACCCCCCCAATAAAGGGGTCACCCTCTCCAGGGCTCCCCAGGCCCATGCTGATAGCCCGGGGCTATCCCCGCCACCCCTGGTGGCGGTGGGTGGCGGGTTGATTGTGTGGTGTGGTGTAAATAAAGAATATCAAACATTGTCTTTACAAGTAGAACTGCAAGTCCCAGCAAGCCTGCCCCGCATGCTGGTACTTGGAGAACCACAAGTACCAGCATGCAGGGCATTAAGGGCCCACTAGTACCTGTAGTTCACCTGTAAAAAAATGTTTAAAAAAAACACAGGACACACACACCGTGACAGTATAAGTTTATTAAACATACATACACACACACACACATGTACACATACTCACCTATGTAACCCTGTAGCATCGGTCCACTTGTCCGGTAAAGTATCCATAGGGGACCTGTGAAAAAAAACATACTCACCATCTCCTATGCGAGGTTCTGTCCTCTTCGTTCCAAAGTAGGCATCCCCGGACTTGGCAAAAAAAAAAAACGAAAACGCGATCCACGAACTTAGTACCGTTCTATAGAACGGTACTTCCCGAATGAGAGCTTAGCGGCGGGGTATCACCATGGAAACCCCGCTGCTAAGCGTTCATTGGCTGAGAGAGGCCATCTCCCGTCTCTCTCAGCCAATGAACGGCTCCCTCCATTGTAGTCAATGCTGGGAGCCGCAAGGTTATTAAAGTTTACCCTGCGGTTCCCACCATTGACTACAATGGAGGGAGCCGTTCATTGGCTGAGAGACGGGAGATGACCTCTCTCAGCCAATGAACGCTTAGCAGCGGGGTTTCCATGGTGATACCCCGCCGCTAAGCTCTCATTCGGGAAGTACCGTTCTATAGAACGGTACTAAGTTCGTGGATCGCGTTTTCGTTTTTTTTTTTTGCCAAGTCCGGGGATGCCTACTTTGGAACGAAGAGGACAGAACCTCGCATAGGAGATGGTGAGTATGTTTTTTTTCACAGGTCCCCTAGGGATACTTTACCGGACAAGTGGACCGATGCTACAGGTTACATAGGTGAGTATGTGTACATGTGTGTGTGTGTGTGTGTGTATGTATGTTTAATAAACTTATACTGTCACGGTGTGTGTGTCCTGTGTTTTTTTAAACATTTTTTTTACAGGTGAACTACAGGTACTAGTGGGCCCTTAATGCCCTGCATGCTGGTACTTGTGGTTCTCCAAGTACCAGCATGCGGGGCAGGCTTGCTGGGACTTGCAGTTCTACTTGTAAAGACAATGTTTGATATTCTTTATTTACACCACACCACACAATCAACCCGCCACCCACCGCCACCAGGGGTGGCGGGGATAGCCCCGGGCTATCAGCCTGGGCCTGGGGTGCCCTGGAGAGGGTGACCCCTTTATTGGGGGGGTCCCCAGCTCTCCAGGGATCCCCGGCCTGGGCTGACTAGCGGTCAGGGTTGATGCTGCGGCTGGGGGGCCCGGTGAAAGGGCTCCCCTGGCTGTGGCATCAGCCCCCCGCTAGAAAAAGTCCAGTGCTGGTTCTGGAACATACAGGGGAACCCTACTCATTTTTTGTCCCCTATATTTCCAGAACCAGGACCGGATCAGAGCCCAGAGCTGGTTGCGCAGAATACAGGGGACCCCTACGTCGTTTGTCCCCCGTATTTTGGCAACCAGCGCTGGTTCTGACTAGCCCGGTGCTGGTTGTGCTTAAGTACAGGGGACCCCTACGTCGTTTGTCCCCTGTATTTAAGCACACCCAGCACTGGGTTACTAATGCCCGGGGCTGGTTGCTCTTTTTTGGGGGGGTGCACGCCATTTTTTTCTTTTTTTACACAGGTTTTTTTTTTTTTTTTTACCACAGCAGCACAGACGGGTCTCACGGACCTGTCATTGCTCTGTGCCAATCACACAGATGCATGTAGCACGGATCTCCCGGGTTCGTGCTACATGCAAATGGGCACCATAACGCTGATTGGCTTCCTGTCTGCCACTGCAGTGCCACTCCTAGATGGGCCACGTGTTTGTGCCGCCCCCTTGTGTCGCTTAGCATAGTCATCCAGCTTCCTCGGTACAACCTTTTGGCCTAAAAACAATATTGTGAGGTGTGAGGTGTTCAGAATAGAGTGGAAATGAGTGGAAATTAATGTTATTGGGGTTATTAATAGCGTAGGAACAAAAAAAGGCCCATTTATGTGATTTTAGCGTTTTTTTTTTATTTTTTAAGAAAAAATCCAGATCCAAAACACAAAACCCAGAACCCAAAACACGGAAGGGTGGTTTTTGGCAAAACCAATCCAGATCCAAAACACGAAGAAAGATCCAGATCCAAAACCAAAACACAAAACACGAAAAGTGTCCGGTGCACACCCCTACTCTAAATGACCCCCAGAGTGTACGTATATTTAGCACAGTGGGCCTAATCTATATAGTGGCTAAGCATAACAGGGATGTATTGCATACTGATCAAGTTACATTAGGCTAAACTGAATATTTATCAAACCTGAAAGTCTACTGTATAATGGGCAAAATCGGTCCTCCACTGTATATTCATCATTGCCAATTATATTCTATACTGGGAACAGAGACTATTGGGGAGATTCAAAAAGAAGCACGTTTCCATCAGAATATTGCACGCTGATGTAATGCTGGTCATCCTGCAGGAAAACCTTGCTCGGCTTTGCTCACACCTATAGGGGTGCAGAAATAACTAGCCTTGGTCTAGCTATTAACGTCATTTCAATTTATAAACATCCTAGCAGTATTTTCATATTAATTGTGTTTTTTATTTTCATTCAATCCCTTGCTTGTTTTCTACCCAAGTAGCAGTCTTGAGAAATAAAAAATGGACAGAATCAGCAGGTTAATGAAATGAGAAAGAGCTGATAGGAACTGATTGATTGAATGAGTAGATGCAGTAAAAGAGAACTTTGGCGAATAAGGAGATGGCAAAGGGACAGATGTGTAATAATAATAAATGGCAGGTGTATCATTGGAAGCAGAGGTGATGGAGAATATAAACATATCACACATCAGTAGAGATTATTTTGTGCACTTCTCCTTTAAGGAATGTAGAACACGAGTGAGGTCATGCTGTGATGTCATAATGGTAACTCTTTGCTATTGCTCACTCTTAACCGCCCAGGACACTGACATAGCATTATCATTGCTGTCATTAACATACTCCAAATACATCTCTTGCACCCAGCCCACTGAGGGAAAAATATCCTCTTGAGGTAAGTATCTCATCAAAGACAAGGGCGTTTCACTTGGATGTGCCTGCAGACTTGGAGCTTGACTACCCTAAAATATGACCTTGAGCTTGTTTATTTCTATAATTGGAGGTTCTAGCAGCACAGCACATCTATCGCAATGTAGTAGCCATTCGGGTAAAATCGGTGCTTCTCAAAAGGGGATGACCATCCTCTTCAGAAAATTGCGCAGCTTTGTGAGGAATTTAAATTGGGTAATGTCAGGAGATGTGGACAGGAACTATATTAATGACGTCAGCCAATGTTATTTATTAATGTGGTAAACTGTATAGTGTATTTTAGTGTCAAATGTTCATACAGTATTTTAAATAAGTTTGGAAATATAACTCTGCATAGCCTCCTAGTGCCCAGAGGGACGGGCAATCCTTCAAGCCATGGGACCCCAGAGGTTTCCTCCACATGGGGTTTTTCCTCTCCTGAGTGCTGAAGGATGATTCTTTGTGAGTCATGAGGCTTCCACCATCTTGGTCCTCTTATAGGACAAGCTTGTAAGAGCCTCCAGCTAATCTTGGGCACTAATTTATTTACAACGCAGAGTAAAAATAAAGTGTTGTTTTCCTTGTGATAAAAATTCATAATAAATATATTTTCAAATTGATTTTACTTGATGTGGTCTTTGTTTTTTTTCATAATGGAGTCTCTTAGAAGGTTAAGAGGCTGTGAGGTCTACTATCCTGTTAATAGAATTGAGATTTGATAATCTTCGCACTACATAATAGTTTAAGGTTATGACCTAATGGCAATGTGCAGGATATGGCGGTGGTACATGATGTTATTGGGGAAGTGGTCAAGTCCAGAAAGGACGCAAAAAATAAAAGAGATCAGGTGAAACAGAAATAATATAAAATGTTTTCGAACATACAGTATATACTCTTCTGTGCTGGACAAAATGAAGCAAACGACATATGGAAGGTTACAGTCCCTTTAAATAGCAAATATTTAAGATGGTTTTCAAGGCATTTCTTAAAGAGGTTGGATACCCTCTCCAATTGCATTATTTAATGCAATCATCCTGAAGATTTGGAAGCAGTGGAGTGCACGTGCAGAATAGGTAGCCATTCTGAATGGATGAAAAATTGCATAATTGGTTCACAATAACTTACGAGATGCCTAATTGAGTCTGCCAAGTCCCAGGCAATTGCTCAATGTCATGATCCTGTGCTGTTGACCCCATAAGAAGAAAATCCAAAGCATGGGGTCCTCCTGTTACATAGTCCAAGCATATTCTGCAGGGGATGTGTGCCTCTTCCCTAGGAAAAAAAACAGCCAGAGGCATCACTAGGGTCTTTGGAGCCCAGGGCAAGTTGAAGAACTGTGTGCCGCACCCCGCCCCGCCCCCCCATAGACACGTATAGAGAAGCATTTATGCGCGCTTCTGGCGCGCAGCAAAAAATGGGTGTGGTCACTTACTGAAGGGGCATGGCCACTAAAAATGGGGCGTGCCAACATGGCACGCCACCCATTTCTTGTCACTCTGGGAACATTACTTTCTATTCCATATACACCTTACCGATACGGTGGTTTCTCACAATGTGGAACCTCTGAAGAAATATATCCTCCATGGGTAGACAGCACCTGCAGTCGGCATTCACTATTCATGTAGGGCACATCGTCCAGAAGATGCCTGTTTGTGTGGGAATATTAACAAGGTCATCATCTTACAACAGCGGTTCAACCAGACTGATTCCCCCTGTGTATTTCCTGCCCCCTGCATCTCTTAGCCACACCATCTCCCCCTGCATCATCTCTCGGAACACCATAACCTCCCCAGACACACACATACTGACACAGACATACACACCTCTTTCACACAAATGCAGCCAGCCAAATAAATAAAACGGCTTGCTTATGCAGGCGGTTTTAGCACTAGAAGTGCCTGCATACCCATGGCTGAAAAAGCATGTTGAAGCTTGAAGAAATCACCCAGGACCTGCTGGGACCTGTAGTGCCACAGAAAAAGCACATATAAACTAGGGGTGAGCGGGTTCGGATTTCTGAAATCCGAACCCCCCCGAGCCCCCCCGATCCGAGTCCGATCCGAGTCAGGCTCGACTTTTCCCGCCTGACTCGGATCTGACATCGAGGCAAAACGTCATCATCCCGCCTTCCGAGTCTCGCGGGTTTTGGATCTTATATAAGGTACCCGCGTCGGCGCCATTTTCTCACTCGGCTGTGGACAGTGAAGAGGGAGGGTGGGAGTTAGTGCTGTGTAGTGTAGTGTAGTGTAGTGCTGCTGTTGTCCACTACTTCAAAGTCCATAGGGGCTGGCTGTGTTGTGCTGTGCTGCTGTTGTTAATAGGGGCTGTGTCCACTACTTCAAAGTCCATAGGGGCTGGCTGGACTGTGTTGTGCAGTCAGTTCTCCATAGGGGCTGTGTCCACTCCAAAGTCCTGTGCAGTGTCCCAGTCCTAAAGGGGTGCTGTAGTGTTGTCCAGGGGGTGCTCTGTCCATCAGGGGTGCTCCCCCCAAGTGCTAAAAAAATAATATATTTTCTGTGTTTGTGAATTGTGTGCGCAGTAGCCGCACGTGCATCAACAAAGTAGTGCCAAGCGTGCGCCTGTGTCATAAGTAAAGGGCCGGCTGGCTTGACCGTTAAAGGGTGCTGTAACCCCCGAAAGTACACTCCAGTCCAAACCAAAAAAAAATTATTTTCTGTGTTTGTGAATTGTGTGCGCAGTAGCCGCACGTGCATCAACAAAGTAGTGCCAAGCGTGCGCCTGTGTCATAAGTAAAGGGCCAGCTGGCTTGACCGTTAAAGGGTGCTGTAACCCCCGAAAGTACACTCCAGTCCAAACCAAAAAAAAATTATTTTCTGTGTTTGTGAATTGTGTGCGCAGTAGCCGCACGTGCATCAACAAAGTAGTGCCAAGCGTGCGCCTGTGTCATAAGTAAAGGGCCGGCTGGCTTGACCGTTAAGGGTGCTGTAACCCCTGAAAGTACACTCCAGTCCAAACCTAAAAAAAAATTATTTTCTGTGTTTGTGAATTGTGTGCGCAGTAGCCGCACGTGCATCAACAAAGTAGTGCCAAGCGTGCGCCTGTGTCATAAGTAAAGGGCCGGCTGGCTTGACCGTTAAGGGTGCTGTAACCCCCGAAAGTACACTCTAGTCCAAACCAAAAAAAAAATTATTTTCTGTGTTTGTGAATTGTGTGCGCAGTAGCCGCACGTGCATCAACAAAGTAGTGCCAAGCGTGCGCCTGTGTCATAAGTAAAGGGCCGGCTGGCTTGACCGTTAAGGGTGCTGTAACCCCCGAAAGTACACTCCAGTCCAAACCTAAAAAAAAATTATTTTCTGTGTTTGTGAATTGTGTGCGCAGTAGCCGCACGTGCATCAACAAAGTAGTGCCAAGCGTGCGCCTGTGTCATAAGTAAAGGGCCGGCTGGCTTGACCGTTAAAGGGTGCTGTAACCTCCGAAAGTACACTCCAGTCCAAACCAAAAAAAAATTATTTTCTGTGTTTGTGAATTGTGTGCGCAGTAGCCGCACGTGCATCAACAAAGTAGTGCCAAGCGTGCGCCTGTGTCATAAGTAAAGGGCCGGCTGGCTTGACCGTTAAGGGTGCTGTAACCCCCGAAAGTACACTCCAGTCCAAACCTAAAAAAAAATTATTTTCTGTGTTTGTGAATTGTGTGCGCAGTAGCCGCACGTGCATCAACAAAGTAGTGCCAAGAGTGCGCCTGTGTCATAAGTAAAGGGCCGGCTGGCTTGACCGTTAAAGGGTGCTGTAACCCCCGAAAGTACACTCCAGTCCAAACCAAAAAAAAATTATTTTCTGTGTTTGTGAATTGTGTGCGCAGTAGCCGCACGTGCATCAACAAAGTAGTGCCAAGCGTGCGCCTGTGTCATAAGTAAAGGGCCGGCTGGCTTGACCATTAAAGGGTGCTGTAACCCCCGAAAGTACACTCCAGTCCAAACCAAAAAAAAATTATTTTCTGTGTTTGTGAATTGTGTGCGCAGTAGCCGCACGTGCATCAACAAAGTAGTGCCAAGCGTGCGCCTGTGTCATAAGTAAAGGGCCGGCTGGCTTGACCGTTAAAGGGTGCTGTAACCCCCGAAAGTACACTCCAGTCCAAACCAAAGAAAAATTATTTTCTGTGTTTGTGAATTGTGTGCGCAGTAGCCGCACGTGCATCAACAAAGTAGTGCCAAGCGTGCGCCTGTGTCATAAGTAAAGGGCCGGCTGGCTTGACCGTTAAAGGGTGCTGTAACCCCCGAAAGTACACTCCAGTCCAAACCAAAAAAAAAATTATTTTCTGTGTTTGTGAATTGTGTGCGCAGTAGCCGCACGTGCATCAACAAAGTAGTGCCAAGCGTGCGCCTGTGTCATAAGTAAAGGGCCGGCTGGCTTGACCGTTAAGGGTGCTGTAACCCCCGAAAGTACACTCCAGTCCAAACCTAAAAAAAATTATTTTCTGTGTTTGTGAATTGTGTGCGCAGTAGCCGCACGTGCATCAACAAAGTAGTGCCAAGCGTGCGCCTGTGTCATAAGTAAAGGGCCGGCTGGCTTGACCGTTAAAGGGTGCTGTAACCCCCGAAAGTACACTCCAGTCCAAACCAAAAAAAAATTATTTTCTGTGTTTGTGAATTGTGTGCGCAGTAGCCGCACGTGCATCAACAAAGTAGTGCCAAGCGTGCGCCTGTGTCATAAGTAAAGGGCCGGCTGGCTTGACCGTTAAAGGGTGCTGTAACCCCCGAAAGTACACTCCAGTCCAAACCAAAAAAAAATTATTTTCTGTGTTTGTGAATTGTGTGCGCAGTAGCCGCACGTGCATCAACAAAGTAGTGCCAAGCGTGCGCCTGTGTCATAAGTAAAGGGCCGGCTGGCTTGACCGTTAAAGGGTGCTGTAACCCCCAAAGTACACTCCAGTCCAAACCAAAAAAAAATTATTTTCTGTGTTTGTGAATTGTGTGCGCAGTAGCCGCACGTGCATCAACAAAGTAGTGCCAAGAGTGCGCCTGTGTCATAAGTAAAGGGCCGGCTGGCTTGACCGTTAAAGGGTGCTGTAACCCACAAAGTACACTCCAGTCCAAACCAAAAAAAAAATTATTTTCTGTGTTTAGCCGCACGTATATATCAAATCGATATAACATAAATGGAGGACCAAACTTTCTCCGATAAAAATAAAATAGAGAAAGATCAAGAACCACTTCCTCCTAGTGCTGAAGCTGCTGCCACTAGTCATGACATAGACGATAACATGCCATCAACGTCGTCTGCCAAGGCCGATGCCCAATGTCATAGTAGAGGGCACATACAATCCCAAATGGCAAAGTTCAGGAAAATGACCTTGAAAAAGACATTTAAATCAGCTGAAGAGAAACGTAAACTTGCCAATATGCCATTTACGACACGGAGTGGCAAGGAACGGCTAAGGTCGATCCCTAGTATGTTCATGACTAGTGGTTCAGCTTCACATGACGATGGAAGCACTCCTCCCACTAAAAAAATCAAAAGAGTTAAGCTGGCAAAAGCACAGCGAAGAACTGTGCTTTCTAAGAAGATATCACAAATCCCCAAGGAGAGTCCAAGTGTGGTGGTGGTTGCGATGCCTGACCTTCCCAGCACTGGACGGGAAGAGGTGGCTCTTTCCACCATTTGCACGCCCCCTGCAAGTGCTGAAAGGAGCACCCACAGTCCACTTGCTGATATGCAAATTGAAGATGTCACTGTTGAAGTACAACAGGATGAGGATACTGGTGTAGCTGGCGCTGAGGAGGAAGTTGGCGAGGAGGATTCTGATGGTGATGTGGTTTGTTTAAATCAGGCTCCGGGGGAGACAGTTGTTGTCCGTGGGATGAAAAAGCCCATCACGGTCATGCCTGGGCAGAAGACCAAACATTCCACCTCTTTGGTCTGGCAATATTTCTATCCAAATCCGGACAACAACTGTCTTGCCATATGTACCATATGTAAAGGTGAAATAAGTAGGGGTAGGGACGTCAACCACCTAGGAACATCCTCCCTTATACGGCACCTGCAGCGCGTTCATAAAAAGTTACTGTCAAGTTCAGAAACTTTGGCTCAGACCGTAAGCAGTCCAGGGACACCTAAATCCCGTTGTCCTGTTGTATCCAAGCGCCTGCAAACCACACCGTCAACTCCCTCCTCGTCAATTTCCTCCTTAGTCAGGATCGGAAGTAGTCCTGCAGGCCATATCACTGGCATGACTGACTCTCCTATCCGGGATTCCTCCGGAGGATCCTGCATTGCTACGCCTACTGCTGCCGCTGCTGCTGTTGCTGCTGCTGCTGGGAGTCGTTCATCATCCCAGAGAGGAAGTAGGAACACCACTACTTTTACTAAACAATTGACCCTCCAACAGTCCTTAGCGAGGAGGATGAAGTACGACAGCAGTCATCCTGAAGCAAAACGTATAACTGAGGCCTTGACTGCTATGTTGGTGTTAGACGTGCGTCCGGTATCCGCCATTAGTGCAGTGGGATTTAGACAATTGATGGAGGTAGTGTGTCCCCGGTTCCAAATCCCGTCTAGATTCCACTTCACTAGGCAGGCGATACCGAGACTGTACAGAAACGTCAGAAAAAGTGTCCTCAGTGTCCTGAAAAATGCCGTTGTACACAATGTCCACTTAACCACGGACATGTGGACAAGTGGAACAGGGCAGACTAAGGACTATATGACTGTGACAGCCCACTGGGTAGATGTATCACCTTACGCAGCAACAGCAGCAGCGTCACCAGTAGCAGCATCTCAGAAACGCCAGCTCGTTACAAGGCAGGCTACGCTGTGTATCACCGGTTTCAGTAAGAGGCACACCGCCGACAACCTCTTAGAGAAACTGAGGGAAATCATCGCCCAGTGGCTTACCCCACTTAGACTCTCCTGGGGATTTGTGATATCTGACAACGCCACCAATATTGTACGGGCATTACATCTGGGCAAATTCCAGCACGTCCCATGTTTTGCTCACACAATAAACTTGGTGGTGCAGAATTTTCTGAAAAGCGACAGGGGCGTGCAGGAGACGCTTTGGGTGGCCCGAAAAATTTCTGGCCACTTTCGCCATTCAGCGACTGCGTGCCGAAGACTGGAGCACCAGCAAACACTCTTGAACCTGCCCCGCCATCACCTGAAGCAAGAGGTTGTGACGCGGTGGAACTCAACCCTCTATATGCTTCAGAGGATGGAGGAGCAGCAAAAGGCCATACAAGCCTATACATCCACCTATGACATAGGCAAAGGAGGGGGTATGCACCTGACTCAAGCGCAGTGGAGAATGATTTCCGTGTTGTGCAAGGTTCTTCAGCCCTTCGAACTTGCCACACGTGAAGTCAGTTCAGACACTGCCAGCTTGAGTCAGGTCATTCCCCTCATCAGGCTTTTGCAGAAGCAGCTGGAGAAAGTGAAGGAGGAGCTAAGACGGAGCGATTCCGCTCGGCATGTGGGACTTGTGGATGAAGCCCTTCATTCGCTTTGCCAGGATTCCAGGGTGGTCAATCTGTTGAAATCAGACCACTACATTTTGGCCACCGTGCTCGATCCTAGGTTTAAAGCCTATGTGGTGTCTCTCTTTCCGGCCGACACAAGCCTGCAGAGGTGCAAAGACCTGCTGGTGAACACACTGTCAGCTGAAGCGGAACGTGACACGTCAACGGCTCCTTCTTCATTTTCTCCCGCAACTGGGGCTGCCAGGAAAAAACTTAGGTATCCTAAGCAACCCGCTGGCGGTGATGCAGGGCAGGCAGGACCAAGTTTGGACATCTGGTCCGGACTGAAGGACCTGGCAACAATTTCTGACATGTCTACTGTCACTGCATATGATACTGTCACCATTGACAGAATGGTGGAGGATTACATCGGTGACAGCATCCAAGTAGGCATGTCAGACAGTCCATACCTGTACTGGCAGGAAAAAGAGGCAATTTGGAGGCCCCTGTACAAACTGGCTCTATTTTACCTGAGTTGCCCCCCCTCCAGTGTGTACTCCGAAAGAGTGTTTAGTGCAGCCGGGAACCTTGTCAGCGAAAGGCGTAGGAGGTTGCTTCCACAGAATGTGGAGAAGATGATGTTCATCAAAATGAATTATCAGCTCTTCCAGGGAGACCAGCCTCCAGAACGTACAGAGGGACCTGTGGTGGTGGATTCAAGTGGGGACGAGTTAATACTTTGTGAGGATGAGGATGTACACACTGAAGAGGGTGAGGAATCGGTGGATGAGGAGGATGAGGATGACATCTTGCCTCCGTAGAGCCAGTTTGTGCAGGGACACATTAATTGCCAGCTTGTTTTGTGGGGGCCCAAACGAACCAATCATTTCAGCCACAGTTGTGTGGCAGACCCTGGCGCTGAAATGATTGATTTGTTAAAGTGTGCATGTCCTGTTTATACAACATAAGGGTGGGTGGGAGGGCCCAAGGACAATTCCATCTTGCACCTCTTTTTTTCTTTGCATTATGTACAGTTTGGGGCCTAGTTTTTCTAACTGCCATCCTGTCTGCCACTGCAGTGTCACTCCTAGATGGGTCACGTGTTTGTGCCGCCCACTCGTGTCGCTTAGCATAGTCATCCAGCTACCTCGGTGCAACCTTTTGGACATAAAAACACTATTGTGAGGTGTGAGGTGTTCAGAATAGACTGGAAATGAGTGGAAATTAAGGTTATTGAGGTTAATAATAGCATAGGAGCAGAAAAACCTACAAATTCTGTGATTTTAGCTGTTTTTATGCTTTTTTTCAAAAAAATACAGATCCAAAACACAAAACCCAGAACCCAAAACACGGAAGGGTGGTTTTGGCAAAACCAATCCAGATCCAAAACACGAAGAAAGATCCAGATCCAAAACCAAAACACAAAACACGAAAAGTGGCCGGTGCACACCCCTAATATAAACTAGATATGTGCGCCGGACCATTTTTGCTAGATTTGGATTTGGCTCTGATTCGTCATCCGGCCTTGGATTTGGATTTGACAAAGCGCCATGACTGGTTTTGGATTTGAATTTAGATTTGGATTTTTTTACAAAAAATGACAAAGAAAGCTAAAATCACATAATTTGGGCATTTTTTTGTTCCTAGAGTATTATTAACCTCAATAACATTAATTTCCAGTCATTTACAGTCAATTTAGACCACCTCACAGCTCACAATATTATTTTCACCATTATTGGCCAAAGGCTGCAGTGAGCTGGCAGGTTACTAAGCGACAGAGTGGTGGCACAGACACCGCAGTTTAAAGCACTTCTATGAAACATTGCCATTCACTACTGAGTCACAGTACTTGTGTGTTATGGACACACAGAGGGCTAAGGCCCAATGAGTCACGGTGCATGTAAACACAGTGGGTTATGGCCCAAGGAATCACAGTACTTGTATACACAGTGGGGTACAGCCCAAGGAGTCAAGGTGCTTGTATACACAGTGGGGAACACCACAAAAAAAAGAGTTTTTTTTACTTTTTAAACTTTTAAATCTCTTCAATTTTTTTTTTACTTTTAAACTTTGGTTTTTTTTGCACACACAGCCACTTTTGAGTCTGGACACAGCCCCTTTAATCAGCAGAATATAGCGCAGCATACATCAGCGAGCAGTGTGCCCCCTTACACAGTCACTTTGCCAGCACAGCCAACTCTAAATGACCCCCAGAGTGTACGTATATTTAGCACAGTGGGCCTAATCTATATAGTGGCTAAGCATAACAGGGATATATTGCATACTGATCAAGTTACATTAGGCTAAACTGAATATTTATCAAACCTGAAAGTCTACTGTATAATGGGCAAAATCGGTCCTCCACTGTATATTCATTTGCCAATTATATTCTATACTGGGAACAGAGACTATTGGGGAGATTCAAAAAGAAGCACGTTTCCATCAGAATATTGCACGCTGATGTAATGCTGGTCATCCTGCAGGAAAACCTCGCTCGGCTTTGCTCACACCTATAGGGGTGCAGAAATAACTAGCCTTGGCCTAGCTATTAACGTCATTTCAATTTATAAACATCCTAGCAGTATTTTCATATTAATTGTGTTTTTTATTTTCATTCAATCCCTTGCTTGTTTTCTACCCAAGTAGCAGTCTTGAGAAATAAAAAATGGACAGAATCAGCAGGTTAATGAAATGAGAAAGAGCTGATAGGAACTGATTGATTGAATGAGTGGATGCAGTAAAAGAGAACTTTGGCGAATAAGGAGATGGCAAAGGGACAGATGTGTAATAATAATAAATGGCAGGTGTATCATGGGAAGCAGAGGTGATGGAGAATATAAACATATCACACATCAGTAGAGATTATTTTGTGCACTTCTCATTTAAGGAAAGTAGAACACGAGTGAGGTCATGCTGTGATGTCATAATGGTAACTCTTTGCTGTTGCTCACTCTTAACCGCCCAGGACACTGACATAGCATTATCATTGCTGTCATTAACATACTGCAAATACATCTCTTGCACCCAGCCCACTGAGGGAAAAATATCCTCTTGAGGTAAGTATCTCATCAAAGACAAGGGCGTTTCACTTGGATGTGCCTGCAGACTTGGAGCTTGACTACCCTAAAATATGACCTTGAGCTTGTTTATTTCTATAATTGGAGGTTCTAGCAGCACAGCACATCTATCGCAATGTAGTAGCCATTCGGGTAAAATCGGTGCTTCTCAAAAGGGGATGACCATCCTCTTCAGAAAATTGCGCAGCTTTGTGAGGAATTTAAATTGGGTAATGTCAGGAGATGTGGACAGGAACTATAATAATGACGTCAGCAATGTTATTTATTAATGTGGTAAACTGTATAGTGTATTTTAGTGTCAAATGTTCATACAGTATTTTAAATAAGTTTGGAAATATAACTCTGCATAGCCTCCTAGTGCCCAGAGGGACGGGCAATCCTTCAAGCCATGGGTCCCCAGAGGTTTCCTCCACAGGGGTTTTTTCCTCTCCTGAGTGCTGAAGGATGATTCTTTGTGAGTCATGAGGCTTCCACCATCTTGGTCCTCTTATAGGACAAGCTTGTAAGAGCCTCCAGCTAATCTTGGGCACTAATTTATTTACAACGCAGAGTAAAAATAAAGGGTTGTTTTCCTTGTGCTAAAAATTCATAATAAATATATTTTCAAATTGATTTTACTTGATGTGGTCTTTGTTTTTTTTCATAATGGAGTCTCTTAGAAGGTTAAGAGGCTGTGAGGTCTACTATCCTGTTAATAGAATTGAGATTTGATCATCTTCGCACTACATAATAGTTTAAGGTTATGACCTAATGGCAATGTGCAGGATATGGCGGTGGTACATGATGTCATTGGGGAAGCGGTCAAGTCCAGAAAGGACGCAAAAAATAAAAGAGATCAGGTGAAACAGAAATAATATAAAATGTTTTCTAACATACAGTATATACTCTTCTGTGCTGGACAAAATGAAGCAAACGACATATGGAAGGTTACAGTCCCTTTAAATAGCAAATATTTAAGATGGTTTTCAAGGCATTTCTTAAAGAGATTGGATACCCTGTCCAATTGCATTATTTAATCAATCATCCTGCAGATTTGGAAGCAGTGGAGTGCACCTGTAGAATAGGTAGCCATTCTGAATGGATGAAAAATTGCATAATTGGTTCACAATAACTTACGAGATGCCTAATTGAGTCTGCCAAGTCCCAGGCAATTGCTCAATGTCATGATCCTGTGCTGTTGACCCCATAAGAAGAAAATCCAAAGCATGGGGTCCTCCTGTCACATAGTCCAAGCATATTCTGCAGGGGATGTGTGCCTCTTCCCTAGGAAAAAAAACAGCCAGAGGCATCACTAGGGTCTTTGGAGCCCAGGGCAAGTTGAAGAACTGCGTGCCGCACCCCGCCCCACCCCCCCATAGACACGAACAGAAAAGCATTTATGCGCGCCTCTGGCGCGCAGCAAAAAAATGGGTGTGGTCACTTACTGAAGGGGCATGGCCACTAAAAATGGGGCGTGCCAACATGGTACACCACCCATTTCTTGTCACTCTGGGAACATTACTTTCTATTCCATATACACCTTACCGATACGGTGGTTTCTCACAATGTGGAACCTCTGAAGAAATATATCCTCCATGGGAAGACAGCGCCTGCAGTCGGCATTCACTATTCATGTAGGGCACATCGTCCAGAAGATGCCTGTTTGTGTGGGAATATTAACAAGGTCATCATCTTACAACAGCGGTTCAACCAGACTCATTCCCCCTGTGTATTTCCTGCCCCCTGCATCTCTTAGCCACACCATCTCCCCCTGCATCGTCTCTCGGCACACCATAAACTCCCCAGACACACACATACTGACACAGACATACACACCTCTTTCACACAAATGCAGCCAGCCAAATAAATAAAACGGCTTGCTTATGCAGGCGCTTTTAGCACTAGAAGTGCCTGCATACCCATGGCTGAAAAAGCATGTTGAAGCTTGAAGAAATCACTCAGGACCTGCTGTGACCTGTAGTGCCACAGAAAAAAACACATATAAACTATATATGTGCGCCGGACCATTTTTGCTAGATTTGGATTTGGCTCTGATTCGTCATCCGGCCTTGGATTTGGATATGACAAAGCGCCATGACTGGTTTTGGATTTGAATTTAGATTTGGATTTTTATTGCAAAAAATGACAAAGAAAGCTAAAATCACATAATTTGGGCATTTTTTTGTTCCTAGAGTATTATTAATCTCAATAACATTAATTTCCAGTCATTTACAGTCAATTTAGACCACCTCACAGCTCACAATATTATTTTCACCATTATTGGCCAAAGGCTGCAGTGAGCTGGCAGGTTACTAAGCGACAGAGTGGTGGCACAGACACCGCAGTTTAAAGCACTTCTATGAAACATTGCCATTCACTACTGAGTCACAGTACTTGTGTGTTATGGACGCACAGAGGGCTAAGGCCCAATGAGTCACGGTGCATGTAAACACAGTGGGTTATGGCCCAAGGAATCACAGTACTTGTATACACAGTGGGGTACAGCCCAAGGAGTCAAGGTGCTTATATACACAGTGGGGAACACCACAAAAAAAAGTGTTTTTTTTACTTTTTAAACTTTTAAATCTCTTCAATTTTTTTTTACTTTTAAACTTTGTTTTTTTTGCACACACAGCCACTTTTGAGTCTGGACACAGCCCCTTTAATCAGCAGAATATAGCGCAGCATACATCAGCGAGCAGTGTGCCCCCTTACACAGTCACTTTGCCAGCACAGCGAAATCTAAATGACCCCCAGAGTGTACGTATATTTAGCACAGTGGGCCTAATCTATATAGTGGCTAAGCATAACAGGGATATATTGCATACTGATCAAGTTACATTAGGCTAAACTGAATATTTATCAAACCTGAAAGTCTACTGTATAATGGGCAAAATCGGTCCTCCACTGTATATTCATTTGCCAATTATATTCTATACTGGGAACAGAGACTATTGGGGAGATTCAAAAAGAAGCACGTTTCCATCAGAATATTGCACGCTGATGTAATGCTGGTCATCCTGCAGGAAAACCTCGCTCGGCTTTGCTCACACCTATAGGGGTGCAGAAATAACTAGCCTTGGCCTAGCTATTAACGTCATTTCAATTTATAAACATCCTAGCAGTATTTTCATATTAATTGTGTTTTTTATTTTCATTCAATCCCTTGCTTGTTTTCTACCCAAGTAGCAGTCTTGAGAAATAAAAAATGGACAGAATCAGCAGGTTAATGAAATGAGAAAGAGCTGATAGGAACTGATTGATTGAATGAGTGGATGCAGTAAAAGAGAACTTTGGCGAATAAGGAGATGGCAAAGGGACAGATGTGTAATAATAATAAATGGCAGGTGTATCATGGGAAGCAGAGGTGATGGAGAATATAAACATATCACACATCAGTAGAGATTATTTTGTGCACTTCTCCTTTAAGGAATGTAGAACACGAGTGAGGTCATGCTGTGATGTCATAATGGTAACTCTTTGCTGTTGCTCACTCTTAACCGCCCAGGACACTGACATAGCATTATCATTGCTGTCATTAACATACTGCAAATACATCTCTTGCACCCAGCCCACTGAGGGAAAAATATCCTCTTGAGGTAAGTATCTCATCAAAGACAAGGGCGTTTCACTTGGATGTGCCTGCAGACTTGGAGCTTGACTACCCTAAAATATGACCTTGAGCTTGTTTATTTCTATAATTGGAGGTTCTAGCAGCACAGCACATCTATCGCAATGTAGTAGCCATTCGGGTAAAATCGGTGCTTCTCAAAAGGGGATGACCATCCTCTTCAGAAAATTGCGCAGCTTTGTGAGGAATTTAAATTGGGTAATGTCAGGAGATGTGGACAGGAACTATAATAATGACGTCAGCCAATGTTATTTATTAATGTGGTAAACTGTATAGTGTATTTTAGTGTCAAATGTTCATACAGTATTTTAAATAAGTTTGGAAATATAACTCTGCATAGCCTCCTAGTGCCCAGAGGGACGGGCAATCCTTCAAGCCATGGGTCCCCAGAGGTTTCCTCCACAGGGGTTTTTTCCTCTCCTGAGTGCTGAAGGATGATTCTTTGTGAGTCATGAGGCTTCCACCATCTTGGTCCTCTTATAGGACAAGCTTGTAAGAGCCTCCAGCTAATCTTGGGCACTAATTTATTTACAACGCAGAGTAAAAATAAAGGGTTGTTTTCCTTGTGCTAAAAATTCATAATAAATATATTTTCAAATTGATTTTACTTGATGTGGTCTTTGTTTTTTTTCATAATGGAGTCTCTTAGAAGGTTAAGAGGCTGTGAGGTCTACTATCCTGTTAATAGAATTGAGATTTGATCATCTTCGCACTACATAATAGTTTAAGGTTATGACCTAATGGCAATGTGCAGGATATGGCGGTGGTACATGATGTCATTGGGGAAGCGGTCAAGTCCAGAAAGGACGCAAAAAATAAAAGAGATCAGGTGAAACAGAAATAATATAAAATGTTTTCTAACATACAGTATATACTCTTCTGTGCTGGACAAAATGAAGCAAACGACATATGGAAGGTTACAGTCCCTTTAAATAGCAAATATTTAAGATGGTTTTCAAGGCATTTCTTAAAGAGATTGGATACCCTGTCCAATTGCATTATTTAATCAATCATCCTGCAGATTTGGAAGCAGTGGAGTGCACCTGTAGAATAGGTAGCCATTCTGAATGGATGAAAAATTGCATAATTGGTTCACAATAACTTACGAGATGCCTAATTGAGTCTGCCAAGTCCCAGGCAATTGCTCAATGTCATGATCCTGTGCTGTTGACCCCATAAGAAGAAAATCCAAAGCATGGGGTCCTCCTGTCACATAGTCCAAGCATATTCTGCAGGGGATGTGTGCCTCTTCCCTAGGAAAAAAAACAGCCAGAGGCATCACTAGGGTCTTTGGAGCCCAGGGCAAGTTGAAGAACTGCGTGCCGCACCCCGCCCCACCCCCCCATAGACACGAACAGAAAAGCATTTATGCGCGCCTCTGGCGCGCAGCAAAAAAATGGGTGTGGTCACTTACTGAAGGGGCATGGCCACTAAAAATGGGGCGTGCCAACATGGTACACCACCCATTTCTTGTCACTCTGGGAACATTACTTTCTATTCCATATACACCTTACCGATACGGTGGTTTCTCACAATGTGGAACCTCTGAAGAAATATATCCTCCATGGGAAGACAGCGCCTGCAGTCGGCATTCACTATTCATGTAGGGCACATCGTCCAGAAGATGCCTGTTTAAGTGGGAATATTAACAAGGTCATCATCTTACAACAGCGGTTCAACCAGACTCATTCCCCCTGTGTATTTCCTGCCCCCTGCATCTCTTAGCCACACCATCTCCCCCTGCATCGTCTCTCGGCACACCATAAACTCCCCAGACACACACATACTGACACAGACATACACACCTCTTTCACACAAATGCAGCCAGCCAAATAAATAAAACAGCTTGCTTATGCAGGCGCTTTTAGCACTAGAAGTGCCTGCATACCCATGGCTGAAAAAGCATGTTGAAGCTTGAAGAAATCACCCAGGACCTGCTGGGACCTGTAGTGCCACAGAAAAAGCACATATAAACTAGATATGTGCGCCGGCCCATTTTTGCTAGATTTGGATTTGGCTCTGATTCGTCATCCGGCCTTGGATTTGGATTTGACAAAGCGCCATGACTGGTTTTGGATTTGAATTTAGATTTGGATTTTTTTACAAAAAATGACAAAGAAAGCTAAAATCACATAATTTGGGCATTTTTTTGTTCCTAGAGTATTATTAACCTCAATAACATTAATTTCCAGTCATTTACAGTCAATTTAGACCACCTCACAGCTCACAATATTATTTTCACCATTATTGGCCAAAGGCTGCAGTGAGCTGGCAGGTTACTAAGCGACAGAGTGGTGGCACAGACACCGCAGTTTAAAGCACTTCTATGAAACATTGCCATTCACTACTGAGTCACAGTACTTGTGTGTTATGGACGCACAGAGGGCTAAGGCCCAATGAGTCACGGTGCATGTAAACACAGTGGGTTATGGCCCAAGGAATCACAGTACTTGTATACACAGTGGGGTACAGCCCAAGGAGTCAAGGTGCTTGTATACACAGTGGGGAACACCACAAAAAAAAGTGTTTTTTTTACTTTTTAAACTTTTAAATCTCTTCAATTTTTTTTTACTTTTAAACTTTGTTTTTTTTGCACACACAGCCACTTTTGAGTCTGAACACAGCCCCTTTAATCAGCAGAATATAGCGCAGCATACATCAGCGAGCAGTGTGCCCCCTTACACAGTCACTTTGCCAGCACAGCGAAATCTAAATGACCCCCAGAGTGTACGTATATTTAGCACAGTGGGCCTAATCTATATAGTGGCTAAGCATAACAGGGATATATTGCATACTGATCAAGTTACATTAGGCTAAACTGAATATTTATCAAACCTGAAAGTCTACTGTATAATGGGCAAAATCGGTCCTCCACTGTATATTCATTTGCCAATTATATTCTATACTGGGAACAGAGACTATTGGGGAGATTCAAAAAGAAGCACGTTTCCATCAGAATATTGCACGCTGATGTAATGCTGGTCATCCTGCAGGAAAACCTCGCTCGGCTTTGCTCACACCTATAGGGGTGCAGAAATAACTAGCCTTGGCCTAGCTATTAACGTCATTTCAATTTATAAACATCCTAGCAGTATTTTCATATTAATTGTGTTTTTTATTTTCATTCAATCCCTTGCTTGTTTTCTACCCAAGTAGCAGTCTTGAGAAATAAAAAATGGACAGAATCAGCAGGTTAATGAAATGAGAAAGAGCTGATAGGAACTGATTGATTGAATGAGTGGATGCAGTAAAAGAGAACTTTGGCGAATAAGGAGATGGCAAAGGGACAGATGTGTAATAATAATAAATGGCAGGTGTATCATGGGAAGCAGAGGTGATGGAGAATATAAACATATCACACATCAGTAGAGATTATTTTGTGCACTTCTCATTTAAGGAAAGTAGAACACGAGTGAGGTCATGCTGTGATGTCATAATGGTAACTCTTTGCTGTTGCTCACTCTTAACCGCCCAGGACACTGACATAGCATTATCATTGCTGTCATTAACATACTGCAAATACATCACTTGCACCCAGCCCACTGAGGGAAAAATATCCTCTTGAGGTAAGTATCTCATCAAAGACAAGGGCGTTTCACTTGGATGTGCCTGCAGACTTGGAGCTTGACTACCCTAAAATATGACCTTGAGCTTGTTTATTTCTATAATTGGAGGTTCTAGCAGCACAGCACATCTATCGCAATGTAGTAGCCATTCGGGTAAAATCGGTGCTTCTCAAAAGGGGATGACCATCCTCTTCAGAAAATTGCGCAGCTTTGTGAGGAATTTAAATTGGGTAATGTCAGGAGATGTGGACAGGAACTATAATAATGACGTCAGCCAATGTTATTTATTAATGTGGTAAACTGTATAGTGTATTTTAGTGTCAAATGTTCATACAGTATTTTAAATAAGTTTGGAAATATAACTCTGCATAGCCTCCTAGTGCCCAGAGGGACGGGCAATCCTTCAAGCCATGGGTCCCCAGAGGTTTCCTCCACAGGGGTTTTTTCCTCTCCTGAGTGCTGAAGGATGATTCTTTGTGAGTCATGAGGCTTCCACCATCTTGGTCCTCTTATAGGACAAGCTTGTAAGAGCCTCCAGCTAATCTTGGGCACTAATTTATTTACAACGCAGAGTAAAAATAAAGGGTTGTTTTCCTTGTGCTAAAAATTCATAATAAATATATTTTCAAATTGATTTTACTTGATGTGGTCTTTGTTTTTTTTCATAATGGAGTCTCTTAGAAGGTTAAGAGGCTGTAAGGTCTACTATCCTGTTAATAGAATTGAGATTTGATAATCTTCGCACTACATAATAGTTTAAGGTTATGACCTAATGGCAATGTGCAGGATATGGCGGTGGTACATGATGTCATTGGGGAAGCGGTCAAGTCCAGAAAGGACGCAAAAAATAAAAGAGATCAGGTGAAACAGAAATAATATAAAATGTTTTCTAACATACAGTATATACTCTTCTGTGCTGGACAAAATGAAGCAAACGACATATGGAAGGTTACAGTCCCTTTAAATAGCAAATATTTAAGATGGTTTTCAAGGCATTTCTTAAAGAGGTTGGATACCCTGTCCAATTGCATTATTTAATCAATCATCCTGCAGATTTGGAAGCAGTGGAGTGCACCTGTAGAATAGGTAGCCATTCTGAATGGATGAAAAATTGCATAATTGGTTCACAATAACTTACGAGATGCCTAATTGAGTCTGCCAAGTCCCAGGCAATTGCTCAATGTCATGATCCTGTGCTGTTGACCCCATAAGAAGAAAATCCAAAGCATGGGGTCCTCCTGTCACATAGTCCAAGCATATTCTGCAGGGGATGTGTGCCTCTTCCCTAGGAAAAAAAACAGCCAGAGGCATCACTAGGGTCTTTGGAGCCCAGGGCAAGTTGAAGAACTGCGTGCCGCACCCCGCCCCACCCCCCCATAGACACGAACAGAAAAGCATTTATGCGCGCCTCTGGCGCGCAGCAAAAAAATGGGTGTGGTCACTTACTGAAGGGGCATGGCCACTAAAAATGGGGCGTGCCAACATGGTACGCCACCCATTTCTTGTCACTCTGGGAACATTACTTTCTATTCCATATACACCTTACCGATACGGTGGTTTCTCACAATGTGGAACCTCTGAAGAAATATATCCTCCATGGGAAGACAGCGCCTGCAGTCGGCATTCACTATTCATGTAGGGCACATCGTCCAGAAGATGCCTGTTTGTGTGGGAATATTAACAAGGTCATCATCTTACAACAGCGGTTCAACCAGACTCATTCCCCCTGTGTATTTCCTGCCCCCTGCATCTCTTAGCCACACCATCTCCCCCTGCATCGTCTCTCGGCACACCATAAACTCCCCAGACACACACATACTGACACAGACATACACACCTCTTTCACACAAATGCAGCCAGCCAAATAAATAAAACAGCTTGCTTATGCAGGCGCTTTTAGCACTAGAAGTGCCTGCATACCCATGGCTGAAAAAGCATGTTGAAGCTTGAAGAAATCACCCAGGACCTGCTGGGACCTGTAGTGCCACAGAAAAAGCACATATAAACTAGATATGTGCGCCGGCCCATTTTTGCTAGATTTGGATTTGGCTCTGATTCGTCATCCGGCCTTGGATTTGGATTTGACAAAGCGCCATGACTGGTTTTGGATTTGAATTTAGATTTGGATTTTTTTACAAAAAATGACAAAGAAAGCTAAAATCACATAATTTGGGCATTTTTTTGTTCCTAGAGTATTATTAACCTCAATAACATTAATTTCCAGTCATTTACAGTCAATTTAGACCACCTCACAGCTCACAATATTATTTTCACCATTATTGGCCAAAGGCTGCAGTGAGCTGGCAGGTTACTAAGCGACAGAGTGGTGGCACAGACACCGCAGTTTAAAGCACATCTATGAAACATTGCCATTCACTACTGAGTCACAGTACTTGTGTGTTATGGACACACAGAGGGCTAAGGCCCAATGAGTCACGGTGCATGTAAACACAGTGGGTTATGGCCCAAGGAATCACAGTACTTGTATACACAGTGGGGTACAGCCCAAGGAGTCAAGGTGCTTGTATACACAGTGGGGAACACCACAAAAAAAAGAGTTTTTTTTACTTTTTAAACTTTTAAATCTCTTCAATTTTTTTTTTACTTTTAAACTTTGTTTTTTTTTGCACACACAGCCACTTTTGAGTCTGGACACAGCCCCTTTAATCAGCAGAATATAGCGCAGCATACATCAGCGAGCAGTGTGCCCCCTTACACAGTCACTTTGCCAGCACAGCGAAATCTAAATGACCCCCAGAGTGTACGTATATTTAGCACAGTGGGCCTAATCTATATAGTGGCTAAGCATAACAGGGATATATTGCATACTGATCAAGTTACATTAGGCTAAACTGAATATTTATCAAACCTGAAAGTCTACTGTATAATGGGCAAAATCGGTCCTCCACTGTATATTCATTTGCCAATTATATTCTATACTGGGAACAGAGACTATTGGGGAGATTCAAAAAGAAGCACGTTTCCATCAGAATATTGCACGCTGATGTAATGCTGGTCATCCTGCAGGAAAACCTCGCTCGGCTTTGCTCACACCTATAGGGGTGCAGAAATAACTAGCCTTGGCCTAGCTATTAACGTCATTTCAATTTATAAACATCCTAGCAGTATTTTCATATTAATTGTGTTTTTTATTTTCATTCAATCCCTTGCTTGTTGTCTACCCAAGTAGCAGTCTTGAGAAATAAAAAATGGACAGAATCAGCAGGTTAATGAAATGAGAAAGAGCTGATAGGAACTGATTGATTGAATGAGTGGATGCAGTAAAAGAGAACTTTGGCGAATAAGGAGATGGCAAAGGGACAGATGTGTAATAATAATAAATGGCAGGTGTATCATGGGAAGCAGAGGTGATGGAGAATATAAACATATCACACATCAGTAGAGATTATTTTGTGCACTTCTCATTTAAGGAAAGTAGAACACGAGTGAGGTCATGCTGTGATGTCATAATGGTAACTCTTTGCTGTTGCTCACTCTTAACCGCCCAGGACACTGACATAGCATTATCATTGCTGTCATTAACATACTGCAAATACATCACTTGCACCCAGCCCACTGAGGGAAAAATATCCTCTTGAGGTAAGTATCTCATCAAAGACAAGGGCGTTTCACTTGGATGTGCCTGCAGACTTGGAGCTTGACTACCCTAAAATATGACCTTGAGCTTGTTTATTTCTATAATTGGAGGTTCTAGCAGCACAGCACATCTATCGCAATGTAGTAGCCATTCGGGTAAAATCGGTGCTTCTCAAAAGGGGATGACCATCCTCTTCAGAAAATTGCGCAGCTTTGTGAGGAATTTAAATTGGGTAATGTCAGGAGATGTGGACAGGAACTATAATAATGACGTCAGCCAATGTTATTTATTAATGTGGTAAACTGTATAGTGTATTTTAGTGTCAAATGTTCATACAGTATTTTAAATAAGTTTGGAAATATAACTCTGCATAGCCTCCTAGTGCCCAGAGGGACGGGCAATCCTTCAAGCCATGGGTCCCCAGAGGTTTCCTCCACAGGGGTTTTTTCCTCTCCTGAGTGCTGAAGGATGATTCTTTGTGAGTCATGAGGCTTCCACCATCTTGGTCCTCTTATAGGACAAGCTTGTAAGAGCCTCCAGCTAATCTTGGGCACTA
This sequence comes from Taudactylus pleione, assembly GCA_031769625.1. Lineage (NCBI taxonomy): Eukaryota > Metazoa > Chordata > Amphibia > Anura > Myobatrachidae > Taudactylus > Taudactylus pleione. The sequence goes on along the minus strand of JAUIMM010000156.1, from coordinate 20,710 downwards.
ATTTATTTACAACGCAGAGTAAAAATAAAGGGTTGTTTTCCTTGTGCTAAAAATTCATAATAAATATATTTTCAAATTGATTTTACTTGATGTGGTCTTTGTTTTTTTTCATAATGGAGTCTCTTAGAAGGTTAAGAGGCTGTAAGGTCTACTATCCTGTTAATAGAATTGAGATTTGATAATCTTCGCACTACATAATAGTTTAAGGTTATGACCTAATGGCAATGTGCAGGATATGGCGGTGGTACATGATGTCATTGGGGAAGCGGTCAAGTCCAGAAAGGATGCAAAAAATAAAAGAGATCAGGTGAAACAGAAATAATATAAAATGTTTTCTAACATACAGTATATACTCTTCTGTGCTGGACAAAATGAAGCAAACGACATATGGAAGGTTACAGTCCCTTTAAATAGCAAATATTTAAGATGGTTTTCAAGGCATTTCTTAAAGAGGTTGGATACCCTGTCCAATTGCATTATTTAATCAATCATCCTGCAGATTTGGAAGCAGTGGAGTGCACCTGTAGAATAGGTAGCCATTCTGAATGGATGAAAAATTGCATAATTGGTTCACAATAACTTACGAGATGCCTAATTGAGTCTGCCAAGTCCCAGGCAATTGCTCAATGTCATGATCCTGTGCTGTTGACCCCATAAGAAGAAAATCCAAAGCATGGGGTCCTCCTGTCACATAGTCCAAGCATATTCTGCAGGGGATGTGTGCCTCTTCCCTAGGAAAAAAAACAGCCAGAGGCATCACTAGGGTCTTTGGAGCCCAGGGCAAGTTGAAGAACTGCGTGCCGCCCCCCGCCCCACCCCCCCATAGACACGAACAGAAAAGCATTTATGCGCGCCTCTGGCGCGCAGCAAAAAAATGGGTGTGGTCACTTACTGAAGGGGCATGGCCACTAAAAATGGGGCGTGCCAACATGGTACGCCACCCATTTCTTGTCACTCTGGGAACATTACTTTCTATTCCATATACACCTTACCGATACGGTGGTTTCTCACAATGTGGAACCTCTGAAGAAATATATCCTCCATGGGAAGACAGCGCCTGCAGTCGGCATTCACTATTCATGTAGGGCACATCGTCCAGAAGATGCCTGTTTGTGTGGGAATATTAACAAGGTCATCATCTTACAACAGCGGTTCAACCAGACTCATTCCCCCTGTGTATTTCCTGCCCCCCGCATCTCTTAGCCACACCATCTCCCCTTGCATCGTCTCTCGGCACACCATAAACTCCCCAGACACTCACATACTGACACAGACATACACACCTCTTTCACACAAATGCAGCCAGCCAAATAAATAAAACGGCTTGCTTATGCAGGCGCTTTTAGCACTAGAAGTGCCTGCATACCCATGGCTGAAAAAGCATGTTGAAGCTTGAAGAAATCACCCAGGACCTGCTGGGACCTGTAGTGCCACAGAAAAAGCACATATAAACTAGATATGTGCGCCGGACCATTTTTGCTAGATTTGGATTTGGCTCTGATTCGTCATCCGGCCTTGGATTTGGATTTGACAAAGCGCCATGACTGGTTTTGGATTTGAATTTAGATTTGGATTTTTTTACAAAAAATGACAAAGAAAGCTAAAATCACATAATTTGGGCATTTTTTTGTTCCTAGAGTATTATTAACCTCAATAACATTAATTTCCAGTCATTTACAGTCAATTTAGACCACCTCACAGCTCACAATATTATTTTCACCATTATTGGCCAAAGGCTGCAGTGAGCTGGCAGGTTACTAAGCGACAGAGTGGTGGCACAGACACCGCAGTTTAAAGCACATCTATGAAACATTGCCATTCACTACTGAGTCACAGTACTTGTGTGTTATGGACACACAGAGGGCTAAGGCCCAATGAGTCACGGTGCATGTAAACACAGTGGGTTATGGCCCAAGGAATCACAGTACTTGTATACACAGTGGGGTACAGCCCAAGGAGTCAAGGTGCTTGTATACACAGTGGGGAACACCACAAAAAAAGAGTTTTTTTTACTTTTTAAACTTTTAAATCTCTTCAATTTTTTTTTTACTTTTAAACTTTGTTTTTTTTTGCACACACAGCCACTTTTGAGTCTGGACACAGCCCCTTTAATCAGCAGAATATAGCGCAGCATACATCAGCGAGCAGTGTGCCCCCTTACACAGTCACTTTGCCAGCACAGCGAAATCTAAATGACCCCCAGAGTGTACGTATATTTAGCACAGTGGGCCTAATCTATATAGTGGCTAAGCATAACAGGGATATATTGCATACTGATCAAGTTACATTAGGCCAAACTGAATATTTATCAAACCTGAAAGTCTACTGTATAATGGGCAAAATCGGTCCTCCACTGTATATTCATTTGCCAATTATATTCTATACTGGGAACAGAGACTATTGGGGAGATTCAAAAAGAAGCACGTTTCCATCAGAATATTGCACGCTGATGTAATGCTGGTCATCCTGCAGGAAAACCTCGCTCGGCTTTGCTCACACCTATAGGGGTGCAGAAATAACTAGCCTTGGCCTAGCTATTAACGTCATTTCAATTTATAAACATCCTAGCAGTATTTTCATATTAATTGTGTTTTTTATTTTCATTCAATCCCTTGCTTGTTTTCTACCCAAGTAGCAGTCTTGAGAAATAAAAAATGGACAGAATCAGCAGGTTAATGAAATGAGAAAGAGCTGATAGGAACTGATTGATTGAATGAGTGGATGCAGTAAAAGAGAACTTTGGCGAATAAGGAGATGGCAAAGGGACAGATGTGTAATAATAATAAATGGCAGGTGTATCATGGGAAGCAGAGGTGATGGAGAATATAAACATATCACACATCAGTAGAGATTATTTTGTGCACTTCTCATTTAAGGAAAGTAGAACACGAGTGAGGTCATGCTGTGATGTCATAATGGTAACTCTTTGCTGTTGCTCACTCTTAACCGCCCAGGACACTGACATAGCATTATCATTGCTGTCATTAACATACTGCAAATACATCTCTTGCACCCAGCCCACTGAGGGAAAAATATCCTCTTGAGGTAAGTATCTCATCAAAGACAAGGGCGTTTCACTTGGATGTGCCTGCAGACTTGGAGCTTGACTACCCTAAAATATGACCTTGAGCTTGTTTATTTCTATAATTGGAGGTTCTAGCAGCACAGCACATCTATCGCAATGTAGTAGCCATTCGGGTAAAATCGGTGCTTCTCAAAAGGGGATGACCATCCTCTTCAGAAAATTGCGCAGCTTTGTGAGGAATTTAAATTGGGTAATGTCAGGAGATGTGGACAGGAACTATAATAATGACGTCAGCCAATGTTATTTATTAATGTGGTAAACTGTATAGTGTATTTTAGTGTCAAATGTTCATACAGTATTTTAAATAAGTTTGGAAATATAACTCTGCATAGCCTCCTAGTGCCCAGAGGGACGGGCAATCCTTCAAGCCATGGGTCCCCAGAGGTTTCCTCCACAGGGGTTTTTTCCTCTCCTGAGTGCTGAAGGATGATTCTTTGTGAGTCATGAGGCTTCCACCATCTTGGTCCTCTTATAGGACAAGCTTGTAAGAGCCTCCAGCTAATCTTGGGCACTAATTTATTTACAACGCAGAGTAAAAATAAAGGGTTGTTTTCCTTGTGCTAAAAATTCATAATAAATATATTTTCAAATTGATTTTACTTGATGTGGTCTTTGTTTTTTTTCATAATGGAGTCTCTTAGAAGGTTAAGAGGCTGTAAGGTCTACTATCCTGTTAATAGAATTGAGATTTGATAATCTTCGCACTACATAATAGTTTAAGGTTATGACCTAATGGCAATGTGCAGGATATGGCGGTGGTACATGATGTCATTGGGGAAGCGGTCAAGTCCAGAAAGGATGCAAAAAATAAAAGAGATCAGGTGAAACAGAAATAATATAAAATGTTTTCTAACATACAGTATATACTCTTCTGTGCTGGACAAAATGAAGCAAACGACATATGGAAGGTTACAGTCCCTTTAAATAGCAAATATTTAAGATGGTTTTCAAGGCATTTCTTAAAGAGGTTGGATACCCTGTCCAATTGCATTATTTAATCAATCATCCTGCAGATTTGGAAGCAGTGGAGTGCACCTGTAGAATAGGTAGCCATTCTGAATGGATGAAAAATTGCATAATTGGTTCACAATAACTTACGAGATGCCTAATTGAGTCTGCCAAGTCCCAGGCAATTGCTCAATGTCATGATCCTGTGCTGTTGACCCCATAAGAAGAAAATCCAAAGCATGGGGTCCTCCTGTCACATAGTCCAAGCATATTCTGCAGGGGATGTGTGCCTCTTCCCTAGGAAAAAAAACAGCCAGAGGCATCACTAGGGTCTTTGGAGCCCAGGGCAAGTTGAAGAACTGCGTGCCGCACCCCGCCCCACCCCCCCATAGACACGAACAGAAAAGCATTTATGCGCGCCCCTGGCGCGCAGCAAAAAAATGGGTGTGGTCACTTACTGAAGGGGCATGGCCACTAAAAATGGGGCGTGCCAACATGGTATGCCACCCATTTCTTGTCACTCTGGGAACATTACTTTCTATTCCATATACACCTTACCGATACGGTGGTTTCTCACAATGTGGAACCTCTGAAGAAATATATCCTCCATGGGAAGACAGCGCCTGCAGTCGGCATTCACTATTCATGTAGGGCACATCGTCCAGAAGATGCCTGTTTGTGTGGGAATATTAACAAGGTCATCATCTTACAACAGCGGTTCAACCAGACTCATTCCCCCTGTGTATTTCCTGCCCCCTGCATCTCTTAGCCACACCATCTCCCCCTGCATCGTCTCTCGGCACACCATAAACTCCCCAGACACACACATACTGACACAGACATACACACCTCTTTCACACAAATGCAGCCAGCCAAATAAATAAAACAGCTTGCTTATGCAGGCGCTTTTAGCACTAGAAGTGCCTGCATACCCATGGCTGAAAAAGCATGTTGAAGCTTGAAGAAATCACCCAGGACCTGCTGGGACCTGTAGTGCCACAGAAAAAGCACATATAAACTAGATATGTGCGCCGGCCCATTTTTGCTAGATTTGGATTTGGCTCTGATTCGTCATCCGGCCTTGGATTTGGATTTGACAAAGCGCCATGACTGGTTTTGGATTTGAATTTAGATTTGGATTTTTTTACAAAAAATGACAAAGAAAGCTAAAATCACATAATTTGGGCATTTTTTTGTTCCTAGAGTATTATTAACCTCAATAACATTAATTTCCAGTCATTTACAGTCAATTTAGACCACCTCACAGCTCACAATATTATTTTCACCATTATTGGCCAAAGGCTGCAGTGAGCTGGCAGGTTACTAAGCGACAGAGTGGTGGCACAGACACCGCAGTTTAAAGCACATCTATGAAACATTGCCATTCACTACTGAGTCACAGTACTTGTGTGTTATGGACACACAGAGGGCTAAGGCCCAATGAGTCACGGTGCATGTAAACACAGTGGGTTATGGCCCAAGGAATCACAGTACTTGTATACACAGTGGGGTACAGCCCAAGGAGTCAAGGTGCTTGTATACACAGTGGGGAACACCACAAAAAAAAGAGTTTTTTTTACTTTTTAAACTTTTAAATCTCTTCAATTTTTTTTTTACTTTTAAACTTTGTTTTTTTTTGCACACACAGCCACTTTTGAGTCTGGACACAGCCCCTTTAATCAGCAGAATATAGCGCAGCATACATCAGCGAGCAGTGTGCCCCCTTACACAGTCACTTTGCCAGCACAGCGAAATCTAAATGACCCCCAGAGTGTACGTATATTTAGCACAGTGGGCCTAATCTATATAGTGGCTAAGCATAACAGGGATATATTGCATACTGATCAAGTTACATTAGGCTAAACTGAATATTTATCAAACCTGAAAGTCTACTGTATAATGGGCAAAATCGGTCCTCCACTGTATATTCATTTGCCAATTATATTCTATACTGGGAACAGAGACTATTGGGGAGATTCAAAAAGAAGCACGTTTCCATCAGAATATTGCACGCTGATGTAATGCTGGTCATCCTGCAGGAAAACCTCGCTCGGCTTTGCTCACACCTATAGGGGTGCAGAAATAACTAGCCTTGGCCTAGCTATTAACGTCATTTCAATTTATAAACATCCTAGCAGTATTTTCATATTAATTGTGTTTTTTATTTTCATTCAATCCCTTGCTTGTTTTCTACCCAAGTAGCAGTCTTGAGAAATAAAAAATGGACAGAATCAGCAGGTTAATGAAATGAGAAAGAGCTGATAGGAACTGATTGATTGAATGAGTGGATGCAGTAAAAGAGAACTTTGGCGAATAAGGAGATGGCAAAGGGACAGATGTGTAATAATAATAAATGGCAGGTGTATCATGGGAAGCAGAGGTGATGGAGAATATAAACATATCACACATCAGTAGAGATTATTTTGTGCACTTCTCATTTAAGGAAAGTAGAACACGAGTGAGGTCATGCTGTGATGTCATAATGGTAACTCTTTGCTGTTGCTCACTCTTAACCGCCCAGGACACTGACATAGCATTATCATTGCTGTCATTAACATACTGCAAATACATCACTTGCACCCAGCCCACTGAGGGAAAAATATCCTCTTGAGGTAAGTATCTCATCAAAGACAAGGGCGTTTCACTTGGATGTGCCTGCAGACTTGGAGCTTGACTACCCTAAAATATGACCTTGAGCTTGTTTATTTCTATAATTGGAGGTTCTAGCAGCACAGCACATCTATCGCAATGTAGTAGCCATTCGGGTAAAATCGGTGCTTCTCAAAAGGGGATGACCATCCTCTTCAGAAAATTGCGCAGCTTTGTGAGGAATTTAAATTGGGTAATGTCAGGAGATGTGGACAGGAACTATAATAATGACGTCAGCCAATGTTATTTATTAATGTGGTAAACTGTATAGTGTATTTTAGTGTCAAATGTTCATACAGTATTTTAAATAAGTTTGGAAATATAACTCTGCATAGCCTCCTAGTGCCCAGAGGGACGGGCAATCCTTCAAGCCATGGGTCCCCAGAGGTTTCCTCCACAGGGGTTTTTTCCTCTCCTGAGTGCTGAAGGATGATTCTTTGTGAGTCATGAGGCTTCCACCATCTTGGTCCTCTTATAGGACAAGCTTGTAAGAGCCTCCAGCTAATCTTGGGCACTAATTTATTTACAACGCAGAGTAAAAATAAAGGGTTGTTTTCCTTGTGCTAAAAATTCATAATAAATATATTTTCAAATTGATTTTACTTGATGTGGTCTTTGTTTTTTTTCATAATGGAGTCTCTTAGAAGGTTAAGAGGCTGTAAGGTCTACTATCCTGTTAATAGAATTGAGATTTGATAATCTTCGCACTACATAATAGTTTAAGGTTATGACCTAATGGCAATGTGCAGGATATGGCGGTGGTACATGATGTCATTGGGGAAGCGGTCAAGTCCAGAAAGGACGCAAAAAATAAAAGAGATCAGGTGAAACAGAAATAATATAAAATGTTTTCTAACATACAGTATATACTCTTCTGTGCTGGACAAAATGAAGCAAACGACATATGGAAGGTTACAGTCCCTTTAAATAGCAAATATTTAAGATGGTTTTCAAGGCATTTCTTAAAGAGGTTGGATACCCTGTCCAATTGCATTATTTAATCAATCATCCTGCAGATTTGGAAGCAGTGGAGTGCACCTGTAGAATAGGTAGCCATTCTGAATGGATGAAAAATTGCATAATTGGTTCACAATAACTTACGAGATGCCTAATTGAGTCTGCCAAGTCCCAGGCAATTGCTCAATGTCATGATCCTGTGCTGTTGACCCCATAAGAAGAAAATCCAAAGCATGGGGTCCTCCTGTCACATAGTCCAAGCATATTCTGCAGGGGATGTGTGCCTCTTCCCTAGGAAAAAAAACAGCCAGAGGCATCACTAGGGTCTTTGGAGCCCAGGGCAAGTTGAAGAACTGCGTGCCGCACCCCGCCCCACCCCCCCATAGACACGAACAGAAAAGCATTTATGCGCGCCTCTGGCGCGCAGCAAAAAAATGGGTGTGGTCACTTACTGAAGGGGCATGGCCACTAAAAATGGGGCGTGCCAACATGGTACGCCACCCATTTCTTGTCACTCTGGGAACATTACTTTCTATTCCATATACACCTTACCGATACGGTGGTTTCTCACAATGTGGAACCTCTGAAGAAATATATCCTCCATGGGAAGACAGCGCCTGCAGTCGGCATTCACTATTCATGTAGGGCACATCGTCCAGAAGATGCCTGTTTGTGTGGGAATATTAACAAGGTCATCATCTTACAACAGCGGTTCAACCAGACTCATTCCCCCTGTGTATTTCCTGCCCCCTGCATCTCTTAGCCACACCATCTCCCCCTGCATCGTCTCTCGGCACACCATAAACTCCCCAGACACACACATACTGACACAGACATACACACCTCTTTCACACAAATGCAGCCAGCCAAATAAATAAAACAGCTTGCTTATGCAGGCGCTTTTAGCACTAGAAGTGCCTGCATACCCATGGCTGAAAAAGCATGTTGAAGCTTGAAGAAATCACCCAGGACCTGCTGGGACCTGTAGTGCCACAGAAAAAGCACATATAAACTAGATATGTGCGCCGGCCCATTTTTGCTAGATTTGGATTTGGCTCTGATTCGTCATCCGGCCTTGGATTTGGATTTGACAAAGCGCCATGACTGGTTTTGGATTTGAATTTAGATTTGGATTTTTTTACAAAAAATGACAAAGAAAGCTAAAATCACATAATTTGGGCATTGTTTTGTTCCTAGAGTATTATTAACCTCAATAACATTAATTTCCAGTCATTTACAGTCAATTTAGACCACCTCACAGCTCACAATATTATTTTCACCATTATTGGCCAAAGGCTGCAGTGAGCTGGCAGGTTACTAAGCGACAGAGTGGTGGCACAGACACCGCAGTTTAAAGCACATCTATGAAACATTGCCATTCACTACTGAGTCACAGTACTTGTGTGTTATGGACACACAGAGGGCTAAGGCCCAATGAGTCACGGTGCATGTAAACACAGTGGGTTATGGCCCAAGGAATCACAGTACTTGTATACACAGTGGGGTACAGCCCAAGGAGTCAAGGTGCTTGTATACACAGTGGGGAACACCACAAAAAAAAGAGTTTTTTTTACTTTTTAAACTTTTAAATCTCTTCAATTTTTTTTTTACTTTTAAACTTTGTTTTTTTTTGCACACACAGCCACTTTTGAGTCTGGACACAGCCCCTTTAATCAGCAGAATATAGCGCAGCATACATCAGCGAGCAGTGTGCCCCCTTACACAGTCACTTTGCCAGCACAGCGAAATCTAAATGACCCCCAGAGTGTACGTATATTTAGCACAGTGGGCCTAATCTATATAGTGGCTAAGCATAACAGGGATATATTGCATACTGATCAAGTTACATTAGGCTAAACTGAATATTTATCAAACCTGAAAGTCTACTGTATAATGGGCAAAATCGGTCCTCCACTGTATATTCATTTGCCAATTATATTCTATACTGGGAACAGAGACTATTGGGGAGATTCAAAAAGAAGCACGTTTCCATCAGAATATTGCACGCTGATGTAATGCTGGTCATCCTGCAGGAAAACCTCGCTCGGCTTTGCTCACACCTATAGGGGTGCAGAAATAACTAGCCTTGGCCTAGCTATTAACGTCATTTCAATTTATAAACATCCTAGCAGTATTTTCATATTAATTGTGTTTTTTATTTTCATTCAATCCCTTGCTTGTTTTCTACCCAAGTAGCGGTCTTGAGAAATAAAAAATGGACAGAATCAGCAGGTTAATGAAATGAGAAAGAGCTGATAGGAACTGATTGATTGAATGAGTGGATGCAGTAAAAGAGAACTTTGGCGAATAAGGAGATGGCAAAGGGACAGATGTGTAATAATAATAAATGGCAGGTGTATCATGGGAAGCAGAGGTGATGGAGAATATAAACATATCACACATCAGTAGAGATTATTTTGTGCACTTCTCATTTAAGGAAAGTAGAACACGAGTGAGGTCATGCTGTGATGTCATAATGGTAACTCTTTGCTGTTGCTCACTCTTAACCGCCCAGGACACTGACATAGCATTATCATTGCTGTCATTAACATACTGCAAATACATCTCTTGCACCCAGCCCACTGAGGGAAAAATATCCTCTTGAGGTAAGTATCTCATCAAAGACAAGGGCGTTTCACTTGGATGTGCCTGCAGACTTGGAGCTTGACTACCCTAAAATATGACCTTGAGCTTGTTTATTTCTATAATTGGAGGTTCTAGCAGCACAGCACATCTATCGCAATGTAGTAGCCATTCGGGTAAAATCGGTGCTTCTCAAAAGGGGATGACCATCCTCTTCAGAAAATTGCGCAGCTTTGTGAGGAATTTAAATTGGGTAATGTCAGGAGATGTGGACAGGAACTATAATAATGACGTCAGCCAATGTTATTTATTAATGTGGTAAACTGTATAGTGTATTTTAGTGTCAAATGTTCATACAGTATTTTAAATAAGTTTGGAAATATAACTCTGCATAGCCTCCTAGTGCCCAGAGGGACGGGCAATCCTTCAAGCCATGGGTCCCCAGAGGTTTCCTCCACAGGGGTTTTTTCCTCTCCTGAGTGCTGAAGGATGATTCTTTGTGAGTCATGAGGCTTCCACCATCTTGGTCCTCTTATAGGACAAGCTTGTAAGAGCCTCCAGCTAATCTTGGGCACTAATTTATTTACAACGCAGAGTAAAAATAAAGGGTTGTTTTCCTTGTGCTAAAAATTCATAATAAATATATTTTCAAATTGATTTTACTTGATGTGGTCTTTGTTTTTTTTCATAATGGAGTCTCTTAGAAGGTTAAGAGGCTGTAAGGTCTACTATCCTGTTAATAGAATTGAGATTTGATAATCTTCGCACTACATAATAGTTTAAGGTTATGACCTAATGGCAATGTGCAGGATATGGCGGTGGTACATGATGTCATTGGGGAAGCGGTCAAGTCCAGAAAGGATGCAAAAAATAAAAGAGATCAGGTGAAACAGAAATAATATAAAATGTTTTCTAACATACAGTATATACTCTTCTGTGCTGGACAAAATGAAGCAAACGACATATGGAAGGTTACAGTCCCTTTAAATAGCAAATATTTAAGATGGTTTTCAAGGCATTTCTTAAAGAGGTTGGATACCCTGTCCAATTGCATTATTTAATCAATCATCCTGCAGATTTGGGAAGCAGTGGAGTGCACCTGTAGAATAGGTAGCCATTCTGAATGGATGAAAAATTGCATAATTGGTTCACAATAACTTACGAGATGCCTAATTGAGTCTGCCAAGTCCCAGGCAATTGCTCAATGTCATGATCCTGTGCTGTTGACCCCATAAGAAGAAAATCCAAAGCATGGGGTCCTCCTGTCACATAGTCCAAGCATATTCTGCAGGGGATGTGTGCCTCTTCCCTAGGGAAAAAAAACAGCCAGAGGCATCACTAGGGTCTTTGGAGCCCAGGGCAAGTTGAAGAACTGCGTGCCGCCCCCCGCCCCACCCCCCCATAGACACGAACAGAAAAGCATTTATGCGCGCCTCTGGCGCGCAGCAAAAAAATGGGTGTGGTCACTTACTGAAGGGGCATGGCCACTAAAGTGGGGGCGTGCCAACATGGTACGCCACCCATTTCTTGTCACTCTGGGAACATTACTTTCTATTCCATATACACCTTACCGATACGGTGGTTTCTCACAATGTGGAACCTCTGAAGAAATATATCCTCCATGGGAAGACAGCGCCTGCAGTCGGCATTCACTATTCATGTAGGGCACATCGTCCAGAAGATGCCTGTTTGTGTGTGGGAATATTAACAAGGTCATCATCTTACAACAGCGGTTCAACCAGACTCATTCCCCCTGTGTATTTCCTGCCCCCCGCATCTCTTAGCCACACCATCTCCCCTTGCATCGTCTCTCGGCACACCATAAACTCCCCAGGACACTCACATACTGACACAGACATACACACCTCTTTCACACAAATGCAGCCAGCCAAATAAATAAAACGGCTTGCTTATGCAGGCGCTTTTAGCACTAGAAGTGCCTGCATACCCATGGCTGAAAAAGCATGTTGAAGCTTGAAGAAATCACCCAGGACCTGCTGGGACCTGTAGTGCCACAGAAAAAGCACATATAAACTAGATATGTGCGCCGGACCATTTTTGCTAGATTTGGATTTGGCTCTGATTCGTCATCCGGCCTTGGATTTGGATTTGACAAAGCGCCATGACTGGTTTTGGATTTGAATTTAGATTTGGATTTTTTTACAAAAAATGACAAAGAAAGCTAAAATCACATAATTTGGGCATTTTTTTGTTCCTAGAGTATTATTAACCTCAATAACATTAATTTCCAGTCATTTACAGTCAATTTAGACCACCTCACAGCTCACAATATTATTTTCACCATTATTGGCCAAAGGATGCAGTGAGCTGGCAGGTTACTAAGCGACAGAGTGGTGGCACAGACACCGCAGTTTAAAGCACATCTATGAAACATTGCCATTCACTACTGAGTCACAGTACTTGTGTGTTATGGACACACAGAGGGCTAAGGCCCAATGAGTCACGGTGCATGTAAACACAGTGGGTTATGGCCCCAAGGAATCACAGTACTTGTATACACAGTGGGGTACAGCCCAAGGAGTCAAGGTGCTTGTATACACAGTGGGGAACACCACAAAAAAAGAGTTTTTTTTACTTTTTAAACTTTTAAATCTCTTCAATTTTTTTTTTTACTTTTAAACTTTGTTTTTTTTTTGCACACACAGCCACTTTTGAGTCTGGACACAGCCCCTTTAATCAGCAGAATATAGCGCAGCATACATCAGCGAGCAGTGTGCCCCCTTACACAGTCACTTTGCCAGCACAGCGAAATCTAAATGACCCCCAGAGTGTACGTATATTTAGCACAGTGGGCCTAATCTATATAGTGGCTAAGCATAACAGGGATATATTGCATACTGATCAAGTTACATTAGGCCAAACTGAATATTTATCAAACCTGAAAGTCTACTGTATAATGGGCAAAATCGGTCCTCCACTGTATATTCATTTGCCAATTATATTCTATACTGGGAACAGAGACTATTGGGGAGATTCAAAAAGAAGCACGTTTCCATCAGAATATTGCACGCTGATGTAATGCTGGTCATCCTGCAGGAAAACCTCGCTCGGCTTTGCTCACACCTATAGGGGTGCAGAAATAACTAGCCTTGGCCTAGCTATTAACGTCATTTCAATTTATAAACATCCTAGCAGTATTTTCATATTAATTGTGTTTTTTATTTTCATTCAATCCCCTTGCTTGTTTTCTACCCAAGTAGCAGTCTTGAGAAATAAAAAATGGACAGAATCAGCAGGTTAATGAAATGAGAAAGAGCTGATAGGAACTGATTGATTGAATGAGTGGATGCAGTAAAAGAGAACTTTGGCGAATAAGGAGATGGCAAAGGGACAGATGTGTAATAATAATAAATGGCAGGTGTATCATGGGAAGCAGAGGTGATGGAGAATATAAACATATCACACATCAGTAGAGATTATTTTGTGCACTTCTCATTTAAGGAAAGTAGAACACGAGTGAGGTCATGCTGTGATGTCATAATGGTAACTCTTTGCTGTTGCTCACTCTTAACCGCCCAGGACACTGACATAGCATTATCATTGCTGTCATTAACATACTGCAAATACATCTCTTGCACCCAGCCCACTGAGGGAAAAATATTCCTCTTGAGGTAAGTATCTCATCAAAGACAAGGGCGTTTCACTTGGATGTGCCTGCAGACTTGGAGCTTGACTACCCTAAAATATGACCTTGAGCTTGTTTATTTCTATAATTGGAGGTTCTAGCAGCACAGCACATCTATCGCAATGTAGTAGCCATTCGGGTAAAAATCGGTGGCTTCTCAAAAGGGGATGACCATCCTCTTCAGAAAATTGCGCAGCTTTGTGAGGAATTTAAATTGGGTAATGTCAGGAGATGTGGACAGGAACTATAATAATGACGTCAGCCAATGTTATTTATTAATGTGGTAAACTGTATAGTGTATTTTAGTGTCAAATGTTCATACAGTATTTTAAATAAGTTTGGAAATATAACTCTGCATAGCCTCCTAGTGCCCAGAGGGACGGGCAATCCTTCAAGCCATGGGTCCCCAGAGGTTTCCTCCACAGGGGTTTTTTCCTCTCCTGAGTGCTGAAGGATGATTCTTTGTGAGTCATGAGGCTTCCACCATCTTGGTCCTCTTATAGGACAAGCTTGTAAGAGCCTCCAGCTAATCTTGGGCACTAATTTATTTACAACGCAGAGTAAAAATAAAGGGTTGTTTTCCTTGTGCTAAAAATTCATATTAAATATATTTTCAAATTGATTTTACTTGATGTGGTCTTTGTTTTTTTTTCATAATGGAGTCTCTTAGAAGGTTAAGAGGCTGTAAGGTCTACTATCCTGTTAATAGAATTGAGATTTGATAATCTTCGCACTACATAATAGTTTAAGGTTATGACCTAATGGCAATGTGCAGGATATGGCGGTGGTACATGATGTCATTGGGGAAGCGGTCAAGTCCAGAAAGGATGCAAAAAATAAAAGAGATCAGGTGAAACAGAAATAATATAAAATGTTTTCTAACATACAGTATATACTCTTCTGTGCTGGACAAAATGAAGCAAACGACATATGGAAGGTTACAGTCCCTTTAAATAGCAAATATTTAAGATGGTTTTCAAGGCATTTCTTAAAGAGGTTGGATACCCTGTCCAATTGCATTATTTAATCAATCATCCTGCAGATTTGGAAGCAGTGGAGTGCACCTGTAGAATAGGTAGCCATTCTGAATGGATGAAAAATTGCATAATTGGTTCACAATAACTTACGAGATGCCCTAATTGAGTCTGCCAAGTCCCAGGCAATTGCTCAATGTCATGATCCTGTGCTGTTGACCCCATAAGAAGAAAATCCAAAGCATGGGGTCCTCCTGTCACATAGTCCAAGCATATTCTGCAGGGGATGTGTGCCTCTTCCCTAGGAAAAAAAACAGCCAGAGGCATCACTAGGGTCTTTGGAGCCCAGGGCAAGTTGAAGAACTGCGTGCCGCACCCCGCCCCACCCCCCCCATAGACACGAACAGAAAAGCATTTATGCGCGCCCCTGGCGCGCAGCAAAAAAATGGGTGTGGTCACTTACTGAAGGGGCATGGCCACTAAAAATGGGGCGTGCCAACATGGTACGCCACCCATTTCTTGTCACTCTGGGAACATTACTTTCTATTCCATATACACCTTACCGATACGGTGGTTTCTCACAATGTGGAACCTCTGAAGAAATATATCCTCCATGGGAAGACAGCGCCTGCAGTCGGCATTCACTATTCATGTAGGGCACATCGTCCAGAAGATGCCTGTTTGTGTGGGAATATTAACAAGGTCATCATCTTACAACAGCGGTTCAACCAGACTCATTCCCCCTGTGTATTTCCTGCCCCCTGCATCTCTTAGCCACACCATCTCCCCCTGCATCGTCTCTCGGCACACCATAAACTCCCCAGACACACACATACTGACACAGACATACACACCTCTTTCACACAAATGCAGCCAGCCAAATAAATAAAACAGCTTGCTTATGCAGGCGCTTTTAGCACTAGAAGTGCCTGCATACCCATGGCTGAAAAAGCATGTTGAAGCTTGAAGAAATCACCCAGGACCTGCTGGGACCTGTAGTGCCACAGAAAAAGCACATATAAACTAGATATGTGCGCCGGCCCATTTTTGCTAGATTTGGATTTGGCTCTGATTCGTCATCCGGCCTTGGATTTGGATTTGACAAAGCGCCATGACTGGTTTTGGATTTGAATTTAGATTTGGATTTTTTTACAAAAAATGACAAAGAAAGCTAAAATCACATAATTTGGGCATTTTTTTTGTTCCTAGAGTATTATTAACCTCAATAACATTAATTTCCAGTCATTTACAGTCAATTTAGACCACCTCACAGCTCACAATATTATTTTCACCATTATTGGATTGGCCAAAGGCTGCAGTGAGCTGGCAGGTTACTAAGCGACAGAGTGGTGGCACAGACACCGCAGTTTAAAGCACATCTATGAAACATTGCCATTCACTACTGAGTCACAGTACTTGTGTGTTATGGACACACAGAGGGCTAAGGCCCAATGAGTCACGGTGCATGTAAACACAGTGGGTTATGGCCCAAGGAATCACAGTACTTGTATACACAGTGGGGTACAGCCCAAGGAGTCAAGGTGCTTGTATACACAGTGGGGAACACCACAAAAAAAAAGAGTTTTTTTTACTTTTTAAACTTTTAAATCTCTTCAATTTTTTTTTTACTTTTAAACTTTGTTTTTTTTTGCACACACAGCCACTTTTGAGTCTGGACACAGCCCCTTTAATCAGCAGAATATAGCGCAGCATACATCAGCGAGCAGTGTGCCCCCTTACACAGTCACTTTGCCAGCACAGCGAAATCTAAATGACCCCCAGAGTGTACGTATATTTAGCACAGTGGGCCTAATCTATATAGTGGCTAAGCATAACAGGGATATATTGCATACTGATCAAGTTACATTAGGCTAAACTGAATATTTATCAAACCTGAAAGTCTACTGTATAATGGGCAAAAATCGGTCCTCCACTGTATATTCATTTGCCAATTATATTCTATACTGGGAACAGAGACTATTGGGGAGATTCAAAAAGAAGCACGTTTCCATCAGAATATTGCACGCTGATGTAATGCTGGTCATCCTGCAGGAAAACCTCGCTCGGCTTTGCTCACACCTATAGGGGTGCAGAAATAACTAGCCTTGGCCTAGCTATTAACGTCATTTCAATTTATAAACATCCTAGCAGTATTTTTCATATTAATTGTGTTTTTTATTTTCATTCAATCCCTTGCTTGTTTTCTACCCAAGTAGCAGTCTTGAGAAATAAAAAATGGACAGAATCAGCAGGTTAATGAAATGAGAAAGAGCTGATAGGAACTGATTGATTGAATGAGTGGATGCAGTAAAAGAGAACTTTGGCGAATAAGGAGATGGCAAAGGGACAGATGTGTAATAATAATAAATGGCAGGTGTATCATGGGAAGCAGAGGTGATGGAGAATATAAACATATCACACATCAGTAGAGATTATTTTGTGCACTTCTCATTTAAGGAAAGTAGAACACGAGTGAGGTCATGCTGTGATGTCATAATGGTAACTCTTTGCTGTTGCTCACTCTTAACCGCCCAGGACACTGACATAGCATTATCATTGCTGTCATTAACATACTGCAAATACATCACTTGCACCCAGCCCACTGAGGGAAAAATATCCTCTTGAGGTAAGTATCTCATCAAAGACAAGGGCGTTTCACTTGGATGTGCCTGCAGACTTGGAGCTTGACTACCCTAAAATATGACCTTGAGCTTGTTTATTTCTATAATTGGAGGTTCTAGCAGCACAGCACATCTATCGCAATGTAGTAGCCATTCGGGTAAAATCGGTGCTTCTCAAAAGGGGATGACCATCCCTCTTCAGAAAATTGCGCAGCTTTGTGAGGAATTTAAATTGGGTAATGTCAGGAGATGTGGACAGGAACTATAATAATGACGTCAGCCAATGTTATTTATTAATGTGGTAAACTGTATAGTGTATTTTAGTGTCAAATGTTCATACAGTATTTTAAATAAGTTTGGAAATATAACTCTGCATAGCCTCCTAGTGCCCAGAGGGACGGGCAATCCTTCAAGCCATGGGTCCCCAGAGGTTTCCTCCACAGGGGTTTTTTCCTCTCCTGAGTGCTGAAGGATGATTCTTTGTGAGTCATGAGGCTTCCACCATCTTGGTCCTCTTATAGGACAAGCTTGTAAGAGCCTCCAGCTAATCTTGGGCACTAATTTATTTACAACGCAGAGTAAAAATAAAGGGTTGTTTTCCTTGTGCTAAAAATTCATAATAAATATATTTTCAAATTGATTTTACTTGATGTGGTCTTTGTTTTTTTTCATAATGGAGTCTCTTAGAAGGTTAAGAGGCTGTAAGGTCTACTATCCTGTTAATAGAAATTGAGATTTGATAATCTTCGCACTACATAATAGTTTAAGGTTATGACCTAATGGCAACATGTGCAGGATATGGCGGTGGTACATGATGTCATTGGGGAAGCGGTCAAGTCCAGAAAGGATGCAAAAAATAAAAGAGATCAGGTGAAACAGAAATAATATAAAATGTTTTTCTAACATACAGTATATACTCTTCTGTGCTGGACAAAATGAAGCAAACGACATATGGAAGGTTACAGTCCCTTTAAATAGCAAATATTTAAGATGGTTTTCAAGGCATTTCTTAAAGAGGTTGGATACCCCTGTCCAATTGCATTATTTAATCAATCATCCTGCAGATTTGGAAGCAGTGGAGTGCACCCTGTAGAATAGGTAGCCATTCTGAATGGATGAAAAATTGCATAATTGGTTCACAATAACTTACGAGATGCCTAATTGAGTCTGCCAAGTCCCAGGCAATTGCTCAATGTCATGATCCTGTGCTGTTGACCCCCATAAGAAGAAAAATCCAAAGCATGGGGTCCTCCTGTCACATAGTCCAAGCATATTCTGCAGGGGATGTGTGCCTCTTCCCTAGGAAAAAAAACAGCCAGAGGCATCACTAGGGTCTTTGGAGCCCAGGGCAAGTTGAAGAACTGCGTGCCGCACCCCGCCCCACCCCCCCATAGACACGAACAGAAAAGCATTTATTGCGCGCCCCCTGGCGCGCAGCAAAAAAATGGGTGTGGTCACTTACTGAAGGGGCATGGCCACTAAAAATGGGGCGTGCCAACATGGTATGCCACCCATTTCTTGTCACTCTGGGAACATTACTTTCTATTCCATATACACCTTACCGATACGGTGGTTTCTCACAATGTGGAACCTCTGAAGAAATATATCCTCCATGGGAAGACAGCGCCTGCAGTCGGCATTCACTATTCATGTAGGGCCACATCGTCCAGAAGATGCCTGTTTGTGTGGGAATATTAACAAGGTCATCATCTTACAACAGCGGTTCAACCAGACTCATTCCCCCTGTGTATTTCCTGCCCCCTGCATCTCTTAGCCACACCATCTCCCCCTGCATCGTCTCTCGGCACACCATTAAACTCCCCAGACACACACATACTGACACAGACATACACACCTCTTTCACACAAATGCAGCCAGCCAAATAAATAAAACAGCTTGCTTATGCAGGCGCTTTTAGCACTAGAAGTGCCTGCATACCCATGGCTGAAAAAAGCATGTTGAAGCTTGAAGAAATCACCCAGGACCTGCTGGGACCTGTAGTGCCACAGAAAAAGCACATATAAACTAGATATGTGCGCCGGCCCATTTTTGCTAGATTTGGATTTGGCTCTGATTCGTCATCCGGCCTTGGATTTGGATTTGACAAAGCGCCATGACTGGTTTTGGATTTGAATTTAGATTTGGATTTTTTTACAAAAAATGACAAAGAAAGCTAAAATCACATAATTTGGGCATTTTTTTGTTCCTAGAGTATTATTAACCTCAATAACATTAATTTCCAGTCATTTACAGTCAATTTAGACCACCTCACAGCTCACAATATTATTTTCACCATTATTGGCCAAAGGCTGCAGTGAGCTGGCAGGTTACTAAGCGACAGAGTGGTGGCACAGACACCGCAGTTTAAAGCACTTCTATGAAACATTGCCATTCACTACTGAGTCACAGTACTTGTGTGTTATGGACGCACAGAGGGCTAAGGCCCAATGAGTCACGGTGCATGTAAACACAGTGGGTTATGGCCCAAGGAATCACAGTACTTGTATACACAGTGGGGTACAGCCCAAGGAGTCAAGGTGCTTGTATACACAGTGGGGAACACCACAAAAAAAAGTGTTTTTTTTACTTTTTAAACTTTTAAATCTCTTCAATTTTTTTTTACTTTTAAACTTTGTTTTTTTTTGCACACACCAGCCACTTTTGAGTCTGGACACAGCCCCCTTTAATCAGCAGAATATAGCGCAGCATACATCAGCGAGCAGGTTGTGCCCCCTTACACAGTCACTTTGCCAGCACAGCGAAATCTAAATGACCCCCAGAGTGTACGTATATTTAGCACAGTGGGCCTAATCTATATAGTGGCTAAGCATAACAGGGATATATTGCATACTGATCAAGTTACATTAGGCCAAACTGAATATTATCAAACCTGAAAGTCTACTGTATAATGGGCAAAATCGGTCCTCCACTGTATATTCATTTGCCAATTATATTCTATACTGGGAACAGAGACTATTGGGGAGATTCAAAAAGAAGCACGTTTCCATCAGAATATTGCACGCTGATGTAATGCTGGTCATCCTGCAGGAAAACCTCGCTCGGCTTTGCTCACACCTATAGGGGTGCAGAAATAACTAGCCTTGGCCTAGCTATTAACGTCATTTCAATTTATAAACATCCTAGCAGTATTTTCATATTAATTGTGTTTTTTATTTTCATTCAATCCCTTGCTTGTTTTCTACCCAAGTAGCAGTCTTGAGAAATAAAAAATGGACAGAATCAGCAG